>CM060412.1:10509877-11709877 GCA_030545235.1 Helianthus tuberosus | reverse complement strand
GATAATATGTTTCATTTAACCAGCCTACATCATCCAAATTTGTACAAGGATTTTGCTCTCTGCGGGTTCTTAACTTGGAAGATAACTATATAGCCGATTGGGGTGAAATCTTGAAGCTTTCACAACTGAAATGGTATAATAAAGCAATCTTTTTTCACTTCTTGGCTTAAGCTGTTTAACGTTTACGTTCACCCTTGAAAATACGGTTTCTGCATTCAGTTTGGAGCAGCTTCATTTGAATAAGAATAACATAGAACGCATTTCGTACCCCACTACAGACGAAGGACCATATAAGCCTTTCCAAAGTTTGCGCTGCCTTCTTATCGGTAATCAATTATTCACCATATATGTAACTTGCTCATAATGTCGTCTGATTTATAAATTACACTTATCAGGAGGTAATAAAATCGAGGATCTATCTTCCATTGATGCACTGAATTCTTATCCAGCCTTAGTGGTAAGAATGTTTTATCTGATATGCTTAACCTTCATGTTCCTTGTTCTTTCTTAATTTTCTGAAAAATAGTGTATGTTTAACAACTGAGTATAGCATAGCTTACGGTTAAGAATAGTATTGAGTTGATGTGTAAAACGTATCGTCAAAAAATCGTGAGAAAGTAGTGTGTGCTTTTACTTTAAGTCATCCATTAGTGTGTTATGCACAGTCAGAAATGCCTATGGTAGCTTTAAGCTTCCAGACGTATTAATGTTACGATTTCAAAGTGCAGGATATTAGGTGTTCTGAGAATCCAGCAACTGATCCAAGCAGAGGTGGGATTGGAAGATATGCTTTGATTGCTCGTTTGGCAAAAGTTAAAATATTGAACGGGAGTGAGGTAAATTCAAGACTATATGTTGTATATTGCCGTTTGTAGTTGTTTAAATGTAACACATCCATCTTCTTGTCATTTGTCAGATTACCCCTCGAGAACGCAGAGAGTCTGAAATTAGGTACATCAGATTTAATGCGATTGGTCTTAATATTTAATCAAATACTATAGAGCTGCATTAGAATTAGGGCTACCCTTTCAATGTTGTGGGCTTTTGTATTGTAGATAAAAAGATGTATATTATATTTTTATTATGCAGGTATGTACGTCTAGTAATGTCAAAGCCACATCAAAATCTGGAAGAGATCAAGAGGCTTCACCCAAGGTATTGTCAAAGCCGCATAAGGCGTTCAATTATTAAAAAAATTGTACTTATTTCTTACATATAGCCCATTAAAAGAGCCAGTTGTATGATCATACAAACCAAAGACAACGAATTTGAAAGTAGGTTAGGGTTATGTTTTATCTCTAGTGGGTCAAATGGGTTACAGTATAGGATTTAACTAGAAAGGAACAATGGGTTGAAAGTCATCCTGTATTCAAATATATAAAAACCTCCTAATAATTCTCTTAAAAATGTTAAAATTCTTTTTGTAATAACACCGTTTTCGTGATTATATTACCACATTATTTATATATAAAATTAAATGGATATTTTTTTTCTGGAGTCAGCCTAATCCAGCCGGTCTATCTTTACCTGTTCTACGTATTTACATGTTCAACACGAACCTGATTTGATCTGTTACCCAACATGTCTGACTCACCTATTTTGCCACCTCTAATTGGTACCATGAAAATGCATCATCGTGGTGGTCCGTGGTATACTAATTGATTTCCTTCCATTGATATACTATATCTGCATAGTGGTTTTGCCATTTCATAAGTAATTTTTGTTGCAAAATGAACAAAAAATATATTAGATATATATTTGTGCAATTAGTGAAAAAACTTGATGAATAATATCCTTTTCTGTTCATTGATATTTTTTTCTTGCGATGATCCTTCAACTGATGTTGTCTCGAGTTTGATATTAGATTCACCGAGCTCAAAGCATTTCATGGAATCGAGGATGAACGACCTACAAACGGTCCAGCAGGGCCTCAGAAAATGTCTTCTGGACTTATCAGTATGAGCCTATAATCTTTTGAACAATGTTTTAAGTTTTCAACAAATAGTCAACAACTTTCTTTAACCTTTGTGCCAAATTAAATTGTTTCTTGCAGCTGTTACTCTCAAGTGTATTGGACCATCAATTTGTGAAAAAGCTCCGATAACAAAAAAGTTGCCTGCAACCACCACTGTAATTATTTGTTTTTCCAATTATTTTGTTGTATTATTTTTTAGTTGTTTTTCTTAACCATAATGTCTTCGCTTCTTTTTGTAAGGTTGGAAAGCTGAAGACGCTTTGCTTGAGCTTTTTCAAATTGAAGTTTTTTAAGCCGATATTATATCTTCAAGAAGAGGTTACTCTTTGACCAAATGTTTTGACTTTATAAATGTTCGTGTTGCTGTATTATCGCTAGGGCTGTCGATTTTTATCCAAAACCCGAAACCTGACTCGAATTCAAAGCCTTCCGAACCTGAATTAGTGAATACCTAAAAAACCCAAACCCGACCAACTGAAATTTAAACCCAGCGAAAAACCCGAACAGCCTGAAAAAAATTTGGTTTAGTATTTGGAAAATTAAGTTTTGGAACTTTTGAATATTATAATATCATATTGGTAAATGATGTTTGAATTTTGATGATATTTTTTTAGTAACAATATGAATTTTGATAATATTTTTTAGTAACAATATGAATTTTGATAATATTTTATAAAAAAAAATATTTTCATTATACATCTGAACGCGAAAACTGGACAACCCAACCCGAATAACCCAAACCCAACCAACCCAAACTTTAAATGGGTCAGTTATCGAGTCACTTTTTTTCCAGAAAAAAACCGAATAACTTGACCCGAAAACTGAAACCCGAAAACAAAACCCGATGAACACCCCCGACGTGAATAACCCAAACCCGACCAACCTGAACTTTAAATGGGTCAGTTATCGAGTCACTTTTTTCCAGCAAAAAAACCAAACAACTTGACCCGAAAAACCCAATGAACACCCCTAATTATCACTAGTATGGAAAAATGTTCCTTGGAAACCTTAAGGAGTTCTACCAATTGTAAATTTGGAAAATAGCGCGTTTGAAGTTCGTTAGTTAAATAAAATGTTAATGTATGATCTTAGCACGAGTATTGGTTTAAGAGACCTGATAGCAATAGATTGAAAGGCGATTGCGTCTTCATGGCGAATCTGAACCTAACTTGCCCTGTGAAATGTGGATAAACGCGTTTGCTTGTGATTTGCAGGGCTCCCCGCTGCATACGTTGCTTGATGATGACATGGCATCTTTGAACGATGCGGGTGTATGCAACCAATCAACCATTCTGGTGGACGAAGAGTACTGAAACACCACATCCCATGAACAATTTTAGGTAATGAAAGCATCTTGCTAACAGCATGCTGCTATTATTGGTGAACATGGTAAGTACTTTGCGATTTTGATGTTGACCATCTTACATTCTTGTAGGTTTTATGCCGGATAAAATCATAGCGTATTAAAGGCCAGAGGTATGTTTCTTGATACACGCCATAAACCGATCTCTCAAGTAATTTACGCTGTGTGTCATAAGAAGTATCAAGTACATGGAAAATGGACTCGCATTCATGAATCATGGTATGTAACGGGAGCATTGTTCGGTTTCATGGTTTGGTCTAGTTTTGTTTGTTTGCCCTGTTTAGCAAGTGATATGGGAAAAAGGTTTTGGTTTGTAACATAATGCACAAGGAAAGCTCATTTAGCCCTTGCATGCATCGAATGCTAAAATACATGTACCGACAGTGCAAGTTACTACCAGTGTTGTAGTAGTCGCTAGTCGGGCAAGGGGTGGGGACTGGCGATTAATTGAGATTTTTACAACCATGGTTGCTACTGCTCGGGAAGCAAACAGTAAGTTGCTACTGTATGTTTCTATCGACACGCAGGTTAGTATTTAGTATGAAATATACTTGTATACAAAAGCACATAACAAACCTTCCTTAAACAAACACAAACCACATCAAAATGATAAAAAAAAGGTCCGAGGTAAAGACTATACAAACACATGTGAATCAAGAGTTGTCGTACCTCCCTATCATATCTATTTACCATGTATAGCTTGAAGCCGTTGGCCCATGTAAGCCATATGCCATGTGAGCGCGACCAAGGTAAACAAATTCAGCGTGGATGAATACGCATTCAGCCTCTTCAACTTCTCGTTCATCCTCAATACATCTTGTCTCTCTACCGACCTCGCCATTGTCGCACGACTGCCATCCACCGTTCTCTCTTTAGCTGTAACTGCAACCTGAACACCTCTCCCATTCGCTGCTGACCCCACCACCGTAGCATCACCAGCTGCAAATGCTGCCCCCAGCCCTCTTCCCTCTTCCTTCTCTAACTTCATTCTTTTATACATCGCCTGAAAATAAACAAAATGTTAGAACCATCATTATCAATATACCGTAGACATGTTACATATTACTACCCTATATAATTACACAATCATTTTTGGTCTAATAGATAAAGTGTTGCTACAACAATCTTGTAGATTGTACATTTCTATACGAGGAAATGCAATTACCAAATATAGCAACTTTTTTTTTTGGTGTGAATTATTCGCGAATGTTGTGAGGTCTAGCATACGTTGTCTTAACCGGGTCTGCGCTAGAGAGCCTCTCGCACAATAGATCCCCAATTTAAACCTCTCAATGAGAAACCCCGACTCGAACTTGAGACCTGGAGAGAAAAACTCACTCGGGCCCACCATAGATGAAACTTAAATACCCGTGGCGATGGTTACTAGAAAAGTGACTTTATTTTCGATGGAACTAGCAAAGAAAAAGTTAACTTGTTAATCAAAAAAAGTTTAAAACTACATATTATGTAGCCTAATGGTACCTAAATGATGCCCTTCTAAGAAGGGGTGAGGGTTTAAGTCAGTGACGCACTCAGAAATTATTTTCTGGGGTGCGAACAAAGAGATATTTTCAAGGGGTACGATCGGGATTTTGCCTTGTATGAAATACACTAAAAAAGTTTCTTGTGGGGTGCGCCCGCCCAGCCCAACCCAACGGCCAACCCAGATCCGCCCCTGATTTAAGTCCTAACATAGATAATAATGTAAATTTAGAAGCAGGTTTAGTGGCGTGTGACTTTGTCCTAAAAAATACGACATTTTATTTACCAATCCACATTACCTTGGTTGCTCTGGGCTCCAACAAGATCATGTTGGTCAAAACCATCAAAAGTGCAGAAACAAGACTCAAGCTCTGAAACATCCCTATCTTACTAGCCAAAACCCCATTCTTTTCACTCACTAAATGCCCCAACAAAGCAGCAAACACACAATAAGCCAATGCTCTAAAATACACCGGATATATCCGGCTTTGCACCAATCCAAACATCTCTCTCGGTAGACACCTACCCAAAATATAGCTCGAAACAAACGTCACCCACACACACACCCCATACGCGGTCGAAAAACCGACCATATGAACCAAACCAGCTACCATACGAACCACCGAACCGACCTTATCGCGATACAATACATACCAAACAACATTATATGCCATATTTTTCAACTTATTGAGAATATCACTCCCTTGACCCAACACATCTTCAACATTCTTCACAGTCTCTTTCGCTTGCTTCGTCATATTTTCCACACTTTCTTTTATTTCACCGCTCACGTTTAGAAATATATCTTCTCCGCTTCTTTTCGGCGAATCTATTATACCGAATTCCTTCGATGCAAAATCTTTTACAATAGACATAAAATTCGAAACGAACTTTTTCGCCTGACCGATTAATCCTTTAGCCACACTGTCTTTCGCCTTGACTAAAAACTCTCCCAGAGTTCGGCCCGGCAACTTTTCCCCTACTCGCCCGAAAAACGTACTTTTCGCCTTACCGATATGTTGTGGCGGTTTTTCGATCACTTTATTCACCGCCTCAGTCGTCTGTTCTTCTATTTCTTCAGCTATGTCTTTCGTAAAAGCGCCCGAAATTTTATTCTTGCACTTACCATAAGCATCACATACAAGTTCTTTTGCACTGGAAAACGGCGTCGTCCCTTCGTCCGGTTTTTCGTCGACCGGTTCGATTTCTTCAGCTTTGTCTATATCAGTGTCTTTCGTAAAAGCACCCGAAATTTTATTCTTGCACTTACCATAAGCATCACATACAAGTTCTTTTGCACCTGAAAACGTCGTCGTCCCTTCGGCCGGTTTTTCGTCGGATGGGACGACGACGTTTTGTGGTGAGATCGACACCCTGGTGGTGCGGTCCGCTTCTTTATCGTACTTAACCACCACTACACGGTGGCCCTTGTTCATAATAACCTCACGGTGAGTGCCTGCTGCTGCTGTTAACAAGTGTGAGGATAAAACAAGACAGATAACTAATATGTTCATCATGTGTCTTTTTTTTTTTTTTTTTTGATGTGTGATAACCTGGTTTTGATCACTTGGGTATTTCTGTAGAAACAAGAGAGGTGATCGGTGGTTGTGTGAAATAGATTTAAGGATAAAAAAATGGCAGAAATATGATATGTGACGTGGCAGTGGAGAGAAAATGACACGTGTGTTGTTGCATGTAGTCCTCGTTGCCACCTGCATGTTATTCCACCGTTTCGGAAAAACACCTGGTTACCATTATGGATTAAGGTTTTCTGACAAAGATTCGTGAATGACATCATATTTGAGATTTGCATATGCATTAAATATAAAATAAAGAAAAGAACTTAACTTTTACAGTTTTATGATAGATACGTAAGATGGTTATTTTAGAAACATATTTTTTTCTTAATGTATGAGTCGGTTTTGAATTAAAAAACGTGTATTTATGAATGCTTATGTGTTATGCAAGTATTATTAGGCAAAAATAATATAAAATACGTTTTTTATTATGATCAAGTCTTGAATAACAAGGGATTGAAATGAAATTACGAATTACAATAGAATGAAAAATACGGAACGTTACACTGGCGTTGCAGACGACGTCGCCGACACAATAGGGGTGATAGACGCCCCAAGTGGTTGTCCACGCCCTTGTTCAGTGGCGGAGCCACACTTTGAACAACGGTGTCCATTGAATTTTGTGTAGCAAATACAACGTATAATAAAAAAAATTCGACCGACACCATTGTTTTTTTACGAGCGACACCATTGTCTTTTTACAAATGACACCATTGTTTTGTTTTCTTCTAAAAGAATTACATAATAAACAAATTTATATTTAAAAAATTAGCCCAATTACTTGAATTTAATTAGTATCCTTTAAATCATTAAAAGGTCCATGCTTAATTTTTATTTTTTCTAATCCAGTAAGCATTATAGCTCCATATCTAATTGGTTTTGTTTCAATTGTTTAACCTAACAGGATGTTTGATGACCATTTGAATGATGCGTGCATTTGTTTGTTATAATGAAAAAAGAGGGTTTTTTTTTTGCAAGTTGCCAATGAAAACATTATGAATCGTTTTCAAAACATGAAAATACGTACAGAGCAACTATTAAATTCATTTTTTATATATTTCAAATGACTTTGTAATTTTATTATGTGTTTTTATTCAATGACATTGTACTTTTACTGTGATATTTTCTTTTATTATGTGATTTGACCCGACTAGATTCGAACCGATCCAAAAAGTTCGACTCCGGGTTACTATAAACCGGAATATCCATGAAAAATGACACCATAAGAAAAAATTTCTAGCTCCGCCACTGCCCTTGTTGACGCCGGGAAACCCCGTTTCTTCATTTTCTTCGATCTTGGACCCTATAGATCCATTCCCAAGCCCTGTTAAACTTTCATAATGCATCCCAACCTCACCAAATAGTTGTGCGAGGTAATGGTGAGTATGGGACTCGTTTTAAGCTTTCGAAAGCACCCCAATTATACCGAAGAGTTGTTTGGAGTGTGGTTGAGTATGAAACTACTGTATGAGCATGTATGGGGATGTAATAAGTATGTATGCATGTAGATATGGGTTTATTTCATTATGTGTCAGTAGAGGGAAACCGTAGATGAGCATGATTAAGAATGAATACGTACGTAGGTTTTTATTTACGGGATTGTATGTGTGGATGTTGTTGTAAGGATTTGTATGTTTGAATGTGTTAAAATGTAAGATATTGTTTGGATAGAAAGATATGTATGCACATATTGGAATTTAATATATATGAATGAATTAGACTTGTACACATGTACACTTGGTTTTAATATGTACATGGATTAACGATGCTAACCATCTTGCTTTCAGAATGAATGAAAATGCAGATAAGATATTGTTGGCATTTTCGAAGGTTCAATGCCGGGATGCAATGATCGAATTTGGAAGAATAATCGAATGGTTTATCACACGTTAGAAGAATGCGATATGTCTTTCAAATTATATTTGTTTTAAACTATGTATGATGTCGCCGATTACTAATGATTTGGATGTATACGGTGACTTCATGTTACATCATCATCCTCATAAGTCATAAGGTGCAAGCGTGGATTGTACGGGCGTGAGGTAATGTTGTTTGTAAACGTAGGTTATGTTTTATCATTTAAATAAGAATGAATGATGTAATACTTGTAAAAGGGTTATCCCAAATGGTTTTCAAGCACATTAAAATGTTTATAAAGAAAGAATTTTTATGATTCGTATTTTTCCCTGCACGTTTTCACTTAAAACGATCTAGGGTCTTATAGAAAATTTAGAAAGAACGTATTAAATAAAAAACACACATAAATTACTTAAATAACTAAGTAAATGTATAATGACAATAAAGTTAGGCAAAATTCCATTTTTATTTCGGAATGTTAAGGATAAAAATAACACACTCACGAATTTAGTTTTTATAATAAAAAAAACTAACGAACAAAAGTTAGAAGAAATAAATAAAATTATCAGTTAAATACGTATATTATTTATAATATAAGGTGTGTAATTGAAACTCAAATGATATAAAAAGGAAAAAAAATCAAGGTATGTAACTGAGACTTTAAAAATATATTTAAAAAAAGTAAAGGTAACTATTATCCATCTATTAATTTACTAAATGGTTATTCAAGTGTGTAATTGAAACTCAAATGATATAAAAAGAAAAAAAATCTTTAAAAAATATATTTAAAAAAAGTAAAGGTAACTATTATCCATCTATTAATTTACTAAATGGTTATTCAACTTTGTACAAGTCTCCATAGCTTTATTTACTAAGGTGTAAAACATACTTGAATTTTATTTTTATTTTTGTTTTTTATTGTTATTTTCTCTTATGTGATTTAAATTACATCTTTCTATCATCCATCAATGTTTCACGTCTATTTTTTTTATCGGTTTTACGGGTCTGTCGTTATATACGGGTCCTAAAAACAATTTAACTTTTTAGCTTTCTAAACACATCTTATATTCAGATGTTATAAAAAAAGTGGACACTATACAACTACTTTGGTCCCCAAGGTTCACCTAACTTACGTATACAATTGCACTTCACCGCAATTCGCGGGTCTTAGTGTTAGTTCATCAAAAGTTGGTAATAATATTTTTGAGTCAAATGTCATTTTAGTCCTTGTGGTTTGGGTCATTTTGACAGTTTAGTTTAAAGGTTTTATTTTTTGCCTATGAGTCCAAAAAGGTTTCACGTTGCCATTTTAATCCACTAGGTTAACTTTATCCATTTTTCCTGTTAACGAGAAGGGCAATTCGGTTATTTTATACGACATAATTTCCCTTCTTGGTTAACAAATTTACATATAAAATAACCGAATTGCCCTTTCTCATTAACAGAAAAAATGGATAAAGTTAACCAAGTGGGACTAAAATGGCAACAGTGAAACCTTTTTAGACCCACATACGAAAAATGAAACCTTTTGATTAAACTGACAAAATGACCCAAACCACATGGACTAAGGGGGTGTTTGGGATTCCTTCTAAAAAACAACTTATTAACTTATATAAGTCATAAGTTAATAAGTTAGAATTTTTAACTTCTCAAAAACAACTTTTTTCACACACAAAACAACTTAAATAAGTTAAACCAAACACTATAAAAACAACTTATTAACTTTTATAAGTCAATAAGTTATAAGTTGCTCCAAAATAAGCTAACCCAAAGTCCCAATCACCCACTAAAATGACATTTAACTCAACATTTTTATTACTAGACTTGAAATTTTGAGTTTTTTAAACTCACATGCTAGAAAAACAAAATAAAATTAAAAAGAGTAAACTTTCGTTTTGCTCCTAGTGGTTTGGTCACTTTAACGGTTTTACCCTAAACCTTTAAAAATAGCCATTTTACTCCCTGATGTTTTGGTTTTGTTGCCAATTTGCTCCCTGCGGGGAGCAAAATGGAAAAACAAACAATTTGTATGGAGTTAGAGGCGGGGAGCAAACTGGCAAAAAAACCAAAACATCAGGGAGTAAAATGACTATTTTTAAAGGTTTGGAACAAAATCGTTAAAGTGACCAAACCACATGGAGCAAAATAGAAGTTTACTCAATTAAAAAAAAAAAAAAAAATCAGGTTTGCTTGGAGAGAAGGAAAATTCAAGGGTTCTACTCAACACCCCTTTCTTCATTCGTGCATATCAATCTTCTTCAGTCAATTCTCATCAACATTTCGAGTTCTTGATCCATTAACCATCCACTCATGGGCTCGGAACCAAACAATACCGCTAGCGGCAGTGAAAACCCCAAAGAGGAGACCACTTTGAAGGCCCCTAAAGATCCAAAGAAGAAAGATGACAAGAAAGACGAAGATCTCGTAAGTATTCAGTTGTTTTTGTTAAGTATTTAGGTTAAACGTTACTGATTATTGTGTTTTGGTGTGATAGTCAGAGGAGGATTTGGCATTGAAACAGCAATTGGAGCTGTATGTTGAAAGAGCTCAGGATGCTGATCTAGGGTTGCAGAAGGTTGCTCTTGAGAGCATGAGGTACTGATTTTGTGGTTTTGTTTGATGAAAAAGGATGCTAATAATGTGTTATTTTGAATGCTTGTTGTTTTTGGGTAGATAGAAGCATAGTAGTCAATAGCGCTATAGCGCGCTATGTATGTAGCGTATAGGTCTAGGCTCGCTGTTAGGGTTGTAGTGATAAGTTTTTTTTTGTTCTTTTTTCATATAAATAACAATTAAATATAGCTATAAAATAGCTGGATTTTAGTTTTTTTGTTAAATATACATGTAAAATAGCATATGTGAGAGTTGGCTACAAAGTCCATTTTTCCTACAAAGTGTAAAAAGTCATAAAACACCACAATTTCAGCCATAAAACACACTCAAAACCCACAAATAACAAAGTGGAGATTACTAAAACACCATATTTGTTGGTTTTGTGTTGTGTTTTGGATGATAAGGCTTTGATTATTGAATGACTAATATTAGTGTGTTTTATGTTGATTATTATGTTGTGTTTTATATTCATTGTTCTATGATGGTGTGTTTGAAGTTTTTATGGACTGTTAAGGTTTGGATATTGTGTTTTAGTGATCTTCACTCTGTTATTTGTGGGTTTTGAGTGTGTTTTATGGCTGAAATTGTGGTGTTTTATAACTTTGTACACTTTGTAGAAAAAATGGACTTTGTAGCCGAACCCTACCCTATACCAGAGTATTTTGATATAAAATATACATATGATTTTTTTAGGCCGCTATTTATCGCTATTCGCTATGTAGCATATAGGTACCATATCGCTATTTGTCGCTATTTGCCATGTAGCATATAGGTACCATATCGCTATTTGTCGCTATTCGCCATTAACAACTATGGACAGAAGGAAATTGGGTTACAGGAATTGTGGTTATGGGAACTAGGGTTAGAAGATGATACTTACTGAAGTTTGATCTTCATTTTATGTTTTTAGGCTAGGTAGTGTTTCGTGGAATGTGATGGAGTCGGAATTGAATATTAAAGAATTCCTTTGAAACCCCATAATGTGTGTGGTTACTGGTTAGTACAATTATCAATGGAATTGGAATGTAAAATGTGTAAAATGACATAACTACCTAGTCTCCCGAAAGGAGGTGGACAGGTGATTTCGATTCAATTATAGCTCCTTTTGTTGAAACGAACGATAAGGAATGGAATCTACGTTCCAATTCCATTCATAATTCTTTCCATTTTGTGAAACGAACACTATTCCAAATCCACTGAAGTATTCTGAATGCTTGTTAGTTTTGGCTAAGCGGAATGAAACTAGGGTTACAGATAATAAATACTGAAGTTTGATCTTCATTATATGTTTTTAGGCAAGAAATTAGGACTTCAACAAGTTCTATGACTTCAGTCCCAAAGCCACTGAAGTTTTTGCGTCCGCATTATGGAACTTTGAAATCGTATTATGAGACGATGCCAGATTCAGAGTTAAAGGTATTTCTTTCATTTTGTTAGCTGTTACCATATGTTTTTGTCAATCTTTTTGATTGGCTTTCATTTTGGGTGCAGAAATTGCTTGCGGATATACTATCAGTTTTGGCTTTGACAATGTCTGCAGAGGGTGATAGGGTAAGGAAGTCATGTGCATATAAACAATTACATTTTGAGGTTTTCCACAACGTGTTTAAACGCGTTGCGCTCATTGGTTTAGCGTGTGTTATATAATTGCGTATTTTTCAAGGAGTTTTTTTATCGGTTGGCGTACGGTGAATGTATTCGTTACACTGTAATTATAAATTAGCATATGTTGTTAAGTATTGTATTTTGCTATTGACGTTTTGCATGTTCAGGAGAGTTTGAAGTATCGATTGTTGGGTTCTGAAGGTGATATTGGTTCGTGGGGTCATGAGTATGTCAGGTAATCAGTTTGTTATCTTTTGGTTTCATAACCTGATGATCGCTTCATTAGTTACAACTGCAAAAAGAATTGAAAGGCTCATCCATATGCATGATTACACAATTTTTTCTACTTGATTAGTTGGTCTGATTACTGATTGTGTCATTGTAGAAATCTGGCTGGTGAAATTGCACAAGAGTATTCGAAAAGAGTGGTACTGTTTTCTGTCTCAAACAACCTTATCTCTTCACTATGATTTTCAGATGTAGTTATTTTGTTTTTATGTGACGTTACAACGTTATGTATATGTTATTTTATACTTTGTGCCAATTCAGAATGAGGAAGCAAACGTAGATGATCTAATAGAGCTTGTGGAACAAATTGTTGCTATTCACATGAAGGTATTTGTATCGAGTTCCAATTTCTTTTGTTGTCGTTTTTTCACCTATTATTCTTCATGTTAGTTTCTTATCTGAATATTACCTGTTTCCATCTCTTATATCTGCATTGCAGCATAATGCGGAACCTGAGGCTGTAGATCTCTTGATGGAGGTATTCTGCTTTACGATTTTCAATGTAGTGTCTAAAATGTTGAATATGAATAATATTTACTCTGAATAAATTCAGGTTGAATTTCTTGATCGACTGGTGAAGCATACTGACAAAACAAATTACAAAAGAACTTCTCTGTACCTAAAAAGTTCAGCGCGGTTAATTATCTTCTCAGAATTGCTTACAATTTTATTTTCTATACGTGTGCTTGTCACGCGTTATATGCTTATGTACTGTGTAAGGCTGTTCATTTTTTTAACAAAAATGTGTAGATACCTTCCTGGACCGGATGACATGTCAGTTCTGGATATTGCGTACACCATCTACAGCAAGTTTGAAGAATATCCAAGTGCACTTCAGATTGCACTCTATCTCGACAACATGCAGGTTTGCATTTCATGGTTATATGTATATCTTTTTCATTGATATATGATGTATAACCATATGACACTTACATATATACATATGTATTTTAACTTAAACATTGCACAACTGAACATAGCCTTTGGACGAAAAATAATTTTAGTTGCTTGAAGTTCATTTAGGGTAAATGTGATGATTTTCATTATAAGATGATTACAGTTGTGCTTTTTTCTTTTTTTATGCATTTGGTTTGCGTTCTGATATGTCATTGGACGTTTCTTCGGCAGCATGTGAAGAAGGTTTTCACTTCTTGTCCGGATCTATTGCGGAAGAAGCAATTTTGCTACATTCTTGCTCGACAAGTAAGTATTAATCATCATAAGCTTTTTTTTTTACTTGTATTTGTTAATCTTTCATGTGTTGCTTTATTAACAAGGCCTCAAATGATTTTTAAATATCTTTGTCTTGAGTTATTAGTTAGCATTTTGATGAAGGGGTGTTTTGCGTTTTTTACAAGGTGGGAAAAAAGCTTTTTGGTGCTGTAAGTTCTAAAGTTGTGATTTTGTGTAGGGTATAAGTTTTGAGGTTGATGAAGAAATGTGTGCTGATGATGAAGACAGAGAGGCCTTGCAAGAAATTATCAACAATACTAAATTAAGTGAAGGCTATCTTACCCTTGCCCGAGATATTGAAGTCATGGAGCCTAAATCTCCTGAAGATATTTATAAGGTTTGAACCATGGATCATTTATTATCAATCATAACTTAATAATTAATATTGCTCTGATAAATATTTTGTTTCTTTTATCAGGCACATTTACTTGATGGTCGGGCAAGTGCTGGTGCTAGTGTCGATTCGGCCAGGCAAAACCTGGCAGCAACGTTTGTAAATGCGTTCGTGAATGCCGGTTTTGGCCAGGTGGGTTATTTATCTAACTACTTATATTATATTATTATTCTATTTTGTGTCGGTGTTCATAGCGATTTGTTTTTCTCCTTTTAAGGATAAATTAATGACGGTTTCATCAGACTCTTCTGGCGGAGGTTCATTGGGAAACTGGCTGTTTAAAAACAAAGAACATGGGAAAACCAGTGCTGCTGCAAGTTTGGTATGTAAAAACCATTCTAATTCTCTTAACTATTTATATTTGTATAACACTATTTTGCCAAAATCAGATATTAAATACTCGAAACCCCCCAAGGTTTTTTACAAATATGATTTTGTTTTTATAACAAAAAACGATTGATATTATCACACGGAAAATTTAAATAATATTATAATTTATGAAACAATTGATATATCCATCAACAATACACATATTCAACCGTGTGATAAGATTATAATATTATTACATTCATCAACGGTATTACACTCTTTATAAGATCATAGTTTATATTTCCTCAACCCGTGTGATAAAATTCATGAATTTTGAATGTATAAGATTATAATATTATTACTTTTTTTAATTGTTTGATAATGATTATATAGAAGTTTAGAATTAAAATTTTTTCGATCTTCAACCCATGTAATACACGGTTTTATAACACCTATAAATTAAGATAACAGTCATTCTAAACTTTTTTGATATTTAACCCGTGTAATGCATTATGCATGGGTTTATAAGCTAGTAATGATATAAACTTTTATTTTTGTTTGTACCATCTTAGGGAATGATCAATCTTTGGGATGTTGACACCGGGCTTGCTCAACTCGACAAGTATTTCCATAGCAATGATAATCATGTCACAGCTGGTGCATTATTAGGAGTAGGTATTGTAAACTGCGGTATCAAGAACGACTGTGATCCCGTGAGTAGCGAACTGCTGACATTTTACATGTTAAAGCAAATCGGCTATGATCATCTGTTGGATATCTCGTTTTTTTTTGTTCTTTTCAGGCGTTAGCACTTCTTGCTGATTATCTGGATAAAGATGATTCTTATACTAGAATTGGTGCCATCACTGGCCTCTGTTTTGCATACGCGGGCACACAGAATGAACAGGTTATCTTTTCCTTTGGTTTCCAACTAGGGTCGTAGTCACCTGCGCGTTGCGCCGGGAAATGATATCTAAATGTGTTAATGTTATTTGCGTCGTAGCTCGGTTTTAAACATCAAAATAATAAAAAATGATGAAACAATAAGGTAAATAACAAAGGTAAACGTAAAAGAAAACACGATAGGAGCAAACCGATGCACTCAATAATGTATATATGTTTGACCTTTTGAGTAGGGATAAGCATTTGGTACCGGGTACCGAACTGGTACCATATTGGTACCTGTACCGAATTATTTTTGGTACCGAATCGGTACCCACTTTTTGACGTTTTTGAACCGGAACTTTCGGTACGTTACCGGTATTTTACCGAATTTTGCCTTCAAATCCCGGTACCGTACCGAACATTTTCGGTACCGGTACCCGTATTTGGCGAATTTCGGTACCGGTACCGAGCTCATCCCTACTTTTAAGGCAATTATAGATTCTGGGAGGCAATTCTGTCCAAAAGGGTATCTACGCATGCTCAGTTCGTTAAAATTTCGAAAGTTAAAAGCGGTTTTTCCATACCGGTATCAGTTTGGTTTGTTTAAAAAACTAAACTAAAAAAAGGCTCAAGTTAGCAAAGCCTATCACTAAACTAAAAAAATAAAAAATAAAGAGTAAACTGCCATTTTGGTCCCTGTGGTTTGGCCAGTTTTGCCACTTTAGTCCAAATCTGAAACTTATTACATCTGGGTCCCTGTGGTTTGCATTTTATTGCCATTTTAGTCCAAAACTCAAAATCTCTGAATTTTGACTGATTTAATGACCCTTTTTTGTCCTTTTCCTTAATTTAGTGAAGGGCATTTTGGTCATTTTGCCCACCTGCCCACCCCCACCCCCACCCCTCTCCCTCTCCCTCTCCTCTCCTCTCCTCTCTCCTCTCTCCTCTCTCCTCTCTCTTTCCTTTTATCCTCTCTCTCTCTCTCTCTCTCCAGTCACCTTTTTATAATCCATTTCAATCTCTACACAAACCCCACAAAAATCCACAATCAAGAAACCACAAACCTTCACAAAATTTGCAGAAATTGCACCAAAACATACCAAAATCTTTTCTTTCTTATCTTCTTTCAATCCCCACCGAAAAATAAGCAAAACCCACAAACCATTCATCAAACCCTAACTCCATTGACCATTTCAAGATTTCTTGAAAACCTCAAAACCATGAAGCAAATCTCTGCAAATCATTTAGATGACGACAGCCCGGGTAAATTCAAACCCGAAAAACCCCATATCATAAACCGATTCAGACACCATTATCCTTATCTAGCAAAACTCACGGTTTGGACCTTCTTTTTTCTCGGATTAATCTTGGTTCTATTCTTCCAATCGCCACCCAATTCGTCATATTCTTCACCGATTTCATCAGACCCATCTCGCAGATCGTTAAAAACCCGTTCTTGGGGCGGACCCGTTTGGGAAAAACGGGTCAAAAATTAGGTTTATGGATCTGAATGGTGGCGGCATTGGGGTTTCAAAGTGGAGATAGCAAGAGGAGATCGGAGTTGAGGGTGGATCTGAATGGTGGCGGTATTAGTGGTGGTGGTTTATTGTGGTGTTCAGCGGCGATGGCAGCGGCGGTGTATTAACGGCCGGAGATGGTGATGATCTTAACGGCAGGAGTTGTGGCTTATAGAGGTGGCAGCGGCGGTGTATTATAGTGGTGGTGGTCAATGGTGGTTTATGGTTGTAGGTGATGTAGTTGTGGTGGACACGAGGAAATGGTGTATGGTAGCAGTGGGTGGTCTTTAGAGAGAGATATAGGCGGTGGTGGAGTTGAAGGTGGATGTGGAATTAGGGTTTGGGTTAAGGGTTTTTAATCAGCATCTCATTTGGGGAAGATGATGGGTATGTGTGAATGTCTGTATGTGTGTATATATATATAATATATAATTAATTTTATTTTAATTTATTAAAAGAGTAAATTAAAATGACCAAACTACCCCTGCAGATAAAGACAAAAAAGAAACCTTAAAACAGTCAAAAATGAGATATTTTGAGTTTTGGACTAAAATGGCAACAAAATGCAAACCACAGGGACCCAGATGTAATAAGTTTCAGATTTGGACTAAAGTGGCAAAACTGGCCAAACCACAGGGACCAAAATGGCAGTTTACTCAAAAATAAATAAAAAATAGCTCTAGTTAGCAAAGCCTTCAAGACTTATGTTAGCATAGTGGCACTATTCAAGTTTCTTTCTTTTTATATAGAGATAATTGAGTTTTCTCTGAACATGCTGTAATTTGTTCGTTACAGTTTTTCTTTTTGAATATTTGAAGTTAGTTTTTGTTATTTTTTACAGATTCGAGACAAACTCACTCCCATTCTTGGAGACCCGAAAGCATCGCTAGATGTCATTGCTTTCACAGCAATTGCACTAGGTTTAGTGTATGTTGGTTCTTGTAACGAGGAGGTTGCTCAAGCAATAATCTTTGCACTTATGGACAGAAGTGAGTCGGACTTAGGGGAGCCACTCACCCGACTGTTACCTCTCGGTTTAGGTCTTCTTTACCTTGGGAAGCAGGTAAAATAAAGGGGCAATTTCATATATACCCCTACAAACTTGCAAAATATCAGATATGCCCATGCAAAACTATAAATATCATATATACCCTTACAAAGTAGTTGAAATATCATATATACCCAATTCATTAAAAACAATTTAATAAATGATAATTTTACCCTTTTTTTTCTAAAACTTTGAGATCTCATATATGACCTTTAACTTCAAATATTATATTTACTCATTTCTAGCTTAATTTATTTAGCTTAAATTTTATATATGGAGAATACTATTGTTTATGGGAAAAAAATAAATAAATTTAAGCTTAAAATTTTGTTATATAAAAATATGAAGTTAAAGATGAGCATATATGAAAACTTGAAGTAAAAAAATAAGGGTAAAATGATTATTTATTAGATTGTTTTTAATAAATTGGGAATATTTGATATTTTAACTAATTTGTAAGGGCATATAGGATATTTTAGTTTTTGTTGGGTATATATGAAAATTTTCAAGTTTGTAAGGGTATATATGAAATTAATCCTAAAATAAATGCAAGTGGTCAAGTATTTGTGGTGACACCATAACACGTGGTAAACTTAAAATTTGTATTTTTTATACAGGATAGTGTGGAAGCTACTGCTGAGGTGTCAAAGACGTTCAATGAAAAGATCAGAAAGTATTGTGATATGACCTTGCTATCTTGTGCGTATGCTGGAACTGGCAACGTTTTGAAGGTTCAACATTTTCTCGGTCAATGTGCCCAGCACCTTGAGAAGGGTGAAACATTTCAGGGTCCAGCCGTGTTGGGTATAGCCATGGTAGCAATGGCTGAGGAACTAGGTCTCGATATGGCAATCCGTTCGTTAGAGCATCTTTTACAGTACGGGGAACAAAATATCAGAAAGGCAGTTCCATTGGCTCTTGGTCTACTCTGCATATCAAATCCGAAGGTGATATTTACATGACCACATCTTGTTCGTTGTATGTGAATGTTTATAAATATCATAATAACTAGTAAAATTCTTCGCGCGTTGCGGCGGGATTCGGTTGGTAACGATTCGGGTAATTACGGTATCGATATGTGTTTTACATTGATAAAAAACAACAAAAAGGAAAAAACCAAAAAAATAAAGTTGACATACCTAGAAGAATATCGACATGTGTTATACATCGACTGAAACCATAAAATCAAATATTAGTAATGGTTCCGAAAGTACTGATACCAGTACTGGTACAGATGTTGGGTCGGAATCGACGTGGTTACGGTACCAGTTCACTTCATCACGTTAAAGAAAAAAATCAATTAAAGCGTTCATAGGTAAAAATAAGCACGTTGCAACACAAGTCGATAATAATTACAGAAAATAAACTTATAATAAAAGTTAAAATTAAAAAGTTACTGTAGCTTGATAGTGAAAGATGCTACACTAACAAACATGTTTTTTAATATTATTGATAACGTATGCTGTATTGTGTTGAGTAGGTACATGTTATGGATACACTGAGTCGACTCAGTCATGATGCCGATACAGAAGTTGCTATGGCAGCAGTTATCTCATTGGGGTTAATAGGTGCAGGAACTAATAACGCTAGAATCGCCGGCATGCTTAGAAATCTTTCAAGTTATTATTACAAAGAAGCCAATCTTCTCTTCTGTGTAAATCTCTCTTTGATAGTAGTCAACAAATTGCAAATTAATGACAGCATTATTTAGTAGTTATATTTACTATTATTACAGGTGCGCATTGCTCAAGGTTTTGTACATATGGGGAAGGGTCTGTTGACTCTTTCTCCTTACCACTCGGAGCGATTCTTACTATCCCCGTAAGTATTACAGTTCTTATCCTAATTTATAGAAGATGAATCATTATTATGTATATGAAAAGTACCTTGTGTTTTCATTTTTTTTTGCAGGACTGCGCTGGCTGGACTTGTAGTATTACTGCATGCGTGTCTTGATATGAAAGCTATAATCTTGGGAAAATACCACTATGTTCTCTACTTTGTAGTTCTGGCCATGCAGGTTTGTATTGTTGGCATTATGTATTGCTCTCGTAGGGCCGAATCGCAAAAACAGTTTTGCCTTCTATTCCTCCTAATTTTCATAAATAATTATTTTTTAAAGAATGATTAAAAAATTATATTGCTATAGTCTTAATTTAATTTTGAAACAAAGTGATATAGGAGGTCATATCATATGTTTTGGATTATTCTTTGAGTGACTTTTGATCTTGGGTAATTCAACCTGTATTTAGTTTTACTTGTTTAACCCGTCAAAAGGCAAAATTTAACCCAAATTGTCCCGTTTGTCCGTAAATGGCATGACTTGCCACCTGTCTTCATCTCTTGCACTATCTACTATTTTGTCTTTTGGAAAACCGGAATACACTAATTTGTGATTGCTCAACAGCCTAGAATGTTGCTGACTGTGGATGAAAATCTGAAACCTCTGGCGGTACCAGTGCGGGTGGGTCAAGCTGTGGATGTTGTGGGCCAGGCAGGCCGGCCCAAGACCATCACTGGTTTCCAGACCCATTCCACTCCTGTCCTCTTGGCTGCTGGGGATAGGGCTGAACTTGCAACAGAGAAGTACTACATCTTTTCATTGCTTTATTTATTTTTTATCGTAAAGCATTTTTTTTTCTTTTTTATAATATTTTTATGGCTGGTATTCTATGCAGGTATATTCCCCTCTCCCCTATTCTTGAAGGATTTGTTATTTTGAAAGAGAACCCAGATTACAGGGAAGAGGCGTAGATGCATTGATCAATGTATGGTTGGCGGATATCTGAAGTAACATGCTGCAATGGGACCCGAGTGTGACGATGACGAAGTATTATGACCGGGCATAAGTTTTGAAGGTCTTTTTTCTGACATGTCGGATGCTTTTGGTTTATGTTCAGATTATGTTTAATGATGTTAAAATAGGTTCGCGCTTTGTTCATGAAGTAATGACGGTTACGCCATGTGGCATGTCATGAGCTTGTAGACAACCCAAATTTCAACAAAGTAGATGATGTTAAAACGGGTTTGCGCTTTGTTCATGACCTGAATGTTATGTGTCCTGTTGATATTAACTCATGCTACTCTAGATTTCATTGTGGACAGTCTGATTCTTGATCTGTCATCTTTATGGACGAGCAAGTCATACTTCACGCCCATAGAGTCCAAATGTTTTTATCTTTTTTTGGATGACAGTAAATCAACTGGTTGGATTAATTTATTTTTGTGACTTCATGTGATGGAAGGAAAACTTTTGATATAAAGCACATGAATAACTTTAATGAAATGGATCTATCAAGGATTGCTAAATTTGGTCAAACTAGGATCATATATGCCCTGCTTGTAGCGTGCACATATAATGTATATATGTGTAGTCGCTTAGGGGGCAAGGGTGAGATTGCACTAATTTTAACGTTATTTTACTAATTTCGTGAAAATAGCAACGGATGGTTAATAATGTATTATGTAGTGGCGTTGATAGCCGAAAGACAAGGGGGTACATGCACCAATTGGTCTTTTTCCCGATTGGTAAGTGTTATGTGTCTTATGTCAAAGTCTTGATACAAAACTACAATCGAGCCGGGGGTCTCACTGGAAGCAGTCTCTCTATCCTACGGGGTAGAGGTAAGGCTATCTACATCTTACCCTTCTCAGACCCTACTTTAGCTTTGCTATTGGTGGGATTTACTAAATATGATGATGATGATGATGGTCAAACTAGGATCATACCACCTACACCATTCACATTGAGTTAAAAAGTTTTAGGACTTAGGGTGGTTACTTAACCCATTTGTCTAACATATATGCTTACATAGAGTTATACTCTAAAACTGATAAGAGTGATAGTACCTAACAATTCTTTATTCAAATCCATGTCTCTTGGGCTTCCCTAAACACTTAGATAGATAATTTGTTTCAGCATTCTACATCTCCTTATCTATTTCCTTAAAACGCCTTCGTATGATCGAAGGAAGGCTTTCAATACAAGACACGTGGATAGACTTTTTTTTTTAATAAATAGATACCCCTTCTTGGATACAACAATGAGTTAAAACTTTCGAACTAGCATGGATTGTTGGATACTTCTAACATGAAGTGAAGTGTATGATGAATATTTATTCAACCTATTTTGTGCCTTTGATTGATGAAAGAACATAAGGTGGATCACGGGTCAAAAGGGGTCGGGTCGATTAAGTTTGAAACACATACATAATTTAACTTATTTTGACATTTTAGTCAAAACAATTCAATTAAGGAGGGTTGTGGGACGAAATGAATCATTAGTAAAACGGGTTGACATGGTTAAATTTCTATGTTAATGGAAAATGTACTTTGACTTTAATAAAAGGGGATACATAAACGAATCTTAGTGCTAATATTATGTACGAATAAAATAGCTAGTGGATTGAGCACCCAAGCTACATGCAACCCATTGGCCAAACTCCTTAGTCAATTGTGCTCAACACATTTACATAATTAGCATACTTCACTAATGGGTCAAAAAAGTATGTGACTTTGTGAGGCTTGTAGATTATTTTATGATATGAGTTGACTGACTTGTATGGTTCGTATATTGAGTTGTTGACCAATTAATTCAAAAAAATGTATGTGAAATGTTTGCGGGTTAAGTTATTGTACAAACGAGTCTTAATATATAAAATACCCTTAACGTAAAAAGTGAAAAAGAGAAAAAAAATTTGAAATTTTTTCTCCATCTTATCAAGCACGTATTTTACTCCCAAAATTCAAAAAAAATAAAAAATAAAAATCGTGATTTTACACTAATAGAGTAATTACAAAATTGTAGAGTAATTGTAATTACGCTACAATAATTACTCTACAATAATTACTCTACCACTGTAGAATCACGATTATTTTTTTTACATTTTTCAATTAAACATCATTCTTAAGTAGTAAGGGAAAAAATTTCATAAAAAAAATCGATTATTCACGTCTAACAACGTTAAGAGTATTTTGTATTTTAAGACTCATTTGGATTTGAAATCATTACACACATATCCACCGCTTGTTGGAAACAATTGATTTTTTTAATACATAAATATGATTTTGTTGACATATCACCTCAAACAGTCAAAACACAAAACAAGTAGTCAAAGTCAGAAGTTTATCTTTGAAGAGATTATACTACTATAGACCAAGAGGTTGTTGAAATCCTCATTTTCGAAACGAATATCGTTTATACAATTTTTTTTTGTGTGTATGCATACTTTTGACGAGTAAAGTGGGCCTCAAAGAAATTTAAAACAAACCATAATGTAGCGTGTCAATAACACTACTATCAATTTGGTTACATGATGCCCTATTTAATGTAACAATAATTAAACTAATATAAGTAACAACACTTACATAGTGATAAATGAATAATTTGTCAATATTCACAAAACAATTATGTAATTAACTTATAGAATTTCAGTTTAACTAATTTTAATCTAACACACACACATATATATAGAGAGAGAAAGTGTAAAATACAATTGGCCTTAACGTACACTCGTACGTGATGAGTATTCCGCATGTTATAGGTGTCCGGGGTTAGTGAACTGTGAATCTGCATGTTATAGGTGTCCGGGTTTGTGAGTTTTAGGAATTCCGCATTTTATATTTCCGATATGGTGTTCGGGTTTAGTGAATTAGCAAATCCGCATGTTATGTTGTCCGGGTTTAGTGAATGTAGTGAATCCACATGTTATATAGGCTGTCCGGGTTTAGTGAATTTAGTGAATCCGCATGTTATGGTGTCCGGGTTTAGTGATTTTAGTGAATCCGCATGTTATAGGTTGTCCGAGGTTAGTGAATCCGCATGTCTATAGGCT
This sequence comes from Helianthus tuberosus, assembly GCA_030545235.1. Lineage (NCBI taxonomy): Eukaryota > Viridiplantae > Streptophyta > Magnoliopsida > Asterales > Asteraceae > Helianthus > Helianthus tuberosus. Next base: position 11,685,897 of record CM060412.1, on the reverse strand, counting down.
GTCCGGGTTTATGAAGCCGCATGATATAGGTTGTCCGGGTTTGTAAAGCCGCATGTTATATTTTCACAGGGTACGCATCGTACGTTAAGGCCAATTGTACAATAACTGGCCTCTATATATATAAATAGGGTAAGGATCCGTTAGGAACCACCCTTCATTGCGAGAACCATGGAAACCAATGTGAACATAACCAAAACTACTTTAAAAAGATTAAAAACACACAATTTTTTTTTAATTTTCGTTAAAAATCGCAACATTTTATTTATAATTTTTATAAAAATTTGTTAATTTTTTTTTTTTTGTAAAAAGGTCGCGATTTAACTGTTAAAAAAACATTGTCGTTGTCGAAACTTGGATCTCACTGATGGTGATGATGTTGTTGCTAGGAGGGAGACAAAGCTCGGGTGAAACTCGCCGGCGAATGGGGAGGGGAAGCTTGATGGGGAACGAGGAGGCGGAGTTGAAAGTCGTATGCAAGTTTTTGTGGACCGAGTTGCTTAGAATCGTTTGGTTCATAAGCACGCTAAAGCTTGTGCCTCTAACCAACATGTTTTTGTCCCTTTTGCCTTTGACACATATGGCTTCCTAGCGACATAAGCTATCCAATTCCTAACAAGGGTCCAACGGGTCATCCACAACAATTGCTCAGCCTCAGAGGGACGGAGTTTTGTCTTTTGTAGATTAGGGTTTGCAATTCAGAAAGGGGTGGCGGCGCAGCTTGTTGCCCGTCTACCTTCTGTTTTGATGCAACTTTTTTCATCAAATAAATATTTTGGTTAAAAAAATTAAAAAAAAATTAGTAAATTAGGAAAATGAATTGAAAAGGTTTTCGTTTGGTTTTAGTTTTTGTAATTCTAAAAGGTAGACATCCAGGAGGTTGGGAGTTTGTAATTTAGTTTGATGGAATTGGAATGTTTACAAGTACGTTTATATTTTTAGTTTTGTTTATTTTGTCACTTCTGATAATATAGGGATAGTTAGCTACTTTGGGTGGGAGTTGGCTACAAAGTCAATTTTTCCTACAAAGTGTAAAAAGTTACAAAACACCATAATGTAAACCATAAAACACACTCAAAACCCACAAATAACAAAGTGAAGATTACTAAAACCCTATATTTGTGGGTTTTATGTTGTGTTTTGAATGATAAGGCTTTGATTATCGAATGACTAATATTAGTGTGTTTTATATTGATCATTATGTTGTGTTTTATATTCATAGTTCTACGATGATGTGTTTGAAGTTTTTATGGACTTTTAGGGTTTGGATATTGTGTTTTAGTGATCTTCACTCTGTTATTTGTGGGGTTTGAGTGTGTTTTATGGCTGAAATTGTGGTGTTTTATGACTTTGTACACTTTGTAGGAAAAATGGACTTTGTAGCCGAACCCCACCGGTGGGAGTTGGCTACAAAGTCTATTTTTCCTACAAAGTGTAAAAAGTCATAAAACACCATAATTTCAACCATAAAACACACTCAAAACCCACAAATAACAAACTGAAGATTACTAAAACGCCATATTTTTGGGTTTTGTGTTGTGTTTTGGGATGACAAGGCTTTGATTATCGCATGACTAATATTAGTGTGTTTTATGTTGATTATCATATTGTGTTTTATATTTATAGTTCTACGATGGTGTGTTTGAAGTTTTTATGGACTATTAGGGTTTGGATATTGTGTTTTAGTGATCTTCACTCCGTTATTTATGAGTTTTGAGTGTGTTTTATGGCTGAAATTGTGGTGTTTTATGACTTTGTACACTTTGTAGGAAAAATTGACTTTGTAGCCGAACCTCACCCTTCATTTTGATATTATTATTATTTTCTATAATATAACATAAGAAATTCTCCTATATATTAATAATACAGTGTTTTCAACAGTAAAAGTTATAATAATATATAAGGTTTTTTTAATAGTTTTATTATCTTCTTTACTTTTTAAGCTAGATAAGCTTTTGTCAACCGGTACTGGTATCAAAAATATCAGTACGGTTATCGGTACATAAAGGTAAAAACCGACACCAGACTGGTACAGAAAACACCAAAAGTCGATATCGAATTGATTTTGAAAATCTTTTAGTGCGGGAAATTCGGTACTGCTACCCGGTACCATTTGCTTATCCCTGATCACGGGTGTCGTATGAACAACAACGGTATCGTGCAACTTTTTTTTTTATTTTCTTCAACTTTTAATGATTTCTTTTTTTAGTTTCAGGGGTAGGGATGAGCTCGGTGCCAACCAATACCGAATCGGTACCGGTACCCAAAATACCAATTACGGTACCTGTATATGAAGGTAAAAAACGGTAGCAAACCGGTACCAGGAACGCCAAAAGTCGTACCGAATTGGTACTTAAGATTTTTCGGTTTGGGAAATTCGGTACCGGTACCCAGTATCATTTGCTCATCTCTGACCACAGGTTTCATACGAACAACATTATTACCATACAACTTTTTTATTGATTTTCTTTTGGTTATCTTTTAGTGTTTTTTTCTATATTTTCTTTTTATTCTTGTCAGCGGTTTCCGTGCGCAACGCGTTCGTAGTGATTTCAAAACACATGTAAACACAGACTAACAAAAAAAGACGTTCGCCGCAACGCGGCGATAGTAAAAAATTAGTTTTAATTAAACTATTGATGCTATATAGAGGAAGCAATGATGCTATATTATGTCTTTTCCAACTTTGGTCTTTTCTTAATATTTTCAACCTTTTTTTCTCATATTTAAATAAACTCTAGTTTAACATGAGTTAGAAAAAGGCAAAGTAACTATGTAATAATAATATCTAGGCATTTTGAGAGTAATTCTCACCTGGATAATCCTATAAAGTTACACATGATCTAGTCATTATCAATAGCATATAAATGCACCCAAATCATTTGGCGATAATCCAAACCCAGCTTCAAACACACAAGAATATATATATATTAACTGCATAAAACTATCTTTAAACACACTAAACTTACAAGACTACTCTAAAAGGCCAAAGCAAACACACACTATCAATTATGACTTAGGCATACTCAAAACCACATAACATAAATACGAGCATTTAACAAGTTTATGTAAACAAGTCAAACAACCAGGGGCAGAGGTAGTGTACAAGCAGGGGTAGTACGGGTTACCCCTCAACTCGTCTCCGTAATGTAAAAATACATCTTAACTTCGTCTACGAGTCTACGACGTAGTGTACAATTTTTTATTTTTTATTTTCGATTTTATATAAAGGATACACCTGATCCAAAAAGATAAAATAAAAAATGAGATGCCCCTGAATTTCTGGGCTAGATCCGCCACTGTAAACAAGTAAATAAGTTTTAAATGAACTAACGCTAATCTAATGTAAAGATTTATATGGGAATAGACACTATTAAAATGAGAAACATAAATCAACTAACGCTAATCTAATGTAAAGATTTATATGGGAATAGACACTATTAAAATGAGAAACAAATATTAGTTCACATGTTAATGTACATTAAGTTTCAACCAAATATAAATACCGAAAATAGCTGAATTTAAAGTGTTAAATCACATGCATATTTACTTTAATTACTAAAAAAAATCCAAAAAAAAAGTTTATAAATTTAGGTGGGAGAAAAAAAACACACTTTCAAATAACATAAAAAAAACCCGACTCGCTATTTTGTGTAAAGTGTATGGGCGTAAATGAGTCGAGCCGAACCCAAGCTCATTAGGCTTGAGATCGCCTAATTTTAACTTAAGAAGGCTCGAGCTCGGTTCGTTTATAGCTCTATCTCTAAAGTTTCAGCTTTGTCACGAGCAGTTTTTTAAGCTAGAGCTCAGCTCGTTTTATTATTTAATTTATACACTAGGTTATGTACCTACTGTGTATTACACGGGTTAAACAATAAAAATTATAAAAGTCATAACTCTATAAATAAACGAAATACAAATAAATTACATATTATACTAAATAACAGTCAATGTTTGAAGTGTTAGTTATTAATTAGTTAGGTATCTATGTACTACACGGGTTGGAAAATTTAAATGATATAATTCATAATCTATAAATAAAAATGTGTATTACATTTAATTAGGACAAAAATTACAATTTTAATTCAGAAACTTATAAATAAATTATAAATCTATAAAAATTTGTTTGTTACAACATTACTTTTTTTTTGAACCGCAACTATTTTATTATAATCATAAAATAGAACAAAGGGGCCAGCAGAAGCTGGAAGTCCCAAACAAAAACAACATTACATTATAATGTCGCTTACATTAAAGTCTCTCCACCTCTCCCAATCAAGACTCACAAACGATGATCTATTTTTAATCCATTGAAACGATTCCTCTTTAATCCTATCCACCATACTGTCCACCCGACTCTTTTTCTGTTCGAAGATAAATTAATTCGTTGATTTCCATATGATCCACATCGTCGCGAACGCAATCACTGAAATAGCCTTTTTCCATTTATTAGAGCCTTTCAAATTATGAACCTATTCTAACAACTCCACTACAGAGCCAACACTTACCCTTGTTGAAGCTTTGTCCAAGCCCAAATACTCCATCAAGTAGCAGATGAGGTAATGCAAGAGAACATCAAATTCTCTATTGTTTCTATACCGTAACCACACATCACACAGTTAACATTATCCACCACAACTCCTCTTTTTTTTCAGTTTTGTTTTGACCGCTATACCTCCATTACCTAAGATGAAGTAGAAAATAGCAACAAGTCTAGGTGTAGCCATGGCTGCTGTTGAATTTGATATTAGGCTATGAAATAGTTATCTGAAATAGAAGACTCAACACTCAATTAACTATAATAAGAAAGATTAAGAGTTCATTGGATCAATTATGTTTCTTAATTTCTTTTATGTCAATTAAAAATGATGTCCCCTATTTGTTTTCCAAGCCACCAATTTCTTTTTGACCCACAACCATTAAGCAAAAATCACATAATTAGCCACCAAAAATTCATGTTATACGACATAAAATTCTAGGAGTTGGTTAAAATAAAATTATTCTGAAGACAACTTCAAAAAGATAAGTTTATAACTATACCTTGTTAGATCTTCTTAAACATATTTTCGGTCTAATACTAAGTTAAACTAACTGAATTATTCACCTGAAATTTGAATGGCCAATAAATAGCTTTTCTATTATTTTTGAAACAAACAAAAATCTAAAAAAAGGTTTGTTTTATCAGAGTGGTTTACAATTAAAATTAAATAAAATTATTGATAAAGATTAATAAGTACATAGAATAAAGGATGTAAATAAGGTAGATTGAAAATCCAAAGCGATGATTGAGAGAAAAAACGAGAGTAATTTAAGGAACACACTTAATTCATCCTTTTATTTGGAGTACATACATTTGAGCGGGAAAGCAAATATATCGATGCCCTTAATAAATGACACGTGTCCCCAAGTATTTCTTTTTTATTATATAAAATATAGATATAGATTTTTATAATTATTTACGTAAATTTCTATAATTAGAAATTTCATATGTAATATGATATACATTATTTAATATTTTTTTTTATCATAATCTTTTATAAAAAATAAAATTTATATAAATAGAAAACCCATAAACTCGTGAGTCGGCTCAAACTTGATTAAATGTAAGGCCTTTGGGTATATTTTAACCTAACTTAACTCCACCTAGGTGACACATTAACTTTTTTTCCTTATTTCACTTTGTCTCACTCTAAGGCTATAGGGTGTACTTTCACATCCCTTAACTACACGTAGGCACCACATCACCTACTTGACCCTCTTTCACTTCACCGCATACCAAAGAAATGGTTTAACCCCATTAACTCCCCTTAAAATTAATTAAAATACATATATATATAGAGGGAGGTTAACCTACAAAAAACCTTATCGTACATCATGTACGCAAAAAGCGTAACCGTCCGATCAGATGCATAATCACGCTTTGGACATGTAATCACGCTTTGGACATGTAATCACGCATGGGGGTTAGTTTTTTTGGAAAATCACGCACGTTATTTTGACCAAAAAATGAAATTACGCACGTTATACTCCTTGTCGCGTATGATAACGTAGGATAAGCTGTTTTGTACATTATACTTATTCTATATATATATAGCATGTTATTGTTGTGTGTGTGTGTGCAAATTTTGCAATGCTTGATTCCCTTCATCTCTCTTCTAGTTAACTTTTTAACATGTGAAGCTTTTATTGTCTCTTAACACCCTTCAGGAGCGGTTTAACATGTGTTAACGGATGCCAACTAGGATTAACACCTATGGGTTTTAGAGTATACCAGGTGGCCTAAGAAAATGGTTTAACATGTTAACAAATAACTCATTTAATGCACTTTAACATTGGGTTTTTGTCTAAAAAAGAAAATAATAATTAATTCAACCTCTTAACATTGGGTTAACATGTTAACACATAACTCATTTAATGCACTTTAACACAATGAGAGAGTAGTTTGCAATGTTAGTTAACATGCTATGTCATTGTTAACACTCTAGATGTTATAGTACACCCCATGACCTAAAGTCAGGGTTCAAGCTTGTTTATATAACAAGCCTTAATAAAAGTTTGAGCTGAAGCTCATTTAATCCCAACTCACTTCAAATCCTTAACAAACCAATCTTGATTGGCCCACGATGACTTTCTTTTATTAGGCTACCGTACTCTCCAAATTGGAGAGCCCTGTTCCCCTACTTTGGCCGGACTACGCTGTCTTAGTCGGGCCCACGCTGACTTCAAAGTTTGGTTTGGACATTCTCCCGGGAAACCACACTGCCGACTGCCACTTGACAGGCCGTTGTGCCACCACAAGGGCTAAATACTCTCTGATGTAACAAAGAGTAGGACGAAACCCGGGTGGGCTCATGATTGAACCTGACACCTCTGTAGGAAGGTTAGGCTCTATCGATCATTGCCTAATCCATCAAAATAACACAAGTGAATATTAAACCTAAATCTGTATTGAAGAACCCAAACCTCCTACCACTAACGAGTAACTCAATACTTTTATACTCACGATAAAAGTAAAAAGTGAATACAAGATATAGAAAATCAAATCATTGATTGATGTACGAAAAAAGAAAATAAAGAGGAAAACTTTTTCCATGTGGGCAACCGGAAACTTCATTGAATAAAAGTAGAAAATAAAATAAAAATGTGTTTGTGATATTTTGAAGCCAACACACCACACACACACACACCGCCACCGCATTCTTCCCCTCTTTTGACTCCAACCACCGTTTACCCCCTCTCACCACCGCCGGAGTCAACCAATTTCTCACCGGACCACCACTCAACCACCGCAACTGTTCAAACAATATCAAATCCGATGAGTTAACAAGATCTATACTCTTCTACACCTCTCAATGCATCATTTGTCTCAATTTCTCGTCCTTAATGGCGGTTCACGCAAGAAGAAGAAACCGTCAGCGAAACCGAAGCTCGAGCGGATGAATGCACGGAAGAATTTCGACTACGAGGCTCCAATCGTGTCCACTTCGTCGGAAGACTGTTGTGTATGGTCACCGGCTCTTCGAGGTTCAGGTACTCAATTAGTTGATATTCCTACGAGTTTTCGGATTGACGGAAGTGATTTAGGTCAACTTGATGAAGTTTATCGTAGCTTAGGGTTAGAAAGTGCTGAAGATTTAGGTATTCCTTTGGATTCATGGAATAATAGTAAGATCCGGTCTAATTGTGATGCGGTTTCTGCCTCTCGTTTAAATTTACAAAGTGATTGTGATTCGACTACGATTGTAAATGAACAGCATGAGGAAGAATTGAATGAAATTGTTGAAAATCGATGTGATGATGATATAGTTAGGGTTTGTTCTGGTGATGATGTTAGGGCTAGTGGTGGTAACAGAGCTGGGAATGGAATTAAAGGTGTGCGGCCTCCGGTGCTTTCGCCTCCGTTAATTCCGCAACACTTGTTACAACATGATGCTGGATGTGAATGGGATAGTTTAAGAAATTTCACTTCTCGTGAAGGTTGTTCTGGTGATGTGAATGAGCAACGGTTTAGCTTGTCGGATGAAGATGAAGCTGGTGTTGAGGATGTTGGTTTGAGGCTTGAAAGGGCGAGGATTTCGGCGTCTTGTTCTTTTTCGACTTCGAATGATGATGATTCGTCTAGTACTACCACGGAACCTCCGTCGAGTGTGTCACCGAATGGGGTTGGGTGTCATATATCTGCACATGGAAGGTTTAGGCATATCACGATTACTCACTGGCAGAGGGGCGATCTCCTGGGGCGTGGGTCGTTTGGATCGGTCTATGAAGGCATTTGCGAGTAAGTATGATGTTTTGAGTTTCTGGTTTACATGCTTACTGGCTGACTTCAAAGTGCCTTGAGACTTTAAGCAATGAGCCAGCTTTTAAATTGTAGTCTTATTAACAAAACTGATATCTGATGTGAAGGACACTACATATGCAAACTGATCACATTTTGATGGTTACATTTTTTTCTTTATGCAGTGGTGGATATTTTATTGCCGTAAAGGAAGTCTCTTTGCTTGATCAAGGGGAACAGGGAAGGCAAAGCGTTTCCCAACTTGAACAGGTAAGCAAGGCGCCAAGGCTTGTGTCTTGTACCTACTATTTTAACATCTCAATTTGTATTTATCAGTTTATGATATGAGATCTGTTTATCTTTCTAGGAAATTGCTCTTTTAAGCCAGTTTGAACACGACAACATAGTACGATACTATGGGACTGATAAGGTATTTCTTTTAAGCTTTCACTTTATTGCTTTCCTAGATTGTTCATGAATCATGACAGCATTCTAGATGATATGTCTGCCCTCTTGATGTCTCAATCCCACTCTCTCCTAGACCTAGACTAGGGATAATGATGGAGGATGTTAATAAATACTTCTTCATGTGTTAGCTTGATAATTTGATAGTATCCAGACAATATCGTCAGTTATGTGTTTGTAATCTATAAATGAACATTATATGAACGTGTCTTTATTTTCTGCAGGAATCAGTTTACATTGTCTTTTTGAAGTAATATTTATACAAGTCATCCTGTTTCTGTGTCACTGCCACTTATGTAGATTACTAGGGTCTAGGGTTGTAGTGGACAAAAAGTGAGTTGGCAAAATAACTGGAGTACTGAACTGTGTGCCAGTGCCACTCTACTTCTGAGGCCTAAACAGGATGAGACATTATGTTCATAGAGTATTAGACAGTAACTTTATAGCCATAGTGGTGAATTACTGTTATAAGTAACCTTTATCATGAGCTTTATGGGGACTAATTGTCTATTCCTCGTATGATTAACAAGTTGTTAGTTACAGTTGATGATTTTTAGCGCTGGGATGCGTATGGGATTGGGGTAGGAGTGAAGCCCACTTAGATACTTGTTGCAGAATTTGTCTACAAAATAGAAGCTTTTTTGTCCAAGATATTCTTGCACATCCATTGAAGTTTTTTTATACTTTATGTGTCTTGCAGGATGACTCAAAGCTGTATATATTTCTTGAGCTTGTAACAAAAGGTTCTCTTCTAAGTCTCTATCAAAGATACCATCTTCAAGATTGTCAAGTTTCCTCTTACACACGCCAGATCCTACACGGTCTGAAGTATCTGCATGACCGTCGTGTGGTGCACAGGTACTGCAACTGGAAACCTACTATTTTTATGTTAAGTTGTATATACTTTTTTACCGTATAAGGTTTTCTGCATCTGTATGTGAACCGAACCTTGTGCTGTTGGAGCTTTTATGTCTTGCATCTATCTGCCACATCCAACTGCCAAATATTCTATTGATCATCTATTTATCTTACATTTTGCTTGTTTTTCAGGGATGTAAAATGTGCAAACATATTGGTTGATGCTAATGGCTCAGTAAAACTTGCAGATTTTGGGCTGGCAAAGGTTCCTTTAATCTTCATTTATTTAGTTAAGTTTGGTCGCTATATTTATGTATCTCTTGATTAAACTTTTCCTCGTCTTATATAGGCCACTACGTTCAATGATGTGAAGTCTTGCAAGGGAACTGCATTCTGGATGGCTCCTGAGGTTTGTCTCGTTACACACACACACACAATCTCGACTGTGGAGTACTTGTATTTTATTTTTTCATGAGAACTTGTTACCAGAAAGGAGTACTCATATTTGTGAATAAACAAATTAGGTCCTTGTGGAGGACTGGTCATTGTGATTGATAGATGATATACATACCAGCTTTTATTATTATTATGTTCTTTTTCCAGGATAGTTGTTCAAAACTTCAAATACCCAATTTGATGTAATGGAACATTAAGAATTCAATGTTAAATATGTACCGATAGTAATAGATTTGATGACAGAACAAAAGTAGAGAAGTAGAGAACCAAATTTTAAGTTCTATTATGTATGTAATTGTGTTCTCGTTAGTCGTTACACGAGTATGGTAAGTTTAGACTCTTGTATCTAGCTATATACGTTAGTTGATAAATACTTTACGTTTATGCATATTTTGAGCTTTTAGGATGTGCTAGAACATACAAGTTAAAACACAATATTATTCTCTGAATGTAAACAGTCACTTAAGATTCTGGGACCACACCTAATGCAGTCTCATTTGACATTCAGCCCTTCATAAACGTATCTTGTTTTCAATTATGTCAAAAAAAATATGAAATATGCAATAGTTTTTTTGCTAGATTCAGTAGTGTTAAAAAAATTAATCTTTTATTTTCATCATTCATTTTTGATATGTTTAAAGGCATTAATTTCTCATTATGAGTCAATGAACTTTGCAGGTTGTTAATAATAAAAGCAAGGGGTATGGACTTGCAGCAGACATATGGAGCCTCGGTTGTACTGTCTTGGAGATGTTGACACATAGGATTCCATACTCCCCAATGGAATGTGTACGTACTGTTTCTTTCTTATTTGATATTGTTTTTATTTCTTCTGTGAAGTATATGTGTGTGTGTGTATACACGTTCAGTACACAACCAATCTTAACTACTAAACCGCAATAAACACTTGTACTTAGTGCTGATGAGATGTAGCGGGGCAGAGAAAAGAGGCGGTTACATAAATTGATATGTGTATCAAACGTCCCTCTATAAATTGTGCTTTATCTCATATATAATATTAAGACAAAATCATTGGCAATGGTAAAAGGGTATTGAAAATCACCATTGGTTAATGCCTCTAAACAAGATTGTCTACTACAGTAAAAATTGCATTTGGTCATATAACTATGTAAGTAATAAGTTAACTGACAGTGTCTTATTGTTATGATAAACAGATGGCTGCATTATTTAGAATTGGAAATGGTATTCCTCCACCGATTCCGGATAACCTTTCAAAAGAAGCAAGGGATTTCATATCTCAGTGCTTTCGTGTTAATCCAGCAGATCGCCCGACTGCTAGTCAACTCTTGGACCATCCATTTGTTAGAAGGCCGCTTCCTTTGTCCACAGCAAGTTCAATTTCATGAAGAGGAATCAAACAAGATACAAGAATGAGGTATTCTTATCCATATCTATATCTGGGGTGATTTACCAGCAATACCCTTTCTTTACTAGAAAAAAAAAACAAAAAGATTCAAAGATATTGGTCCTGTTCGGCCGGTTTTGACGAAAATATTGAGCCGAACCACTAACTATAGTTTTGGGAAACGATAAGCCAAACGGGCCGGGTTGGTGGGTCGGCCAACAGGCCCGTTAAGTAGTTAATGCGATAAATATCGGATATCGGTTATCACGGTGGGATATCGGTAATATTAATATCATGCTAAATTTGTATATATATCAATTTAACACTAACAATTCAGTATACTATCCTAACATTTAACAATAACAACTAACAATTAAGACTTAAAACACTAATAGCAGCAATAAAAAGAAAGATGAATGGTAGAAATAAGAAGAAAGGTACTGATATCGAGAAATCGGTGATATATCGTTCCAATATCGGTACCGATATTCAGACAGATATTTTGCTCCGATATCTCGGTAGGGGACCGATAACCGATATATCACTAATATATCGGGATATTAACTACCGTTAGGGTATTCGATTTTGGTGTTTTGAATCGGATTTTTAATCTCTTCAAAATCGTTAGCATGGTTTGAAATTTTTACTTGATAAATATGGTTATGAATATAATATATATGCTGATAGGCCGTTACTCTGCCAAAACCGAACCAGTACATTTTTTTCGATTTGGGCGGTTTAGTCGGCTCCAACGGTTTAGCGATGCGCAAATCACCCCTCATATCTATTATTTGTATATATAAGATTCCAACATAATCTTCGATGCCTTTCCTGTGACAGTTGCAAATGCAAAGTCCGATGACGACAATTTCTTTGTTCGTGTCTCTCTTGGGAGGTATATCTTCTGATGCTGTGAGGAACCTTTAGCGTCCTCCGGCATTGTTGTTTAGTTTGTACATTAATTCTTTCAATTGGATCATAATTTGGTTATTAAATGTAGTTTAAAATGTAAAAAGAATGGCAGTAAGATTAAGTTTAATCAAGTGATGATTAAGAAGCATTATTTTGTAAAGTACACCAATCTCCACCATTCAACGTCGACCTATTGATGAAAACGGACTGGGCATATACGTGAGATTACCATTTACGACTTGGACATCGACCAGAGTGATGGAAACCCGAACCAGGACACCATGTAAGTGTTCTATTTGCTACATCTTCATAGTAACCAATCACTTGTTTGTGAGATGGATGTATGAGTATGTATGTGTGTGTTTATGAAGATAATGAAATAGTTAAGAGGTTTATTGTATTCAGATGTAACCAACTTCGCGCTGGTTTTTGTTTCAGGCAACCGTTAGTTTTTGTGTCTTACTAAAAACCACTGAATGTTGAATCTAATGTAAATTGTACGTAGATATTACTTTTTTACATCGACTGTTAGTGAAGGATTAGGTGTCTAAAAGCCGAACATGTATAATTGGTATAGATTTTAGGTCGGTGTTTGTGATATCTGAGCGTTTTATAAACAATTAGAGTCTGATTTTGATTAAAGATTACAAAGATAAAAATTGTAAATGGTGTCCTTTAGCTTCGATAGGTAGTGGACATCACTAAAGTTCATTTGCTGTTACATTTACATCATTTTGCTAACTGACGTTAACTTTTACAGTCTAAAATTGTTGTGTAAGCTTATGTTTTTGAAATCCTTATACAAACAACTAACAAGTAACAATGGTGGCTTCTCGCCACACCGTTTGACGCATGTTGCACGCTTTAAAAGTCTCTTTTTATTACCGTTATGTAATTTTGATTTCTTATAAGGAACATGGTTGTACATATGTAATAATACAGTCACACACGTATGCAGGGTTGTATAAGGAACGTGTTGTACATATGTAATAGCATGCAATTCTAATAGAAAAATTCTACATCGGTGACTTGAGAGGCGAGAGCAACTGTCGCGACAAGGAATTTGAATTAGACCACCCGTAGTGGTTGCAAATTTGGGCGTTTTTGGGGCTCAACCACGCCCATATCGCCCACATCCCCACTACGCATGGGCGTGTTTGGCAGCTTTGTTGTTGAGGCGTTTTTTAAATCACGCCTAATGGGGGTTTTTGTTGTCCAATCACATTTCAGCTTCTATTATTTGGCCAATAAGATTTTTTAAATGTTTTTATTTTATTTTATTTTATTACAAACATAATGCCCCACATCCCCACTACACCCATTTTAGAAAACGCCCAATAATGCCCCATTGCTAACTGGGCTGCCATATGGCGCAAAACGCCCAAGGGTGAATATTGCCCACTACGCATGGTCTTAGGGTTTATCACCAATCGGTAGATGCGTTTCAATTTGGATTTCGGGTTTGGGTCGCCTAAGATACGCGTTAAACCATAAACGCTAAACGCATCAATGAATTGGATGGGATGCTACCAAAGTGACAAGTGGTAAAAGTGACCTAAGAATTTGCCAAATGACAAAAGTTTTATCGTTTTAATAGAATAGTATATTATATATCATTTTTTTATATTCAGATTATTTCAAGATTTTTTTTTTATTTTTTGAACTTCTCATTTTTTTGGTATTGTTCTCCTTTTATTTTAATTTCCTTTTCTTTTACTTTGTACGCTCTTCGTATTTTTACTTGTTTCGGGTTGAGTTAGAGGGATTCCTCAGTTGTGAGTTTCCTAAAGGAGGGTGGGCCAGATCACCACGGGAAATCCATTTGCCCATCCTTTTAAACATTCTATCCAATTCATTCCCTTTTAGACTATGGGGTGTGGAGAGTCTTGGGTTGGAGGCATTGCTCGACACGTGGCGAGGATGAGATCCACAAGGTAATACTCAAAAACTAGGGGTGTGGCGTGGCTTAGCTTGGCGTAGAGGTGTACAAAAAAACCGGTTTTAGAACCGAAACCGGGAAAAAAACTGAAACCGGTTTTTTTATAACCGAACCGGTTTTATAACCGAACCGCCGGTTAGAGACCGGTAGGGATGGCAAAAAAGCCCAAGCCCAACGGGTATACCCGAAACCCGAAACATACGGGCCGGGTATACCCGAAGCCCAATGGATATGGGCCGGGTACGGGCTTAAAAAAAGAAAAAAATCGGGTACGGGTATGGGATTTAGTGATACCCGGCCCATTTACCCGAATAATACCCGAAAGTATTATATTATAGATTTTCATATATAAACTTAGTACATGTACTTATTACCTTCTTTATAGTCATATGTGGATATGTATTTGACATGTGCTTAGTGAACAAATAACTTATTTTTAAGCATGTATATTGGATATGAAAGCTATCACCCTTTATTATGTGGATGTTAATGCAATTAGGTGGTCCTGATACACTTACTTAATTAAGTAATCGTTTTGATTTAGTTTGGTATATATGGTCTGAATATGATATGTAAGTTATTAACCATATTTCCTTTGTTATAGTCATTAAAATAGTAAATTATATAAACATCAAAGTAAAAATTGCATATTTGTCCCAACGGGTACTTTTATGAAATTAACGGGTATACCCGATACCCGCGGGTATGCCCGATACCCGACGGACAATTACCCGACAAATACCCGACGGGTAACGGGCCGGGTATGGGACAAAGAATTACAACCGGGTACGGGCCTGGGATTACCAATACCCGGCCCAAGCCCGGCCCATTGCCATTCCTAGAGACCGGTTAGGATTCTTGGTATGAAAAACCGGTTAATAACCGAAACCGGTTTTAAAAAACCCGGTTAAACCGGCTAAAAACCGGTTTTTTTGGGCAAAAACCGCTTAAAAACCGATCCCAACCGGTTACACCGGTTATTGTTTTGGACTTGAAAAACCGGTTAGTAACCAAAACTGGTTATTAAAAAAACCGGTTTTCATTTTGGATGAAAAAACCGGTTCGGTTAATAACTGAAACCGATTTGTACACCTCTAGCTTGGCGTGGCCAGCCATGTGGATTTTTTTTTTGTTGTTTAAACTATTTAAAATTTCACCCGCTAGTCTTATATTCTCGCTCCTAAAGTTCACCCAACGGACAAACCCCTCGTTTCCTTAAATCATTCATTAAGGGTATGTTTGACAAAAGTAGCTGGTTGCTGGTAGCTGATGGCTGGTGGTTGGTAGCTGTAGCTTTTTAGATATATTTGGTGTTTGACAGAGTAGCTGGAGCTTTTAATAAAATGTATAAAAAGACCAAAATAGATATAACTAACAATTTAAAAAGTTTGTGCATTAAAAAGTTCATTATCTTTAGAGGTTAAAATAGTCATTTTTTCTCTAAAAGCTTATAGCTCTTTTTAAACGCTACTAGTAGGAGCGTTCAACCAAAAACTTCAAGCTTCTAACCTAAAAGCTTCAAGCTCCTTCAACTAAACAAGACTTTTTAATGAGTAGGAGCTTTTTCTTAAAAGCTTAAAACTAGAAGCTCCTAAAAGGTCCATACCAAACATACCCTAAAGCTTTGAACTGTTTTTTTTATTAAAGTTTGGTTCTACGCGTTGTCCATTAATGGTTGACCGTAAATGACTTAGGTATTCACTTCCACCGTCCAAGAAGCAAAAAGTCGTAAAAAATGTTGAGTCGTCTAGGACCAAGAATGATCATGTGGTCAATTACAATATCTCCTCAAGGTTCCTTGTTTTTTGTACAGTCTTAATGTTTTTTCTTCTCTTTGATTTGTCACTATGTTTGTAATTAACCGAAACCGAACCATAACCGCAATAATGTTTTTTCAATGCTAATTGTTGTGTTGGTATTGACTCTTTAGTGTGTGATGTATTCTACAAGTGATTTGGGATTTGGATTCTGAATGTGTTCCACATTGATAGAACCCGCAAGTCCTGAGCAATTCTGTGAAAACACTCATTATTCTTACACGGTGGAAGAAGTCATGGAAATCCAGTCTAATGTATCATTGGTACTCAAAGATGAAATGCGCAATCCCACATTTATCTCGTTTTTAAGGTATGGTTGAAAGTGTGTAAGACCCTCGCACATTTTAACCAAAAAGACGCAGCGGAAACACTAACCAAAAAATTTCTTTCTTAATAAATATTCTAACATACTTGAAAACATTTAAAACGACTCATTTAAAAGAATTACATCATTCATCTTTAATTAATGTATCAAATATAACATGCGAATGCAAACTACGTGACCAATCTTCCGTACAATCCATGTCCTTTAACTCAATCTTCACCCACTTGTCCTTCATCAGGGCTGGCCCGTTAGACTTATCAATCTAGACACGAGCCTAGGGCCAACAAAAATCAAGGGGCTCCAATTTTTAGTAAAGTTTTATATATTGTATATATATATATCATACCCAAATAAAAGCAAAACTAAACCATGTTTATTTAATAAAGTTGCATAGATAAAAAAATTAAAGTAAATTTATATATTTCTCATTAAAATGCAAAAACACCAAATACAAGCAAATGGAAGGTAAACGGACAACAAGCTGCGCCGCAACCCACTTTTGAATTGCCAAACCGATTCTACTAGAGACGAGATTACTCTTAGAGAAATCAAGGGCTTGATAGAAGGTCCTAGATTTATCTTGTAATTGTGGAAAAAAAATCTAGAATAGAGGATTCTAGAATAGTCTAGTACATTGTTTAGGCAAGTATAAATATGAGGGTTTCTCATTTGCACAAGACACCTCCAAAATCAAATTGAAACCTACATAAGAAGCTTTGGAGCTATCTATTTTCCTTACCATTTTCCAAGAAGCTCCACCTAGAACATACACGGCGACGGGGACTGCATTTAACTATCGTTTTCCGGCGACGGAAACAGCTACTGTAATCATTCTCTCTCCTTTCTGACGACCCATTCACTGTTACCCGTTTGTATGGCTACTGGTACCCATTTCCATCTTCGTCTCCCTCGTTTTCTGGCTCTCCCATTTGAATTCCGACGAGTCATCGACCACCGCAGTTTTGGCGGTAACTTTTGATTGTTTTATACAGTTAGACCTTTGTTCGTATACAGTATGTCACTTAGATATACCATTAGATATACGGTTGACTTGGTAATATAATCGGTTTTATACGGTAAAAATATGGTAATACAACCCACATACTACCGGTACGGTTCGGAACCGGTACCCGGTACCAAATGAAGTTCATCGTGACGTACAATCCTCAAAAAGCATTGAACCTTTTTTTTAAATTTTTTTAATTTTTTTTAAATTTAATTATTTTTTTATTTTATAATTTTTTTTAAAATTTTTTGATTTATTTATATTTTTAGCCTATCATGCTCAAATCCATCTTGACAAAAACTCATCTTGACCTAAACCCATCCTAACTCATTTCTTAATAAACTCATCTTAACCCAAACCCATCCTAACCCATTACCCAAACCTACCCAACCCACCCATTTTGCCACCCTTACTTTTCAGTGTCTGATTTGTTCTTTTAGTGATTGGGGTTTTGTATTCCGAACATGTTTCATATGTGTAAACAGGAAACATGAAAGAATATAACCCCTAAGTCCTGAGTATCTATGTGAAAAGGCTCATTATTCTTACACTTGGGGAAATGCAGTCTAATGTGTGTTTTTTTTTTTTGAAAATTAAACTTCATTAAAACACATCTTCGACCCAAGCGGGCAAAATGCCAAACAACACAAAACCCCGATCCAAACGGGCAAAGAGCAAACAATTACAACATATACATAGGATATTTACCCCACTCCTTCCAACTGATGTATCTACATGAAGATTTATTTTTAACCCAAGCATTACCCCTTGATTTTATCTCTAACATAATTTCTTGCAGGCTTCTCCTGATCTGATTAAACACCAACTCGTTCCTACCTTTCCAAATGCACCAACATGAAGTTATAACCAACCCAAGAATAATCTTTTTTGCTTTCTTTCCCATCTGACAGAAATTATGGAAATCCAATAAATCTTTGAAGGCGAAGATCAGAGGAATGTTACACCAAGCACTAACAACCGCCCATACCCGGATAGCCATCGAGCATGCAGTGAATAAGTGATCCATCGATTTCTCGTACTCGTCACAGAAAGGGCACATAACCGACGTAATATCCATATTCCTTCTTTTCAAGTTAACTCTTGTTACAAACCTGTCTAAGTTTCCTCTCCAAGCCATTATATTACATTTGAGAGGAACCCCTTTGCACCAAATGAAGTTAGGGAGAAGGCTATTTCTTCTATCATTAATGAGCACCTTTTTCACAGAATTCACCGAGAACCCTTCCTGATTGTCAACGTTCCAGTACCATGAATCCTTATTGTTGGACAGTCACACCATGTTGATAACATCTTGACATTCCTGCCATTCCTTAAGCTCGATGTCCGACTCGGGCTGTCTAAGCCAATTCCAAAAAAAACCATCATTGCCTTGATCCATTTCCAATCTGTCCGCAACCCTGCATGATTTAAACCTTTCCAAAACAAACAGATGTGGCCATCTTTCCAAGAAAGGAAATCGCCCACCCAGGTGTCTAACCAAAAACGAATATCGATTTCGTTCCCCACCTTACCCAAAATCATCTGATTTAAACCTTTCCTGTTTAGTTTCATTTTGGAAATCACTTTTACAGTATTTATCTAACAACCCGCAATGTTAACATTAAGCGGCAGAAAGCTTCTTTGATTGTTTTTACTATGACACGCTTCCACCACTTTCCTTCACAAAATTTGATTTTTGATCCTATATCTCCAACCCCATTTATATAGGAGGGCCTCATTAACGTATTTGAGTCTGTTAATACCCAACCCCCTCTTTTTTTGGGCCAAGTAACTCAATCCCAAGCCACCCAGTTCATTTTATTAATGTAACTAGAACCCGTCCAAATAAACTTTCTCATTTTAGCCTCAAGAAGATTTAAAGGTATGCGTTATCTCATATTTATTATCCTTTTAATGATTAATTTTTATGTTTAAGTGCTAATTTCTGTCCTCTTTGCAAATTGGAGACACCGTATTCGCAGTTGGAATTCCAGAGCACTTATTTTGCTGAATTAAGCTTGATAGAGTATCGATGTCTAGAGTTTTTGCCTTCTATGGTTGCTGCGTCCATTACTTTTCTTTCAAGATTCACTCTCACCCAAACAACACATCCATGGGTAAGCAGGCGTCGATTATATTTTTTCGTTTTCGTATAAGAATAACGATGTTAAAAATTCTTGAATCTTATGTCAATAATCACAACTATGCAGAATTTGTCTCTGGAGAGTATTTAAGGATATAAGGCGTCTCAAATTAACAAATGCGTTCAGATATTACATGGTGTTCACGTAGATGAACAAGTAGGCATGGATATTCGTACAAAGTACAAGAGGTTGAATGTATGCCGGGCAAATTTGCATACCCCAGAAGCAATTCCATCCATCTTCTTTGAAGATGCATATTCTGTCAACGTTTTCAGATATCTTCAATCTATGAAGGTTTGTTCCATTTTCATTTAATTTATGATCCTACAGGGTTTTTTTTTCTAACTTTTTTTCTATGTTTGTATTTATTGAATGAATACACGATTTTAGGATTATGTTGATGTTTGTGGGTTGTTTGTTTTCTATGATTTGTTGATATGCTTGTTCTATGTTTATGGAAGATTGAACAATAGTTAATTAATAATTTTGGTTTTAGAACGAAGGAAACAAAAGAACAATGGCGGGATACATGGTGCAAGTGCAAAAATATATAACTGAAGGAATGAGGACTATAATTATTGAGTGGTTATTTGAAGTTGCTGAAGATCGCCGGTTTTTTCAAGAAACTTTGTTCTGTACTGTCACTTACATTGGCAAATACTTAAGCGTAAGAGTTCTGCCAAGACAAGGTTTATTTCAACTTCTAGCAGTTTCTTCGATGCTTATTGCTGTGTAAGTATGAGTTTTTAGTGTTTGATATGTTTTTAAGTGATCGGGGTTTTGGATTCTAAACGTGCTCTTTTTTGTAACATAAGATATTAAACAGAACCTACAAGTCTTGAGTATTTCTGTGGAAAGACTATTTATTCTTACACGGCAGAAGAAGCCGTAGAAATGCAGTCCGAAGTATCAATAGTAATCAAAGATGAAATGCGCAATCACGCAATTATCTCATTCTTAAGGTATGAATGAAATGTTTGCGAATCTAATCTAAAAAGTATGATATATGAATTTGTGCTAATTAACTTACTGGTTACTTTTTGACTTTAATCTTAACCAACATTTCACAAGAAGATTATAAAGTATGCTTCATCTCCTTTTTATTATCTTTCTTAATGATTGATTTTCATGTTTAAGTGCTAATTTCTCTTTTTTCTTTGCAAATTATAGACATGGTATTTACAGTTAGAGTTCTTGAGCAATTTTTTGGCTGAATTGAGCTTGATTGAATACCATTGTCTAGAATTTGCCATTTATGGTTGCTGCAGCTGTTACTTTTCTTTCAAGATTTAGAGTCAAACAATCATCACATCCATGGGTAAGAAGAGACTGATTATATTTGTCTTTTTTGAAAATTATGTTCAAACTTCTTGAATCTTATGATAGTATTCACCAATGTTTTCAGAACCAGACTGGACATTAAACCGGTCTCCTTACCGGTTCACTGGTCCGACCGGTCCGATCGGTCAGACCGGACGTAAGGACCGGGATTTGTCGTAAACATTATACAAATTAATAGGGTAAAATATGAAAAATGTATTAAAAAACCGGTCCAACCCCTTTAAAAACCGGTTCTACCAGCCGGTTTCCTGGTCCAACCCCCGGGTCACCGGTTCAACCTCCGGTTCATTGTAATTCCGGTCTGATACCATCACCCGGGCCGGCCCAACCTCCGGTTCCCGGTCCAACCGGTCCGACCGGCCGGTCCGGGTCTGAAAACACTGGTATTCACAACTATGCAGAATCTGTCTTTGGAAAGTATTTCAGGATATAAGGCGTCTCAAATTAAATAATGCCTTCAGATATTACATGGTGTTCATGTAGATGATCAAGCAGGCATGGATATTCGTACAAAGTACAAGAGGTTGAATGTATGTCAGGCGAATTTGCATACCCAAGAAGCAATTCCATCCATCTTCTTTGAAGATGCATATTCTGTCAACATTTTCAGATATCTTCAATCTATGGAGGTTTGTTCCGTTTTCATTTAATTTATGATCCTACAGGTTTTTGTTTTCTGATTTTTTACTATGTTTGTATTTATTGATAGAATACACGATTTTAGGGTTATGTTGATGTTTTTGGGTTGTTTGTTTTCTATGATTTGTTGATATGCTCGTTCTATGTTTATGGAAGATTGAACAATAGTTAATTAATAATTTTGATTTTAGAACGAAGGAAACAGAAGAACAATGGCGGGATACTTGGAGCAAGTGCAAAAATATATAACTGAAGGAATGAGGACTATAATTATTGAGTGGTTATTTGAAGTTGCTGAAGATCGCCTCCGTACCGTCTCTTACATTGACAATACTTAAGCGTAAGAGTTCTGCCAAGACAAGGTTTATTTCAACTTCTAAAAGTTTCTTCGATGCTTATTGTTGCGTAAGTATGAGTTTTTAGTGTTTGATAAGTTTTTTAGTGATCGGGGTTTTGGATTCTAAACATGCTTTTTTTTTGTAACAGAAGATATGAAACAGAACCTTCAAGTCTCGAGTATTTATGTGGAAAGACTCTTTATTCTTACACGGCAGAAGAAGCCGCAGAAATGCAGTCCGAAGTATCAATAGTAATCAAAGATGAAATGCGCAATCCCACAATTATCTCATTCTTAAGGTATGAGTGAAAATGTTTTCGAATCTAATCTAAAAAGTATGATATATGAATTTGTGCTAATTAACTTACTGGTTACTTTTTTTAATTTAACAGAATCTTAACCAACATTTCACAAGAAGATTATAAAGTATGCTTCATCTCCTTTTTATTATCTTTTCTTAATGATTGATTTTCATGTTTAAGTGCTAATTTCTCTTTTTTCTTTTTTTTGCAAATTATAGACATGGTACTTGCAGTTGGAGTTCTTGATCAAATTTTTGGCTGAATTGAGCTTGATTGAATACCGTTGTCTAGAATTTGTGCCATCTATGGGTGCTGCAGCTGTTACTTTTCTTTCAAGATTTACAGTCAGACAATCATCACATCCATGGGTAAGAAGACACTGATTGTATTTGTCTTTTTTTTTTGTATCAGAATAGTTATATTCAAACTTCTTGAATCTGATGATAGTATTCACAACTATGCAGAATCTGTCTTTGGAAAGTATATAAGGATATAAGCCATCTTAAATTAAAGAATGTGTTCAAATCTACATGATGCCCATTTGAATGAAGTAGGCAAGCGAATCAGAGTGAAGTATAGGAACGCAAGTGTATGCTAGGAGAAATTGTCAACCCCAAAAGCAATACCATCGGTCTTCTTTGAAAATGCCAACTTTTAGTCAATACTTAGTCAAACAATGGAAATGAGTTTCAAATACAATTCATTAGTATATACTCTGCGATATTGATGTTTCTAACTATGATGTGATTAGTTACTTTGACCATCCCAACCAAAGCTGTGCTAAATAGTACTGATAAAGATATAACTCAGGTTCTGTGTACCTGTAATGTTCATTTGATTCATCACGTATATGCACATGTAATGTTCAATTGATTTGTCGTCTATATTTAACTGTTTTGTGTTGTGATGACAATATATGCATGTTTATTAGGGAATGAATAAATTTGGGGTTTAAGTTGTTAATAATGGGTCAGAGGTAGGAAAATGGCTAAAATGAAATAGGCTGGATGGGTCAAAAGTCATACCGTATGAACGGTTAACATCAGGAATTCAAGACCATAGACAATGTTTTTTATATTTTACTAAAACGGCCCACTTCAATCTAATCCCGTTTAAAAGAATCCGTGACTATCCAAACCAAATTGTTTTACTTTTTCCATATGGATTGACACATACAGGCGTAGAAATAGTAACTTCCGAGATGTGGAAGATAAAATTGATAATAGTCACAAGAACGGTCGTTTACGTTGAATTATTCAACAGGATGGGTCTCATAACTTTTTTGTTAGAGATGGGATAATGACACTCAATGGTGTTTACTTCTCGTAAGAAAATATGGAATATCGTAAAGATCATGACCCGTATAAAAAGTAGACTACGGATTGGCACCAATTTAACGAATACATGAAGGACAACGAACGAATTAATAACGCTATGTGGAGTATAATCGATAGACTTGTTTTTGGGCCTGTTGAAACATGAGAACATTCCAAATTAAGAAAATAGTGGTTCTGCAGCAAGAGATGGTAACGGGTTCCTTGATGTCACACCCCCAAAATCCACACGCTGAGTATCACCGCTTGGAGGCGTGACATGACCAGGATCCAGCCACTAATCATATTGAACAATGTATTTAAAATAGATAAAATCCAACCACGTAATATAATTGGTGTTTCAAAACTAGTTAACCAAGTTCAAATTAAACAGCGGATGCATAAGACGTGGAACCAAAACATAAGTTCATAAAGTTTAAGTGTTTAGAACGGGACTTAACAGTCCATATCCCACAACGACCTCCTCCTCGCGCAAGCTCTATAAGTATCTAACGACCTGCAAGGCATGTAACAACGAGTCAATAACAAAGTTGAGCGAGTTCACAGTAGGTGTTCATTACAAAGTAGTTTTTCAAGAACTATGAGTTTGTTTGCAACTACAAGTTAAATCAGCTTTCCTTGTTTTCCAAAACATGAACGGTGGGGGCTACCCCATGTTGTAAAACCACTAGACTAGATGTATATATAGGTGTCATTCCCAATCCGAGGACAGAGGTACGTATTGAATACGTAGGTTTAGCGTAGGTGCCCTTCCCAATCCGAGGACAGAGGTACGTATAAGAATACGTAGGTTTAGCGCTGGTGCCCTTCCCAATCCGAGGACAGTGGTACGTAGTGAATACGTAGGTTTAGCGCTGGCGTCCTTCCCAATCCGAGGACGGAGGTACGTAGTGAATACGTAGGTTTAGTGCTGGCGTCCTTCCCAATCCGAGGACGCAGGTACGTAGTCTAGTAGTGGTGAAAGTACAAGTTCCGTCTTAGCTATTAAATCCCATTCCCAACCCACCGGGAATCCCATGCCTTAAGAGTGTGAACTCACCTCGGTTGCTCGGTTTGACTCTCAAAAAAAGCTAACAGTCAAGGTCGGTCAATCACGTCCTAGTATGATTACCACTTAGTTTATTAGTGACTTCAAATAAGCACGAAGTTCCTACACGCATCTACCACGTAACATGCACTCACTTTAACGGTTCATGCCCATATAAACTTCCCATCTATTCCCGTTCATAAGCAAACATACGACATTGCACATAACACTTTCATTGATATATAACATGTTAGATCATTCTCAGATAACCTACCCGACATTTAGACACGCAAATTACTACTTATGTCATTTCAGCTTTAACATCCAAAACTGGGCTGTTTTCGGGCATTTTAATAAAATAGTTAACTTACTTCAAAAATTCCCAAACTTTTACAAATTGTTTAAACAATCCAAATATTACTGTGTAAAAATATCGGGATCCAATTCATTACCAATATTTTATAAAAATTCATTTACCGGACTGCAATCAGATTCATCACTTTCTGACTGCAGTCCACGGAATAATTTATTAAAAATTCATCGTAAGTCCGATTGATGAAATTCAAGATGGAATATTACAAAGACATCAGTGGTCATCTACAGTATAAATTTCATGAGCTAATTCTATACACATTTCAAGTTATGACGAAAAACATAACACATATTTTCTGCAGTAAACACGCAACTTTTGCTGTTGTGAAAAACGACCCCTTTAAAAATAGTAAACGAAGTCCAAAACTTATGATTCCAGTGCCATTAGAACCGTATTTCGAAATAACACGTTATAGACTCAAGGAAATCAATTTTTCATTAAGTTACGACCTGGTTACAGCCGACTGAAGGCGGCTGTAATAGTTTGACAGTTTCCTGTTTTCAGCTTATAGCGCTCTAACGCAAGTTCTATTTGTTCCGTTAACATGCTTAGTGATCAACAACAACATTTCTAGTAACCAACAAGCATCAACATATACCAAACAACATCATACTAACAACACTTCATCATGTTTCATCTTTATGTAAAGCTTTATGTTCATGTTTCTTGTTTAAACCTTTTAGTGTTCTTGTGATATACATCATACTACATCTTTTAACTACTCAAAATAGAAGTGAACAAAGGTTAAACAAGGACTTACAACTAGCTCAAAGCTAAGGAAGAACTTCAAGAGAAAAGATGGTGAAAATGGATGATGAAAGCAAGCAAGAGAACTCCTTGATGATCCACAAGCTTCAAGCTCCAAGGAATCACCTTCTAGCACTTGGATGAAGCTTAAAAATGGAAGAATATGGTGGGGATAAGGTGGTGGTGGTGGTGGCGGTTAGAGTGAGCCGAGAGGAAAGGGAGAAAGTGAGTGAGAGATGGTGTGATCTAGTGAAAGATATGAAATGATATCAACTTGATCTTGTATCTAAGCCACCATACTTATAAGATTCTTACAATATCTTGTTCAAGATCACAAGCAAAGCAAGATCATATAAAATATTGAACAAGATCTATGAGTGGGGTCCCCCACATGGGGCCGTGAATATTGATGGGGGGGGGGGGGGTTATTTGTAAATTTTCATGGTAAGTTGTAAATATTTGTTCAATTTCAAGTATAAGGTTACTAGTGTAAATTAGTAAATATTCTAGTGGGTGTTATGGTGTTCGGGGATCATAACTAGCCAAGAAATAATTGAACAATGTTTCTAGCAATATTTTGGTGTCCCGGGTAATGTCCGGTTGTTCAGTTAGATACCGGTTCGTTAAAGTGCTAAGTTGTTCCGTATAGTGTCTTTTATGTAGCTATTTGTAACACTTTTAATTCCCAACACTTAGGAAAACATTCAGGACCATTTAGTCAATTTTCTGCACAAACAATAAGCATAATTTAATATTAATTAATCGTACGGATACACGTAATTACGAGGGTTGTCACATTCTCCCCTTGTTAAGAGAATTTCGTCCCGAAATTTAGCACGTGGTTACTGAGGAAGCTAGTTAGGTTGAGTGGTTTTCCTGGGGTGTCACATTATCCCCCCGTTGGTTTGGAATTTCGTCCCGAAATTCCGCAGTAGCTTCAGCCTCAGTAGTGGTTGCACTTTTCTCAAACAACTGGGGATACTTGTGTTTCATTTGGTCTTCTCGTTCCCAGGTATACTCTGGGCCACGACGG
The DNA here is from genome assembly GCA_030545235.1 of Helianthus tuberosus. Lineage (NCBI taxonomy): Eukaryota > Viridiplantae > Streptophyta > Magnoliopsida > Asterales > Asteraceae > Helianthus > Helianthus tuberosus. The sequence continues at coordinate 11,659,201 of CM060412.1, read as the reverse complement.
GAGTTCCAACGAACTCGAACAAGGGGTATTATGGTACGCTTGAGAATCTTAACGTCTTGGTCTGTGATTTCAACTGGTTCCTCGATAAATCGCAACTGGTCGTCGATTGTGAGCTCCTTTAAGGGAACTATGAGGGTCTCATCTGACAGACATTTCTTCAGATTCGACACATGGAAAACATTGTGAACTCCGCTGAGTTCTTCAGGTAGATTCAACTTGTAAGCGACCTTGCTGACGTGACCGTGTCGTCCCGATCAGTCAAAAACCCAATTAACCTAGGTAGCTAGGGTAAGTCGAGTATCGTATCCACGAAGAGCATGTGGTCAGTATTGCACGACCTGTTCGATTAGTTAGACTATTTACAAAAATGTACAAAGTAATTATGAAGCTTGCTAATTTTCTTTGAAATTGTGTTTGAAAGTGTGAACTAACAATGTGATTCCAATTGGTTTGTAGAAAATGATTTAATTATGTTATTTAGAATGACGAATATCAAAACGGTAATTAAAATGGATTTGTGAACACTATTTAGAAAATAATCACACCCGGGTTTTGGATTATTAAGTATCTAGAGCTATCCAACATGAATGGTTTGATTATGTTATGAACACCAATGATTTCTTGAGTTTGTTAATTTGAAATCCTAATCTTAGACATCAACAATCGTCTATCATACGCAACCGGTGCAAGATAACCATCACAATATGAGACAATAGTATGCTTTATTAATCAAGAACAAAAACCAAACCCTAGCACAAATCACAACTTAATGGTAGCAATCATCTCTCAATGTCAATGTTGCAAGAAAACTTAACAATTTCGAGTTCAAAGCAATACCAACAAATAATTCATACAATTTCAATCAACGGTTAACAAATGTTTGTATCAAACCAAAACATGAAAAACAAACCCTAGAAACTCACAATCTTTCACCCGGGGATGATCTTGGGGAAATTAGCCACTCATGGTTGATGATTAATCTTCAAAACTTGATGGAATGTGATAAAGGATCAAATGGAACCTTCAAATATATCTCCAATTCGCCTCTGGAAGTCCAGAATGGAGTCCCCCTAGCTAGGTATTCGAAATTGGGTTTTAACTAAAGTTTTCCCCAAATTCACGCTGGGGACCAGCGTCTGGGACGCTGGTCTGGGCGTCTGGGACGCCGGTGTCAGAAGTCTTTGTCCGGTTTTCGCCGTTTAGCTCCGTTTTTCGCTCCCGTTCTTCCTAACTTCATTCCCAAGCTCCATTAAGCTTCCAAAATACACCTTAAACATGTCAAGGCCTGAAAAATACAAACCATCTCAAAGTAGTGTATTCTAAAACTCAATTTCACATAAATCGGTAAAATTAAACACGTTAAGCTCTGGAAATTTACCAACCCATCACTTGCCAATTTTCTCAGTGATTTCGAAGGGTCCGACATAATGCGGATTGAGTTTGCCTCGTTTGCCAAAACGAACTACACCTTTCCAAGGTGAGACTTTGAGTAGCACCCGATCCCCAACCTGGAATTCGAGTGGTTTCCTGCGCTTATCAGCGTAGCTTTTCTGACGGTCACGAGCTGCCGCCATTCGTTGTCGTATCTGATCAATCTTCTCGGTTGTATCTACTACAAGTTCGGGGCCTGTGATTTGACTGTCGCCAACCTCTACCCAACAAAGAGGTGATCGGCACTTCCGTCCGTACAATGCCTCGAACGGAGCGGCCAGGATGCTGGTGTGGTAACTGTTGTTATACGAAAACTCCACTAACGGGAGGTGTTTTTCCCAGCCATTACCAAAGTCGATTACACATGCCCTAGGCATGTCTTCAAGGGTTTGGATGGTGCGCTCAGATTGCCCATCCGTCTGTGGATGATATGCCGTGCTCATGTCTAATCGAGAGCCAAAGGACTTGTGCATAGCTTGCCACAATTCAGATGTAAAACGTGAGTCACGATCGGAGATGATGGAGGTTGGAACTCCATGCCTTGATACTACTTCCTTTAGGTAGATGTCTGCTAGAGTAGAAAACTTGTCGGTTTCCTTGGTAGCCAAGAAGTGTGCAGACTTAGTCAATCGATCCACTATCACCCAAATACTGTCATTTCCGCGTTGAGATCTAGGCAGGCCAGTAACGAAATCCTTGGAAATTTGCTCCCATTTCCATGTCGGGATCTCTGGTTGTTGGAGTAGGCCTGATGGTTTCTGATATTCAATCTTGACTCTCGTACAAGTCAAACATTTACTGACGTAGGTTGCTATGTTGGCTTTCATACTAGGCCACCAATACGTAGTCTTGAGATCGTGATACATCTTATCCGAACCAGGATGTACTGAATAACGAGACTTGTGTGCCTCATCCATCACAAGATCACGTAGATTACCATAGAGTGGAACCCAGATACGCCCGTTTACATAGTAGGCGCCGTCTTCCTTTTGTTCTAACCGTTTCCTTGATCCTCGTAGGGACTCCGCCCTGATGTTCTCTGCTTTCAATGCTTCAACCTGAGCATCTCGTATCTGAGTAGGAAGACTAGATTGGATGGTAAGTTGTAACGCTCGCACACGTTTAGTTATAGTATCCTTTCGACTGAGGGCGTCAGTGTAACACCCCGTGTTTTCACAAGTGAAAGTCAAAGTCAACGACCGATCTCGCGCGACGTGACTCGTAGAATTGTTTCTATTATATTTAGATTATGTGGAGTAAATGTTGTACATTACAATAATCAAGCCTCACCAATCTTTATTTCAATCGACCTACGACTGTGAACGATAGGAAGTAACAATGCGATAAAGTTAATCAAGCAAGCTAATCAAATCGACACCAAATCGTAACTCGAACTACGTATTGTTACTTGTGATTATATGTGTGTGTGCCTTACGTGTTACTCGTGCATGTTTATTTTATGATTGTGTGGTGATAATCAAGCGAACTCAATCGAACCCGAAGTCTAACTCGAATATGATCGAACCCGAACTCGAATCCTGAATCGAACCGTATAAGAAGTAGTTGGGACTGAAAGTAATTTGAATTAGGAAACCCTATCAAACCGCTCGTAAATCTGAGCCGAATCAACATCGCATCGAGCTCGCCCAAGGTGGTGGCATCCGCACGGATGGCCAGTCCGCGCGGGTAATCTGCCCGGGTACGTGCCATGCGCACGGCTCATCCTTTCCCTTTTTGGCATCCTATAAATACACGGGTCACTCTCCACTTTTTCCACTTTTGGCAAGTGACGTCCGAACCACACGCATTCTTCACCTTTTCTCAGATTTCTCTCAATCCAGGTAAGATCTTGCACAAATTCTTGTACATCTTTGATCACTACACCATTCTACACATTTCCATCTTTCAAATCTTCACTTTCAACCATGAAATCATCCGGATTTGAGGTATTCACGGGTGACGTCATCATGAAGTTCATAAGAACTTCATGCTTGGCTTCATTCCATCAAGAACATCTCAGATCTAAGCGATTTCTACAAGTTTTTACAATAATTTCACCTAGATCTAAACTTTCTAAGAATAAAAGAGTTGAAAGAAATAAACCCCTAAAACCGGTACGAATCCGATCAGTCCTAGTGTTTTACTCGTCAATAGTGATACCCTAGTTCCAGATCTGGAGTTGTGCCATAGACAACTGATTTCGGGGTTAACCGGGATGACCGTTCTGAGACGCCGGCAGGCCGAGTTAGGGTGGTTCCTGACCGGTTTTGTCACGCAGGTAAGAACACAACTCCAAGTGGTTGCCACGCAATCAGAACGTCTCGATAAACGACAACAGAAACCAAGTGAAGACGAGCGGGACAACCAGACCAGTTGTCCGCACGGACTAGCTGTCCGCGCGGACGAGCCACACGCACGTACAGCCCATACGCACGTACGGGTCATACGCACGGGTTGTCACCCGCACGGACTACTCTTGGGACCCACTCTCTAAACAAGGCTTGAGTATCGACGAACGAGCAATCCGGACGGACGACCTCTGAATGGATTACTCATCGGATCATGAGATACTAAGGCCTTAAGATGAAACTCAAACAGCCTTCATCCGCACGGCCAAGCCGTACGCACGGACAGGCTATCCGGACAGATTGTCTCTGCCCGCGCGCACAGGCTGCCCGCACGGACTACCATACGCACGGACCGCCGTCCGCGCGGCCGGCTTGAAAGGTAGAAACACTTTGGTGTTTTCTAAATGCTACAACGAAAACTCCAAAGCACAAGCCATCATACACAAACACATCTTAGGAAGAAACAATCCACTTGAACATTGAACCACACAAGCAATCTAACCGTACGGATAAGTCGCCCGCACGTATAACTAGTCCGCACGGGTTGCCACCCGCACGGATAGTCACACGCACGGATGACCCATCCGGATGGAACACCATCCGCACGCATCACCATCCGCACGCATCACCATCCGTACGGATAGGTCAGGCGCACGGATGACTACTATTCACGGATAACTAATCCGCACGATTAGTCATCCTACCCACTCTCACTTGTACTGTTTTACGCGTCACTTATCGTTATGTTATCAAATCTATTCAGGCTAACCGAACTCGCTGAAAAGCGCTCCCTTCAATCCATATCGCTGTGAGTATACTCGAACCCTTTTTGCTTTAGCACTTTTGGGTGTTACATACGTTACAACTATTCAAACTACAACTATCACACTACTCAAGCTATTTTAACGCTTAACCATTAGTGCATGTTATACGTGGCTTATGAATGCTTGTTTGTTATGTTTACACATGGAATGCTGTCTACCTGCCTTAGCAACGATAGTACTATAGTTTGGACTCAGCACCCGTTCACACGGGGGTTGTTAAGGATCTTTTACTTGCATGGATTACAGTGGTAATCATGTATTGCGAACTGCCTCGGGCAGTCAACCCGCAGTCATTGGTATCGATGGATCTATGTCGATAACTAACGTGCTTCATTTCACTATGTGTACGTGCTGGTTATGCGTAAACGAATTCGAACTCTATATGCTATTATCAAACTTGTATGCTCACCTTTACATTTTATGTATTGACCTTATTTTAACGTATGTGACAGGTGTCTAGGTTGTTTATATGCTTCTCGGGCTGTGATGAAATTGAAGCTAGGAACTGGAGTCCTAGAAACCAACGAATGAATTAGTTATGTTTAAATCTGAGTTGTCGGAACAGAATATTTGTTTAGTTTTTGTCTGTAATAACTTGTTTGCTATTTGAGACATGGTATGGGACATATTAACTTAAATTGAATGGTAATGATAGTTGTTATGGAAACTTCTGGACAATCTGTTTCGCTCAGTGCCGCGCCCCGATGATTCCGCCATCGGTTGGGGTGTGACAGATTGGTATCAGAGCCATAACTATAGGGAATTAGGCAAGACTCGACCTAGTCCGGGTCGAAGTCTTAGAGACCTAGACTATAGTTAAGAACCAACAGACCAACTCACGCGCATGCGTAATTTCGCCACTATCACTCACCCTTTCCTATCATTGCACTCGAGATTTTAAGTTGTGAACAGGCGATGAGGCCGAGAATAGGTGTGAAAACCGCAAACTCTCGACTAAGTTGCCTAATCAGCTTGCGTTTTTCGCTACAAACGAGGAGAATTATACCAAATCAGGAGTGAAATCCATATTTTGATGAATAATCTCCTCAACTTTTATCAAAAACAAGGACGGAAGTTGCAAGATAGGGGTGAAACCCTAACCTTGACGACTCGTCCCGTTTTTGTACAAAACTCCACCAAGGTTCGATGGACTCCAACGGTCTGAAAACGCAACCTAACCGAAAGGAATTGCGCCAGCGCCCAAGAATCGAGGCAAAGGCATAGTCCTGGAGGTCGTTGTGCAGGATCCTTGAGGATAGTCGAACTACTTTGGTTAAGTCGAAGTCTATTAGCCGCAGACAATCCACCTTCGATTATCGATCTTTATGAAAATTTTATGCTTTTTCTGTTACTTGTTAACGTTTTGAGATATTATTGGTTTCGACCCAACACTATTGCTTCTGCTGAAACACAAAACTCACACCTCTCCTCGCTAGCAATTCGACAGTAGGAACAATTAGGATATTTGTTACGCTCGTAGGTGCTTTTAGAGACTCAGTTTATGTGTTTCTTGCTTATTGTGCCCATATGATTAGGAATACTGTAATTATGTGCTCTATGTGTCTATGTGATTTTGTGCAACTCTGTAAATTTGTGATTTTATGCGTTACATGGTACGTGTTACTGAGCTTTAGTAATCTAGACGCGTGAGGTGAGATTCGAATACATGTGTTGAGTTCCATGGCGATGTCTATTGCAGACAATGTCGTCTGGATCCCGTCAACAACTCTCTCGTCAGGAAAAGAGGGACAGACGTCTTGCTTCTATCGTCGCAAAAGCTGTAGCAAAGGCTGTGAGCGATGTCTGCGAGAATGCCAGCAAGTCATCCGAGGAATCAAGGACTGAGGGTCCTAAAGCCGCCGCGAGACCTTTCAGTTTCAAACAATTCAAGTCATGTGGACCGAAAGAATTCACAGGCGAAGGAGGTCCTACTGCTCTATTCCACTGGTTTGACTCTATTGAGGTTACCCTGCGACAAAGTGGTTGCCCTGATGACCTTCGAACTCTGAACGCTACCGGCGTCTTTCAGTCCCGTGCTTTGGACTGGTGGACGGCCGAGAGGAACAAGAGAGGGAATGATGCAGCTTACGGGTTGTCGTGGGATGAGCTTAAGGAAGTCATGCTGGAGGAATTCTGCCCTCCTCACGAACGACAAAAACTTGAAGATGAATTCTGGCACATACATCAGAAGGATGGAGACAATGCTGGTCTCACTGCTCGCTTCAAACAGCTCAGCATTATCTGTCCCGATCAAGTCAAGACCCCTGAGATCACCATCAAGAAGTATATCCGAGCTTTGCCCGACTGCGTTGCTGATTTCGTGCAAGCGGCTAAGACTACCACGATCGAAGAAACCTATCTGCTGGCCGCCGAGATCAATGACAAAAGGGTCAAAGCTGGGATGTGGGACAAGACCTCCAAGCATCTGCATCAAGCCACTACTGCTACACCAACCGCTGAATCTACGTCGTCAAGCAACAAGAGAAGGAACAAGAGAAAGAGCAACTCCACCAACAAGAACTGTGCGATCACTGCTGCACCAGTTCAGACTGTACCCCCACAACAGCGACAAGTGGCGGCACCTGTGACCAATGCACCGCCTGCAAAGCGTGCATATACTGGACCACACCCACTCTGCCCTACTTGCACCTATCATCATCCAACTGCTATTCAATGCCGCTTCTGTGCTCATTGCAACGTCTACGGCCACTTTACTGCCAACTGCCGTATTCGTCAAACTCCTGCCAATCAAGCCCTACTCGCTGCCCCACAGGGTCAACAAGCACCTCCGGCACCCGCAGTCAGGGCCAGAGCATGCTTCACATGTGGCGACCCGAACCATTTCGCCAACATGTGCCCGAACAGGGTGGTGAAACAAGAACCCCAGCAGCCACAGCAGCAACCACAACAGCAACAACCGCAACAGCAGTAGGCCGCACGTGCCAGAACTTTCAATCTCAATGTGCGTCAAGCCCAGGCCGACAACAACGTGGTCAATGGTACGTTCCTTGTGAATGGTATTTATGCTTCATGTTTGTTTGATACTGGAGCCGATAATTGCTTTGTGTCGCTCGAGTTTGAGAAACTCCTTAGTCGTAAGCGCTCTCGACTCTCCTCTGCATTCGAAGTTGAGGTCGCTACCGGAAGAACCGTCGCTGTAAACTCTGTTATTCGTGATTGCACACTCGAGCTCAACAATCACATCTTCTCAATCGATCTTATTCCAATGCAACTAGGAAGTTTCGATGTCATAGTAGGCATGGACTTTCTTCGCGAAAACCATGCCGAAGTTGTGTGCTTCGATAAAATGATTCGTTTTTCGCTCGCCAACGGGGATTCACTGTGCGTCTATGGAGATACTACTTCGAAGGGTCTCAAACTTATATCATGCCTACAAGCCAGCAAGTATCTCCGTAAGGAGTACAGGGCTTTCTTGGCTCATGTCGTAGCAGCGGAGAAGGAAAAGAAAGAGAAGAAGAAAGTGAATGACGTCCCAGTGGTTCGAGAATTTCCTCGAGTCTTTCCCGAGGATCTTCCCGGACTACCTCCAAAGCGTGATATCGATTTTCGCATTGATCTTATTCCTGGAGCAAATCCTATTGCCAGGGCTCCCTACCGACTTGCGCCATCCGAAATGCGCGAACTCTCAACTCAACTCCAGGAATTGCTTGATAAAGGCTTTATTCGCCCGAGCACCTCTCCGTGGGGCGCACCAGTCCTCTTCGTCAAAAAGAAGGATGGGACGTTCCGGATGTGCATCGATTACCGGGAATTGAATAAGTTGACTATCAAGAATCGCTATCCCCTGCCCCGAATCGACGATTTGTTTGATCAACTACAAGGCGCTACGTGTTTCTCGAAGATCGATCTGCGTTCCGGATATCATCAGCTGCGTATACAGGAGGAGGACATACCCAAAACAGCGTTTCGCACTCGTTACGGCCATTATGAATTCGTTGTCATGCCTTTTGGCCTAACCAATGCCCCAGCAGTCTTCATGGATCTGATGAATCGAGTGTGTAAACCGTATCTTGACCGTTTCGTCATCGTGTTCATCGACGATGTCTTGATCTACTCCAAAACGAGATCCGAACACGCGCAACATCTACGTTTGGTTCTCGAGTTACTCCAGGGAAATCAACTCTACGCCAAATTCTCCAAGTGCGAGTTTTGGTTGGGGGAGGTTCAATTCCTGGGTCACATCGTAAATAGTCAAGGCATTCACGTCGATCCTGCAAAGATTGAAGCTGTTAAGAGCTGGGTTACGCCTAAGAACCCGACTGAAGTCCGTTCCTTTCTCGGACTGGCGGGCTATTATCGACGATTTATTAACGGATTCTCGAAGATTGCTGTACCACTTACTACTCTTACTCATAAGGATCAGCCTTTTGTCTGGGGAACCAAACAAGAGTCTGCCTTTCAAACCCTCAAATACATGCTTTGCAATGCTCCTGTTCTCACGCTACCCGACGGAAACGATAATTTCATTGTCTACTGTGATGCTTCTAACCTTGGTCTCGGTTGTGTCTTAATGCAACGAGACAAGGTTATTGCTTACGCATCCCGTCAGCTCAAAATCCACGAGAAGAACTATACAACCCACGATCTCGAGCTAGGCGCAGTTGTTTTTGCATTAAAGATCTGGCGACACTACCTGTATAGTACTAAGTGTACGATCTTCACCGATCATAGGAGCCTACAACACATCTTTAATCAGAGGGAACTAAATATGCGTCAACGCCGATGGGTAGAGCTTCTCAACGACTACGACTGCGAGATTCGTTACCACCCAGGCAAAGCAAATGTTGTTGCCGACGCACTTAGCAGACGGAGATATTTGCTTAGCACTCGAAATGTCCAAGCCCAGCACAACCTCGAAGCTCTTATTCGCGACGCCCAGCATGCATGTTTCAACGAGCGCACCTTGAAGAAAGAGAGAATCTACCACGATGGAGCCCAGCTTGTGAGCAAATCAAACGGGATATTCCACTTTCTAGACAAAATCTGGATTCCCAGGAGAACTAACCTGCGACAGATCATCATGGACGAAGCCCACAAATCCCGATACTCCATTCATCCTGGCGCTGATAAAATGTACCATGACCTTCGATATAGGTACTGGTGGCCGGGTATGAAACGGGATATCGCCCTCTACGTCGGAAGATGCCTAACCTGTGCTAGGGTCAAGGCCGAACATCAACGACCCTCTGGCTTGCTCGAACAACCTCCAATCCCCATGTGGAAGTGGGAGAGCATAGCTATGGATTTCGTAACCAAGCTTCCACCTACGTCATCGGGTCACGACAGCATTTGGGTTATCATTGACCGTTTGACCAAATCAGCCCACTTTCTGCCAATACGAGAGGACTACAAGGTGGAAGGATTAGCCCGAATCTACACTAACGAGATCATTTGTCGACATGGGACGCCTCGTGACATCATCTCTGACCGTGATGCTCGATTCACTTCGCGATTGTGGGGAACGTTTCAAACGGCACTAGGAACAACGCTTAATCTAAGCACTGCGTTCCACCCACAAACTGACGGTCAGAGCGAGAGAACGATTCGTACGCTTGAAGACATGCTCCGTTCATGTGTTCTAGACTTCGGTGGCAATTGGGATAAACACCTTTCGTTAGTCGAATTCTCGTACAACAACAGCTACCAGGCTAGCATCCAGATGGCACCTTTCGAGGCCTTATACGGAAGAAGATGTCGCTCGCCTATTGTGTGGCACGAGATCGGACACTCGCAACTAACCGGTCCGGAACTGCTACAAGAAACGACAGACAAAATCTTCCAAATTCGGGACAATCTAGCGAAGGCTCGAGATAGACAGAAGCTTCTCGCCGATAAAAAGCGCAAGCACCGTGAGTATGGCGTTGGTGACTACGTACTCCTAAGGGTATCACCTTGGAAGGGTATAGTCCGATTCGGCAAAAAGGGGAAACTGGCGCCTCGGTATGTGGGACCTTTTAAGATTCTGGAAAGGATCGGGAAAGTCGCCTACAGACTCGAATTACCGGAAGAACTTAGCAATGTCCATCCGATCTTCCACGTGTCAAACCTCCGAAAGACCATCTACGAGCCAGCCGTACATGTTCCTCTAGATGATTTACGAGTGAACGAGACATTACACTTCGTGGAAAAGCCTGTCGAAATCATGGATCGCCAAACCAAAGAACTCAGGCGCTCACGCATTCCCATTGTGAAAGTCCGGTGGGAAGGCAAACAAGGCGCGGAGTTCACTTGGGAACTCGAAAGCGACATGAAGGCAAAGTATCCACAGCTGTTTAACGAAGAAGCAACGCCCAGCTAAGACAGCGAGTATTCGAGAAAGATTTCAGAGAATTTGAAATATGATAATATGTATGTAAATAAGAGATAGTGACATCGTGATTCAGGTGTCGTACGATTTCATATCAACCAATAGAATCACCAATTATATTAGAAAGATGATCTAGATAGAGAAAGTCTAGATAGAGTGAGTCTCTCCCGTGATTTTTCGGAGCTTGTAATCGTCAGATTATCAATAGAATCACGTCCTTGGTACATTCTCGTGCATCGACCTCACTTGTGCACGGTTTCCGCGCGATGCACGGTCGGTTACGCAATCGAGTCGGTCCCACCGACCCTGCAAGGATGAAGAAATTGCTCAAATCTGAGCATGTTTGATCAGCGCAATCGAGCACCTGCTCAGATACCACTTGTAGGATCGATTCGACACCGTTACGATTGTGTTTAGTCCACACACGTTCGCCGATTCCGCATGTTGAACGTATTGTTACGCAATCGAATCGGAGACAAACCCGGACCTACAATAATTCGAATTTCTTCCAAACGACTTCAAATTCAAACTAAGGACTCTCACATGTGGTTCACGAATTAGTTACAGTTTCGGCTTAATTTCGGGACGAAATTTCCTAAACAAGGGGAGGCTGTAACACCCCGTGTTTTCACAAGTGAAAGTCAAAGTCAACGACCGATCTCGCGCGACGTGACTCGTAGAATTGTTTCTATTATATTTAGATTATGTGGAGTAAATGTTGTACATTACAATAATCAAGCCTCACCAATCTTTATTTCAATCGACCTACGACTGTGAACGATAGGAAGTAACAATGCGATAAAGTTAATCAAGCAAGCTAATCAAATCGACACCAAATCGTAACTCGAACTACGTATTGTTACTTGTGATTATATGTGTGTGTGCCTTACGTGTTACTCGTGCATGTTTATTTTATGATTGTGTGGTGATAATCAAGCGAACTCAATCGAACCCGAAGTCTAACTCGAATATGATCGAACCCGAACTCGAATCCCGAATCGAACCGTATAAGAAGTAGTTGGGACTGAAAGTAATTTGAATTAGGAAACCCTATCAAACCGCTCGTAAATCTGAGCCGAATCAACATCGCATCGAGCTCGCCCAAGGTGGTGGCATCCGCACGGATGGCCAGTCCGCGCGGGTAATCTGCCCGGGTTCGTGCCATGCGCACGGCTCATCCTTTCCCTTTTTGGCATCCTATAAATACACGGGTCACTCTCCACTTTTTCCACTTTTGGCAAGTGACGTCCGAACCACACGCATTCTTCACCTTTTCTCAGATTTCTCTCAATCCAGGTAAGATCTTGCACAAATTCTTGTACATCTTTGATCACTACACCATTCTACACATTTCCATCTTTCAAATCTTCACTTTCAACCATGAAATCATCCGGATTTGAGGTATTCACGGGTGACGTCATCATGAAGTTCATAAGAACTTCATGCTTGGCTTCATTCCATCAAGAACATCTCAGATCTAAGCGATTTCTACAAGTTTTTACAATAATTTCACCTAGATCTAAACTTTCTAAGAATAAAAGAGTTGAAAGAAATAAACCCCTAAAACCGGTACGAATCCGATCAGTCCTAGTGTTTTACTCGTCAATAGTGATACCCTAGTTCCAGATCTGGAGTTGTGCCATAGACAACTGATTTCGGGGTTAACCGGGATGACCGTTCTGAGACGCCGGCAGGCCGAGTTAGGGTGGTTCCTGACCGGTTTTGTCACGCAGGTAAGAACACAACTCCAAGTGGTTGCCACGCAATCAGAACGTCTCGATAAACGACAACAGAAACCAAGTGAAGACGAGCGGGACAACCAGACCAGTTGTCCGCACGGACTAGCTGTCCGCGCGGACGAGCCACACGCACGTACAGCCCATACGCACGTACGGGTCATACGCACGGGTTGTCACCCGCACGGACTACTCTTGGGACCCACTCTCTAAACAAGGCTTGAGTATCGACGAACGAGCAATCCGGACGGACGACCTCTGAATGGATTACTCATCGGATCATGAGATACTAAGGCCTTAAGATGAAACTCAAACAGCCTTCATCCGCACGGCCAAGCCGTACGCACGGACAGGCTATCCGGACAGATTGTCTCTGCCCGCGCGCACAGGCTGCCCGCACGGACTACCATACGCACGGACCGCCGTCCGCGCGGCCGGCTTGAAAGGTAGAAACACTTTGGTGTTTTCTAAATGCTACAACGAAAACTCCAAAGCACAAGCCATCATACACAAACACATCTTAGGAAGAAACAATCCACTTGAACATTGAACCACACAAGCAATCTAACCGTACGGATAAGTCGCCCGCACGTATAACTAGTCCGCACGGGTTGCCACCCGCACGGATAGTCACACGCACGGATGACCCATCCGGATGGAACACCATCCGCACGCATCACCATCCGCACGCATCACCATCCGTACGGATAGGTCAGGCGCACGGATGACTACTATTCACGGATAACTGATCCGCACGATTAGTCATCCTACCCACTCTCACTTGTACTGTTTTACGCGTCACTTATCGTTACGTTATCAAATCTATTCAGGCTAACCGAACTCGCTGAAAAGCGCTCCCTTCAATCCATATCGCTGTGAGTATACTCGAACCCTTTTTGCTTTAGCACTTTTGGGTGTTACATACGTTACAACTATTCAAACTACAACTATCACACTACTCAAGCTATTTTAACGCTTAACCATTAGTGCATGTTATACGTGGCTTATGAATGCTTGTTTGTTATGTTTACACATGGAATGCTGTCTACCTGCCTTAGCAACGATAGTACTATAGTTTGGACTCAGCACCCGTTCACACGGGGGTTGTTAAGGATCTTTTACTTGCATGGATTACAGTGGTAATCATGTATTGCGAACTGCCTCGGGCAGTCAACCCGCAGTCATTGGTATCGATGGATCTATGTCGATAACTAACGTGCTTCATTTCACTATGTGTACGTGCTGGTTATGCGTAAACGAATTCGAACTCTATATGCTATTATCAAACTTGTATGCTCACCTTTACATTTTATGTATTGACCTTATTTTAACGTATGTGACAGGTGTCTAGGTTGTTTATATGCTTCTCGGGCTGTGATGAAATTGAAGCTAGGAACTGGAGTCCTAGAAACCAACGAATGAATTAGTTATGTTTAAATCTGAGTTGTCGGAACAGAATATTTGTTTAGTTTTTGTCTGTAATAACTTGTTTGCTATTTGAGACATGGTATGGGACATGTTAACTTAAATTGAATGGTAATGATAGTTGTTATGGAAACTTCTGGACAATCTGTTTCGCTCAGTGCCGCGCCCCGATGATTCCGCCATCGGTTGGGGTGTGACAGTCAGCCACAACATTGGATTTGCCCGGATGGTACTTGATCGCACATTCGTAATCATTCAAGAGCTCGACCCATCGACGTTGTCGCATGTTTAACTCCTTTTGCTTGAAGATATGCTCGAGACTCCTGTGATCGGTGTAAATGGTGCACTTGGTACCGTACAGGTAATGTCTCCATATCTTAAGTGCGAAAACAACTGCTCCCAATTCCAAGTCGTGTGTAGTGTAGTTCCTTTCGTGAACTTTAAGTTGGCACGATGCATAGGCAATGACCTTGTCACGTTGCATCAACACGCAACCAAGTCCTTGGATGGAAGCGTCGCAATAAACCACAAAATCATCTGTGCCCTCAGGCAATGAGAGGATAGGCGTGCTACAAAGTATATCTTTCAAGTGCTGAAATGCAGATTCCTGTGCATCACCCCAACGATAGGTGACACCTTTCTGAGTTAGCGAAGTGAGAGGTTGCGCAATCTTAGAGAAATCCTTGATAAACCTTCTGTAATACCCTGCCAAACCCAAGAATTGGCGGATTTCTGTTGGTGTACGGGGTGCAGGCCAGTTCTTGATCGAGTCAACCTTGGATGGATCAACATGAATCCCATCCTTGTTTACCACGTGGCCTAGAAAGTGAACTTCGCGAAGCCAGAAGTCACATTTCGAAAATTTGGCATACAACTGCTCTGTTCGAAGAAGTTCCAAAATAAGCCTCAGGTGTTGCTCGTGTTCTTCCTGAGTCTTCGAATAGATCAGGATGTCGTCAATGAAAACTATGACAAACTTATCCAGGTAAGGTTTGCACACTCGGTTCATGAGATCCAAGAAGACCGCAGGTGCGTTTGTCAACCCGAAAGGCATAACCAGAAACTCGTAATGCCCATAACGAGTCCTGAATGCTGTTTTAGAGATATCCTCGTCTCGGACTCTCAGTTGATGGTAGCCTGACCTCAGGTCAATCTTTGAGTAGAAACTCGACCCTTGCAATTGGTCGAATAAGTCATCAATGCGTGGAAGAGGATAACGATTCTTTATGTTCACCTTGTTGAGTTCGCGATAGTCAATACACATCCTGAAGGTACCGTCTTTCTTCTTCACGAATAACACTGGAGCTCCCCAAGGCGAAGAGCTAGGACATATGAAACCCTTTTCCAAGAGTTCTTGTAGTTGCGTGGACAGTTCTTCAAGTTCTGATGGAGCTAGACGATAAGGTGCTCGAGCTATGGGCGCTGCTCCAGGAGCGAGCTCGATTTGAAATTCAACTTGACGATGAGGCGGAAGACCAGGTAATTCCTCAGGAAAATCACGTACAATAGGTATGTCTTCTATCTTCCTTTCTTCTGGGGATGTATCAGAAACGAGGGCTAGGATAGCAGTGTGGCCCTTTCGCAAGCACTTCTGGGCCTTAAGGAAAGAGATGATGCCCACAACAGCACCACTCTTGTCGCCGCGAATTACGAGTGGTTCTTCACCAGAACGAGGAATACGGACAACTTTCTCTTTGCATAAAATTTCCGCTTGATGTTGAGATAGCCAATCCATCCCAATAACGACGTCGAAACTACCAAGTACGATAGGAATAAGATCGATAGAGAAGGTCTGACCAGCTAAGACGAGGTTACAACCCTGAACTATGTGTGTGGCTTCAAGACTTTTACCGTTTGCTAGCTCTACCATGTGTTTGGTGGTCAAAAGTGTTGGGGTGCGCTTAAGCGTTTGACTAACTTTTAAGGACACGTAGCTAGTATCGGCACCCGAATCAAATAAAATAGTAACATAAAAGTCATCAAGTAGGAACTTACCCATCACAACGTTGGGATCATTCCTAGCATCACCCTGTCCAATCACGAAGGCACGACCTCGGGCGCCATTGCCATTATTGTTACCCCCGTTGTTGCCTCCATTGTTGTTCCCATTTCTTTGGTTGTTGTTCTGGTTCTGATTCTGATTCAGCTGTGGACAGTGCCTCTTGAAGTGACCCTCAGCACCACACTAGAAGCATCCCTTATTACCCTGCTGATGTTGCTGTTGGTTCTGTGGAGTTTGTGGCTGCTGTTGTCGATTCTGATTCGCAGGACGTGAGCTCCTGCAATCTTTGGCTTCATGTCCAGGCTTGTTACATCTCTGACAACGACCCTTGCTGCACGCCCTGCTATGGTGCAAATTACATCGATTGCACTTAGGGTGATTTCCCCTGTATCCACCCCGACCTTGATTCCCAGAAGAATGCTGACTGGGGCTCCTGTACTCATCTGTCTTTCGCTGCTGGGACTTAGACTGAACTGAAGTAGAACCCTTTCCCGAATTTCCATCCCACTTGAGCTTGTTATCACTGGGAGCATCAGAAGTAGTAGTAGCGCTAATACGCTTGGGCAGCTTGTTCTGCTCAACTGCCTGATCAGTGAGACGATGAGCCAACCGGATGATTTGCTGAATGGTACCCAGGTTAGCTGAAGTCACGTGACTCTAAATCTCTGGTACAAGACCCTTGAGGTACAGCTCAATACGTTTGATGGGAGGGTCCACCATAGTAGGACACAAGATGGCCAGCTCGTTTGACCTCTTCGTATACACCTCAATTTCAGACCCCGTCATTTTCAGATTGAAAAATTCCACCTCTAGCTTGTGGATGTCGTCACGACTACAGTACTCTTCCTTGATCAAATCTTTGAAGTCATTCCATGGGGTGGCATTAGCAACCGCCAGCCCTAGCAGTTGAACCTGTGCTTTCCACCAGGTTAACACAGCACCTTCGAGTGTTCCAATAGAAAATTTCACCCTACGATCTTCAGGGCATTCACACATCTCAAAAAAGACTCAATCTTCTCGAACCAGTGAAGAAAACCTACAACTCCTTCTGTGCCGCTGAAAGTAATAGGTCGACAATCCATGAATGTTTTGAACGTACATACGGGAGGCTGAGCATGTTGACCTATTGCGCGAGAATAAAAGAAAAGGTTAAGCACAAGAGTTGGTTCGCGAGTGTAGGATCTAAACATCCTAGGATAGGTCGAAATGGCAGGTTATACCTCCTGCAGGGACAGCTGCGAGTGCCTCAGCCACTCGTTCGTTGATTAGAGCCGTCAGCTGGGCTTGATTCAAGTTCAAACGTCCACTCATGATCTTCACAACGAAGCAACATAAGTGAGAAAAGTGTCGAAAAAGTGCGTAAGCGTGGGACGACAGAAGAGAGTAAGCACACATGGCTCAAATAGCAGTTATCACGTTAACTAATGCACTATGTGAACTATCAAACATACAATATAAACATAAATCATACCACCTATTGTGTCGAGTCTTGCACGTGGAGCGAAGCGTCGTTGTGGATCGTTGAGCACTGTACAGGTTATAGTCTGGTTTTGTCAAAAAGCTTTTCCCTTTTTAAAACCAAGTTCACTATAACCAATGGCTCTGATACCAATCTGTCACACCCCCAAAATCCACACACGGAGTATCACAGCTTGGAGGCGTGACATGACCAGGATCCAGCCACTAATCATATTGAACAATGTATTTAAAATAGATAAAATCCAACCACGCAATATAATTGGTGTTTCAAAACTAGTTAACCAAGTTCAAATTAAACAGCGGAAGCATAAGACGTGGAACCAAAACATAAGTTCAATAAGTTCATAAAGTTTAAGTGTTTAGAACGGGACTTAACAGTCCATATCCCACAACGACCTCCTCCTCGCGCAAGCTCCATAAGTATCAAACGACCTGCAAGGCATGTAACAACGAGTCAACAACAAAGTTGAGCGAGTTCACAATAGGTGTTCGTTACAAAGTAGTTTTTCAAGAACTATGAGTTTGTTTGCAACTACAAGTTAAATCAGCTTTCCTTGTTTTCCAAAACATGAACGGTGGGGGCTACCCCATGTTGTAAAACCACTAGACTAGATGTATATATAGGTGTCATTTCCAATCCGAGGACAGAGGTACGTATTGAATACGTAGGTTTAGCGTAGGTGCCCTTCCCAATCCGAGGACAGAGGTACGTATAAGAATACGTAGGTTTAGCGTTGGTGCCCTTCCCAATCCGAGGACAGTGGTACGTAGTGAATACGTAGGTTTAGCGCTGGCGTCCTTCCCAATCCGAGGACGGAGGTACGTAGTGAATACGTAGGTTTAGCGCTGGCGTCCTTCCCAATCCGAGGACGGAGGTACGTAGTCTAGTAGTGGTGAAAGTACAAGTTTCGTCTTAGCTATTAAATCCCATTCCCAACCCACCGGGAATCCCATGCCTTAAGAGTGTGAACTCACCTCGGTTGCTCGGTTTGACTCTCAAAAATAGCTAACAGTCAAGGTCGGTCAATCACGTCCTAGTATGATTACCACTTAGTTTATTAGTGACTTCAAATAAGCACGAAGTTCCTACACACATCTACCACATAACATGCACTCACTTTAAAGGTTCATGTCCATATAAACTTCCCATCTATTCCCGTTCATAAGCAAACATACGACATTGCACATAACACTTTCATTGACATATAACATGTTAGATCATTCTCAGATAACCTACCCGACATTTAGACACGCAAATTACTACTTATGTCATTTCAGCTTTAACACCCAAAACTGGGCTATTTTCGGGTATTTTAATAAAATAGTTAACTTACTCCAAAAATTCCCAAACTTTTACATAATGTTTTAAACAATCCAAATATTACTGTTTAAAAATATCGGGATCCAATTCATTACCAATATTTTATAAAAATTCATTTACCGGACTGCAATCAGATTCATCACTTTCTGACTGCAGTCCACGGAATAATTTATTTAAAATTCATCGTAAGTCCGATTGATGAAATTCCAGTTGGAGCATTACAACGACATCAGTGGTCATCTACAGTATAAATTTCATGAGCTAATCTATGATGAAAAACATAACACATATTTTCTGCAGTAAAAACGCAGCTTTTGCTGTTTTGAAAAACAACCCCTTTAAAAATAGTAAACGAAGTCCAAAAATTATGATTCCAGTGCCATTAGAACCGTATTTCTAAATAACATGTTAAAGACTCAAGAAAGTTAATTTTTCGTTAAGTTACGACCCGGTTACAGCTGACTGAAGGCGGCTGTAATAGTTTGACAGTTTCCTGTTTTCAGCTTATAGCGCTCTAACGCAAGTTCTATTTGTTCCGTTAACATGCTTAGTGATCAACAACAACATTTCTAGTAATCAACAAGTAGGGCTGTAAACGAACCGAACGTTCAGCGAACAGTTCGTGAACCGTTCGGCGGGAAGTTCGTTTATGTTCGTTCATTTAATAAACGAACGAACATGAACAAGAAATTTCGTTCGATTAGTTAAATGAACGAACATGAACAGAGGTCTCGTTCGTTCGATTGTGTTCGTGAACTTTCGGTAAGGTGTTCGTGAACATTCGTTGATTTGCGTTCGTTTATGTTCGTATGTTTGTGTTTTAATTTTAGATCTTTGTACTTTCTTATATTTTATTTGTACTTTTTATATTATTGTACTTTTATTCATTTTATTTCCCTAATAATTAAACTAGAAAAACCACTTTCACCTTGTTTATACATAATTTCCCTTTCATTTCTCATTATTTACATCCACGAATACAATCGACATCCGTTTCACAATAAGGGATTCAAGTTCGAGTGCTACTCTCTGGGCCATCTATCTTTATCCTTCGTCGCGTTCGCCAAATTTATTTGTGTTCGTTTGTGTTCGTGAACCGTTCGCGAACACGCTCATTTCCTTAATGAACGAACACGAACATAAAATCTCGTTCGGTAAGTGTTCATGAACCGTTCGTGAACACACTTATTTCCTTAACGAACGAACACGAACAAGGCCTTGTTCGTGTTCGTTCGGTTCGTTTATAGCCCTATCAACAAGCAAGCATCAACATATACCAAACAACATCATACTAACAACACTTCATCATGTTTCATTTTTATGTAAAGCTTTATGTTCATGTTTCTTGTTTAAACGTTTTAGTGTTCTTGTGATATACATCATACTACATCTTTTAACTACTCAAAATAGAAGTGAACAAAGGTTAAACAAGGACTTACAACTAGCTCAAAGCTAGGGAAGAACTTTAAGAGAAAATATGGTGAAAATGGATGATGAAAGCAAGCAAGAGAACTCCTTGATGATCCACAAGCTTCAAGCTCCAAGGAATCACCTTCTAGCACTTGGATGAAGCTTAAAAATGGAAGAATATGGTGGGGATAAGGTGGTGGCGGTGGCGGTTAGAGTGAGCCGAGAGGAGAGGGAGAGAGTGAGTGAGAGATGGTGCGATCTAGTGAAAGATATGAAATGATATCAACTTGATCTTGTATCTAAGCCACCATACTTATAAGATTCTTACAATATCTTGTTCAAGATCACAAGCAAAGCAAGATCATATAAAATATTGAACAAGATCTATGAGTGGGGTCCCCCATATAGGGCCGTGAATATTGATGGGGGGGGGGGGGGTTATTTGTAAATTTTCATGGTAAGTTGTAAATATTTGTTCAATTTCAAGTATAAGGTTACTAGTGTAAATTAGTAAATATTCTAGTGGGTGTTATGGTGTTCGGGGATCATAACTAGACAAGAAATAATTGAACAATGTTTCTAACAATATTTTGGTGTCCCGGGTAATGTCCGGTTGTTCGGTTAGATACCGGTTCGTTAAAGTGCTAAGTTGTTCCGTATAGTGTCTTTTATGTAGCTATTTGTAACACTTTTAATTCCCAACACTTAGGAAAACATTCAGGACCATTTAGTCAATTTTCTGCACAAACAATAAGCATAATTTAATATTAATTAATCGTACGGATACATGTAATTACGAGGGTTGTCACATTCTCCCCTTGTTAAGAGAATTTCGTCCCGAAATTTAGCACGTGGTTACTGAGTAAGCTAGTTAGGTTGCGTGGTTTTCCTGGTTTTCCCGGGGTGTCACACTTGATCGTCCTAGAACGTGGAGGGGTTGAATAGGGCAACATTGGCCTAGAACCCGACCAAATCCAGTCAAAAAACCAGACCTAGCTGCTGTTTCAATTAACTCAGAGAAAAATACTGGGAACCAATGTTGCAGAAGTCGGTCTAGGCGGCCGATTAATCGGCACCTAGGCACTAATCGGTTGTTCATTGCCTAAATTTGAGCAAATCGGCCAATAAATCGGTCCAAGTCAAAATCGGTCCTAGTCGGTCAAAAGTCGGACTAACCCGACCAGGTTTTTTTTGCTCAAAATCGGTCCTAGTTGGTTAAAAGTCGGTTAATTTTTGAATTTCTAAGTACTTGATTTGTTATGTTTAAGTTTAATTGCATATGTTTGAACCATACTATTTGAAACTTGAAGTATTTATGTGAATTTTGAAGTATTATTTTTATATTATTGTGTGTATATATACATAAATTTAAAAAATTACATATAAAAGTTCCCTCACCGCCCAACTAGCCCCTAGCGCCTTCTACAACATTGCTGGGAACACTTTCACATGCGGTTTCCTAGCAGTTAATTACCTTCCTTTTCTTTTATGTTAAACATGGCAGATTAGGCGGTCTTTCTTTTGTCGATGTTTTATTTATCAAAATTCTGGTTTATACCTTGTATTTGGAGGATAGACCATCTAAAATCGGGCCGACTACCTCTTTGTGCTCGTTTTAATCTAATCGAAGTTTAGTTCTTATCATGATGACTCACTACGGGTTGCAGATACGTTGTGTTCGTTGCTTGCGGATGGAGGCACGTTGGTTTTGTATTTGGCCTTTGTCCCTTCAGGAGGAAAAAAATTATGTATTTCAACTGCTCCAGAACATATTTTAACCCAACCAGACCCATTTTGACAAACTTAACTCATGTCTTACCATCTACATTATTATTATTATTATTATTATTATTATTATTATTATTATTATTAAATATTATTATTACTATTACTATATATTATTACTATATATTAATAAACGAATTGAAATGAATAGTTATTTCAATATTATAATAATATATAATTTTTTAATACTTTTATTATTTTAATATTATAACAATAGTTATTTTCTTTACTTTTTAACTTTAATTCTTTTTTTTAATATTAGGGGTTTGGATAAGCTTGGTGTCAACCGGTATCGAACCAATACTGGTATCGAAAATACCGGTACGGTCCTGTTCGGTATCGGTACATGAAGGTAAAAACCGGCACTAATACAGAAAACGCCAAAAGTTGGTGCCGAATAGATATTGGAAATCTTTTGGTTCGGGAAATTCAGTGCTGCTACCCGGTACCATTTGCTCATCCCTGATCACGGTTACCGTACGAATAATGGTATCGTACAACTTTTTTTTGTTGATTTTCTTCAACTTCTAATTTTTTCTTTTTTTAGTTTCAGAGGTTGGGATGAGCTCGGTGCCAACCGATACAGAATCGGTACTGATACCGAAAATACCGGTTACGGTACCGGTATATGAAGGTAAAAAACGGTAGTGAACCGTACCAGTAACGCTAAAAGTCGGTACCGAATTGGTACTTAAGATCTTTCGGTTCGGCAAATTTGGTACCGGTACCAAGAACAATTTGCTCATCTCTGACCACGGGTTTCATAGTTCATACGAACAACATCGTTACCATACAACTCTTTTTGTTGATTTTCTTTCGGTTATCTTTTAATGTTTTTTTCTACATTTTCTTTTTATTCTTGTCAGCAGTTCCGTTCGTAACACGCTCATAGTGATTTCAAAACACATGTAAACACAGGCTAAATAATAAAAGAAATTCGTCGCAACGCGACGAACTTCTTTAAACCTAGTTAACATTAAAGTGAAAAAATATACACACATAATGACATAAACCGGGAGTATGGATTAGGTATACTTTCTATCAGCATATACACTGAGTAGTTCCTTTATTCAAATGAAACATTTAAAGACGGTACCTTCAGAATGTGCATCGACTACCGGGAACTCAACAAGGTGACGGTGAAGAATCGCTATCCTCTACCACGTATCGACGACTTGTTCGACCAGCTGCAAGGGTCGAGCTACTATTCAAAAATCGATTTGAGATCCGGATATCACCAGCTGAGAGTCCGAGAAGAGGACGTCTCCAAAACAGCTTTTAGAACTCGTTATGGGCACTATGAGTTTTTGGTCATGCCTTTTGGACTGACAAACGCACCTGCGATTTTCATGGACTTGATGAATCGAGTGTGCAAGCCTTACCTGGACAAGTTCGTTATAGTCTTCATCGACGACATTTTGATCTATTCTAAGAGCCAGGAGGAACACGAGCAGCATCTACGACTTATGTTGGAACTCCTTCGAACAGAACAGCTCTACGCAAAGTTCTCGAAATGCGACTTCTGGCTCCGTGAAGTCCACTTCCTAGGCCACGTGGTAAACAAGGATGGGATTCACGTTGATCCATCCAAGGTGGACTCGATTAAGAACTGGCCTGCACCTCGTACACCAAAGGAAATTCGCCAATTCTTGGGTTTGGCAGGTTACTACAGGAGGTTCATAAAGGATTTTTCTAAGATTGCACAGCCTCTCACCTCACTCACGCAGAAAGGCGTTGTTTACCGATGGGGAAATGCACAGGAGTTAGCCTTTCAGCATCTAAAGGATAGACTTTGTAGTGCACCTATCCTTTCCTTGCCAGAGGGCATAGACGACTTCGTGGTCTACTGCGACGCATCAATTCAGGGTCTTGGTTGTGTACTGATGCAACGGGATAAGGTTATAGCCTACGCCTCATGCCAACTCAAGGTTCACGAGAAGAACTACACTACACACGATTTAGAGCTGGGAGCTGTCGTTTTTGCACTTAAGATATGGCGACATTACCTGTACGGTACCAAGTGTGCCATCTACACCGACCATAGGAGCCTCGAGCACATCTTCAAACAGAAAGAACTGAATATGCGACAACGACGATGGGTCGAACTACTGAACGACTACGAGTGCTCAATCAGGTATCACCCGGGCAAGGCCAATGTTGTGGCTGACGCCCTCAGTCGAAAGGACACTGCGCCTAAGCGCGTACGAGCTTTGCAACTCACGATCTATTCTAGTCTTCCTTCCCAAATACGAGCTGCTCAGATAGAAGCATTGAAACCAGAAAACGTCAGGGCTGAAGCCCTACGCGGCTCAAGACAACGCTTAGAACGAAAGGAAGACGGTGCTTACTACGTAACAGGACGCATTTAGGTCCCACTCTATGGCAACTTACGAGAGCTTGTGATGGATGAAGCACACAAGTCTCGCTACTCGGTACATCCTGGTTCGGATAAGATGTACCACGATATCAAAACTACGTACTGGTGGCCTAGCATGAAGGCCCACATAGCAACTTACGTCAGCAAGTGTTTGACTTGTGCGAGAGTCAAGTCTGAATACCAGAAACCCTCAGGCCTACTCCAACAACCAGAGATACCGCAATAGAAATGGGAACAAATTTCCATGGATTTTGTCACTGGCCTGCCTAGATCTCAGCGCGGAAACGATACTATTTGGGTAATCGTGGATCGACTCACAAAGTCTGCACACTTCTTGGCTATCAAGGAGACGGATAAATTCTCCACTCTAGCAGAAGTATACCTCAAGGAAGTTGTCTCGAGGCACGGGGTGCCCACCTCTATTATCTCGGATCGAGATGCGCGTTTTACTTCAGAACTGTGGCAAGCAATGCACAAATCCTTTGGCTCACGATTAGACATGAGCACCGCGTATCACCCTCAGACGGACGGGCAGTCCGAGCGCACTATTCAAACCTTAGAAGACATGCTTCGTGCGTGTGTAATCGGCTTTGGCAACAGCTGGGAAAAGCATCTGCCACTCGTGGAATTCTCGTACAATAACAGCTACCACACCAGCATTAAAGCTGCTCCGTTTGAGGCATTGTACGGACGTAAATGCCGGTCACCTCTTTGTTGGGCAGAGGTGGGAGATAGTCAGATCACTGGTCCAGAGCGTGTGGTAGACACAACCGAACAAATTGCTCAAATACGAAAACGCATGGCGGCAGCTCGTGACCGCCAGAGAGTCTACGCCGATAAGGGCAGGAAACCACTAGAGCTCCAGGTTGGGGAACGGGTACTGCTCAAAGTTTCACCCTGGAAGGGTGTGGTTCGTTTTGGTAAATGAGGCAAACTTAACCCACGATACGTTGGACCTTTCGAAATCATCGAGAAAATAGGCAGGGTGGCCTACAGACTGGACTTACCAGCAGAACTCGGTGCAGTTCACAACGTTTTCCACGTGTCGAATCTGAAGAAGTGTCTGTCAGATGAGACCCACATAGTTCCTCTGAAGGAACTCACTATCGACGAGCAGCTACGATTCGTCGAGGAACCAGTTGAAATCACGGACCGGGATGTTAAGGTCCTCAAGAGCACTAGAATACCTCTCGTTCGAGTTCGTTGGAACTCACGTCGCGGCCCAGAGTTCACCTGGGAGCGCGAAGATCAGATGAAACAAAAGTATCCCCAACTGTTCGCAAACAGTACAACCACTACTGAGGCTGAAGCTACGGAATTTCGGGATGAAATTCCAGATCAACGGGGGGTGGATGTGACACCCCAGGAAAACCGGGAACACCATACAACTTAACTAGCTTCTTCAGTGAGTGCTTACCAAATTTCGGGACGAAATTTCTTTCAACTTGGGGATGATGTGACAACTCGAAATTTAGAACCTTTCGTTGTATCTTGATGTAACATGCTTGAACGTTGTGTGACTAGTTAACTTGTTGGTTTAATGATATAAGTGAACATCCTATGTGACTATGTGTTATGTTTATATGTATGCTTGTATGTATGCGACCCGAGACACAAGAACCCGACTCGAGACCATGCGGTCTCGAGTGAATAGTGTAACTATTGGGCCGGTTGGGCCATGTTCCTCCTCACCCCACTCGAAAACCCACTAGGGTGAACCAACTTAGAGCTAGTATATATATCATGCTCCTAGCCAACTTTGCCATTCTTTGGGCAACCCACACTCACTCTCACACATACTCTCCTACATTCTCTCTCTCTAAAACCCTAGAGGCACAAGTCTCCTCTCCTCTCCTTTCGGATTCAACCGGTGACAACACAAGAGCTCTCGGTTCAAGCTTAAGATCTCCCTTGAAAACCTAACCGGTTAGTGATTCATGCCATGTATTGTATTCGGTTGATGATAGTGTGTAATATTTTGGTTGATGATGATGTGTGATGAAGATACTTAATAATGTGTTTGCTTGTTAAAGTTTTATGCATGATTAAAGTGTTTGATCGGTTTGATGAGTTCTTGTTTGCTATTGATATATGCTTGGTTCCAAATACATAAAATGAACAAATATTCTCTTTTGTGAAAAGTATGAATGTTGTATGATAAATGCCTTGCTAAGATAAGCTTGAGTGATAAAAGAATGATAGTTAGAGGATTTGTTATGATCATCCGATTTATGAAGTTACGGAACAAATGTTTGTTTGCAAGATGATCTCGATATCTAGTTTAGGTATCATGATTCTTGTCCGTAAAATGCAAGAGTTTATATAGGATGAACATATGATGAAAAGGTGTTGAATGAGGATATGAATATTTGAATATGTGTTGAATGTGTTTGAATATGGTATGAACATGCTATGAACATTTGAAAAATACTTGTTTGATCCATTTTAGTAAATTGTTAGACAAGAAAACATGTTTAAGGATTGTGGTTGGATAGTACATTGTATCATGAAATCGAAATCCTATTGGTTTAGTACAATGGCCGGCGATCAGCAGGGTGTCAGTCGAGACCCTCTGTCTCGACTCGAGATCACCACATGACAACTCGAGACCGAAGATTTCGACACAGATTGCGAGTCGAGAACCTTTAGTCTCGACTCGAGACCACACAACATCAACACAAAACAGCCTGACTCGAGACCACGGTTGCGGGTCCGGTTACGACTCGAGACCACCTAGTCTCGACTAGTTCATTCATGACTCGAGAACTCATAGGCTTTAACCGAGATCGCACAGTCTCGACTCGAGATCTCTAGTCTCGACTCGAGACCATGTACGCACACTCGCTGGATTGGACCTGCATAGTTACGGGCCTAAGTTAGTGGGCCGAATGTATGGACTTTCTGTGTATTGTTAATTGTGTATGTCGTGCACTGTTTTGGACCTGGATGCTATTACGAGCCCAACTGTTTGGGCCGCACACTTGGACTTTGGTTGTTACGTGAATGCTACTGTGGAACTTGTTACAAACTGTTGTTGAACTGCCATGCTAGACATGTATGCCATGATTGTTACTTGTGTACAATACGTGTAGAACATACGTGCACTACTTGAATATGAACCTGACATGAATGGTATCTATGTTAGGAAGTAGTTGACCACTTACAACTTGATTGACCTTTCTGTGTATCTGCCGAGCAAACCAAGGTGAGTTCACACCCTCTACAAAGCATGGGATTCCCTGGGTTGGGAATGGGGTTAAGGAACATGGATTTCCTCGTCCTTTCTTGGGTAGGACAGTATTGATTCAGGAATGTAATTCCTCGTCCGCATGGACAGATAACTCGTACTAGACCAAAACTCTATCACGAAGTCCCTCCTTTTTATATCGACTTAATCGCCGGGCCAATGGCGAGCGGGTCATTAGTTAGATAGCGCTATTTAGGTCTGACAAACCTCACACCGTGCCGCAGAGGACGGGCGTGAACTAATGGATCTGGGGCACGTCAATGATGATAGACATTGACAGTTTCAGGGCACATAAACATGACTACAGTCAGCAGTCGATATGGTAACGAGTCTAGTGTATGCATGGGGTAGCCCCCACGACCGAAATGCCAGATAACTAACACGGGGTAGCCCCCACGGCTGGATTGCCAGAGTAACCGGGAATAAACAAGTCACGTTTTTAACTATGGGGTAACCCCCATGGCAGAATGCCAGATAAAGGAAACTGTTTTCGAAACAACTTAAAACGAACACCCAACCGTGAACTCACTCAACTTGTTGTTGACTCGTTACTACATGCTTTGCAGGTCATTAGGTACTTAGCTGGAGCTTGCATGGAAGAGAGTCGGTGTGGGACATGGACAGCTGTGTGCCATGTTAAACTTTGAAACAATTAAACTTATGTCTTGGTCTTAAACGTTATGCTTCCGCTTTGCAACTTAAACTATGTTTTGTTTGGACACCAATTGTAATGGTTGGATTTTATAACTGCCTATATGTTTGTTCAATATGATTGGTGGCTGGATCCTGGTCAGTCACGCCTCCAAGCGGTGGTATTCCGCAGGTGGATTTTGGGGGTGTGACAACCACCTCATAAAGCGACATGTGTCCCTAAAGTGGTTTATTTTATTATATAGTATAGATTTAATATTTAAATGGCTGTTGAGCTCATTATTATGTAATTTTTTTTCATTGAATTTTACTGCAATTGAACTAGAATTCAAAAGTAAATCAGTAAACTTTATAACTTTATTATGATTCAATACAAAGTACATAAAAAACATAACACAAAAAAATACAAACATAATCATTTGAACTAGAATAAACCAAACCGCTACTTCCATCTGGGTAGGAGATCCGGATTCTGATTCCGGAATTTGCATCGAAAAACCTAACAATGATAAAGATGGGTCGTGAACTCGTAAGTTCCATCAACCCACATTTATATTGGCCTAGGTGATATGTAACGGGTTGTTGACATTTTCTTCAACGGTTCTGCGGCTTCAGTTATGTTTGGAGACCTGGCTAACACATTGGCGAGTCCAATGTGTTAGCCAGGGTCTCATCAACCACCCTAAAGGGGTAGAACCGTCATGTGCCGAACAACCCGTTAGACCCTTCACGTGTCCGTTGTAGATGAGTTCTTGAACCCGATCGGCCCCGCAGAGCACGTGGAAGGGGAAATCCGATCACATCCGATGAAATCGGAGGAGATCTGTGTCCGTTGTAGATGACTTCTTAAACCCGTTTGTTGAATTCGAAAAAATAATTTTCAGGGGGTCTGCCCATTTTTTGAAGTTGTGAACACTAATGGGGTAGAGGATATGGTGAAGAAAATGTTGTATATAACAGGGTTGAAAATTGTGAACGTCTTAAAAACAGGTTTCAAACGTCTCAACTTTTATAGAAAACGTCTTAAAAACAACTTTGAAATTCATGAAACGTCTCAAACGTCTCAACTTCTATAGAAAACGTCTTAAAAAAACTTTGAAATTCGTGAAACGTCTCAAACGTCTCAACTTTTGAATGAAACGTCTTAAAAACAACTTTGAAAACCGGGAAACCTCTCAAACGTCTCAACTTTTGAATGAAACGTCTTAATTTTTTTTTAAATTCATGATACTTTCAAACGCCTCAAGCCGTGTTCAAGCGTCTCAAGCCGCCTTCAAACGTCTCAAGCCATGTAAAAGTGTCGGCTTAACAGCTCAACGTTAAGACGGCTCAAGCCGCCGTCTGAAATGTCTCAGCTAAGACGTTAAGACGTTTGAGTTGAGTGTCGGACACGTGGCAGTGTTTCGTTTGTCAGCCGCCAAGACGCTAGAGTCTTTTTGTGGCGTCTCCACAAGACGTTTGACTTGGCCATTTTGGAAAAGTTGACCAATCGTTGGCCATTTTGGCTATTTCCCCTTATCAAAATTCAAAATTACATTGTTACTTGAAGAGGTATGGTCCCAATTCCATGTACACATGGCACGGACCACACCTCTTTTTATCCAACATGGCGCCTACATCAGCAAGCCTATCCAGAAGCTTCTGGAAGCTATCAAGGTGGCACCAAAGATGCTCCTCCAGAAAAAAAGGACAACACGTGTCACCAATGATCAGACGCCATTTGGACCTGCAGCACGATCCTAGGACAGGCCGATAACCGCTGGTACGGTTCCCCTACCGGGACAAATAGTGGCGCGCCACGTCACCCACTACTCTGAGTGTGACAGAGGAGACCAAGAGGATATTCCCCTTGGTCGGACAGCTGGCGCTCGGTGGCAGCTGGCAAGGCCTCTCCTTTCCTCCTTCATCCTTCGGCTATAAATAGGACCCTTCATCATTCAGGTAGAACATTCTGCTCTCCTTACATTTCACCTACAACACACACTATTTCTCCTCAAAGCAGTACTTATTCTCACGCCGGAGGGTGGTCACAAGGAGAACCCCCTATTCTCCTCCTTGCGGCGAGTCACCGGTGTTCTGTTTTGCAGGATCCCAGTCATTGGCGAGTAGAGAAAGAGATTGAACCTCACATACGAGACGACCCAGCTGATTAGCCTAAGTGTTAACCAGTGTTTCATCATTACTACATTTCGAAATTCATTTATAAATCATAAATAAATAAATAAATAATAACTATTATTATTGTTATTCAATTCCTGATTTGTCACCCATGCTTTTTAAACATATATATTGCCGCTCCTAATTAATCCCAACAGACAAACCCCTCGTTTCTTACATCATTCATTAAACCTAAGACTATCTCCAATGATACGTTCGCCCTTAGACGCCCTTCGTTGTCACGTCATCTACCACATCATATCCTTACAAATTCTTAAAAACCGTTACTTCATCTCTAACCCAACAAATATCCATACCCTTCTTAATTTCCATCTTATTATCTAACCACTACACACAATATTTAAATGAAAAACATTTTTTTTTCTTTTATTTTGGACCCCACATGCAAAAAGCAACAAAAACAAAGCCCTTGTGGAAGAGCTTACAATGATAAGGGTGTCCGGGGCGTACTCGGGGAGTGGCTTCGGTGACCACTTTCCCCGATCGGGAACACCGCCGCCATCACCGCGGGGACCCGAATCGGGGAGTGGTTTCGGCACTTGTTCACCGCGTGGGGAGGGCACAAGGTTTGAGGAACGGTAACTTGTGCAACGGTCGATTTAAAAAAAAAAAAATTCACTTTTTAAACAAATATAAATAACCACACCCACTTCTCACTAATTTTTTACACTCTCATCAAACCACACCCACTTCTCACTAATTTTTTATACTCTCAAACCACACCCACTTTAATTTTTTATACTCTCAAACCACACCCACTTCTAACCGAGCAATGGAGAACCAACCCTGCGAAGCCAAGAAAAAAACTAAGGGACGGGGCAAGCAACCGTCTCGTGGTGGTTCGAGCGGTGCAAGTGCACAATCACAACCCCCTTTCGGATATACTCCACAACCCCCGTTTTTTTTTTCCAACAACCTTCACACCCCTCCTTTTACAACACTCAAGCAACCAACCTTCAACCCAATTTCGGCTATGGTTTTCAAAATTTGTTATCAATGGATGCTCCTCCTCACTCCCCCGCCTTCGACCCATATGGTTTTCGTTCCCCACAAGTTCCATTGGTCCAAGAAAATGTTGAACGTCCTCTACCTATTTGGGACGACGAGGACGATGAGGTAGTGCCCGAAACTCAAAATTTGGGCGACGAGGACGATGAATATAATGTGGATGCAGATTTGGGCAACGAAGAAGATGACGCTCGGGAAAAAAAGGGAAAAATGACGAGCGAAAAATGGACAAAGGTCCAAGAAGAGGCGTTGGCGAAGGCGTATGTACATTGCTCTACCGACAAAAAGAAGGGCAATCAACAAAACCGCGATAGTTTTTGGCGTAAGATTTTAAATCATTTTAACGCCACCGTCGGTGGAAGTAACCGGACCGTGCATCAAGTACGGTCTAAATGGGGCCCGATGCACACGAAAATAAACTTTTTCAACGACCTATACCAACAAGCGGTAAAAATTATATTTTTTAACATTGTATATTTTTTATTTTTCTTTACTAAGTTTATATTTTTTTAAAATGTAGGATCGCACACGAGGAAGCGGAGTCAAGGATCTCGACGTGATGAAAGTCGCTTTAACAGAATTTAAAGAGAGATTTACGAACGGTTTTCAACATGTCGAGGCGTGGGAGGTCCTTCGAAAACACGACAAATGGGCCCAAGTCCCATTGTTGGGTGAGGAAGGGGAAGGTTCGGGAAATAAAAGAAAGCCCGTTGAGGTGGACCCTTCCATACCCGATATGAACGAAGACCCCTCGCCACAAAGAGCACAACGGCGAGACAAGCGTCAAGCGACATCGTCCGAGGGAAGCTCGGCCGAGTTGGCGGAACAATTCAAAGAGTACACCACCATGAAAGAAAGGAAGCACGCGATTGAATTGGAGGCGGTTGAATTGAGGAAGAAAAGAGAGGCGCAGGCTCTCGAGCTCATAGCGGAACAACGCGAGACGATGAAAAACTACAATTACGATCGAGATATGGAAATATTCATCAAGCCGCACGACGATGCTCCGCCAAATATGTTGCCGTTCATCCTCGCCCGAAAACGCGACATCGCTAACAAGTACGGGTGGCCGTGCGATTTCTAAAATTATTATTTTCTAGTTTTAATGTAATTTTTATTTTCTAGTTTGAATGTAATTTTTATTTTTCTAGTTTGAATGTAATTTTTATTTTTCTAGGTTGTTTTGTTTTTTTAATTTAATGAAATGTCTTTTATTTAATTTTTATTTTTATTAATATTTTTTTAATTTATAAACATGCATAATTTTACAACAAATAAAAAAAATAATAATAAAAACCCAATTCCCCTAAAGAGGGGAGTGCCGCCATCAAAATAGGGTGTTAGGGGAGTTTAAGAGGGGAGTTGACGTGGCACTATCTGATTGGAGGTGCGTAAGAGAGGGGACTCCCCTCTTAGGGGAGTGCCCCTCTCACCCTAAGGACTTTTAAAGACCTCTAAGACCACCCGTAGTCGGGCGTTGTTTTTCAAAAAAAAAATCACCAAACACGCCGGATCAAGCCCCGGTTCTGCCCCCTTGGGCGTTTGATGGCGTTATTTTTCAAAAAAATGTCCTGCGCGTTATTTAAAAAACGCCCTTGCATCCTTTCCCCATTTATGTTTGCCCAATAAGAATATTCCAAGTAATATTTTTTATTTTTTTTAAATAATTGGGTAATCAATTGATGGGGCATTATTGGGCATTATCCCACTACGCCCATTTGTGAAAAACGCCCATAATGTCCCTTTGCTGACTGGGATGACACGTGTCGCACAATGCTCATGGGTGGGGGCATTATTCATTATATACCATACACATGGTCTAAGACCATGTGTAGTGGAAGGGGAAGATAATGCCCCCACCCTAGGGCATTTTACGCCATGTGGCGGTTCAGTCAGCAAAGGGGCATTATTATGCGTTTTCTAAAATGGGTGTAGTGGGGATGGGGCATTATTGGGGCATTAAATAAAATAAAGAAAAAACACCTAAAAAATCTTATTGGACAAGAAGATGAAAGATGAAAGATGATTGGACAAGGAGAAGGGAGCAAGGCGTTTTCATATCCACGCCAAGGGGGCTTTTTTGAATTTAAAAAAAAAACGCACTATGTAAGGGGGCATGGGCGTTTTTTTTGAATTTAAAAAAAAAAAAAAACGCCCCACTACACATGGTCTAAGCGCATCCCTCCAAAAATGCATTGGAGATAGTGTAACAAACTTGCTTCCACGCGTTTGTCCATACATCCATTTCCAACCGTCGTTTCCTTAAATCATTGATTAAAGCTAACAAACTGGTCCCACACTTGTTAGGGATGAACAACTGGTCCCACATTTGTTAGGGATGCATGGTAGTTGTTCAGTATGACAAGTACGGGTGAGTGGTCATTGTCAACCATTAATAACCTAAGACGGTTATTGAGATGCTTCTATCTTGCGTCTGGTTTAAAGGTGAATCTGGCTAAGTGTAGCGTTTATGGGATTGGTGTGGGAGAACAAGACGTGATAAGTATGGCCAATCGTCTAAGGTGCAAACAAGGTACGTTCCCTTTTATGCATTTGGGTTTGCTTGTTGGGGCCAACATGAACCTAGCCCGGAATTGGAAATCGGTAATAGATGTTTTCAAAAACCGCCTATCATTATGGAAAGCTAAAACACATTCGTATGGGGGCCGAATTACATTAATTAAATCGGTTCTAAATGCCTTGCCGACATACTTCTTGTCGCTTTTTAAAGCACCAATCAAAGTTTTGGATGCTCTAGACAAGATTAGAAGGGTATTCTTTTGGGGAGGGTCGGAAGAAAAAGCAAAAATGAATTGGGTAGCGTGGGATAAAACTATTGCCCCGGTTGACTATGGGGGGTTGGGTTTTGGCTCAATTAGAGATGCTAACTTAGCTATGTTGGCTAAGTGGTGGTGGAGGTTCAAAACGGAAAAGAACAGCTTGTGGCGGAGGGTTGTCTGGGCAATACACCATAATAATAGAGTTTGGAATGATATACCGGCAAAAATTTCGATTTCCGGACCATGGAAAAACATCATCAGCATTCGAAATAATTTATTACCAGCTGGTATTGATTTAAGGGTGGCAACGTGTGCGAAACTGGTTAGTGGCGAGAACATTCAGTTCTGGTTAGATATTTGGGCCGATCCGTTACCTTTATACCTTAAATTCCCTGATCTGTTTAGGATTGAAAGTTTCAAAGAGTGCTTGGTGAAGGACAGACTTTTGTTTGGTGCAAATGGGCCGAGTTTTGTATGGGCCTTGAGTCAGCCAAATCTTACCAACAGTGAAGTAATTCAGGTGCAGGAATTGATGAATATTGCTAGTGGGCATGACATAAGGCTGGGCTCGGACCAATGGGCATGGATACATGATCAAAATGGTTGTTTCAATGTTGCAACGATTAAAAATATGTTGTGCGTGGCTGGTCGAGAGATCCCCGCAAGAATATTCGAATGGAATAATTGGGTCCCGAAGAAGGTCGCTATTGTAGCTTGGAGGGCGGAAATGGAAAGACTCCCAACAAAATGCGCGCTAAGGCGCCGGAATATTATGGTACAAAATAACCTATGTGCTCACTGCGGATACTTTGCGGAAACGTGTGAACATATTTTTGTTATGTGCCAGTTTGCTCAAGTGATATGGCAAAATATCGCGGATTGGTGTGGAATACCACCTGTTATTGCCTTTGCTGTTAAGGATCTACTTGAGTTACATGGTGGAGCATCGTATGGGAGGAAGAAAAAGAAGGCGATACATGCAGTTGTTCTTGCCACATTTTGGAGCCTTTGGAAAATGCGGAACGAGACGGTCTTTAGGCAAGCGAACCCGTGTACCACAAAAATCCTGGAAGAAATTAAAGCATTGACATACTTATGAGTCAAAAATCGATCGAAGATGGTGGAACTAACTTGGGAGAAATGGTGCCGGTTTGAAATCGTTGGTTAGTCTTATGTAATTTGTATAAGTTATGGTTTTTTGGTGAAGAGTTGTAATGTGTATATTTTGGCGGATAGCTTCTTGCTACAATTAATAATATTTTGTCGGCCGTTCAAAAAAAAAAGTACCGCATATACTCGTTACGGTACCATACTGGACCGGTACCGAAAATGTCAAAAGTTGGTACCGAAAATGTACCCAGTTCGGTAAATCGTACCGGTACCTGGTACCATTTGCTAGTCCTTACACTTTGTCCATACGTCCATTAATGGCTGACCATAAGACCACTCGAGTCTCCACATCCATCGTCCAAGAAGCAAAGATTCGTAAGCGATCTGGGACCAAGAATGATCCTGTGGTCGATTACAAATATCTTCTTGAGGTTTATATGATTTTAATGTTTTTTCCTCTCTCTGATTTGCTTGCTACTATGTTTGTAATTATTGATTCGGTTTTCTTTTCTTTTTTTGTTGTTGATATTTTAGGGTTTTTAGTTCATAATTAATGATTGTTTATATGAATTTTGATTTATTTTAAGGGTTTTTTTTTGTAATAATTAAACATACGAATCTCGGTTTCTTTTGGTATTTTAGGGTTTGTGTTTGATGATAATGATACGATTTCACGGTTAATAATGTTTATTGCTGCGTGTAAGTATTTACTTTTCAGCGTCTGATTTGTTCTTTTACACTGTGTTCCCGAGGTAAGTTAAGGAGAGAAAAGAAAGGATTCTCTCCTTTTCTTTTCTTTCTCTCCGTTTCTTTCTAAATTGGAAAGATTAATTTTAGGCAAAAAATCTCTCATTTTTTCTTCTTTTCTCTCATTTAGTGAAACTTTGGAACACAACTAAAAATTATTTCTTTCTAAATCTTTTCTTTTCTCTCGTTTAATGAAACTCGAAAACATAGTGTTAGTGATTGGGGTTTTGTATTCCGAACATGTTTGTGTCTTTTGTAAACAGGAAACATGAAAGAACATAACCCCCAACTCCCAAGTATCTATGTGGAGAGGCTCGTTATTCTAACACTTGGGGGAATGGAGTCTGATGTATGTTTTTTTTTTTTTAAATTAAACTTCATTAAAACACACCTCCGACTCAAGTGGGCAAAAAGCCAAACAACACAAAACCCCCGACCCAAACGGGCAAAGGGCAAACAATTACAACATATACAAAGGATATTTACCCCACTCATTCCAACTGATATATCTACATGAAGATCTATTTTTAACCTAAGCATAACCCCTCGATTTTATCTCTAACATAATTTCTTGCGGGCTTCTCCTGATCTGATTGAACACCAACTCGTTCCTACCTTTCTAGATGCACCAACTGGAAGTTATAACCAACCCAAGAATAATCTTTTTTTATTTCTTTCCCATCTGACAGAAATTATGGAAATCCAATAAATCGTTGAAGGCGAAGGCGAAGATAAGAGGAATGTTACACCAAGCACTGATAGTCGCCCATACCCGGATAGCCATCGAGCATGCAGTGATAAGTGATCCATCGATTCGTCGTACTCGTCACAGAAACGGCACATAACCGACGTAATATCCACATTCCTTCTTTTCAAGTTAACTCTTGTTACAAGCCTGTCTAAGTTTCCTCTCCAAGCCATTATATTACATTTGTGAGGAACCCATTTGCACCAAATGAAGTTAGGGAGAAGGCTATTTCTTCTATCATTAATGAGCGCCTTTTTCACAGAATTCACCAAGAACCCTTCCTGATTGTCAACGTTCCAGTACCACGAATCCTTGTCGTTGGACAGTCACACCATGTTGATAACATCTTGACATTCCTGTCATTCCTTAAGCTCGATGGCCACATCTGTTTGTTTTGGAAAGGTTTAAGATGTGGCCATCTTTCCAAGAAAGGAAGATCGCCCACCCAGGTGTCTAACCAAAAACGAATATTGATTTCGTTCCCCACCTTACCCAAAATCATCCGATTTAAACCTTTCCCGTTTAGTTTCATTTTGGAAATCACTTTTACAATATTTATCCAACAACCCGTAATGTTAACATTAAGCGGCAGAAAGCTTCTTTGATTGTTTTGACTATGACACGCTTCCACCACTTTCCTCCACAAATTTTGATTTTTTGATCCTATATCTCCAACCCCATTTATATAGGAGGGCCTCATTAACGTTTTTGAGTCTGTTAATACACAAACCCCTCTTTTTTTTGGGCCAAGTAACCCAATCCCAAGCCACCCAGTTCATTATATTAATGTCAGTAGAGCCCGCCCAAAGAAACTTTCTCATTTTAGCCTCAAGAAGATTTAAAGGTATGCATTATCTCATATTTATTATCCTTTTAATTATTGATTTTTATGTTTAAGTGCTAATTTCTGTCCTCTTTGCAAATTGTAGACACCGTATCCGCAGTTGGAATTCCTGAGCACTTATTTTGCTGAATTAAGCTTGATAGAGTATCGATATCTAGAGTTTTTGCCTTCTATGGTTGTTGCGTCTATTACTTCTGTTTCAAGATTCACTCTCACCCAAACAACACATCCATGGGTAAGCAGGCGTCGATTATATTTTTTCGTTTTCGTATAAGAATAACTATGTTAAAAATTCTTGAATCTTATGTCAATAATCACAACTATGCAGGATTTGTCTCTGGAGATTATTTCAGGATATAACGTATCTCAAATTAAAGAATGCGTTCAGATATTACATGGTGTTCACGTATCTCAAAGTACAAGAGGTTGAATGTATGTCGGGCAAATTTGCATACCCAAGAAGCAATTCCATCTATCTTCTTTGAAGATGCATATTCTGTTAACATTTTCAGATATCTTCAATATATAGAGGTTTGTTTCGTTTTCATTTAATTTATGATCCTACAGGTTTTTGTTTTCTGATTTTTTTTCTATGTTTGTACTTATTGATAAAATACACGATTTTAGGGTTATGTTGATGTTTTTGGTTTGTTTGTTTTCTATGATTTGTTGACATGCTCGTTCTATGTTTATGGAAGATTGTTAATTAATAATTTTGATTTTAGAACGAAGGAAACAGAAGAACAATGGCGGGATACATGGAGGAAGTGCAAAAATATATAACCTGCAAGTGTCGATTATTTCTGTGGAAAGACTCTTTATTCTTACACGGCAGAAGAAGCCGCAGAAATGCAGTCCGAAGTATCAACAGTAATCAAAGATGAAATGCGCAATCTCACAATTATCTCATTCTTAAGGTATGACTGAAAATGTTTGCGAATCTAATTTAAAAAGTATGATATATGAATTTGTGCTAATTAACTTACTGGTTACCTTTTGACTTTACCAGAATCTTAACCAACATTTCACAAGAAGATTATAAAGTATGCTTCATCTCCTTTTATCTTTTCTTAATGATTAATTTTCATGTTTAAGTGCTAATTTCTCTTTTTTCTTTTTTTTTTCTTTGCAAATTATAGACA
Source organism: Helianthus tuberosus (assembly GCA_030545235.1). Lineage (NCBI taxonomy): Eukaryota > Viridiplantae > Streptophyta > Magnoliopsida > Asterales > Asteraceae > Helianthus > Helianthus tuberosus. Next base: position 11,620,280 of record CM060412.1, on the reverse strand, counting down.
TGGTATTTGCAGTTGGAGTTCTTGGCAATTTTTTGGCTGAATTGAGCTTGATTGAATATTGTTGTCTAGAATTTGTGTCATCTATGGTTGCTGCAGCTGTTACTTTTCTTTCAAGCTTTACAGTCAAACAATCATCACATCCATGGGTAAGAAGACACTGATTATATTTGTATTTTTTGTATCAGAATAATTATGTTCAAACTTCTTGAATCTTATGATAGTATTCACAACTATGCATAATCTGTCTTTGGAAAGTATTTCAGGATATAAGCCATCTCAAATTAAAGAATGTGTTCAAATCTTACATGATGCCCATCTGAGTGAACAAGTAGGCAAACAAATCAGAGAGAAATACAAGAACGTATGCTGGGAGAAATTGTCAACCCCAAAAGCAATACCATCGGTCTTCTTTGAAAATGCCAACTTTTAGTCAATACTTAGTCAAACATTGGAAATGGGTTTCAAATACAATTCATTAGTATATACTCTGCGATATTGATGTTTCTAACTGTGATGTGATTAGCTACTTTGACCATCCCAACCAAAGCTGTGCTAAATAGTAGTGATAAAGATATAACTCTGGTTCTATGTACCTGTAATGTTCATTTGATTCATCACGTATATGCACATGTAATGTTCAATTGATTTGCCGCCTGTATTTAACTGTTTTGTGTTGTGATGACAATATATGCATGTTTATTAGAGAATGAATAAATTTGGGGTTTAAGTTGTTAATAATGGGTCGGATGTAGGAGAATGGCTAAAATGAAATAAGCTGGATGGGTCAAAAGTCATACCATCGGGCATTCAAGACCCTAGACAACGTTTTTTATATTTTACTAAAACGACCCATTTCAATCTTATCCCGTTTAAAAGAATCCGTGATTATCCAATCCAAATTGTTTTACTTTTTCCATATGGATTGACACATACAGGCGTAGAAATAGTAACTTCCGAGATGTGGAAGATAAAATTGATAATAGTCACAAGAACGGCGTAGAAATAGTAACTTCCGAGATGTGGAAGATAAAATTGATAATAGTCACAAGAACGGCCGTTTACGTCGAATTATTCAACAGGATGGGTCTCACAACTTTTTTGTTAGAGATGGGATAATGACACTCAATGGTGTTTACTTCCTGTAAGGAAATATGGAATATCGTAAAGATCATGACCCGTATAAAAATTAGACTACGGATTGGCACCAATTTAACGAATACATGAAGGACAACGAACGAATTAATAACGCTATGTGGAGTATAATCGATAGACTTGTTCTTGGGCCTGTTGAAACATGAGAACCTTCCAAATTAAGAAAATAGTGGTTCTGCAGCAAGAGATGGTAACGGGTTCCTTGATTGTCCTAGAACGTGGAGGGGTTGAATAGGGCAACATTGGCCTAGAACCCGACCAAATCCAGTCCAAAAACCGGACCTAGCTGCTGATTCAATTAACTCAGAGAAATACTGGGAACACTTTCACATGCGGTTTCCAAGCAGTTAATTACCTTCTTTTTCTTTTATGTTAAACATGGCAGATTAGGCGGTCTTTCTTTCGTCAATGTTTTATTTTATCAAAATCGGGTTTTATACCTTGTATTTGGAGAATAGACCATCAAAAATCGGGCCGACTATCTCTTTGTGCTCGATTTAATCTAATCGAAGTTTAGTTCTTATCATGATGACTCACTACGGGTTGCAGATACGTTGTGTTCGTTGCTTGCGGATGGAGGCACATTGGTTTTGTATTTGGCCTTTGTCCCTTCAGGAGGAAAAAAAATAATGTATTTCAACTGCTCTAGAACATATTTTAACCCAACCCGACCCATTTTGACAAACTTAACTCATGTCTTACCATCTACATTGTAATAATGCCTAAGTGCTTATAATTGGATGCTCAAAATGACACCCTTGGTCAAATATTCTGTTATTTTCTAAAGAGTAAATTTCCATTTTCATCCCAAGGTTTGGCGAAAATTGCCACTTCAGTCCATTTTTTTCATGCTGTTTCCGTCTCCGACATTTCTTAAACATGCCACTTCAGTCCATAATTCATACATCAAATATCCCCATAATTCATTATCAATAAAAAGGGTAAAACAAATACAGAAGTAGCATCCTTTTAGAGTTGCTAAAACCGAGTCCATAAGTTCACGTCTGTTGTTGCAATATTAACAATACCTTTTATGTCAATATTGCACAAGGTCCGGGGAGGGGCCGAATAGATTATCATCATAAATCTCTACACTAGTACTCGAGAAAAGTCGAGTTTTCTACACATCGTTGAAGGAACTCTCAAACATAGATTACGACTTGCACGTGGGGCCTGTAAGAGATCTTGTAACATCTCAAGCCTTTCTTTCTCGCATCCCGTACTCCTTAAGTTCACCTTACTCAGTTTGGGTGACCTAGCCAAGATGAACTTCACAAACTCGATCTCATGCTTCGAGTTGCTGAAACGTATGATTTCCAGTTCATTCAGATGCTCCAACCAATCGTCTGAGTATTCTTCCCATACGACGGGGTATTCCACATCTATACTATATATAAAGAAATTAATCTGCATAAAGGGTCGTCATTTTTGTGGTCAGTGTATTTTGGCCATAGTTGTTAATGGCGAATAGCGACAAATAGCGATAAGGTACCTATATGATACATAGCAAATAGCGATAAATAGCAGACAACTATTTTATAAATAGCAATACACTAGAAAAAGAATTTTAATTTTTTTTATATGTATATTACATCAAAATACCATGGTATATACGCTATTTTACATGTATAGTTAACAAAAAACCTAAAATCTAGCTATTTTATAGCTATATATAATTGCTATTTTTATTACAAAAATAAAAAATTAAGGTGTCGCTATTCTTGCTATCCATCGCTACAACCATAATAGCGACACTACATCGCTTTGCTATATAGCGCGCTACAGCGACCGCTACAATCGCTATTGACAACTATGATTTTGGCATGAGAATTAAAACAAACAAGATATGAGATATAAATCTATAATTATACTAATTACCTCTAGCTTGATTTTCTCCAAGTTCGGGGAACATTTGATTAAAACAAGAAGAAAAGCTAATCCATGGCCATCAGCAAACCACATGTTTTCGAAACAAAAGTATTTGAGGTGGAATAGCAAGGTTGGAAACCGTTGTGGAACCGACTTTAGAACAAGCCACTTGAACCATATGTGAAAAACAAGATTAACAACCAGAGTCTTATTTATTTTTCTTTCAGTTATAAATAATAGGGATAAATATTACCTCAATGACATAACCGAAAGTAGTCAGACATTCAATCATAGGTAAACACTTGAATAGCTCGATAACAGTGCAATCTTTACCACCGAGATGTGATTCACCTATAAACTGCAGCAACTTACTATATTCAGATACGCTACCAAAGTTGAATACCATATTCAAGTGAGAACTTACCAGAGTGAGGCTCTTAAGTGATGGAGAATTAGATAAAAGATGTAAAAGAGTTTTTATTGAGATCCCTACATTACTCAACGATAAGCTTCTAAGGTCACCGAATCCATTGAATATTGGTTCATGGTCAAGAACAAAACAAGAGAGATTTAGGTCTGTTAAGTGATGCAACGAGAAGATAGATATGGGTAACTTATGCCATCTAAAAGAATTCAATCCGTAAAGTTTTAATTTCTTGACTGCATGATTCTTCAACAAATGAAGTACTACTTGATCAAGTCCAAAAAAGTCTTGGTGTGGTGTCGATTGGTTCATGAGAAGGCTGAACTCGTGTATTAGACCCTTGTGCGATAACAGAACTTGGAGTAGATCATTAAAAGGTGTACACCTCCTGTCGAGGACTTGCTTCTCTATAGTTATTCGTATCGGCACAAAGAGCTCAAGTTTAGATATTTTGGTCCTCTTGTATCTCCATTCCCTTGAGAGAGGATACTTGTTCTTGCTGCCGCTTTAGTCGGTAAAAGACACAGGATGGTTTCTAATACGGGTTCGGGAAGTGTGCTGATTATGTCCAAAGACGATCGTTCAGCTTTAGACATACGTTTACTTGTCATCTCAGTGTGTTGTTGGATTCAATGCTGCAAAAACTAGTTTCTGTCAAAAATCGATTAAAAATAAACTCATAATAAGTCAAAAACAAATATGCCCATGGTTTTATAGCCTAGTGGCATCTTGGGGGTGGGATAAAGTTTTGGGACCAATAGGTCCTGGGTTCGATTCCCACAAGGGGGTTTTTCCCATATTTATTGGGTTTCCTCATGAATTGGTGTATAGGCATTATGCCTAGTGGAGATGGATATGATCGGGTGGTTCCACTGGTGGCACGATGATACATATAAATTTTGTAACCCCTAATACAATCTATCTGAACAAATAGAAAGGAATACCTGATTCAAACACACAGCCAGCAGTTGCATATGCGATTTGAGGAACATAAATAAACTCGAACGTATGTATATTGTGATGGATTTAGGGATCGAGATTATAATAAGGTACATCCGCCCACAAACAACCTCGAAATTTGAGGTGTATAAAAAACCCGGTTTGGGCCGGCTACTAGGAAAGAGACCCGGCCCGGACCTGGTAAAAACGGGTTTAGGTCCAACCCGGCCGTGCGGTTTAATATAGGTTTGGGGTTTTTGTGTTAACAATCGATTCCAACCTGGATCGGTTTCAGCCCATCTAAAAACTAATAAAGAAACGGTCTAGACGCTAAAATCGGTTTTGGACCTAATCCGAATTGGTTTGGGTGGGATGGGATGGGTTCTCAACCCTAAAACTGGTTTTGTTAAACTTAACCAGTTTGAGCCCAAACTAAGAAAAACTGGGCCGGTTTACAAACTAAAATGGGTTTTGTACACCTCTACTCGAAATAGCCTTCGAGCGGTTTTTCATTTCTTAGGGGTTGTTTGTTACAGCTTTTAAACAGAACCGGTTTAAGCCCGAACTAAAAAAATGGGGCCGATTTACAAACCAAAATGGGTTTTGTAACTCGAAATAGCCTCCGAGTTGTTTTCCATTTCTTAGGGCCTTCTTTCATTTCTTAGGGTTGTTTGTTTCAGCACTTAATCTTAATGGTTACTTTAATGTTTCAGACTGTTTGTTTTGCAAGCAGATGTCTAAATGATTAAGCATTATACTTTGTCAAAATGGTTAAGGCCTCTTATCTGAATTGGTCAGACATTTGTCTCTGAATGGTTAAGCATTATATCGACTCTTAATGGTTCAAACTTTTTACTGATTCAGCACTTAATGGTTCAGACCTCTTAATGGTTCAACACTAAGTCATCCAGAAGTTACCAAACAGCCCCTTACTTGCATTTGAACGGTTCTGTTAGAAGGTTTAATTTACATATATTAAAAGGTGTTGATCAATGAATAATAACTATAATGTTTTAGGTTTTTTGTATTATATTATCATTATAGTTACTTTAAGCATATTTTTTTATAATAACTTTCAAATTATGATGATGTTTTATAATATGCCGACTATGCGGTTGCAACGCTTTTATTTTTATGTGTGTCTTGATATAAAGTTTACTTAAAACCAAGTTGTGCATAATATGATACAAGTGATCGAAGCACAAACGCGCATGCCCTTAAATCTGCTTCACAGATTAGTTTTTTTTTTAAAATAAACCGATGACATTTACCTTTACATTATTGTAATAATATAATGCAACGTGTTTATTTTTTCTACATGATAAATTTTTATTCATAAGCGAACCGGTCAAATGTAATTTATTATTTTGTCCTTTATCGTGACGAACTGAATTGATACCATCTGAACAACATCGTGATTTATACTGGTATTCATTTTTGTGGTTTTCTCGACATTCTACTGGTGCCATAACGAATCAAATTTGACCAAATAACATCAGCATTGGTATCGGTTGCTATATCGAGTGCAGGTATGTATTAGTGTTATATCGAATCGAACCGATATCGACCGAGTACCTGCTGCAACACACAGGTAATCCATAATTTTTTTTCCGCATACTTTGTGTTTGTTAAAAATTCTGATTTAATAATGATTTCTTTGTATATGCAACTCAAACCAGGGGCGGAGCTTAATGGGAACCGAGGCTGCACAACCCCCCCCCCCCCCCCCCCCAAATGCGCATGCCCTTAAATCTGCTTCACAGATTAGTTTTTTTTTTAAAATAAACCGATGACATTTACCTTTACATTATTGTAATAATATAATGCAACGTGTTTATTTTTTCTACATGATAAATTTTTATTCATAAGCGAACCGGTCAAATGTAATTTATTATTTTGTCCTTTATCGTGACGAACTGAATTGATACCATCTGAACAACATCGTGATTTATACTGGTATTCATTTTTGTGGTTTTCTCGACATTCTACTGGTGCCATAACGAATCAAATTTGACCAAATAACATCAGCATTGGTATCGGTTGCTATATCGAGTGCAGGTATGTATTAGTGTTATATCGAATCGAACCGATATCGACCGAGTACCTGCTGCAACACACAGGTAATCCATAATTTTTTTTCCGCATACTTTGTGTTTGTTAAAAATTCTGATTTAATAATGATTTCTTTGTATATGCAACTCAAACCAGGGGCGGAGCTTAATGGGAACCGAGGCTGCACAACCCCCCCCCCCCCCCCCCCCCCAAATGTTTCGGTTAGAAGTGTAAACTTTTTGAATTTTCGTTCAAAAAATTTAAGATTATATAGGATCCCCTCCCAATTATTTTGCCTAAATATTTATACAATATATAAATTGGGTCACATGACTTCTCGCCCCCTGAAACTTTTGGTCAAGCTCTGCCAAATGACTCAAACTACCTACTTATATGGATAAAGTGACAGTTAACACAAGTACAAGAATAACACATCAATTTCATCTTCCACATCTCAGAAGTTACTATTCCTAAGCCTGTATGTGTTAACCCATTTGACCCATATGGAAAAAATACAACAATTTGGTTTGGATAATAACGGATTCTCGTAAATGCGCTTAGATTAGATTGAAGTGGCTCGTTTTAGAAAAAAAAACCGTTGTCTAGGGTCTAGAAAGTCTAATGTTAACTCTAGAATCTAGATGCGTGATAATCACGTTGTGTCGCAAGGCCATACGAGTCATCCAACTTGCATTACGAACCATATGTTTGATTTAAACACTCGTGTGGGAAGGTATATGAACCCATATGCCCTAATTCAGAATTTTTGTTTGATTTAAACAACATACAGGATAAAACAACAGTTGAAAAATAACTCAAAGTCAAATCACTTTCTCAAAAGGTCTATATCACTATCTCATACCGTTACTTGGATTCAACGACACATTTACACGCATGATTTAACAAATGCGATGAAGCAAAACCACAACTGACCTCTGCACTTCACTCCGAATGAGATGTCCAATAAACAAGCCCACTGCACGAAAACGCCATATGGACAAAAAAGATTTAGACAAGTGTTCCACATCGGTGGTATTATTATACTATGATATGCAATTTTCTTTATATAAAGTTAAACATCTTGCAAGTGCAAACTGTGACAACAAAATCTTTTCAAGGGGAGTGCAGGGTTACCTAATTAACACAAATACACACTGCAAAACACCGGCGGTTCCGGTCCATGCTGAAGGGCCTTCGGGCAAAAGTGCATCTTGTATCAACAACCCTACTGATGCCGCCAATGAGACGAATGACACAACATACGCAAGAAAAAGCCAAAGTTTCAACCTGCAATATTACACACTAAAGGTGAGATAATCGTAAGAAAATCCTAACAGACATAAAGGTAAAATATCCATAAAATAGACATAACCTAACCGTGTTAAATATCCAACATATATACAATATAAAACGTTTGTGGTAGAGGAACGCATTTGCGTTCCCTTACGCAGATTTACCTTTCTCAGTTTTTCTTTAAACTAAGAGATATGTATGCTTGCATTAACACAAAGTACTTTTGAATAATGGGGTATGTATCATAAAGAGACAAAGTAGAAAACTTGTAGCGGGATTCAGAAGTTATATGGAAACGACCACCAATGGGGTAGTGGTCCATTGGCAAAGGCAAAGCCTTTAAACACTTTGGGAGAGGGGGAGATCTTGGGTTCAAGTCCCACAAACAGCTCGTTCAAAAAAAAATGGAAACGACCAAAGTTGATTCAGATAATATGCCTGTTATGAAACTCTTCATTTAATGACATGACATAACTTATCTGTTGAGAAACTCGATGTTTGGTTGATGGGAGTTACGTTTCGAGTTTCGACAATAGCAGACAAATACAAATTACACTGGTGTGAACTGACAAACTAGATCTAATATTATTGTCAGAGGTTGCTTAAGGTTTCACATTTCGACCCTTAACCGCCACCTTATACTTTAAGCCTTTTCCCAATACTATTAACAATCATATATTCATATGCATTTTAAGTGTCCATTATGCAACCGATTCAGTACAATGTAGATACGGCCATTGATGTGTGGTGTCGAATAATAAATATAGAAAAAAAATCCACTCCTTGTGCTATAACGATTAACAAATTGCACTAAGTGGTAGCACTTCAAGTAAAATATACACCTTTAAAGTTTAGATTACTTAATTTTTGCAAGTTCCCTTGTATTTAATGTACTTCTACACTTATCTCATCCTTAACCAACACCAAAAACCATAAGTAGATGCAATGATAGCTGTTTCCTATATGTCCTTATCAATGTGTGATCTCTAAATGCAGCATATATACAGCTCATTGAGTCATTGATCTATAAGCAACCTTCGAAATCTATTGAGATGAGAATCACATGAACCCCCGAACCGTTACCCTCATAATACCAACAATGTACAAACCGTCGCCTAGAATTACTATACCATTGTTTCTATATATACGATAAAAGATTATTCTTGTATCTTGTCTACGCATATCATCATCATACATCATCATACTCAGTATATCCCACCAATAGCAAAGCTAAGGTAGGGTCTGAGGAGGGTGAGATGTAGACATCCTTACCTCTACCCCGTAGGAATAGAGAGGCTGCTTCCAATGAGACCCCCGGCTCGAATTCTTGTCTACGCCTATGAAAACCTAAATATTAGCATACTACATCCATGGCTGCAATTTATGTCATATACGCCCTATAATATACAGGTTTTTATTCTCTGCATGATACCCGCTATCAGATAAAAAAAATCCTACAAGTACCACTTCCTAAAACGAACATCATAACAATCGATAAGGATAGATGACCAAGCAAGACAATACAAGTACAACCATCAACTACAAACAAATGGTGTGTATTCTTTCTACATCACCATCATCACAATTAGGAATACATGAGCTCTTTCATAAAAATGTAGACATTTAAAGAATCTAGAATTGCTTTGATATATAAATCATCACACGCCCACATATCACTACTAAAATACTGTCTACGATGACTGAAGTTCATTATGCAACAAACATGAAACCATAGTTATTAAAGGCGCTAGGCGCATAGGCCTCGCCTAGGGCCTAGGCGCAAGTCGCAAAAAAGCGAGGGCCTAAGAAAAAAAAAAACGCGCCATGAAAAGAAACAAAAAATATATTATGTATTAGAAAATTAATAATATTATACAAATAAAATAAACAAAACCTATTATATAACATTTAATATCATCTATTTAATACAAAAAGTTCTAAAATATTAATGTATTGGTGTAGAAAAATAGTTTTCCTTAGATAAAAGTAGAAATTTGGCTGGAATCTTGCCAGAATTTAGAGAATTTGGCCGGAAACTCTCTGGAATCTAGGAATCGCGCCGGAATCTACACCAGAATGATCACTATGAAACATCTACCGACCAAAATTACATTGTACAAGACATCAAGCTCCATTTAAAATGTACATAACCGTAGGTCGCTTCCTCCTCCACATTCAAAGAAAATCTAACAAAAAGTATGTGCACTTGAAAAAGATCCTAACTTTGGGCCAAACCCAAACCCCAAAATGCTACCAAAATTAGCAAACAAACTAATAATCAAATCATACAATTAAATCACATAAAGAAGCATCATGAGCAATTACCAACAAAACTAGGGATGAGCAAAGCGTTCCCGGTACCTGTACCGAATTTACCGAAACCGGGTACTTTTTCGATACCGATTCGGTACCGACTTTTAGCATTTTCGGTACCGGTATTTACCCTCAAATACCGGTACCGAACCGTACCGTACCGAACCGGGTATATTCGGTACCGGTACCCACTTTTGGGGATTTTCGGTACCGGTTCTTTCGGTACCGGACAGTACCGAGCTCATCCCTAAACAAAACCCACAAGATCAAGATATGCAATAAAAACCAATTTAACAAAATAACCCATCAAAAAAAAAAAAAACACAAACCTCCATTCGCCTTCTTCATAAGGAGAATAATCAATATCATCTCTTCTAACACAATTAAACATCAAAGCAGCCAAAGAAGCAAATATCCCTACAAACAAACATTTAACAATTTACACTTGAAACAAAAACATTTTAACCAATTAATCAAACACATAACAACAAGAAAGAAAGAAGAAGAACCCGGAAGGTAGTGAAGAAAGGAGACTTTAACAGCACTACAAACGACGGCGTCCACCCAAAACCACCACCCGGCACCGAATACGGCGCCGGCGACACCTGGTCCGAATATCGCCCACAATTCCGACACATCCATTGATCGGTCAGTTCGAGTATTGGGTTTCGAGGATGCGTGTTGTTTCAACTTTTGTATGATAGAACACACCACCTGAAATTTACGGTGTGTTCTTACAAAAGTATTTACGAAAAGGATGTTAAATATATTATTAAAATGCAAATTACAAAAAAAGATAGGTAAATGGGCAACAAGTTGCGCCGTAACCCCCTTTTGAATTGCAAAACCGATCCTACTAAATACGAAACGACCCTTAAAGATTGAGAGATTACTCTTAACAACTCGTTGGACCCTGTTTAGGTAGAGAACCAAATGTATCAAAAGAGAATAGGATAAATACATGTTGATTATCTAAACAAGTCTTCTCGTGTTTAGCAAAATTGTGTTTCAATCAACTTTACTAGCATATATGTGTATGTGTGTGATTGCGTTTAGTATTATGTTTTTTTAGTATATTTTGGTCATTTTATACATTTTATTAAAAGCTCCAGCTACTCTGTCAAACACTTAAATATATCTAAAAGTTACAGCTAACAGCTTTCAGTCACCCGGCCACCAACTACTTTTGCTAAACATACCCCTAATATGATTGGTTAGCCTTACTTTATTAATTAAAATATCGACTTAATCAATTTTCTATTACAAAAATATATTAATAACCTTAAACGACTTCCGAGTTTTGTGACTTCAAATCTGAAAAATAATCTGAAGATTTTTTTTAGTTGTGAGCCGGAAAGAGTTTAGTTCATTTTATCCATGTTATATTAAAGAGTAAACTATTAAAATGGTTCCTGAGGTTTAGTCCAAAATTTAAACCTTTTGAATCTGAGTCCTTATGGTTTCAATTTTGTTGTCATTTTCATCTAAAATCAAAATCTGGTCAGATTTTTCAGTTAACATCCAGCATTTTTTGTCTTTTTCCTCCCTTTTATGGAAGGGCAAGATGGTCTTTTAACGTTTTATTGTAATAAATTAAAAAATCTGACCATTTTGCTCTTTATTAAAAATGAGGAAAAAAAACAAAAAACCAGATGTTAACTAAAAATATGACCTGATTTTGCTTTTGGATGAAAATGACAACAAAATTGAAACCACAGGGACCCAGATTCAAAAAGTTTGAATTTTGGACTAGAGTGGCAAAAGTGACCAAACCTCAGGGACCATTTTGACAGTTTACTCTATATTAAATTAAAACTTACATATATAAAGAAAACAAAGAGCAATAGTAAATAGATAGTAAGTATATGTATAAATCTGTATAAACTTAATAAATATATATAAAGGTCATAATCATTATGTAGGAGAGATGGCTGAGTGGTTGAAAGCATAGCATTGGAACTGCTATGTAGGCTTTTGCTTACCGAGGGTTCGAATCCCTCTCTTTCCTTACCTTCACCTAATTTACCGATCTTACTAACCACAATAGATCAAATAGCAATGGATACGACTATTCCAACAGTTAGACATTTCTTTGATATGAATTCTCTATTCTTAATGGCTGTGGTACAGAAAATACTGTTAAAGAAAAGAGTAGACAAGGAATGAAAATATCCCTCTCGGTCTATGACACCTAAATGGAAGAAAAATCCGGATCAAACCCTTATTTATCTTAACCTTAGGTTAATTTACTTCGCCGAAAGGGAGCAAAATTGGTCGAACCCTTAATTCTTATTAGTTTTTATTTTCTTTTTGTTAGGTTTAAGTCTGACGAGAATAATATTCTACCACTAGCAATTCATTTATTTTCAAGCCGACCCATTTACTATCTATTATTTGATTGACTAATCCTTTATATTGGAATGGTTGAAGAGTCAAATGGTTTGGTCAAATGGTTTGGCAATTCCTCAGGAGGGGATGAATCGAGAGAATTTTGAATTAGAGCTCTAGATTTTTGTTCATCCCTCGCCGCAATAGTAACTCGGGGTTTGCAGCGATAACTTGGTATATCTACTATACGACCATTGACTAAAATATGTCTATGGTTAACTAATTGGCGAGCTCCCGGAATAGTCGGAGCCATACCCAACCGAAAAAGGATGTTATCCAGGCGCATTTCAAGTAATTGTAGTAAAACCTGACCTGTTGACCCCTTTGCATTTCCAGCGATACGAACGTATTTAAGTAATTGTCGTTCTCAATAAGCCGAATATTTCTCTCTCACAACATTATATGTCTGTACAGAGGGCAAAATCGTAATTATATTTTGAACTGGATGTGAAATCATAATTTTAAACTGAGAGCAAAATCATAATTTTGAGCTAGGGGGGGAAACATAATTTTATTTTGAACTGTGGGCAAAAACGTAATTTTGAGCTAAGGGCATAATCGTAATTTTGAGCTAGAGGAAAAAACAACATTTTATTTTTAACTGGGGGCAAAAACGCAATTTTAAACGGAAGACGAAACCGTAATTTTAAACAGGGAACAAAATTAAAAATGAGTTTTTAAACCGAGGGCAAAAGCGTAATTTTGAGCTAGGGCAAAATTATAATTTTATTTTGAGCTGGGAGCAAAAATGTAATTTTAAACGAAGGACGAAAGCGTAATTTTAAACTGGGAATAAAATTAAATTAAAAATGAGTTGGTCCAATTGGGAAGTGACACGCAGCTAATAATTTTGAGATAGGGGGAAAACATAATTTTATTTTGAACTGTGGGCAAAAACGTAAATTTGAGCTGAGGGCATAAGCGTACTTTTGAGCTAGAGGAAAAAACAACATTTTATTTTGAGCTGGAGGCAAAAACGTAATTTTAAACGGAAGGCGAAACCGTAATTTTAAACTGGGAACAAAATTAAAAATGAGTTTTTGAACCGAGGGCAAAAACGTAATTTTGAGCTAGGGGCGAGTTTTTGAACTGTGGGCAAAAACGTAAATTTGAGCTGCGGGCAGAAGCGTACTTTTGAGCTAGAGGAAAAAACAACATTTTATTTTGAGCTGGAGGCAAAAACGTAATTTTAAACGGAAGGCGAAACCGTAATTTTAAACTGGGAACAAAATTAAAAATGAGTTTTTGAACCGAGGTCAAAAACGTAATTTTGAGCTAGGGGCAAAATTATAATTTTATTTTGAGCTGGGGGTAAAAATGTAATTTTAAACGAATGACGAAAACGTAATTTCTAACTGGAAATAAAATTAAATAAAAAATGGGTTGGTTCAATAGGGAAGTGTCAGGCAAGCTGCCTGCCACTATTCCCTGAACTTGTAAATGTATATGTAGGTAATTAATAAGTAAGTATATGTATATAGGCTAGGAGTTGGGTAGAAAGTCCAAATTTCCTAAAAAGTGTAAAAAGTCATAAAACACTATAATGTCAACCATAAAACACACAAAAAACCCACAAATAACATGATGAAGATTACTAAAACATCATGTATGTGAGTTTTTTGTTGTGTTTTAGATGTTAAGGCTCTGATTATAGAATGACAAATATTATTGTGTTTTATGTTGTTTAGCATTTTGTGTTTTATATTCATAGTTCTACGATGGTGTGTTTGAAGTTTTTATGGACTATTAGAGTTTGAATATGGTGTTTTAGTAATCTTCATTCTATTATTTGTGAGTTTTAGGTGTGTTTTATGCCTGAAATTATTGTGTTTTATAACTTTTTACACTTTTTAGGAAACTTGGACTTTCTAGCCGAACCTCACCCTATATATATATATTTATTTTTAATTAGAAAAAAGACAAATTATTTAATTTGATTTTGAATGATGGGTCTGTTCGAAACTCATAGGTTGAATGCGATTCAAATCCAAATTCAAAATTTGGTTTAGATTTCAATCAATCAAGTAAAATATAAATTGGGTCAAATTCGAATAATGGATGTGAATTCAGGTTTCAATCAAGTAAAAATAAACTAAAAGAATAATGCAAAATAAATTTAGAACATAAAATAAGATAGATTATAACAAGTTAATTGAGAAAAAAAATATAGTAAGTTTCTTAACAAAAAAAAAAAAAACTATAACCGCAAATCATCTGTACCAAATTCCGAATTTGGCTTTGTGTCGAATTCAACTTATGAATTTCGAACCGACCCCATTATCCAAAATCGCATTATGCAATTTTTGTTTTTATTGTTATTAAAAATACATTTATGTTTTTATTTAGACAAAATTGTACAAATCAACCTTTATGTTATACCTAAACTGCACTTCATACATTGTAGGAATTAGGTTCACCTTTTGTAAAATATAATTACAACAACAACAACAACAGTACCCAGCAAGTACCACAAATAACAAAGCTATTGGTGGGGTCTGGGGAGGGTAGGATGTAGACAAACCTTACCTCTATCCATATGGATAAAGAGGCTGCTTCCAAAAAGACCCCCGGCTCGAAACCAAACATCAAGCAAGCAATGCAAACTACAGATATAGCAATAGAAATCCACCAGTCACAGAATAAGTGGTAACCGACTAATATAGTAGAATAGACACAACTATAGCCCCTAAAGCAATATATATATATATATATATATATATAGACACACACACATACACACAAGATGATAAACACATGTAAGGTCCACCCGAAAAGTAGAAAATATTAACCCCTAACCCAAAAATCTCAGACACCTCATTACTCTCTCCTAAAAATCTTTAACCTTAATCCTACGTCTCCACGAACTCCTATCCTGGACCATGTCCTCAGAAAGGTGCAACTCTAGCAAATCTTGCCTAATCCGCTCCTCCCAAGTCAGTTTGGGCCTTCCTCTACTCCTCATACCCTCCACACAAAGGGTGTCTACTACTCTAACCGTTGCCGTCAATGGCCTCCTCTTCACATGCCCAAACCATCTCAATCTCCCCTCCTTAATCTTACTCGATATACTAGCCACTCCTAGCCTTTCCCTAAAAACCTCATTTCTCATACGCTCTAGCCTTGTGTGCCCACACATCCACCGTAACATCCTCATTTCTGCCACCTCCATCTTACGTGTCTGCGTCTTTTTGATAGCCCAACAATCTGTTCCATATAACATAGCAGGTCTAACTGCAACCTTATAAAATTTTCCCTTTAATTTAGTTGGGAACCTCCTGTCACACAATACCCCAACGGCTGCTCTCCACCTACACCAGCCAGCTTGTATACGATGGGCAACGTCACTATCTATCTCCCCATCCTTTTGTACAAACGATCCTAAATACTTAAACTTGGTAACCTGTGGCACTGCTTGACTATCAATGGTGATTTGAGTATCTTCGCGGTCGACTGTTCCACTAAAATCACAGTGAAGGTACTCGGTCTTTGAACGACTAATTCTTAAACCTTTACCTTCTAAAGCAACTCGCCACTCTTCTAACCTCTCGTTTAGTCGCTGTTTAGTCTCCGCGACTAACACAATATCATCTGCAAAAAGCATGCACCATGGAATCGGCTCCTGTATCGACTTTGACAACTCATCCAGCACAACTGCAAAGAGAAACGGACTCAACGCCGACCCTTGGTGGAGTCCTATCTCCACCGGGAAAAAACCAGTATCCCCTACTGGCGCACGAACACTAGTTTCGGTCCCATCATACATATCCTTAATTATGTCTATATATTTCCCAGGTAACCCTCTACTCTCCAAACTATCCCAAATCAGTCCACGTGGTACACTGTCATTGTAACACCCCGAAAACGGGTTTGGTAATTAAACCCCGTTAATACAAAAGAGCGGGTAAAATACCGTTAGTGGTGAAAGTAACCCAGTAGATATTAGGATTTAAATAAATAATCCTAATATTAATCAAAAAGCGAATAAGAACTTTCAAGAGAAAATAAAGTTATGAAAGGCCCGAGTTAACGGGATTTAAAATAAACTTGGTCATAACTTCCCCGAACCTACCAAGTTAACTAGGAATATTTAACCTAGTTAATAAGTGGGAAAATTGTTAAAAATAAGTAGGTTGTGGTCTACTTAAAAACGAACCAAACACGAGGGGTTAAAGCGGGATAACTAGAAAAGTTATTTAATTAAAACAAACACAAACACACACACACAGTGTGTGTTCTGGATCGAGCTCAGGGGCGACCAAGAAGGGTGAAACCCTAAACTCTCACAAATCCATCAAATTGAAGGCCCAAATGGAGTCTAAATTCACAATTGAACATGGATTAATGATCACCCAAGCTAGGGGATCATAAGGTATGTAAAATCTTGATGTTTGGTGAAGTTGTAAAAATTGATAATCATCCTAATCGCGAATTAGGCATGGATTAGAGAAGCTATGGCTAGATTAGTGATGTATACTTGCTTAGGAACGAAACCCTAAGTGAAAATCATACATAACATGCTATAGATTGATGAATTGGGTGAATTAACACACTTAGATAAGTGGGTTTTGATGTTATGATGATTTTGATGATATAACTATGCTTAGAATCAACATGCATGATAACAAATAGAAGGTGTTCGATTAAACCATGAATTTGTGCACAAGATCATAATTGCTATGAAATGGGTTTAGTTGATTTGATGAAATTAATGTAGTATTGGTGTTTATAAACGCCATACTAACTCGTATGAATGACTACTTGAACAAAATAGGGATTTTGTTAAGAGTTCATAATTGATTAGAAGTGCGTCTTGACACAAGGATTAAACTCATGATTTATTATTGAGTTTAAAGAGAAAAATAGTCAAAGAATCATAAGGTGTGAAAGTCATGATTTGGAGTGACTAATCTAACAACCTTGTGAATAATGAATGATAGTTGGCGCTTAACAAGCTAGGTGAAGCTTGGGAAGGAAGCGGGTCAAACTAATCGGGAGTAAAGGAAAATGCATAAACAGGATGCAAGGTAAGTATATCTTACACTAGTCATATATTTATAATATTCTTTCGTCGTATTAGTTACGAAAAAGAAAAATACCTAATTGAGATATGATGTTCCGGCGTGTGGTCGTACGGAACAAGATAATCAAATATGACAAGAAAACATAGTGATGGCTAAAAATGAGTTAAACCGGTAATTCGATCATATTATGACGAATGAAGCATGTACTTTTAATGGTTATCATATAAGTTAAATCATAATAACCATTAAGGGCAAAATGGTAATTTGACAATTTGACAATGGTAATTGGTCATTTAGACTAAACGGGTCAAAAGGTGAAATTATCACCCTTTGACAATATCGACTAATGGGTTGTCAAGTTGCATGATTTTAGGAAATAAATAGCACATGGATGCTTACATCGCTATCACTTAGTAGCCACTAAGGAAAGGTATTGAAACGGGTCAATATATTGATCCGAGCCAGGTATGTATAATAATACAGCTCATCATGTAGAATTTGGAGTTCTATAACAGTTAGACAAGGTTAAAATAAGATATTCAGTTATCTTTTAGGTAAAGCGAATAAATTGAGTTATGATTATGGTGTTTTAGAAACATATTGGTTTCTAAACAAGAATATGGTTAAAAGGTCGGACCTTGGGGTTCAAACAAGCACTAATAGTCCTTCGTCGTAAAGAATGACTAAAATTGACTAAAACGCCCTTGTTGACTAATTCGAATAAACAACCTTTAAAGGTAGTTTTGAAACGAGTTTTATGATCAAATAAATAATTAGAATGTTGTAAATAACGCTAGAAATGAATGAAAGCGATTTTAAGCTTTAAAGTGTTTAAATACCTTAATGGGTCAAAATAAGCACTTGAATGTAAACGGGTTCTAACTAAGTAAGAAACCCATGATTTATGATTTATTTGATAGGAAATATTGAAATTATGATTCTCGTGAGTTTATAGATCAAGTAAACATGTTTGTTTGATAGAATCGCGAACGGGTCAAAATTTTTTTTTGGTAAAAATGTAATAAGCCGAAGACTTAAAAGTCTTAAATTTTGTTAATCCGGATGTTGGATTTTGACTCCATATGATGTAGGGTCAAATTACAATCATGTAGGAAGAAACGGTGGGTCAAACGGATAAGCGGATTGAAAGATACGAAAGTTTTCGTGTCAAATAACGGCAAAATGGAAAAGCTGGAATGCAGGGGCCACCGTAACTTACGGTGCCACCGTAAGTTACGGTGGAGCTGATATTGGTACGGTGAAACACCCCTGAGTTACGGTGGGGGAATATCATTTCAGAGGCCACAGTAACTTACGGTGACACCGTAAGTTACGGTGGAGACCAGGTTGAATTTTTTGTTTTGACACCAAGAGATTAACGTTGGGACTTCTCCTTTCATATTCGTTACCGGACTCGTTTAAACACGTTTTAATCCTAGTATGACTAAAGCATTTCATGTTTATGAAATGTAGGTACATTTTGGATGCCGAAAGACGATCAAGCTCAATGAAGAACCGAACACGATAAAGACACATGCTTCCGCACATTGCCTCGTTGAAAATTTTTAACGACGAACCTGATCAAGTTATGTAGAATAACTTATGAATTGTAAAAGTTTTAATAAACCCGTATTTCCGATGTATATGTAATCATTAATTACATGATTATTTTCCCAAAATATACGTTAAACCTTGATTTATTAAGAACGGGTGTTACAGTCATATGCTTTTTCTAGGTCAATGAACACCATATGTAGATCTCGTTTCTTCTCCCTATACTTTTCTATCAATCTCCTTAGAATGTGTATCGCTTCTGTAGTTGACCTCCCTGGCATAAAACCAAATTGGTTTACCGTCACTTGCGTTTCTCTTCTAATCCTAGTCTCAATCATCCTCTCCCATAATTTTATAGTATGACTTAACAGCTTAATCCCTCTGTAGTTCTCGCAGCATTGAGCGTCGCCTTTATTCTTATATAAGGGCACTACAACACTACGCCTCCACTGATCTGGCATTTTTCCCGAACTGAAAATAAGGTTGAATAGGGACGTTAGCCATTGAACTCCTTCCTCTCCCAAACACAACCACGCCTCAATTGGTATGTTGTCAAGACCAATCGCCTTAGCCCTTCCCATCTTCCTAAGTGCTGTTCTAACTTCCCCATGTGTGATATTCTGATCGTAACCGCTATTACGTTGTCGCCTTTGGATAGTAGGGTTTTCACTTTGTTGTTGGTAGTCCATCCTACCGTTGAAAAGATTATGGAAGTAGTTTTGCCATCTCAGCCTAATGTCAAGTTCATTTACTAAAACACGTCCATCATCTCCCTTTATAAACTTCACTATCCCTAGATCTTGCCTCCTACGCTCCCTAGCTTTAGCGATCTTGAACATATGATGCTCACCCTCCTTTGTTTCTAGGCTTTCATACATCATTTTGTAAGCTGTGTTCTTTGCCTCCGTTACAGCCTTCTTCGCCTCCCTCTTGGCCGTTTTGTATTTCTCCTTCAACCTCACTCGATCTTCATCGTTTGAGCAACTCAAAAGGTCCCTAAAACATTTTTGCTTATCCCTTATTTTGGTATGCACATCCTCACACCACCACCAAGATTCCTTATGTGTACCTACCTTTCCTGATGTGACCCCTAGAATCTCCTTCGCTACATGTATAATGTTAGTCGCCATACCCTCCCAAGTCTGGTTTGCATCCCCTCCTAGTCGCATTGATGTAGTGGATATGACTTTATCTCTAAACACGGTAATCTTTTCCCCCTTCAAATCCCCCCATCGTATCCTAGGTCGAATATGCATCTTCGTGTTTGTAAGCTTATGTTTTAGGACTATA
The DNA here is from genome assembly GCA_030545235.1 of Helianthus tuberosus. Lineage (NCBI taxonomy): Eukaryota > Viridiplantae > Streptophyta > Magnoliopsida > Asterales > Asteraceae > Helianthus > Helianthus tuberosus. The sequence continues at coordinate 11,599,985 of CM060412.1, read as the reverse complement.
TCCGCCACCAGTAAACGATGTTGAGCCACTACTTGCTCCCCTGGTATAACCTTGCAGTCCATCCACCATCTTCGGTCACCTCGCCTCATCAAGATATAATCGACCTGCGTATTATGTCCCCCACTACTAAAAGTGATTAAATGTGATTCCCTCTTCCTAAAGAATGAGTTCAAGATACCTAAATCATGGGCCACTGCAAACTCTAGGAGATCCTTGCCAGGCTCATTCCTATCACCAAAACCAAAACCCCCATGTACCGATGGGAAACCATCACTATCCTTACCAATGTGACCATTAAAATCACCCCCTATAACAATCTTCTCCTCCCTAGGTATGGCTCCCACTACAGCGTCTAAACAGTCCCAAAACTCTCTCTTCTCTTGAACCCCTAATCCTACTTATGGTGCGTAAGCACAAACTACTGCCACTAGCTCTTTACCTAGTACTAACCTTAACACCATAATCCTATCATTGTGTCGTATCACCTCAATCACATTCTTGTGCAATTCTATATCCACTAGAAATCCTACTCCATTTTTGACCCCATCAGTTCCCGAATATAACAATTTATACCCATTGCGCTCATCCCCTTTATGCCCCCTCCACCTAGTCTCCTGAAGGCACGCTATCTGTATCCTACGTCTTTTAAGTGCGTCTATCACCTCTAACAATTTACTATTTAAAGTTCCTACATTCCAAGAGGCTACTCGCAAACTATACCCATCATCCCTTCTTGCACCCCCGTCCTTGGACACGATCTCAAGGTAAAACCATGACTCCTATTGTCTATGGTTGCAACACACCACTAGATAGGTAAATGACACACGCGCACCCAATATGTCAAACAAACAAACACCCAATAAGTTACTATGTAAGCACGAACACAAAAAACATATAAACACACTATGTAAGAAGGGCATACAATGCGCCAATTATGACGTATAGTACCAACACCAACGATGTCCACACACAAGCACACAATATAACAATTAGGACATAAACATGTACAGTTGTTTGTATAATAAACTAAACTGGTGAGCAAACAATGATAAAATATGTATAAAGCTATGTTAAAAAGTTGTTTTTTTTTTGAACGTATATTTGATTTTTCAGCAAACTCTATTAATATAATTATATTTAATATATTGTGATATTATGGTTAATAAGTAACGTGTGCACATGTAATAAGCAAAGTCTATTATTAGTATATTTAGTATGATATATATGTATAATATAATAGTGATAATTATAGTTAACAGGAACGTGTGCACCTGATTACATGTGGGACTCTCGCCACCAAGACTTTCACCACAACCTCGTCGGAAAAAAAACTTTCGCCGGAAGAAACCAAAAAAAAATCAACAGTATAAGGTCTTAAATCTTCACAAATTTGAACAACTTGCCTAACCCCAAAAGTTGACTGAAAGTTGCCTGAACTCGGTGTCGACGTCGTAATTGTTGAAGCTCTTAACAGAAGCTTGCCTAACCCCAAAAGTTGACTGAAAGTTGCCTGAACTCGCTGTCGACGTCGTAAATGTTGAAGCTCTGAACAGAGCTTGCCTAACCACAAATGTCGACTGAAACTTGCCTGAACCCCGTCGCCTAGATGGAGTTTAAATCTCCCCGAAAATTGGGGGGGGGGGGGGCTAGAAAGTGAAATCTGCCTCTGTCGTCGAAGCAGAAAAGAGAGAGACAAATCTAGACCTGTACCGGATAAGTGAGGAAGTGACCTTAGCCGGAGTTTACCTGCAAAAAAAAAAAAAAAAAGTAGAAATCGGCCGGCGAAGAAAAGAAACAAGGATTCCGGTGAAGAAAAGAGACGTTGCTAATGTACGGATGAGATGTCCGTTCTTTTTGTACGGAGAGAAAAAGTCAGCTGTTAGTCAAAGTTAGTCAATGAAATATAACTTACCGTAAAATATAATTACAAAATATATAATAACGAGACTCTCGTTATTCGTATGAAATATCATAGTACAATACCGGTTGCAATAACTAAATAAAAAGAATATAAAATATAATTATATATACCAATCTTGATTCAAGCCGCATCTCTGGTGGGTCCTTCACGCGCACTTGATAGCATCCTAGACTCGAGTATTCATCATCTTGAGTCTTGAAAAATATTCCTTGACTGCAACAAAGAGCACACTAAAACGTTGACGATTTTGGTTGAGGCACGTGTTCAACACGCTTCCCTTAAAACAGATTTCACGCCCCTAATAAAGACAACGCGTCTGTCTCCCAGGGTACAACAGTCGAAGCAGTCTGTACTGCCGGAGATGGCTCACGGGCCCAAGGTTACATCCGGTAATTGTAGTGTTTGAACTCATGTGGTGGAAAACAAATAGAGAGCACTCATCTCTCTAGTTGGTCTTCAAGTGTTCATCCTCCTTCTAGTATTCTTCATGTATCAAGCAATATCATATTCTTGTTGTAACAAAAGAAGCACATAGCCTACTATTTGTACAAGACTTAAGGATTAGTGAAAGGTTTCACTTAATTAGTCACTTAATTAGAGACTTAAAAACTCTAATAACACTAATTAAATGTCATCAAGAAGCTCTACTCAAGAGTTTCTCTTTTATTTACCACATGAAGATTCTAATTAATATTTATAATTTCATTAAATTATAAATATATTAAATATACATTCATCAAATTTCCAACAATCCCCCATATGAATGGAGATCGTTCAAAACACTTAAAATTTCCAATGTAACCTCGACAGTTGAGTTTTGCATACGATAGGTAGGTGTTACCCTTTGAACCTTCGCTCATGAAATGCACTTAGCCCACTAGCTCTGAGTAGATCTCGATGTCTTTGAACTCGTCTGCCGTTTGTGTAGACGACAATACACTTCACATAAGACTCTCCTTAGCCGGGCCATCTCCTCATAGTTGTGTCCAATAATGGTCGTGGAACACTTTCCTGGTTCTGCGAGAGCTCTAGGAATTGTGCCCTCAATTCCATTCGATGCGACCCCCACTTCTCTCTAACATAGGTGATTCTCCTTAGATCATAAAAAGCAGTGTGGTTATCGTGATTTATCCAAATCATTTACCACATATTATGCTTAGCCTTACTCTTTGTCACTGAATATCATAGGAATAGACTATGACGTATTTAAACACCCTTTTATACTTTGGGGGTATGTATAACCATATATACTAGTTTATGCATATCATTTATGCCCCCACAGTGACCGCCTTTAGGCATATGAGTTAGTTGTCCTATTGAACTTAGATCTTGGGATCTCCAGTCAACTAAGTTAGGTGTCCTTCACATACCCTTTTTCCATGGGCTTCAGTCTCATTCCACAACTTGATCTTTAATAAACCCTCAGGTTGTTGGATCCATAACATTAACAAATAACTTTGCGTATTTCAGATAAGTTGTCATGATGTGTTCTTAACTCGTAAGTTAATTTTGCCTATTGTCAACTTCTAAGACTATAACCTCAGTGGCCATCTGAATCTGGTTATAATTTATGTCTTTGTAAGAGACGCTTATCATTTAAGGCAAACACATCTTCATTGTGCACTACGACCTTTGTGTCCTCCACATAGTCGTCTGTTTGCAATGTTAGATTGGATTACAAAATCCTTATTTCCAAACTTTTATGATACAAATGCAAGACACCCCCACATTTAAGTGTTATAGGATACCATCCAGATGGGGTAATGAAAACCATTTCTACATACCCTTATAGGGTTGTTTCTAAATGGATCCTCCCCCACATTTCTTACCATTTGATCAACATTTCCGTAACTTCACTTATGACGACATTTATACACATATGATTGAACAAGATCAACCTCATTGTATCAAGGAATACAACTCATATTGCATTAGCTTACATAAGCTTCCGAGCTAACCAAAGCAACACATGCCATTGTCATAAGTTTGTCACCAACTTAGCATAATTATAATTTAACGTCTATAATAAGCCTAGACAATGAGTTCTCCTCATTAGCTTTTTGAACAAACTCTTCAAAAGTTAAATGTCTTTTCCTTATAATGAATGAAAATTCTCCCTTAACTTTGTCTGTACACAAATTCTTTTGTGTTCATACACATTTGAATGTTTAGAGTTAATTAGTCTCCGTCAAGACGCATAATTAACCAAGTACTAGTCTAGCATGCTTTAGACTACAATACTTTAGCATGTGAACAGAAGATGCATCATTCTGATTCTTCACAGCCCTAAGGATATCATAATATCACTTTGTAACATTCATCCCTTATTAAGACAAAATAAAGAGAGTTATTCATAATCCTAAAACATCAATATTTAGGAAGGTCTCACAAATTATTGTATATAGCACATAGCTATTTTTTATCATTCAATTAAGGAACATAACTTGTTTACCTTTGATCTCCAACGCTTTACCATTGACTCATAAGGACTTAAACATAAGTCTTAATCAAAGTCACTTGGCGAATATATTCATCACCAACAAGATGAATGTTCGTCGTCTACAATCACTATTATGTGTGAGATAGAGTCAACTAAATCGACACTCAAAAACATGGCATTCATAATTTTGCCATAAATGATTTGCACACATCTATTGTTATTCATTAGGATATGCGTGTAACAACCCTCGATAAAATCAACACCCTTATAATAATTCCGACACTCCATTATATTATAGAATGTCTCATTATGTCTTTAATTACACCCCGTATGTGAAAACCGAGCCCAAATTATATTATAGCATATAAAATAAATAAAAAACATGAAATATAGGGTTAAGGCGGGCCGCGTAGACCCACCTTAACAACTTACGCGGGCGGTATCAAGGTCTAAACCTGATATCATTGATTCCTTTAGTTCATACGGGCCGCGTAAGACACCCCATTAGTTCACGCGGGCCGCTAAAGCTCATAAAACGCGGAGACATCCGGTGCTGACACGTGTCGACATCGTGTCGAGTCTACTTGATGACCCGACTAAGCTATATGTTGACCACATGTTGACGCGGGCCGCATAAGGCTTAGCCTTACCTTACGTGGGCCGCCTGAAAGTCAGATTTCACAATTATAAATAGCAGACATCAGACTTCGTTTTCCGTCGCTCATTCTCAAATCTCAAATCACAATTTATGTAGAAGAGATATTATAGTCGGGTACTATACCCCTAATTAGCGAGGTTCTGCTCCGTTGTAAGTATTATAACCCCAGTTTCGTAATAGTTACGCTGCCCGATTGATTTAGAGTTCCGTAACAACTGTCGTGGTTCTGCCCGACGTAGTTGTTGGAATGCCGTCTCGGGGAGGGTATCATTAATAATTTCAAAGGGTTATGATACTAACCAATATACATTTGTATAAATTATAGATTATATCCAGGAAACCCTTACAAGAAGCCTAAGATAGCAAAGTGAGTTTATCCTCTTTTTGTTAATGTTTTTGGTAATGTTTTACCAAACCTTAAAAGTTTTACAATGAAATTAAGCGGTGATTGAGTCTTTGTAGTTCTTCAATTACTGCCGGTATGTTGGGGTTTTGTATACAAAATTTGTACTACTTGTGAGTAGTAAGTCTGGATGACAATACGTTACCATTGGACAATGAGTTAGCCAATGGGTAATATGACCCACAAGTCAGGATTGATAGTACCAAATGGAGTAATTGTGTAGACATAAACAATGTGATCGCTCTCAATACTGTTCACTGTGACTTTTGATTTAAACTTGATTAAATTGGGATTCACTCACCAGTATTTCCCACTAACAAATGTTTTTAAAACGCGTTTCAGGTAACTTAATGTGAAACCCAATTAGTAAAAAGCCAGCTGGAGAGCACTGAAGGCTTGGGGAAAATGTGGCTATAAAAGTTACCTAATAAACGATGTTTTTTAAATTCAATAAAATAGGGTTTGTCCCTATAAATGTATTGTAATAAGAAACTTGGGTTTTGCCCATGTGATTATTAATATTCAATGAGGTGGTTTTTTTTTTTACTCTGATAAATATTTCCTAACTACGGTCCTGATGTAAATTCCGCTGCAAGATTAAATAAACCTGATACCACCGAAACTCTGTGATCGCGTCCGCCCGTTCCCGGGGATTAGGGATCGGGGGTTGCGACAGAAGGTGGTATCAGAGCCTAGCCACTGGTCTGAGCCAAAGAAGTGTTCTGCTGACACTTAAATTCTAAATTTTGTGTTAGGAAATAATGGAAATACATGCATAATTATATTTATTTGTTATGTGTTATTTGACTATTTGTTAGTTTACAGTATGAGTGATTAAGAACCCTTAGATATGAATCGTCAGTTATCTGAATCACCTAGGAGTGAAGGTACATCATCACAGCCTGCCCTTTCAGGGTATACTGTTGATCAGGAAGATGGAATATTTGCTTTTAGAGCCCAATCTGAAGAGCCATTTCCTAATAAGAAACGAGGATGGTTCAGTAAAGAAGCTTTTGCTCATAGAAAGAGAATGCGAAAATTGCAACAGCAAAGGGCTTTAGCAGCTATTAAGCGAGAGACAGATAACCATACGCAGGATATGCTTAATAGAAGCCTGGCTAATTTCCATATACTAGCTACAACTGCTGCTGACCCAAGTCTGGAACAACTAGTAGCCTCACAACCACAAAACCCAGAACAACCCATGGAGATAGAAAATCCTGACAATCAAGTGGAGATGCACGACTTTAATCCAGAAGAAATCCCTAGAGTACCTGCACCAAACCCTTTAGACCCGAATTACGACCCCTGGTGGGACGAAAATAGGGACTATGTGCAACGTTACTCTATCTCGAAAGACACACCTATAGGAGCCTATTCAGGTATGGACCCTTTAGATCCCTATTACCATGATAACTACATCAGGGAGCTCTTAGAGGATCCTTACCGATTTCAGGCACTTTTACCTCCATATCAGGAACCAGCACCCCAGATTCCAAACCCAGTCCTAGAACCTGCACCCCCAATGAGTGCAGAAAACGTCCAAGAACTTAGGACTTTTGGGGAGGAAATTTTAGAAAGCAGTGAGAGGATGTGTCAGGTTGGAGAGCGTCTCGTATGGAAATACGATGAGCGCAATATGGATTTTTGGATGAATCCATATCCGTGAATGTTAGAATGGAGGAAGCAGTAGTAATAATATAATAAAATAAAATAAAATATGTGTGTACGGATGCATATTACTATTTTATTTCTGTTGGTATTGTAATCTTTATTTCTGTACTAGTGTGTAATAGACGCATAAGTATATGAAAAGAGTATAGTAGCAATGATCTACGTTTTTAGCTAGATTATGTGTTATGTGATTTACTATATTAAAATATTAATTGTGATATTAATATGGGATAAATGTTTAAAATTCAGATGGCCGACGAAGAAAATCAAGGAAATCTGAATAACGATAACCAGAGTAACATTAACGTGGTTAATGATAATTCGAGTATCAATAACAATGGAAACCAAGTGGATAATAGTGTTATCCAACACATAGTGGCACAGGGAATTATAGATGCAATGCCATTTATTCTCCAAACTGTTAAAGATGCTGATAATAAAAGTAAACATAGCAGTAAGCGACCTGTTAAACCAGAAAACAGTGTAAACAATGGACCGGTACTTCAATTGCCTATTCCTAAAAGAAGAAGAACCATGCCTTATGGTTGTTCTTATAAAGAATTCTGGTCTTGTAAACCAATGGAATTCTCGGGCAATGAAGGGGCCATTGCAACCTTACGCAGGATAGAGAAGACTGAGGCAGTATTAAGGATAAGCAAGTGTGCTGAAGAAGATAGAATATTGTTTGCTTCTAATCTGTTTAAGAATGCAGCACTAGAATGGTGGAACACTATCCTCCAGACAAGAGGAAGTGATCAAACCTATAATATGGAATGGGAAGAATTTAAAAATAAGGTAGAAAGGAAATTCTGCCCACCCAATGAGAAGGAACAGATAGCAAACAAATTCTTAAATCTTAGGATGACTGGTGTAGATAGTAAAGGGTATACTAAGATATTCTTTGAATATGCTAGAATAGTACCAACTCTTGCTTCACCAGAACCAGTGTTAATTTCCCGTTATATTTGGGGATTAATTGGAGAGATTAGACACATAGTCAAGGCAGCTAGACCTCAAACCATAGAAGAAGCGGTAGAATTAACAAATACCTTGACTGATGAATTAGTCCGTACTAGAGAAGAGGATCAGAGGAGGAACTTAACTCAAAGGCTTACACAAGAATTTCGTTCCGGAAATTATAATCATAGGAATATGGGTTCTACCTCTGCAACATACTGTAAGGTCTGCAAGAAAAAGCATTCGGGAAAATGTTCCACTCTCTGCAATCATTGTAAGATGCCAGGACATAAGGAATAAAATTGCAGAAGGAAAATCAGTAATGGATTATGCTACAACTGTGGAGAAAAAGGTCATATCAGGTCAAATTGCCCAAAATTAGCTTCAGCTCCAGATAACAAGAATACTAAAAATGCTAGAGCATTTGTTCTGACTGCAGATGAAGCCAAAATGATTCCAGATGTCATAGCTGATACGTTTTTAGTTAATGATGTCTTTGCTAAAGTATTATTTGACTCTGGTGCAAACCAAAGTTTTATTAATACATCGTTTTGCAAATTTCTAAATCACTCATTAACTAAACTACCACTAGAATGCGTAGTAGAGACTGCTAATGGAGAAACCGTTAGAATTTCTGAAATCTTGCAGGGAGCAAGAATAGAAATTTTAAATCAGAAATTTATTGCAAACCTATATCCCATGAATCTGGCAGGATTTGATGTTGTTTTAGGAATGGATTGGTTAATAGCCAATAAAGCCAGTATTTTATGTGATCAAAAGTTAATCCAAGTAAATTCACCAAAAGGTAAAACGATCACAATTAAAGGAAATAAGTCCTCTAAATCCACTAAATTCATCTCTGTGATGAAAACTGCAAGTTGTATAAGAAAAAGTTCTATAGTGTATTTGATTTCTATAATCACTAACACTAAAGGAAAGGATTTAAAAGATATTCCAGTAGTATCTCAGTTTTCAGATGTCTTTCCAGAAGAATTACCAGGACTACCTCCGGATAGAGAAGTTGAATTCAGAATCCATTTAATACCAGGAACATCACCGATTGCCAAAGCACCTTACCGTTTGGCACCCGCTGAAATGCAAGAATTGAAGAAACAATTAGATGAATTGTTGGAAAAAGGATTTATACAACCAAGTTCGTCGCCATGGGGAGCGCCGATATTGTTTGTTAAAAAGAAGGACGGATCAATGCGGATGTGCATTGACTACCGTGAATTAAACAAAGTTACGATTAAGAATCAGTATCCATTACCGAGAATCGATGATTTGTTTGATCAACTACAAGGAGCTCGATTTTTCTCTAAAATTGATTTAAGGTCAGGATATCATCAATTAATGGTACAGGAAGAGGATATTCCTAAAACTGCTTTTAGAACAAGGTATGGCCATTATGAATTTACTATCATGCCATTTGGTTTAACCAATGCCCCAGCTGCATTTATGGACATGATGAACCGAGTATGTAAGCCATATTTGGATAAATTCATAATCGTTTTCATAGATGATATTCTAATTTATTCTAAGAATAAAGAGGATCATGCAAAGCATTTGCACGCACTTTTAAGTCTGTTACGAAAGGAAAAACTTTATGCTAAGTTTTCTAAGTGCGAATTTTGGTTAGAACAGGTACAATTCCTTGGACACCTAGTTAATCATGAAGGAATTCATGTAGATCCAACAAAGAATGAAGCAATTACTAAATGGAAAACCCCTGAGTCATCACTGAGGTTAGAAGTTTCTTAGGATGGGCCGGTTATTATAGAAGGTTTATTCAAGATTTTTCTAGAATAGCCATTCCCTTAACTAAGTTAACCTGTAAATCTGTTAAGTTTGAATGGGGAGTAAAACAAGAAGAAGTATTTAGAATCCTTAAGCAAAGATTAACCCATACACCCATACTAGCATTACCAGAAGGAACTGAAGACTTCGTAGTCTATTGTGATGCTTCTAAACTAGGTTATGGATGTGTATTGATGCAACGACAAAAGGTTATAGCTTATGCATCTAGACAACTTAAGAGTCATGAAGAGAATTATTCAACCCATGATTTAGAGTTAGGAGCTATAATCTTTGCTCTTAAGATTTGGAGACATTACCTTTATGGTAGTAAGTTTACCATATTTACTGATCATAAAAGTTTAAGGTATGTTTTCGGGCAGAAAGAGTTGAATATGAGACAAAGACGTTGGATGGAATTTCTTAGTGATTATGATTGTGATATCCAGTATCATGAAGGAAAAGCCAATATAGTGGCAGATGCTTTAAGTCGAAAATATCACGAAAAGACAAAGAGGGTACGTTCTCTTAAATTAAATCTGCAAGTAGATTTAAATGATCAGATAAGAGAAGCACAAGAATCAGTAATCAAGGATGATACTGAAAAATTAAAAGGTATGCTCAAACAATTAGAACAAGGGACAGATGGAATTTGGAGATTCCATGAAAAGAGAATGTGGATACCTAAATTAGGAAATCTACGTCATCGTATACTAGAAGAGGCCCATAAATCTAAATATACGATGCATCCAGGAAGTGATAAAATGTACCAGGATTTAAGGAAAAAATTTTGGTGGATAGGAATGAAAAAGGACATAGCAACCTATGTTTCTAAATGTTTAACTTGTTCACAAGTTAAAGCTGAACATCAGAAACCCTCAGGTTTGTTACAACAATTAGAAATGCCAATGTGGAAATGGGAATTGATAACAATGGATTTTGTTACTAAATTACCCAAAACTAGGAAAGGAAATGATACAATCTGGGTGATTGTAACTAACTAAGTCAGCTCATTTTCTACCAATGAAGGAAACAATTAGTATGGAACAATTATCTAAATTGTATGTAAATGAAATTGTTTCTTTACATGGCATTCCTTTATCAATTATTTCTGATAGAGATAGTCGATTTACCTCTCATTTTTGGTCAAGTTTCCAAAGGGCAATGGGAACTAAGTTAAAATTAAGCACAACTTATCATCCACAAACAGATGGACAAAGTGAAAGGACAATTAAGACAATGGAAGACATGCTTAGAGCTTGTGTAATTGACTTTGGAGGTAATTGGGACGATCACTTACCTTTAATAGAATTTTCTTATAATAATAGCTATCACACAAGTATCAATGCTGCACCATTCGAAGCACTTTATGGAAGAAAGTGTCGAACCCCAGTCTGTTGGGCTGAAATTGGGGAAAAGCAACTCTCTGGACCTGAGATAGTACAAGAAATAACTGACAAGATTATTCAAGTCAAGGAACGACTAAAAGCAGCACGTGATCGACAGAAGAGTTATGCAAATAACAGACGCAAACCATTGGAGTTTCAAGTAGGAGATAAAGTCTTGTTAAAAGTCTCTCCTTGGAAAGGAGTGGTAAGATTCATCAAAAGAGGAAAGCTAAGTCCCAGGTATGTTGGACCTTTTAAGATTATTAGAAGAATAGGACCGGTAGCCTATCAGCTACAACTGCCAGAGGAAATGGCAGGAATACATGATGTGTTTCATGTATCAAATCTCAAAAAGTGTTTAGCTGATGAATCATTGTTAGTGCCTCTTAAGGATATAGAGGTTAATGAACAAATCAAGTTTGTAGAAAAACCTCTACAAATTGAAGACAGGAAAGTCAAGAATCTCAAACACAAGAGACTAGTTTTAGTCAAAGTAAAGTGGGACTCCAAAAGAGGACCTGCGTACACATGGGAGCTAGAATCAGAAATGTAAAGGAAATATCCACACTTGTTTCAGTAGATCTCGAGGACGAGCTCTAAAATAAGGTGGGGAGAATGTAACAACCCTCGGTAAAATCAACACCCTTATAATAATTCCGACACTCCATTATATTATAGAATGTCTCATTATGTCTTTAATTACACCCCGTATGTGAAAACCGAGCCCAAATTATATTATAGCATATAAAATAAATCAAAAACATGAAATATAGGGTTAAGGCGGGCCGCGTAGACCCACCTTAACAACTTACGCGGGCGGTATCAAGGTCTAAACCTGATATCATTGATTCCTTTAGTTCATACGGGCCGCGTAAGACACCCCATTAGTTCACGCGGGCCGCTAAAGCTCATAAAACGCGGAGACATCTGGTGCTGACACGTGTCGACATCGTGTCGAGTCTACTTGATGACCCGACTAAGCTATATGTTGACCACATGTTGACGCGGGCCGCGTAAGGATTAGCCTTACCTTACGCGGGCCGCCTGAAAGTCAGATTTCACAATTATAAATAGCAGACATCAGACTTCGTTTTCCGTCGCTCATTCTCAAATCTCAAATCACAATTTCTGTAGAAGAGATATTATAGTCGGGTACTATACCCCTAATTAGTGAGGTTCTGCTCCGTTGTAAGTATTATAACCCCAGTTTCGTAATAGTTACGCTGCCCGATTGATTTAGGGTTCCGTAACAACTGTCGTGGTTCTGCCCGACGTAGTTGTTGGAATGCCGTCTCGGGGAGGGTATGATTAATAATTTCAAAGGGTTATGATACTAACCAATATACATTTGTATAAATTATAGATTATATCCAGGAAACCCTTACAAGAAGCTTAAGATAGCAAAGTGAGTTTATCCTCTTTTTGTTAATGTTTTTGGTAATGTTTTACCAAACCTTAAAAGTTTTACAATGAAATTAAGCGGTGATTGAGTCTTTGTAGTTCTTCAATTACTGCCGGTATGTTGGGGTTTTGTATACAAAATTTGTACTACTTGTGAGTAGTAAGTCTGGATGACAATACGTTACCATTGGACAATGAGTTAGCCAATGGGTAATATGACCCACAAGTCAGGATTGATAGTACCAAATGGAGTAATTGTGTAGACATAAACAATGTGATCGCTCTCAATACTGTTCACTGTGACTTATGATTTAAACTTGATTAAATTGGGATTCACTGTCACACCCCGATTTCCACGTGTCACCGGTGGGCCCGGTGGGGAGTATCGTGACGTAGTTGAGATCATCATAGTCAAACACACAATATATAAATGCACAGCGGAAGCAAAAGATAAATATATTACATTCCGAATATAGGTAATGTCAAAGTATTACAACGGAAAGTAAAGGATCCACAGGCGGATCAATAAAAGAAAACTGTTCAACAGACTTTAGGCATCTAGAACTTGCAAGATTCCCTAGTGACGCCCTGAGCTCCCAGCCAATTACGCATAGTACCTGTCACTTAACCTTTTGGAAAATACGTCAGTTTACACTGGTAAATACAATTAACTGACTCGTTTTGAAAAGATTTTAAGAAAATTGATTTGAATGCACGTGGCACAAAATATCTTTTATAATTTGATTAAAATGCACGAGGCAAAATTAATCTTTTATACTTGGGACAATTTTATTAATAAAAATCTTGTATCCGATTTACATGGTTGTCCAACATTTAGGGCCGGTGATTATACAATACAAGCCGGACAAGATTAATCGACACACCACAAATATAATCTCACAAGAAGATACCCTTACGAGTGAGTATACGTTATACATATGCAACAGGAGGTGTTTTGCCTACACCTTGTGCTTACGTCGTGGCCATTCACTTTTTAAAATGAGCCAAGGATATCCAGGACACGGTCATTAACCCCCAATGTTATTTGTTATCAATCAATACAGATTAAAACGGGATTATGCAATTTAATCATCTCCGATTAAAAGGTTTCTACACCCGACCAAGCGGTACTTTTATAGTGCCGTATCCCAAGCCCGTATAAGGGAAAATAAGTTAAAAGTATTTACCTGAGCTAGCAATGCAATTTATACTCAGCCGTATATTCTAATCAGCAAGCACAAGTACTTCTACTGGGGCTCTCAATCTGGAACGAAGGTTTTATTAGCCTATTAAATTCCTAACGGGTCTGATTTAAGTCGTAACTTAGACCGGTTAGTTTTAAGGAAAGGTTTACGGTTCAAAACGCATGATTAAGCGAAGACCGGAATAGGATGTGATTTAGACCCGAAAAGTTTGGAGACTTGTGTAATATGGGTAAACTAAACACATTCTGGATTTTGAGATAAAAACGATAACGTTTGACCCGTTTCGGCTAATTTATGTAACTAGTTACATACACCGAACCGAACGCGCATGAAGCGCAACGGGTAGCCATAAGAGTCCTAAACAGGTTTCCTAAGTTAATATGCTTTAAATATGTTGTGATATCATTAGGATACCTTCCATAATGCCCAAAACGAGTTAAATCCTTAATTATGCCCCGTAGGGGTATTTTGGTCATTTTAAAGATTATAAAAGGGATCAATTAAGCTTCTGTGATCCGGGTCTGATTAATTCAGTAAAATAGCTTGTTTTAACATGGTAAATCAGTTGGTGTTAAGTCTTGTGTGACAAAAATGGTTTTAAACCCTTACTATGCGCTTAGTACGCGTATAACGTCGTTTTAAGCGATTTTCGGGTTAAAATAGGAATCTGAGTTTTCAGGTCAGTCCATAAGGTTCAAAACACTTCATTTATTATTTAAAATTAGTAGCAATTGGATTGGCATCAAAATACTTTGTAGAATTCATTTTATAACCGAAAAGGGTATATTCGGTATTAACCGAATTAAGGCGATAAACCTAGCTTAAGATCAGTTTAAAAATAATTAAAAATCTTCAAAAATCCCAAAATATTATTTAGCATCAGTGGGGAAAAGGTTTGGTGCCGTAAATTGGGTTTAGATAGGCTATGCGCTAACCGCGCCGATTAATTAATAAAAAGCTTATCGTTTACGCTAATGCGCATATCTCCTAATCTGGACCTCAAACTGATGTCAAATTTTGAGGGCAAGTTTATAAATCAGTAGCCGAGGTCTTCGTCTACTTACATTGCCAAAATTCTCGTTTTACGCTTAAAAGGGCATTATGGTCAATTTTAAGCACTTAACGGAAACGCGCGAACGAATCGGATAATCAACGAAACAATTACAGAGGCTTATACTATCATGTAACCCAACCCTAATGAAGCACTAAGGCATTTCCAAATCAAACTAAAACGGGTCAGAACCAAAGTCAAAGCAAAAGTCAAAGTTTCGCGACTTTCGGTTCCGAACCGGGTTTAAACGGACTATTGTCGAATCAAACGAGCTTAGACAAGTTCTTATGCTTATTACCAAGTTATATGAAGGTTAAAACAGGTTACACGCCTCTCGTATTGTTAATTGTGCATTAAATTGCAAATCACATTTCTGTTGACTTTTTCGGTCAACGTTTGACTCGACAAACGACCTAGTTAGGTCTGGAATCAGTACGTGCCCTTATAAGGGTTTAATACCCATATAATTACCTACTTAATGGTACTTTTTAATCGAGATAAGACTGAGCTATCATTAATTAATCTCGAAGTCAAACCGTGATTACGACGGTTTGACTTTTAGCTAAATAACTAGGCTAAACATAATTAGAAAGGGTTAGGCAAACTTACAAGTGTTTAATGGTTGATTAGGAAGACTTGGAATCAGCTTGGGAGCTCCACAATTGATCAGAAGTGATTTGAGGAAAGAATGATCAATGTGTTGCACATATGAGCTTTATATAGTGAGCTTAGACACCACAATGTGTTGACAACAAAGTCTACCATCCACCACAAGTGATCAACACATGATCCTAGTTCTTAGGGGGTGCCTAGGGGTCGTTCACAAGTGAGAAAAACCGGCTAGATGGGTTAAATTCGTGCATAACAGGCTGCAGCAAGTTTTCTGTTGCTGGGCAGTTGCTTGCACACCGTGGAGCTCCCATTGCTGCGGTGCGCAAGCGTTCATCAGGGACCAAATTTTGTTCTTTCATGCATTCGAAAGGGCAACTGATTTAATTCTTGCAATTTGACCCCTTCTTATTTACCCACAAGGGCTTTAGGACTTATACCCACTTTGCCAAGTCCCTGGACACTTACGGTTAACCCGAAAGGTCATAACTTTCAACGTTAACGCTTTTAACCCCTCGCATACGAATTTGATCGTAACTTTCTAATACGATAACGAAACTTTATGAAATTTATATCGTGCCTTCTAGTGAGCATAATTAATCGTTACAAAGCTTCGGGTTTGTCAAAAGGTCACTCAGTGGCATAACTTAAACATGTTGACATATTTAACCCCTGTCGTTTGTAATCTCTCACTTTTAGCTTCGTATGATCCATGATTTATTCGTCTAAGGGTATATACATCATATAGGGTTATTGTAAAGTATATTTATCCATTTTTGACATTTTGAACCCTTATTTTCACATACTTTCTATGTTTGTCAACTTTAGTCCCTCTAAAGTATACTTTCTCACGTTCAAGCTTATGACACGTGTCAATACATTATAGGACGTGAATTTTCGAGGTGTTACATCCTCACCCCCTTAAAAGAAATCTCGACCTCGAGATTTGTTAAAGTAAAGGAAGTATTTTCTGCCTTAAATTGGGCTTAATCTTCCCCTAGTACCTTTGAGCCTCTAAGGCACTACAATTGACCTTTTTAATAGGTACATGTATCTTTTTGGAGCTTCTAATCCTGTCGGTCCTTAATCGTCACAGGTTGCTCATCATATTATAAACCTGCATATCATTATGTGATAATGCTTCTAGACTTATTGGCGAAACACATCGCGAAAACATTAGCGTGCAATGTATTGCGAGCTCCGTCAAGCTCTTTAAATCGGTTTTAGCTTAAAGGCTACTTAATCATGATACATTCGATTTCCTTCGAATGATTCTTTATATTCAGAGCTTAACTAGCCTGAAACTTTATCAATTTAGCACACCCTTCTAGGGTGATATCTATTGTTGAACCTTATTTCCTAACAAGAATTTAGGAGGTTTGCTATTTTCATAAATTCTCGATTTCCTGCCGTATACTGGCAACTTACAATCGGGTATGGGTTTATATGATCTTATTTGTTGTTTCCTAGGTAACTTTCAGATCCTTATAATTGAACTTACCAATCTATTGTCCTAACAATAAACGTTTAACATGCCATTTATACAAGGTCTCCACAGGGGTAGCCTTGATACTTACATAACAGCTATTTATAGAAAAGCTTATCTTAAGGAGAGATGGTTATTCTAACCATTGCTCTAAATTAATATTAAGAAATAGCTAATCTTTACAGTTAGTCGAGCAAATCGACGATCCTGGGTAGTTGATGGCGATTCCCAATCGTTGCCTAATTAGGGTTGCGGTAAACAATGCCTTAGCAAAATGAACCGTCTTTCATAATTTACTATACCGAATTCTCAGGATATTGAGTTTGGCTTTATGAATCTATATCTTAAAACTTACTTAACCAGGGTTTTCGATCCTGCCAATAATGGTACTAGTTGTCTTGGAGATTTCGTAATAATGCAGCCTTAAATGGGATATAAATCTTAACGCTACTGCCTCTCAGGAGGTAAACAGGGTAGTGTTAGGAGAAGATAATCAAGATACAAGGAGATTACTGAGATTTCCATATCTCAGGCTCCAGTTCACTCATTAACGCTTGTGTCTAATAAGTGACATATTTATGTTATGAGTCCACATATTTCTTTACCAGGGAATATTTATTTGGACAATTCCATTCTGGATATCTTCTTTGGGTACCATTAGTTGACTTTAGTACCATATGATCATTGGGATATCTTTGTGGTTCCATGCATTAAACCTCCATACTGATCAGGCATGGAAGCAATCTATGGAACTTATTAAGATACACCAATCCTCATATAGCGCTTTTGTCATACCATTTGGTATTCGAAATCGATAGAGATTAAAGAGATATCAACTATATGTGCTTATATTTAATCAGAATGGAAATTTTCACAAACTAGGCACCTAGCTCGGTTGGCTAAGCGCGCGAAAGGGTGTGGCCTAGACCCAGGTTCGATTCCGGGGACGGCCGGTTCCACCATTTTTTTTTACTTGTTATACTTGTAGTTTATGAAGGATTTACTGGTATCCGAACCAAAATAAAAACTCTTGGTATTTAAATTACTGATAAAATGCCAAGGAATGTACCTGATGTCATTATTTATGGACTAGCTCAGGCATTTTAGGCGCTTTCAATTTTAGGCTTTACTTCCTCCGCCTCATTTCCTTTGACAGATTTAGGGCACGTTGTCTTGATGTGGCCTTTCTCATTACAGCCGAAACAGACTGCATTCTTCATGTCCTTACAGTCCAACGTTTTATGTCCCTTAGACTTGCAGATCCCACAAGCCCTGGGCTGCGATTTGGATTTTGGTTCGAATCTGCATTTCCCATAATGGCGCTTCTTGCAGGTCTCACATACTGGTTTCTGGTCGGACTTTTGTTTGTTCTTTTTCTTAGAACTCTGGGAGTTATCTACCTCCCTTTTCCTTTTTAGTTCTTCCTTTGCACCAGAGGCATGAACGAGATCCTCCTTAAGAGTAAGGAAATGTGGTCCTAGATAAAATTTGGACCGAGCAGCATGGGGCTCCTTTAACTTTTTCACAGCCTTCCTCACAGCTTTTCCAACGGCTGCGTCTATCATAGTTTGGAGAACATCTTTGGAAATTCTAAGGTTTACAATTTCAGCATCATTAGCATGCGTCGCGTCATCAATGGCGCGATTGACTGTTGTCTTATCCGAGTTTACCATACTCGATATTGGTCCCTGATACCAATAAAACAATTTCTTAGTTGAAATCCAACAACTGCAATTTTTCATTCTGATGGCCTTAATATATATACTAACCATGGTGTCAATAACCTATACAGGCTATTATAGCACTAACATTCTTAATGAACGTTATTTAAAATATATTAATATTACTTAGCCTAGGTCGCAAAAGACCATCAATGGCATTAAAGATTTGGACCTAGTCCATCACTTTTCTGACAGAGGATCAAAACGTCACATCTGTCTTTATTATATTAAAGAATTTAGGTAGCTTGAAAGCTTGCCATAGGAATATCAGAAAAGAGTGATTCCTATTAGATATAAAATATCCATCTAAGGTTTGTTGGAGCATTTTCTAAAGTATCATCGGCCAATTTCTACCTCGTATTAAATGACCGAAGTCCTAATCAGGCGGAGACAACAGTTCTCTATAGTTATTGTTCAATATTGAATCATATGTGCCAGTATCAAGTAAATTTCTGCATAAACTGCTTGATAAGGAAAGGTACCTGCTATATAGTTATCCTTCTGCACCATTTCCTGGCGTTCATCCGGAAGACTCATGCGTTTATTTTCCTGGCCTCTCCCGGCTTCTTTATAAGCTTTGGGCAGTTGGTTTTGATGTGCCCTTCCTCGTTACAATTGTAACATGTGGCGTTCTTTAACCCCTTGCAATCTAAGGTTTTGTGACCCTTGGTCTTGCAAATTCCACACAATTTAGCACGTGGGTCGATTGTACATTTTCCAAAATGTTGCTTTTTTGCAGTTACTGCATTTGGGTCTGTTATCAGACTGACTCGAGTTATTCCTAAACTCGGAATCCTTCCCGCGCTCAGAGTTTCCCTTCTTCTTCTTGTTATATCGATGAGAGTTTTCCTCCTCTCTTTCTCTTCTTCCCTCGCCAGAAGCCTTAACAGACTTAATTCTAATTGCATCTAAGGTGAGAGATAAGGATAAGTCCACCGCGGACCTATATGTGGTTGGCCTAGATGCTTTAACATTTCCTTTTATCTCTGGTGCTAGGCCTCCAATGAAACGCGCTATGCGTTTAGGTTCAGGGGTGACTAAATAAGGAACTAGGCGGGACATAGTGTTGAAACTTGTCACATACGCCTGGCAATCTAAATCCTCCATGACTAGAGTCAAGAAGTCTGATTCTATATTTTCTACCTCATGCTGGGGGCAATAGTTTTCCTTGACTAATGCAACAAATTGATCCCAAGATAAGTTGTAGAGTAGAACTTTTCCCGTGGCTTGGAGCAATGATCTCCACCATGCCAACGCTTCTCCTTTGAATGATTGTGAAACAAATTTCACAACATCTTGCTCCGCACAACCGCTGATGTCAACAACAGCGTCCATCTCATCGAGCCATGTCATGCAGTCGATGGCCCCTTTTTCTCCTGTAAAGTCTCTAGGCTTGCAGGAGGCAAAATATTTATATGAACAGGTCTTAACTGGTGCCTCTTGATGGAACACAACCTGTCTAGACGGAATACTCCTTTGATTTGACAAGTCATGAACATCGTCCTCCCTTGACTCATGTGTTTTAGGAGGGGGCTTACTACGAGTCATAGATAGAGTCTTGGAGTGGGTATCATTTGATTCATCATACTGTCTATCAAGAGCTCGAGTAACAGCATAATCTATTATTGCCTGCAGTTCTGCTCCAGTCATATTAATTCTGGTAGTATCATTGCTCTCCTTCAAGTGGCTGTTAACTTCATCTAGTCCAGCCATGTAGCTTGATTACTACATAAATATTAACAATGATTTATTCAGAGGTTTTTATGGAATCATCATCTTTGACAATTCATCAACCATGGTAATATAAACCATATTGGTTACTTGTTAGTTATATTTAATTAGTATTTTCCATGATAATTTTATCCTAGTTATAAAACATTAAGGATATTGAAGTGGCGCAAAAGGCCTAGTCACAAGGACAGTTCTAAATTTTTTTTTATAAGCCATGATTTCAGAGAATCAAGGCATTTAAGGTTTGAATCAAGTTCATTACCTTCTCTTGACAGGGAGTTGTAGACTTCAACTGTCTTTTGTCTTTTAGGACGATAGATATAGCCCGTGGGCATTTCCCTTCTGAGGGATGGTTATAATATGATCATCTTAAAGGATAACACAAGCCATGATTTCTAAATCACTAGGCTAGATAAGAAAATTGGAAGAATCCAATATAAGGATGACTGTTGTGATTTTATCGAAACACATTTGTCAGGAGTGCTAACACGTTCTTAGGTGTTAACAAGGATCTGAATCCCTTGGGTAGGTTTCACCATCTTGGCCGCGTAGGCTAGGTTTCACCTTTAAGATTCTTTTTAAAATGCCTACTGGCAGGGAAGAAAAGATATTTATTTTATTCAGGATTTTTATCATAAATCCTAATTTATAAGTTAATAATAGCACAAATGGCCTAGTCGCGTAGACAAGTTTAATTTTTTTAAGCCATGATCGTTTGGGATCGAGGCAAATTTATAAGTTAGTAATAGCACAAAAGGCTTAGTCACGTGGACAAGTTTAATTTATAAGCCATGATCGTTTGGGATCGAGGCATTTAGGTGTGAATCAAAATTCATTACCTTTTCTTGACAGGGAGTTGTAGGCTACCACCGTCTTTAGTCTCAGAGGACGTTAATTATAGCCCGTAGGCACTTCCCTTCTAAGGGATGTTATTTTCCATTTATTGCATATCTCAAGCTTAGAATGAAAACTTAATTTAATCAATCCATTATATGAAAATAAAAGTAAAGAGTTTCCCTAAGCGGGTCTTTGAAAGGAATAATGTGTCCTTAAAGGGACTGGAAGATAAATATGTCCTTATGAGGACTATTAAGGAAACGATCTTCAGCAAAAGGAGTTTCTTCTTCAAGTTATTTCTGAATGCTTTCCCTTGGATGCTCGTTTCATTCTAGCCGCGGTACGAAGCTCAGCATTTCTAGGCTCCGGGTGTGGAGGACTCCTATTACGGCTTCTTCGCTTGGCGACGTATTCAATAAAAATTTTTGGGAGTAAAATTTCCAGATTAGGATTGAGAATATTCCTAAGTTAAGTCTAGACTCAGAAGGTCAAGGAATGTGCTACTGTGTCATTGAGATTAAACACGAAGGGCTAGTGTTTAATTCACTCAATGTTGGCTCTGATACCAACCTGTCACACCCCGATTTCCACGTGTCACCGGTGGGCCCGGTGGGGAGTATCGTGACGTAGTTGAGATCATCATAGTCAAACACACAATATATAAATGCACAGCGGAAGCAAAAGATAAATATATTACATTCCGAATATAGGTAATGTCAAAGTATTACAACGGAAAGTAAAGAATCCACAGGCGGATCAATAAAAGAAAACTGTTCAACAGACTTTAGGCATCTAGAACTTGCAAGATTCCCTAGTGACGCCCTGAGCTCCCAGCCAATTACGCATAGTACCTGTCACTTAACCTTTTGGAAAATACGTCAGTTTACACTGGTAAATACAATTAACTGACTCGTTTTGAAAAGAGTTTAAGAAAATTGATTTGAATGTACGTGGCACAAAATATCTTTTATAATTTGATTAAAATGAACGAGGCAAAATTAATCTTTTATACTTGGGACAATTTTATTAATAAAAATCTTGTATCCGATTTACATGGTTATCCAACATTTAGGGCCGGTGATTATACAATACAAGCCGGACAAGATTAATCGACACACCACAAATATAATCTCACAAGAAGATACCCTTACGAGTGAGTATACGTTATACATATGCAACAGGAGGTGTTTTGCCTACACCTTGTGCTTACGTCGTATGCCCGACCAAGCGGTATTTTATATACCGTACCCCAAGCCCGTATAGGGAAAATAAGTTAAGAGTATTTACCTGAGCTAGCAATGCAATTTATACTCAGCCGTATATTCTAATCAGCAAGCACAAGTACTTCTACTGGGGCTCTCAATCTGGAACGAAGGTTTTATTAGCCTATTAAATTCCTAACGGGTCTGATTTAAGTCGTAACTTAGACCGGTTAGTTTTAAGGAAAGGTTTACGGTTCAAAACGCATGATTAAGCGAAGACCGGAATAGGATGTGATTTAGACCCGACAAGTTTGGAGACTTGTGTAATATGGGTAAACTAAACACATTATGGATTTTGAGATAAAAACGATAACGTTTGACTCGTTTCGGCTAATTTATGTAACTAGTTACATACACCGAACCGAACGCGCATGAAGCGCAACGGGTAGCCATAAGAGTCCTAAACAGGTTTCCTAAGTTAATATGCTTTAAATATGTTGTGATATCAGTAGGATACCTTCCATAATGCCCAAAACGAGTTAAATCCTTAATTATGCCCCGTAGGGGTATTTTGGTCATTTTAAAGATTATAAAAGGGATCAATTAAGCTTCTGTGATCCGGGTCTGATTAATTCAGTAAAATAGCTTGTTTTAACATGGTAAATCAGTTGGTGTTAAGTCTTGTGTGACAAAAATGGTTTTAAACCCTTACTATGCGCTTAGTACGCGTATAACGTCGTTTTAAGCGATTTTCGGGTTAAAATAGGAATCTGAGTTTTCAGGTCAGTCCATAAGGTTCAAAACACTTCATTTATTATTTAAAATTAGTAGCAATTGGATTGGCATCAAAATACTTTGTAGAATTCATTTTATAACCGAAAAGGGTATATTCGGTATTAACCGAATTAAGGCGATAAACCTAGCTTAAGATCAGTTTAAAAATAATTAAAAATCTTCAAAAATACCAAAATATTATTTAGCATCAGTGGGGAAAAGGTTTGGTGCCGGAAATTGGGTTTAGATAGGCTATGCGCTAACCGCGCCGATTAATTAATAAAAAGCTTATCGTTTACGCTAATGCGCATATCTCCTAATCTGGACCTCAAACTGATGTCAAATTTTGAGGGCAAGTTTATAAATCAGTAGCCGAGGTCTTCGTCTACTTACATTTCCAAAATTCTCGTTTTACGCTTAAAAGGGCATTATGGTCAATTTTAAGCACTTAACGGAAACGCGCGAACGAATCGGATAATCAACGAAACAATTACAGAGGCTTATACTATCATGTAACCCAACCCTAATGAAGCACTAAGGCATTTCCAAATCAAACTAAAACGGGTCAGAACCAAAGTCAAAGCAAAAGTCAAAGTTTCGCGACTTTCGGTTCCGAACCGGGTTTAAACGGACTATTGTCGAATCAAACGAGCTTAGACAAGTTCTTATGCTTATTACCAAGTTATATGAAGGTTAAAACAGGTTACACGCCTCTCGTATTGTTAATTGTGCATTAAATTGCAAATCACATTTCTGTTGACTTTTTCGGTCAACGTTTGACTCGACAAACGACCTAGTTAGGTCTGGAATTAGTACGTGCCCTTATAAGGGTTTAATACCCATATAATTACCTACTTAACGGTACTTTTTAATCGAGATAAGACTGAGCTATCATTAATTAATCTCGAAGTCAAACCGTGATTACGACGGTTTGACTTTTAGCTAAATAACTAGGCTAAACATAATTAGAAAGGGTTAGGCAAACTTACAAGTGTTTAATGGTTGATTAGGAAGACTTGGAATCAGCTTGGGAGCTCCACAATTGATCAGAAGTGATTTGAGGAAAGAATGATCAATGTGTTGCACATATGAGCTTTATATAGTGAGCTTAGACACCACAATGTGTTGACAACAAAGTCTACTATCCACCACAAGTGATCAACATATGATCCTAGTGCTTAGGGGGTGCCTAGGGGTCGTTCACAAGTGAGAAAAACCGGCTAGATGGGTTAAATTCGCGCATAACAGGCTGCAGCAAGTTTTCTGTTGCTGGGCAGTTGCTTGCGCACCGTGGAGCTCCCATTGCTGCGGTGCGCAAGCGTTCATCAGGGGCCAAATTTTGTTCTTTAATGCATTCGAAAGGGCAACTGATTTAATTCTTGCAATTTGACCCCTTCTTATTTACCCACAAGGGCTTTAGGACTTATACCCACTTTGCCAAGTCCCTGGACACTTACGGTTAACCCGAAAGGTCATAACTTTCAACGTTAACGCTTTTAACCCCTCGCATACGAATTTGATCGTAACTTTCTCATACGATAACGAAACTTTATGAAATTTATATCGTGCCTTCTAGTGAGCATAATTAATCGTTACAAAGCTTCGGGTTTGTCAAAAGGTCACTCAGTGGCATAACTTAAACATGTTGACACATTTAACCCCTGTCGTTTGTAATCTCTCACTTTTAGCTTCGTATGATCCATGATTTATTCGTCTAAGGGTATAAACATCATATAGGGTTATTGTAAAGTATATTTATCCATTGTTGACATTTTGAACCCTTATTTTCACATACTTTCTATGTTTGTCAACTTTAGTCCCTCTAAAGTATACTTTCTCACGTTCAAGCTTATGACACGTGTCAATACATTATAGGACGTGAATTTTCGAGGTGTTACATTCACTCACCAGTATTTCCCACTGACAAATGTTTTTAAAACGCGTTTCAGGTAACTTAATGTGAAAGCCAATTAGTAAAAAGCCAGCTGGAGAGCACTGAAGGCTTGGGGAAAATGTGGCTATAAAAGTTACCTAATAAACGATGTTTTTTAAATTCAATAAAATAGGGTTTGTCCCTATAAATGTATTGTAATAAGAAACTTGGGTTTTGCCCATGTGATTATTAATATTCAATGAGGTGGTTTTTTTTTTACTCTGATAAATATTTCCTAACTACGGTACTGATGTAAATTCCGCTGCAAGATTAAATAAACCTGATACCACCGAAACTCTGTGATCGCGTCCGCCCGTTCCCGGGGATTAGGGATCGGGGGTTGCGACAATGCGTATATTTAGGATGCTCTCCAAACAAATGTAAAATCTTCATATAGTTCTAAAAATAATCAAGTAGTAGACGCATCTACGTGTAGATCACTCTAAACAAATCTCGCAAGATTTATCAAAGGTATACAATAACATATAGTTTTTTCCTTCCATATGTTAGAATTCACACTTGTGAATTTTCCATTGACTTCTAACGAAGTACTTCACCATGAATCTCGTTTGTGTATTTCATCTCAATACGCTCACTACTCACTCGTGATGTGGTTACACATTTGATGTCTCGTCTTTGAAATTTAGTCAATACAACAACTCTTAAGTTGTTTATGTCTAAGAATTTTCATGTGCTATCCGTCTAAAGCCACATTCTGTTAAACAATGTATAATTGGCGTTATAATTATTTCCACCAAAATAATTTATACGTCACAAACATTAGTGATTTATTTCTTTGTAAAAAATTGCATGTGTTATCCGAAGATATTGAACACAAAACCATAACATACATTGGAACTTAAATCATAAGTGTCGAACACTTTCGAAATTTAAACAGAAGCATAGACGATATGTAGACATCAAATATCAACGTGTTTTTATCTTCAACACTTTATATTTTGACCGAAATCTTCTCAACGATATCATCCCATGGCATGTCTTGAGGTACTCCCTCAATAAGACTCCATGCACTTGTAAGTATAAGTTCCCCATTTCATCTTGAAACTTTGAACTTGGACAAGTTTGCTCAAAACAACACCAAGTTGTTACAAATGCTACATTTAAGTAGCAAACTTGAACAATTAAATTTGTTCATAACAACACCAAGTTGTTTTCCACCAAATCATATTCACGAGATTGTTACTTTGTTCAACAAATGCTACTTCTAGCAAGAGTAGCAAACAATTTGAATTCTAAAACTATGCAAAATAGGCAATTAAATGTTTACATAAAACATTTCCATTCCCTATGACTTATACAAAGTACAGTCTCTAACCTTGTATTTGTGATACACATTTTCTAACACACGTGTTAGAAAATTTAAGTCATTTTATATAAAACATGACAAATCACAAATTAAAGTTGGTGATAAAATCACACCCAACTACACCATCACTTTATGGTGATTTAATTCTTGTATTCTTACTCTTGTATTTTTTTTTTCAATCTCATCAAGTTAGGCACATAGCCTACTTTTAATACAAGAGACATGGGGTGGAGATAAGTCTCACTTAATTAAAGATTTTATTAGAGACATAAACTCTAATAAAAACTAATAAATTGACATGAAACTCTCCTTAAGAGTTTATCTTCTATATGAAGAGTCTAGTAAATGATTTTAATTTCATTAAATTCATATAAATACCAAACCATAACTTTATGGTGATTTAATTCCTTGAAGCCAATCAAACATCAACTTCAATGTATGACATTTTTTTTCTAAATCATACAAAGCATTAAAAACAATGCTACAACAAATTGCTTATATAAAATGTTTACATAAAACATTTCAAATCATTTGTATTTTAACCATTTTTAACAATCATGTTAAATGAAAGAAATTCTAACGCGCACGTTAGAAATATTAACATTTCCACAAAATGTTAATTCGACTTGTTAAAAACACATATATGGTTCAAATATTTAAGTCATTTCTAATACACACGTTAGAAACTAAACAATTAAAAAATTGCTTCCAAACTAACGCTTTTCATGAACGTTTCTAACACATATCTTAGAAGACAAATGATTACAAATATCACTGTAAGACTTATTTGTTCATATCAATCCATGGGTGGATGAAGAGTCTACTTTAAATTGAGACTTAATTAGAGACGTAAAACTCTAATCAAGTAACATAAAACTCTTATTTAAAGACATAAAAAACTCTACTTAAGAGAATTTAACGTTTACAAAAAACGTTTACACCAATAATTCCGGTCTAACACACATGTTAGAGAATTTAACATTTACAAAACGTATGGTTTACACTAATAAACCCGATCTAACACAAAAGTTAGAAAAATTAACGATTCCCAAAATCGTTTCAAAACCAAACGTTGGAACCAAAACTATTCGTTTTGTACCATGTTATAGGATTTAAGATTGTATCTCAATCTCAAAAAATCCAAACACAACAAGTTGTACTACATACATATTTCCCAAAAAAAATATTTATAAGATCATAACCTCTAAATTTTTTTTATTCTATTATAAATCCTTTCGTAAACCCAAAATCCTTATAAATAAGGTTTTTAAGATTGTACCAACAATCTCACGAAATCTGTTTTAAGTATGTAGGAATTAGGTTCACCTTTTGTAAAATATAATTACAAAATATATAATAATGAGACTCTCGTTATTCGTAGGAAATATCATAGTACAATATCGGTTGCAATAACTAAATAAAAATAATATAAAATATAATTATATATACCAACCTTGATTCAAGCCACATCTCTGGTGGGTCCTTCACGCGCACTTGATAGCATCCTAGACTCGAGTATTCATCATCTTGAGTCTTGAAAAATACTCCTTGACTGTAACAAAGAGCACACTAAAACGTTGACGATTTTGGTTGAGGCACGTGTTCAACACGCTTCCCTTAAAACAGATTTCGTGCCTCTAATAAAGACAACGCGTCTGTCTCCCACGATACAACAACCGAAGCAGTCTGTACTGCCAGAGATGGCTCACGGGCCTAAGGTTACATCCGGTAATTGTAGTGTTTGAACTCATGTGGTGGAAAACAAATAGAGAGTACGCATCTCTCTAGTTGGTCTTCAAGTGTTCATCCTCCTTCTAGTATTCTCCATGTATCAAGCAATACCATATTCTTGTTGTAACAAAAGAAGCACATAGCCTACTATTTGTACAATACTTAAGGATTAGTAAAAGGTTTCACTTAATTAGTCACTTAATTAGAGACTTAAAAACTCTAATAAAATTAATTAATGTCATCAAGAAGCTCTACTCAAGAGTTTCTCTTTTATTTACCACATGAAGATTCTAATTAATATTTATAATTTCATTAAATTATAAATATATTAAATATCCATTCACCAAATTTCCAACATACATTTCACTATGAAATCGGCCAAAAAAAACCTTTTTATTCATGTTTTGTTACATTCTATAACATTTACAACTAACCTCGTCCAAAAACTCAGTTAAGTTACCTCACATACTTTGCATGTGAGGGTACTATGGTCTTTTATAATATAAAGGTTGATTTGTGTAAAAATATTATTTATAATACTAAGGTACCCAAATAACTCGCTCACCTCCCGGTCTCGCTAATCACAACACACCCTAAAGTATGAAGGAGTTATCTAAGGTTGATGATAATAACTCAAGTTTGCTAGGAAAACTAAGGCAGCTAAATAAGGATCTCCTCCCTGTCTCACTTTTAGATTAATGGACATCTAAACAAAACAAACAAACAAACTAATTAGTTATTTAAATGCATGTCTCATAATAATAACTCAATTAATTGTGTTTCTAATATATATTTCTCTTTGCACGTAGATATCCCCAACAATCATTAATTATCATTAATCATTTTAAACATAATCTTTCAAGGTAAAACGTTTTCATGTTTACTCTTTTTCTTTTACATATATATGAATTCATTTGCTCGTTTTCATATAAACTTATCAAACTTCAAATATGAACAAATTACGAGTCGAATTCAACCAAAACACCCACAAAACTACTGAAAAGTATATGAATATTTATATAAAATACGTGTATTTTAGACCACATCAAATATCCCCACACTGAAACCTTTTTCGTCCCTGAAAAAAGATATACGCTACGGAATGATAGTCAAAATAAATTTTGTAACACCTCGAAAATTTGCGTCCTATAATGTATTGACACGTGTCATAAGCTTTGAACGTGTGCAAGAATACTTTAGAGGGACTAAAGTTGACAAACAAAGAAACTATGTGAATATAAGGGTTCAAAACGTCAACAATGGATAAATATACTTTACAATAACCCTACATGATGTTTATAACCTTAAACGAATGGATCATGGATCATACGAAGAGAATTGTGAAAGAAAGTGAGAGATTACAAACTACAGGGGTTAAATGTGTCAACGTGTTTAAACTGTACCTCTGAGTGACCTTTTGACAAACCCGAAGCCTAGTAACGATTAATTATGCTCACTAGAATGCACCATAAAAATTTCAGCAAGTTTCGTTACCGTATGAGAAAGTTGTGATAAAATTCGTGTGCGAGGGTTAGAAGCGTCAACATGGAAATTTACGACTTTTCGGGTAAAAACAAGGTTACCCGAGGACTTGACAAAGATGGTATAAGTATTAAAGCCCCCATATGTCAATATTAAGGGATGAGAATGCAAGAAACCAAGTGAAAATGACCTTTCGGGGGACCAAGGGCCAAAAGTGCAAATAAGAAAACATGTTTACCTGATCAGGAGCTCCAGGCGGCCCGCATGAGGATTGCCAATACCTGAAGCGGGCCGCGTCAGACCTGCAGATGCGAAAAAACAGGCAGGTTCCTGTTAAGCTGTTATAACCGACCTTAATTGATGGTTTTCGATTCTATGGGCTTGTCTAAGGTGGTTTACAGCTTATAGAGGCCATATACATGCATCTTGGATCATCTTACACTCATTTGGAATCAATCTTTGATGATCAAAGTTCTTATTAAAAGTCTTATGTTTCAACATTCAACACATATCAACTTCTGGACATTTGGAGGAGCTCTGGAACTGATACAAGGCTTAAAAATCATCCATTAGACGTATGTAAGTGCCCTTGACCCTTCTCGATTGAATTATGCTTAGTTTTTAGCCTAGAAGTCAAACCGTCGTAACTACGGTTTGACTTAGCGTTAAATCATAAACGGTCCAGAGTTTTGTCGAAACGAAAGTTGTTACAAGTTGGTAATATTGTGGGCAATTAACCCTTAAAAGGGCACTCACTGATTCCAATCCTAACTAGGTCGTTTGTCGAGTCAAACTTCTTCCGAAAAAGTCAACGGAACCATTAATCGCATAAATAATGATACAGAAGGCGTATAACCTGTTTTAATGTTCTTATAACCTGAAAATAAGTTTAATAACTTGTCTAAACTTGTTTGGTTCGACAACTTTCTGTTTTGAACCGATTCGGAGCCGAAAGTCGCATAGTTTGACTTTCTGCTTTGACCTCGATTCTGACCCGATTTTGATAGGTTTAGACATGCCTTAAAGTTCCATTAGGACCTAGTTACATGTTAGTATAACCCTCTGCGTTTATACTACTCGAATCCCTAATTGTCCGATGTTTCCGTTAAATTGCCAAATGTTGACCGTATTGCCCTTAAGTACATAAAACGAGATTTTTGAAGATGTGAAAGTACCAAAGTCTTTGATACTGATTATTGAACATGTCTGTAAAATTTTCACGTCAATCGGAAGTCTAGATTAGGAGTTATGCTTAATGACGTATTTATAAGCACTTTTATTAATTAAACGGCGTCATTAGCGTAAAACCTATCTAAACCCAATTTTTGACACCAAACCTTTTACCCACTGATATAATATAATATTTTAGGATTTTTAAAGATTTTTAATTATTTTTAAACTGATCATAAGCTAGGTTTATCGCCTTGATTCGGTTAATACCGAATATACCCTTTCCGGGTATAAAATGAGTTCTACAAATCCTTTTGATACCAATCCAATTGCTACTGATTTTAAATAATAAATGAAGTATTTTGAGCCTGTTTAACTGATCAGAAAACTCAGAATCCTATTTTAAACCATACGTCGCTTAAAACGGCTTTATACGCGTATTATACGCGTAGTTTGAGTTTAAAACCATTTTGTTTCATAAGACTTAACATCAAATGTTATAACCTGTTAAAATAAATTATTTTCCTGATTTATTCAGACCCGAATCACAAGAGTCGAATTAATTCCTTTTATAATCGGTAAAATGACCAAAATACCCCTACGGGGCTTAATATAAGATTAAACTCGTTTTGGGCATTATGGAAGGTATCCTACTGATATCACAACATATTTAAGGCATATTAACTTAGGAAACCTGTTTAGGACTCTTACGGTTACCCGTTACGCTTATTACGCGTTCGGTTCGGTTTATGTAACTAGTTTACATAAATTAGCCGAAACGGGCCAAACCTTATCGGTTTTATCTCAAAATCCAGAATGTGTATGAAATACCCATATTATACAAGTCTTCAAACTTGTCGGGTCTAAATCACATTCTATTCCGGTCTTCGCTTTATCATGCGTTGGAACCGTACCTTCCTTTTGAAAACAAATCGGTCTAAGTCAAGGCTTCATTAAAGACCCATTAGGATTCTAATAGGTTATTAAAAACCTTCGTTCCAGATTTAGGAGCCCAGTAAAAGCTATCTGTACTTGCTGATTTGATACGGCTGGGATTGAATTTATATTTAGCTCAGGTAAATACTTTTAACTTATTTCCCTATACGGGCTTGGGGTACGGTATATAAAATACCGCTTGGTCGGGCATTGAATATTTAATCTTATTATGATTAAATTATTGAGATGACTCTGTTTAATTTGTTTTGTTTACTTAAAGCCTTTGGGGGTTAATGACCGTTGTCCCGGATATCCCTGGCATCATTTTACGAAATGGCCACGACCTTAGCACCCGGCGTAGGCGTACGCCGTCGGTGTCTCATAATTAAATGTGGTGTGTCTATTGATCTTTACCCCGTCTCGATCCGGGCTACTGAACGCATAAGGAACATGTAAATCCTGTACAAGTTTATATATTTAAATAAGTAACCCAAGTTATAAAATATTATTTGTGTCATGTGCATTCAAATCAATCATTTTATTAAACCTTTTCAAAATGAGTCGGTTGATTGTATTTACCAGTGTAAACTGACGTATTTTCCCAAAAAGGCTAAGTGCAGGTACTAATTGGAATTGGCTGGCTACTCCTAGCATCAATAAAGAGTCTCGCAAGTTTAGATGCCTAAAGTCTGTTGAACCATGTTATTTTATTTGCGATCCGCCTGTGGATCTTTTACTTCCGTCATAATACTTTAATGTATATTATTTCGGATTGTAATATATATATCCTTTTACTTCCGCTGTGCATTTAAAGATTGTGTTGTTTGACTATGATGTTGCCAACCACGTCACGTTACTCCCCTACCGGGCCCACCGGTGACACGTGGAATATTCGGGGTGTGACAAATTTGTTCTCAAAATTTAGGTTATTTAATTAAAAATCAAACACATTTTAACTTACGATTGCAGGTATACGATCCATTTAAACTCAACACCGGTTCCTAAGCCCTTATCATGTTCAATTATGTTCAAGTTCAGTTGGTCAACCTCGGGTCTTACGCTAGAGAGTCACGGGTCCATCTAATCCAGCCTCAAGCTTATGAAATAAAAGGAACAACCAATTGGCTATTTCCTAACCGTTTTATACCAAAACTCAAAGAATTTAAAATCAAGCTTTTTTTTCATGAGCACTAAACTTTTTTCATGAGCACTAAATTGTTCATGAGCATACCTAACCCAGAGGCTGACTCAACCAGAGTCACCATCATCGAGAGCGACAACATGAGTTTCGGTAATTTAGCATTTTTCTTAACTCAACCTAGAGGAAATCTAAATCAGAGTCACCATCCCCAATAAAAATTACATAGGCCTCATTTTTATTCAATCTAGCTCATTTATTCAGTGTTGCACAAATTTTATTTTTTTTTTATTAAAAATTTTAAGACTTTTAGCTTATAACAGTATCCCGTATACTATTATTAGCTGTTTCGGCTTCTCTATTTCTCCTAGATGAGTACCCACTTGCGTCCTAACATTTTAAGTATTTTCAGCTCAAAGGAACCTAAAAACCGGAAGAGCCTACCCACACATCCCAAATCAGACACGTGCTCAACCTTTTATACTCATATTATTATTATTTGAGAACCGAACATACCCGACTATACTATCATTTTCCGTATTTATTTGCAAACTCTAAATCAAGGACATTTTCTAGTTTTGGATTTTTCAATTTTTTATTTTTTTTTCGACTCAACTCTACCTAAAAACACCAAACATAACAATTTAAGACACATTGCAATGAATTATAGGCTTAAAACTTAAAACACCATGCCAAGAACATTAAGTGGTGTGTTTTAAGTTTTAAGCAGTGTGTTTTAAATTCCACGTCCATAATACGTTGCATTGTGTTTTAAATTGTTATGTTTGATGTTTTTCTTACCAAAACAACCCAAAACATCATGCCTAAGTTCAAAACATGATGCCTACATGTCAATTTCTATGCATTCTCACACTTCTCACGAAAAATATCATTTTTACATGAATCTTACACTTATATCTATATCTATATTTATACTTATACTTGATACTTTATTATAATGTTTAATACTAGTTTTCCTCAATAAAGCAATTTATTTATATATACACTAATTAGTAACAATTCTATGCAATGGTTGTTGTAACTTGATCGTTTTTGATGTTTTGTTTGACATTTGTATTTCAACTCTCCACCTTTTATTTGTGTAGGACATCTTTCCGTTTTAGGGGGTTTTAAATGATTGTGTATCTTGATCCTATGTTATATCGTTCTCTCACCTATCTTTCTCTCTTTAAAACTCTATACCTTCTCTACATACTTTTTCTGGCGATTGCCGATGCCTGACCGTTTATGTACCTTTATCAAACGTTTTTGTTTAATCACTTTGAATCATGATCTAGTTTAATATAAACTTATTAACGCGCAACTTGGTTGAAACTAACAATGTATTAGTTTAGTGAGTGAATCAATAAACTTCTTTTATGGATCAATATACTAGTTATGGCTGACAATCTATTTAGTAACACTCAATCATTTATTATGCATACCTTAAAGTTATTAGGGATCTTTGACAATTGTATTAGTTCATACGATATGTCGAAAACATAGATATGAATATAGAAGTAGAAATGTTCGTTTTCAAGTGGTTGAAGATTCTAGTTCAATGACAAACGTTGATATGAATATAGAAGTAGATTTAGAGTGGTCGTGTGTGCGTGTGTTGTGAGATTAAATATATAATTATCATAATATTTAATCTTGTAGCCATTATAATCATTTATATTATATAGATCAAAATATATTAATAACCTATTAATAATTAGTTGGTAATTGTTGATGGACCATATTACCCTTATTAACTAATTGGGTTTCCTCTTGGGTGTATATATAAGGAGATTATTAGAGAGTTTAAGGGTTACATAAGTTAGACAATTACACAACCCTCGTAACATCACAATCGGCTCTCTCTCCCTAATCGAAACCTCCCTTGTTTCGGTTCATCACCATCATAACTTTACACCCTAAGGAGGAACCAGATCATCCTGACAAGTATGTCGAACTCAATGGCTGCATCTCTGACTGGATTCTCTGCTGGCCTGTCTGCTGTAACAGGTATGTAATTCATGTTTTCCATTATGTTTAAACAGAACTGATCCAACATGTGGTATCAGAGCATATGTTAATAAATCAGTTATGTTTTCGTATCCATCATTCTGGGATCATAATATGGAAAACAGAAAAGTTTTTAAAGCCATATACATCACGGCTGTTTTCGGTTTTACTTGTGCCGAAATCAGTGTTTTTTAAGAAAGAGGTGCTTAATCATGTCACCCGAAACCATAATGGGTAAATTAATATCCGAAATCTGTTAATAAAAGTCTTAAAATTCAGGTTTCGGATCCCAGAATTATGTTTTAATTTTCTAGGGTTCATCTTTTGTTATAAGGAAAACTCGAAAATTCCTTAAGTTTTGGAATATAATTTGGATTAGTGGGTGTTTTTACTGATTTTGATCTGAATTTTATCTATTAAAATCTTCGAAAACTGTTAATAGATAATCAGTTATAACTTTCGAAATCTTTTGATAAGTTTAGATCAGCAATAAAACAGGAAACACTATCCCACAATCCCTAAAATTTCGAGTTTTCAGTTATTATCACAAAACAGCTATTAACAGTGGGCTTGAGACCATCAGATTACGACTCGAGACCATCAGTCTCGACTCGAGACCATAAGGTCTCGACTCGAAATCATCAGGTCCTTAAATCTTCACAACTCGAGACCAACAGATCTCGACTCGAGACCACAAGGTCTCGACTCGAAATCATAAGGGCTCAATAGTTTACAACTCGAGACAAAGGTCTCGACTCGAGACCATAAGGTCATCACTCGAGACCATAAGGTTGCGACTCGAGACCATAAGGCTGAAACTCGAGACCGTGGTTCCGACTCGAGACAAAGGTTGCGACTCGAGACCTCATAACTAACTCGAGATCTCAAAACTCAGTCGAGACCTAACTCGAGACCTCACTCGAGACCTCATTACCTTAGGCTGTTTGATGTGAACTAAATTTTAGCTCGGGTGGTTTGCTATTAAATACTTGGTTTTGTAAACAATTAATTAACTAATCAGAATCAGATAACTTTTACAAAGCCAAAATAGCTTAACTTGAATGAGCTTCTGATGTATCATTTCTGGCCAAAGCTGATTTAATACATCTATTTATTGTTCAAGTATTATAAAAGCTATGTTGAGTATGCATTACAAACGTGGAATGTCTTAATTCTGGCCAAAGCTAATTTAATTCATTTATGTTTAGCATGCTTGACAAGTGCATAACTAAAGTGATTGTCTCATTTCTGGCCAAAGCTGATTTGTCACGATTACTTTGCACACATACTTAAATGATTACACTTCTGGCCAAAGCTGATTTGTCTTCCTTTAAGTAGAATTTTACTAAGTCTATTATTTTGATGTTAGTAATAGACAATATCACAGCTTCATAATTAAAATGGTCATTATTTATGCCTGTCTTAGTATAACATGCCCTTAGATCACATTAGGACTTCTTTCTTAGTATCATAACTTGCTCATCTTATTTCCACTATCAGCACCCAATTGCGGGATTCCACCTTTGACTGGTGATAACTTTGCTGAATGGAAGGATGCCCTCATGCTTACACTAGGATTGCTAGACTTTGATTATGCTCTTAGAGAGAATAAGCCAGCGGACCTTACCACTCAAAGTACTGCTGCTGAGCAGATAGTTCATGAAAAATGGACTAGGTGTAACCGCATGTCTCTCATGTTCATGAAGCAGTCCATTCATAACGTAATTAGAGGAGCTATTCCTGATTCTGAAGATGCTAAAACCTACCTGGCTTCTGTGGAGGCTCAATTCAAAGGAACATCAAAAGCACACGCTAGCACTCTTATCCTCAAGCTGGTGACGACTAAGTATGATGGGAGGAGCGGCATTCGCGAACACATCATGATGATGCATGACATGGCCAATAAGCTGAAAGGGCTAGAGATGGAAATCAGTGATGGTTTTCTTGTTCACTTCATCATCACTTCACTTCCTTCATCCTATGAAGCATTCAAGATCAATTACAACACTCAAAAGGACAAATGGACGATGAGTGAGCTGGTCGCTATGTGCGTACAGGAGGAAGAGCGTATGAAGATGGATCGCACTACTGATGTTGCTAACTTCACCACCTCCAACTCTAAGAAGAGGAAGAACAATTATCAAAGAAAGGATGCTTACAAAGTCCAAAAGCCAAATCCTAATACAAGTGCACCTTCCAGCTCTAAGAGCTCCTTAGGCAAACCCTATTGCAAGTTCTGTAAGAAAACAGGACATAAGCAAAAGGAATGCCCTGACTTCAAGGAGTGGCTGGCTAAGAAAGGTAACGATTTTTTCATGATACTTGAGTCCTTTAATTTAAATGTTCCTGCTAATTCTTGGTGGTTTGATTCTGGTTCTATGGTTCATGTAACTAACTCTACTCAGGGATTCCTTTCAATCCGGAAGCTGGGAAGAAACCAAAGAACACTTAAAGTTGGGGATGATCAGGAATTAGAAGTGAAGGCCATAGGAACATTACAATTATTTTTGAAAACTGGTTTATGTATTAAACTTTATGATACCTTATATGTTCCTGAGGTAACTCGGAACCTTGTATCAGGACCAAAGTTAGACATGGACGGTTTTGTCGTTTCTCATGGTCATCGCAAACTCTCTATTCTCTATGATTCCGTTGTTTATGGTACTGGCATTCTGGATGGTGGTCTCTATAGATTAGAACTAGATGATAATTTTTCCAAATCTTTGTTGTCATATAATATTAATGAATCACTCACAAAGATGGAAAAGAAACGAGACTTAGAGAGTTCATCTATGTTGTGGCATCAACGTTTAGGCCACATCTCAAAAGAACGATTAAATCGTCTCGTAAAGGATTAAGTATTACCTCCTCTCGATTTCACTGATTTTGGAACATGTGTCAAATGTCTCAAAGGCAAAATGACATCAGCGAATAAGAAAGGTGCCACTAGGAGCTCTAATTTATTAGAACTCATTCACACTGACATTAGTGGTCCTTACCAAATTGCTGGCATAACAGGACATACTTCATTTATCACTTTCATTGATGATTATTCTCGTTACATGTACTTGTATCTTATTAAGGAAAAGTCTGAATCTCTAACAACTTTTAAAGATTATAAAGCTGAAGTTGAAAAGCAATTAGATCGTCAGATTAAAGTTGTGAGATCAGATAGAGGCGGTGAATATTATGGAAGACATACTGATGTGGGTCAAGCTCCTGGTCCATTTTATGAGTTTTGTAAGGGTCAGGGGATTGTGAACCAATACACCATGCCTGGTACACCTCAGCAGAACGGTGTCGCTGAACGAAGAAATCGTACCCTTATGAACATGGTGCGCAGTATGTTAGCCAACACTAATTTACCATTATTCCTCTGGACTGAAGCGTTAAAAGCAGCTGTTCATATACTCAATAGAGTTCCTTCTAAGTCTGTCCCTAAAACTCCTTATGAACTTTGGACAGGAAGGAAACCGAGTCTTAAATATATGAAAGTATGGGGCTGCATTGCTGAAGCAAAACTCTATAATCCTTTCCTAAGGAAACTTGACCCTAAAATAGTTACCGGTTTCTTTATCGGGTATCCTGATCATTCGAAGGGTTATCGTTTCTATTGTCCTTCCCATGTCACCCGTATTGTTGAAACCAATTGTGCTGCATTCCTGGAGGATTTCAAGGTCAGTGGGAGCAGTACCAACCCTTACGAAGAATTGCAAGAAGTACAAGACGCGGGGGGGGGGAGAGACTCGTCGCTTACCATTACTCCGTTTACTCCTCTTGTACCCCATGCAACAACTGCACCTGAAGCTACTGCACAAACTCCATCTCCACAATCAAAACCCATTATACCTCATAACGAAGGCACATCAAACGCTCAAAACCAAGACAACGCTGAACCCGATAATCAACTCAGGAGGTCATCTAGGCAAAGAAGGCCTACTAATTGGGATGATTATGTTACTGAAGGGGTAAGGTCCCAAAAACCCCATAATAAGTACTTGGGACCATACCACAACCTTGCCTTTTAACCTTTTAACCTTGCGCGGCCGCGTATTGGTCTTACAAAAGGAAGAAACAGTCAGCAGTCTATAGTCGCGCGCCCAAAGGAAATCATAAATCCTTGCGCCTTCTCCCATTAGCAAAGGATAAAAATCCTGAAGCAAGATACTTCCGCTTAATATCCAGATTTGGATATTTCACCTATCTCCACACGATAAGGTGCCACACCAGATTACAGCAGTAATCTTCTAGAAGAAATACAATCGTGCACCACCAAGACGGTTACAACCGTCTGGACACGTGTCACTATCTCAGTCATCCCTGAATTCACAACGAAGGCATGAAAATGGAGAGTAATCTCCACTTCATCACTTTACACGTGGCTAATCCCCAGCCTTCGATCTAAACCACGATCCGTGTGCTCTCACGTCGGATCAAAGAACTTGACGGAAGGAAATGTAACCGCTTACGGGGTTAGCATCTTCCGTCAACTTTTCATTAACGGGTTTTCCCGCCCAAACGACTCCCGGCTATAAATATGAGAAGCAACCCAGGTATGAATTCAAGTCACACACACTTCTCAAATACATCTTCTTCATTACCCATACTTATTCTCACACCGGAGTCAGGTCAAGGAGAGAACCCTCTTCTCCCCTTGGCGAGGCTAACGGTGCTTCTTTTTTGCAGAATTACCGGAGAAGAAGATCAGCTATAACCGGATCAATCGAGAGGAAACTAACCTTTTTATGCGGATTCAAACCCCCTAGATATCTCGGTTCCGACCATTTATCTAGTGTTTCTTCATTGGCGCCCACCGATTCCTCTGTTTTCCTAGTTTTTATCTCGTTTCGATTCAGTTCTTTTCATTCTCTGTTTTGCATATGGCAGAAAATTCATCATCTCATCGACAGACCGAATGTCGGAAACAACGTCCAAGTAGAAGGAATCCCAGAAGATGTCTCCGATGACAACGAGGTTCAATCCCACCGAGAAAACGATCCTGTCACTCCATGAATGTTACCAGCAAACCCTGCTCAATCATTTCTGCCACCAGGAGAAACTCCAATTTCCTGGTACGTCAGGTCTCAAGGAGCATTAAACGTAGTGTACACACAGCTGTGTGCTCAAACTGCTCCCCTGACCCAATCACGGAGACCAGGATCTCGTGCTAATGCCTCCCAACGGGAGAACTCAACTTATGAGAATACATAAGTTTCTGCCAGATCCACATCAAGACGTGAATACACTCAGTCAGGAAGACACCAGAGAGAACATCATGGTGAAACACATCCTTACCGAAGGCAATCAGTTCATGATAGGTTGGGTTCCCAACAGAACACCCACACCGATGAATCTGATCCAACATATCGTTTAAGTGCAAACACTAGTGTGTTCAATCGACTACAGCCAAACTATAACAAGTGCAGGCCTCGAGCGGTTTATAACCCTGAGGCAGAACACAATTATGACTTGGTTTACCACCCTGTAGAAGCAGCGGAAAACTCAAAGTTCATACTGGAGATAGCTTTAGCTCCATTGGAGAAGGCTAAATTACCATCCAACATAGGGAAGTTTAATGGGTTAACAGACCCCGATGATCACCTGAGAGTATTTACCAGCGCAGGTTTGGTTGGAGGTTGGACACTCCCGCTATGGTGTCATCTATTCGTACAAACATTAACTGGCCCAGCACGAATCTGGTTTGATAACCTACCAACTGGACAGATTGAATCATGGAAAGATTTGCGTGAAAAGTTTTTGACACACTTCAGTCAGCAACGGCGTTCCATTCGGGACACATCCGACGTCATGAACATCTGGCGCCGTGATGACGAAAATCTGGAGGATTTCATCACCAGATACAATAAAGAAGTGTTGGAAATTGGCGGCGTTCACGAACAACTAATCCGCGCTCAATTCAAGTACGCGGTTAGATGTGACGACATGGTTAAAGTCTTATCTGGAACCGAGGGCCTTCCAAAAAGTTGGGAAAAGATAATGGCGGCGGCCAAGGTTTACGCGCAAACTGAGAAAAACCTAACTACAAACAGGCCACCACCACCACACAATAGGCCCGCAGACCTAAGCTCAACCGGCGAAAGAAGGTTTAAGAAGTCATGGCGTGAGTCTGGTTCAGGAAGTCGATCGTCTGAAGACGCTCGCACAACAATCAACAAACTCTCCGCGCAAAGGGAGAACAAACAAGAGAATAGGGAGAGGCAGTGGACTCCCCTAACAAAGACCCCGGCGGAGGTTCTGAGTACTGAAGACTATCAATTCAAACCTCCGATCCCAATGAAAAGTAAACGTGGACAAGACCCGGCACAATACTGCGAGTACCACAAAGACAACGGGCATACCACTAACAACTGCATCTCTCTACGCACAGAA
Organism: Helianthus tuberosus; assembly: GCA_030545235.1. Classification (NCBI taxonomy): domain Eukaryota; kingdom Viridiplantae; phylum Streptophyta; class Magnoliopsida; order Asterales; family Asteraceae; genus Helianthus; species Helianthus tuberosus. Next base: position 11,558,616 of record CM060412.1, on the reverse strand, counting down.
ATAGAAAAAGCCCTCAAGAGCGGCGAACTCACACATTTACTCCAAAATGTGCGCAAAGAGATTAAGCAGATAACCCGGGGTGAGGAGGGCCCAAGCAAGCGGGCAAAAACTTAAAGGAACAACTCTATAGATTCCCCACGGAAAAACATGATCCATCAAGCAAAGCGGAAATGATAGAGAGTAAGTTAAGTTTTACATAATTATTAGCAAAACTTTGTAAAAGCCTCTGTGATCTATCCGTTAATAAAATTACAAAGTTTCTATTATTCTTATGTTTACAAAGTGCATGCAATTTCTTTTAGTAAGCGCAAAAACATTATGGTAGTTCTAAAACAAGCTTCATGAACGGCCAGTGATCACATCACAAACGGCCATAAGTTCAAGCATGAGTTTTATACCAACTTCATTCGCCTTACTCAACAAAAAGTAATCGTACTCATGCAAAAAATTGTAAACTAACAAATAGAAACATGCAATTATCAGCGTACAAATACGCCTTAAAGACTTTCAAACACGGCCGTGTTTAAGTTACTTGCGCAGCAGCGCACCATCAAAAATAGGGATTTACATCCCGAATATTACATAGAAAAATTGTTCAACACAATTTCAAACTACTCTAAATCTTCACCCTCATCCGGAAAGATTTCCTTTAGTTGCGCCACGTGATCATCCGATTGCAACGCTACGTTTATCAGGTCCATGACCGGAAGTTGCAAGTTGTTAAACTCTGTTTTCATGGAGGCAAGCGCGGCGCCAGTATTTACGCCAAAAGTTGCAGACTTACTATCATCCCAGTTAACCTTCAATGCGCTATTCACATGCTGGGAACATTCCGCATATCCTTGCGCATACCCATCTCGTCGCGCAGCAACCATTAAATTAGCAACAGTTTTATCCAGCTCTTCAGAATTTAACACAGATTCAGCAACCTATAAAGGCAAGTAAAAATGGATAAACAAGAAAGCGCATTCGCAATTCCACAACAACAAGGAACAAACAACTTACACAGGCAATTCCGCAATCTTTCAACCAGGCCATATCATTCTTTAAAGGTTCGAGCTCGCTTTCCGCTGTAACCCGCGCCGTTTCTGAATTTTCTAACTTCTCTTCAACCTTAGTCAAACGGCGGGAGGTTTCAGTATTCTCGGAATGCGCAAGCTCCAGATCCTTCTTAAGTTGTTCCTGATCAGAAACCAAAGCAGTAAGTTCCTCTAATTCTTTATCTCTAAGGGCAAGAGTGGCGAAAGCTTGTACCTCCCGTTGCTCGCTACGTTCCCTGTGAGAACGAGCTTCCGCTAGCGCAACTTCTGCATCGGCCTTCTCCTTCTTCAACTTTTCTACCTCCGCATCCTGATTCTTCAATTTTTCAACCTCAGCCTTGAGGTTATTAATGATATTACGAAGGTTTGCCTTCTCAGCATTATCTTTCTCGCAAATTCTCCTCCAATTTTTGCGTTCCTCAGACAGGAGAGCAGCTTCAGCTTCCGCTTTTCTCTTCCAACCAGCAACAGACCATTCCTCAGTCTTGCGCTCAGCCTCAAACTTGGCCTGCTCAGCTTCTAATTTGGCCTTCAACTGAGCCATACGTTTTTCATCTTTGGCAAATTTCTTTTGAGATGCCATAAAAGATTCCTGCTCCTTATGCATACTATACCACTCACGCACTATGCGGTGAGTGGTAGAGACGTGAGAGGCAGTTTCTGCAAGATAAGACTGATAGGTTTGTTCATAAGGACGACTTTCCTGAAACTTGATCTCTCCAGGCGGAAGTATTCCCTGCAACCAATCTTGGCACACACGCCAATCCTAGAAAGTGTCGCCTTTCTTCAAATTCCAAACAGGGGCATGAGGATCAGAAGCATCTTTTTCCGTATAAGTCCGGTAGTAATAATCTCCCAAGGTTTCTTCCGGACGGATTGGGGAATGTTTGCTAACACCAGCAGATGGGTCTAACCCTTCAACTGTCACCTTCTCAACACGCTCCGGCATGGCGTCGGAAGGTTTAGTGGAAGGAGTAGAAGTATTTTCAACAGTTGGTTCTTTCCCCAAATCTTGAGCAACAGCTTCAGGGGTTGGTGGATTATCAGCACCATCCACCACACTCGGCTCAACAACCTTTTCATTCTCTGTATCAACACCAACAGGCTTCTCAGCCTCAACAGTCTTCTCCACCCCATCACCAGCAACCTCTGTAGGCTCTAACTGGTCAGCAACAGAAGCGCGCGGAGGGGTGGAGGGAAGATCTTCATTTACCACAGATTGCAGTTCTGTGGGAATAGGGGAAACAGGAACTTCTGGAAAAATAAAAATCTGTAAGGATTTAGTCCGCATAAAGGAAACAAGGAAAGACGACACTTACCAGGAACAGATTCCGAAACAAAGGCATCAAGATTCCCTTTTCTGGTAATTTTCTTCCTCTGAACTTTCTTAGGAGGTTGACCCTCCGCATCAGTATCAGTTTGCTTCCTTTTACCAGCCTTCCTATGTACCAAATGTTCGGGACTAGAATCCAAATCGATAGGCTCATTTGGGTTGGAAGGGGGAATATCAGCAGAATCCCTCGGTTCAGGATTCGGTTCTCGTACAGTTACTGCAGGAGTAAGACCCTCCAAAGAGTCAGAAACCACCACATAATCACACCTGGAGTCAGAGGAACGGCACGTACCTTTCTTCTCTCCGACATTCTTCGCCTTCAAAGGTTGAACTTTAACAGCCTCACTTCTCTTCGGCGCAGAAGTAGAAGTCGTTGCGCGCTTTTTCTTTTCAGGGCCTATGCCCAAATTCAACAACTCACCTACAAAGGCGCAAAATAAAAATTTGCCCACACAGCGCAAAAAGGAAAACAAAAACAGATATAACTTACCAGCACCAGCAGCTGGCTGAGCAGATAGATCCGCATCCCGCGGAAGAACAAAATTTCTTACGATACGGTGGTACCAAAGCTCCTCTTCAGGTTTCTTCTTGATAGTACCCATTCTTCCGCCTTCCCTCTTGAAGGCAACAACATACAGAGAAACAACTACATTCGAAGAGAGAGCAGGTCAAAAAAAAAAAAAAAAGGAAAGGGGGAAGAACCCCAAACTTACTATGACCATCCTCCGTGTATACGGGTTTGTCATCACGCTCCATCTTCCAGTTCAAACTCATGCCGGCTCCGATGAGAGCTTTCTCCGGCAACGCAATATTAGGCACATCTTTCAGATCTTGATACCAGTTCTCATCAACAGGGTTCTGAAGCGTTTCAATCAGAACATCGTCCTTCCCCCTTAGAACCATCTTCACCGGAATTACTCCGGCCTTGATAAAAAAGAATTTTTGCTTCCAATCGTGGAAGGATTTTGGGGGTTGCAGTAGAATCTTCTTTGCAGAAGCCCTCTGAACGAACGAATAGAATCCTTGGGTACAATGCATCTGATGAAAAACCCTAAATCGGGGAACGGTTGGTTCAACATGCATTGTCTGACACACGAATTCAAAATGTCGAACCCTAACCATGCCAATAGGGTGAAGTTGGGAGATATGCAGCTTGTAAAACTCAAGGATTTCAAGAAAAAATCTAGTAACAGGCAAGCGAAAGTTCCCATCACAGAAAAAATCCCAAAAGAGGGTAATATACCCAGCCGGAGCATCCGCCGCCGTCTGCCCCTCTTCAGGATATGAAGCACCCCAGTTTTCCGGGAATTTGAGATTCTGAATTAAACCATCAAAGGACGCTCTAGGCCACTTCAACGGTGGAAGTTCAGTCGACATTTCTTCAGCAAGATCTTCTTGATGTTCTCCGGTTGACATAAGAGGAAGAATGATGGAATTTTTTCTTAGAAGAAAGGAACGGGGAAAGTTTTTCAACAAAACAATGATGGCACAAAGGAGGTTACCCAAACGTTATATATACTCACCGCAATAAATAGCATCGGTAACCGCCACACCCCTTTTTCGGATATCACAGTTCTCCAAGCAGCAGAGAGAGTGAATACCAACACAAACGCGCTTACACGCGCACGTGCAAGACACGGACAGTAAAAAACAAACTGACAATGACAGGCTGTCACTCAGTTTACTGTACCAGCCTCGATAAAAGTCAAAGATTTTCAAAAAAAAAAATCTTCATAAATCATCAAAATGAATCTTCTTCCGGAAGTTTCCCTATTTTTCGCGCCCAAAAGCTCTCCTCTCATAAGTCCAGTGCTCCACTTATTTGCATAAGTACAACACTAGACTGGGGGGACTTGAAGGGGTAAGGTCCCCAAAACCCCATAATAAGTACTTGGGACCATACCACAACCTTGCCTTTTAACCTTTTAACCTTGCGCGGCCGCGTATTGGTCTTACAAAAGGAAGAAACAGTCAGCAGTCTATAGTCGCGCGCCCAAAGGAAATCATAAATCCTTGCGCCTCCTCCCATTAGCAAAGGATAAAAATCCTGAAGCAAGATACTTCCGCTTAATATCCAGATTTGGATATTATTTACCCAGACTTGGGGTTTATTTCACCTATCTCCACACGATAAGGTGCCACACCAGATTACAGCAGTAATCTTCTAGAAGAAATACAATCGTGCACCACCAAGACGGTTACAACCGTCTGGACACGTGTCACTATCTCAGTCATCCCTGAATTCACAACGAAGGCATGCAAATGGAGAGTAATCTCCACTTCATCACTTTACACGTGGCAAATCCCCAGCCTTCGATCTAAACCACGATCCGTGTGCTCTCACGTCGGATCAAAGAACTTAACGGAAGGAAATGTAACCGCTTACGGGGTTAGCATCTTCCGTCAACTTTTCATTAACGGGTTTTCCCGCCCAAACGACTCCCGGCTATAAATATGAGAAGCAACCCAGGTATGAATTCAAGTCACACACACTTCTCAAATACATCTTCTTCATTACCCATACTTATTCTCACACCGGAGTCGGGTCAAGGAGAGAACCCTCTTCTCCCCTTGGCGAGGCTAACGGTGCTTCTTTTTTGCAGAATTACCGGAGAAGAAGATCAGCTATAACCGGATCAATCGAGAGGAAACTAACCTTTTTATGCGGATTCAAACCCCCTAGATATCTCGGTTCCGACCATTTATCTAGTGTTTCTTCAGTTACCTACCTGACTGAAATGGATGCTGGAAAGCTCAATGATCCTATCTCTTATAATGAAGCCATTAGCAGTGATCAGTCTTCTGAATGGAATAAAGCAATGATTGATGAGCTTGAATCCATGAAGAAAAATAACGTTTGGGATTTGGTAGAATTACCCAACGGTGTCAAACCTGTAGGTTGTAAATGGGTGTTCAAAACAAAACTAGATCCGAATGGGAACGTTGAACGCTACAAAGCGAGATTGGTTGCAAAGGGCTACACTCAGAAAGAGGGAATTGACTATCAAGAGACGTTTTCACCTGTCTCTCGTAAAGATTCATTAAGGATCGTTATGGCCCTAGTAGCTCATTTTGATTTAGATCTGCATCAGATGGACGTCAAAACTGCTTTCCTTAACTGAGACTTAGACGAAGATGTTTACATGAAACAACCTGAAGGCTTTAAACCTGAAGGTCAGGAGCATCTAGTCTGTAAGTTGAAGAAATCCATTTACGGGTTAAAACAAGCATCACGTCAATGGTACCTCAAGTTTGATGAAGTCATGAAGAGGCAAGGTGTTATGAAGAATCAAGTGGATCAATGCACCTACCTCAAAATGAGTGGGAGTAACTTTACTATACTTGTCCTTTACGTAGATGATATTCTATTGGCAAGTAATAGTTTATACATGTTGCATGAGTCAAAGCGGTTACTCTCGCATAACTTCGACATGAAGGATCTCGGAGATGCTTCTTACGTCATTGGCATCGAAATTCACCGAGATAGACACAAAGGGATCTTAGGATTGTCTCAAAAGACTTACATAGATCGTGTCCTTACACGTTACAACATGCAACAGTGCAAACCCTCCGTCGCTCCAGTAGTTAAGGGAGATGTTTTCGGTTCATTCCAGTGTCCGACAACAGAGGTTGAAAAGGAGCAAATGAGCCAGATACCTTACGCGTCAGTAGTCGGGAGCCTGATGTATGCTCAAGTCTGTACTCGCCCAGATATCGCTTATATTGCTGGAATGCTAGGCCGTTATCAGACTAATCCTGGTCTAGATCACTGGAAAGCAGCTAAGAAGGTCCTCAGATATCTGCAAGGGACGAAAGACTATAAACTGACTTATAGAAGAAGTGATCACTTAGAAGTGGTAGGTTATTTTGATTCTGACTTTGCCAAATGCAAAGATGACAAGAAATCCACTTCGGGCTATATCTTTATGTTAGCAAGCGGACCTATCTCATGGAAGAGTCATAAACAACAGTTAACTACAACTTCCACAATGATGGCAGAATACATTGCTGTTTACAACGCAACCTGTCATGGAATGTTGCTTAGAAATCTGATCACTGGACTCAAAATCGTTAATTCCATTTCTAGGCCATTGAAGCTTTACTGTGATAACTCAGCTGCCGTTAGTTTCTCGAACAGTAACAGTTCGACTGGAGCTGGTTTATATCTCGATACAAAATATTTGTTCGTACGTGAACGAGTTGAGGAAAATAATCTTTGTATTGAGTATATTAGTACTAAAGATATGCTTGCGGATCCGATGACTAAAGGTCTCCCACCTAAAGTTTTCGAAGAACATGTATCGAATATGGGACTTACTAAAGACCTTATTTAATGGCATATTGTACTAGCTTATGTTTTAATTAATAAAATTTCCTCAGTTTGATTTTGTATGTCTCTAACATATGTTCTGCCGGTGTAATGACATATAGACAAATATAAATACAAATCAGACGCTAAAGGGCTTATACGTATTTTGATCGTAACTATTAGGTTTTAAATTGAGGCTATAGTATGACTAATGGGGGTCCTGAGTCGAATGATGATTCAACGGCTGTATTTCTCTGTTATAGTTCTTGGTTTAAGACTAAAATGAGTGTTAACTCCTGGCCAGGCTCATCTAATACTCATGATAAATGATTACTCGGCTAAGTGGGAGAATGTGAGATTAAATATATAATTATCATAATATTTAATCTTGTAGCCATTATAATCATTTATATTATATAGATCAAAATATATTAATAACCTATTAATAATTAGTTGGTAATTGTTGATGGACCATATTACCCTTATTAACTAATTGGGTTTCCTCTTGGGTGTATATATAAGGAGATTATTAGAGAGTTTAAGGGTTACACAAGTTAGACAATGACACAACCCTCATAACATCACAATCGGCTCTCTCTCCCTAATCGAAACCTCCCTTGTTTCGGTTCATCACCATCATAACTTTACACCCTAAGGAGGAACCAGATCATCCTGACAAGTATGTCGAACTCAATGGCTGCATCTCTGACTGGATTCTCTGCTGGCCTGTCTGCTGTAACAGGTATGTAATTCATGTTTTCCATTATGTTTAAACAGAACTGATCCAACATGTGTGAGTTACACGTTCTAAAAAAACATAACCACTAAACTAAGAGCATCCCCAATAAGGTGTATTTGAGTGTTTTTAAGGAGAGAGAAATGTGAGGTGGATGAGAGAAGGTGTGGTGATGTATGTAGTAAAAAACATGTATTTAAGGAGAGAGAAATGTGTTGTGAGAGGGAGGGAGGAGAGAGGAGAGAGAATGTTTGTGATTGGTGAGACAACGCCACCTTGGCATCATAAAAACATCAAAAAACACCCCTATTGGGGATGCTCTAATAAAAGCTACAAAATATTATTGAAATTTACGATAAAGTACCCACCAATTTCTCTTCATTTTTTTGAACGGCAAGGAACGACGTGCCAACCATCGTGACACCGGGCGCTATAGCCAAAGTCGACTACTCAACTGCCGCCAGCCCCTTGGATCTCCCAGATTCGCAGAAACCCGAGCTTCACCCGCCCGAATGCGCGACAGTGGAATAATCGGTAAAACCTCGCCTCCCATCCAAGAAAAAACGGCGCCACCCGTATTCGCCCTTTACCTGGATGCCGCAGAAAATAATGGAGAGAGTGGGAGACGAACCTAAGTCACAAGGAACACCAAGTCTTTCCTCAACCACTCCACGAGTACCTCATTGTCACCAATTTCTCTTCATCTACAAAAGGCCAAAAAAACAATTCATTAAATGTGAGTTGTACATGTGTGAACACATTGATTGTTTCTTTATCCATAAATAGGTGCTCATATGAGTTGTGTTTGCACATACAACAAATCAAACTCTTCAAATACAATGGAAGGTGGTGGCAATTTGAGCATTAGCAACAATAAGCTTCCCCCTCCACCACCACCATTTTATTTTCAATCATCATTGTCACCACCACCACCGCCACAAAGGCCGATATGGCAGATAGTAATGGTGGCAGCCATTGCTGCCGGTGTGCAGTTCGGGTGGGCACTACAACTCTCCCTCCTCACCCCCTATGTCCAGCTCGTCGGTATACCGCACACATGGTTCGCATACATCTGGCTATGCGGTCTGATCTCTGGCATGATTGTTCAACCAGTTGTTGGCTACTATAGCGATCGTTGCACCTCACGGTTCGGCCGTCGTAGACCTTTCATCGCTGGTGGCGCCACTCTCGTTGCGATCGCCGTGTTTTTAATCGGCTACGCAGTCGATATCGGTGTGGAGACCGGTGATAAACTTTACGCCACCACAAAACCACGTGCGATAGTTGTTTACGTACTAGGGTTTTGGATTCTAGATGTTGCTAACAACATGCTACAAGGCCCTTGTAGGGCCTTACTAGCAGATCTATCCAGTTTGGATTCTACCAGAATCCGAACTGGGAATTCGCTCTATGCCTTCTTTATGGCCGTAGGGAATGTTTTCGGTTACACGGCCGGATCGTACACTCGTCTTTATAAACTCCTTCCTTTTATGAAAACACATGCATGCGATGTTTATTGTGCGAACTTGAAGACATGTTTTTTTATATCCATTGTCTTGCTTTTGACAATTACGTTTTTAGCCCTAGCCACTGTGAAAGAGGACATTTATTGTCCAAATTTAAACGCTGAAGAGAGGGATGGAGATGATAAAAAGGTGTTTGTTAAGGAAATGTACGACGCAATAGCGTCACTTTCACGTCCGATGTGGATATTATTGTTGGTGACATGTTTTAATTGGATTGCGTGGTTTCCTTTTTTGATATTTGATACCAATTGGATGGGACGGGAGGTTTACGGTGGTGAACCACTGTACACGAGTGGAGTTCATGCCGGAGCGTTAGGTCTGTTGTTGAATTCGGTGGTGGCTGGGGTGGTGTCACTGGGGATTGAGCCGTTGGCGCGTGTTTGTGGTGGGGTGAAGCAGTTGTGGGGTGGTGTAAACTTGCTTCTTTGCGTGTGTTTAGGGATGACCGTTGTAATATCGAAGATTGCGGAGGGTTCAAGGCATCGTTTCTCGGCGGTTGATGGTGGCTCGGCCACTACTCAACCGCCTTCCTCCGGTGTCAAAGGCGGTGCTCTCACTGTTTTTGTTGTTCTCGGCATTCCTCTCTCTGTGAGTGTGTGCTCAAATTAATTTTTTTTTCAACTCAATAAATTAAAGTAGGGATTAATCTACATCTACACTATAGAATAAAAGAAACCAATGAAGGGACACTTGTCATTATTCTAGACCATCATTAATTGTATATAATTATTATTTTATTTAATTTAAATTATTAAATTTAATATGTCAAACATTTAAGAAATTACAGATAAAGTTCTATAAAATATCTTATTATTTAGAGTAAACTGCAATTTAGAGTAAATGACTATAATGCCCTTTCATATTACCCCATGTGTTTTGTGCACTCTGTGATATTACCCCCTGCCACCACAGCCACCGCCATTCACCACCACAACCACCACAACCACCACTGCCACCGCCATTCACCACCACAACCACCACTGCTACCTCCAGCCACCACCCTCAACCACCTCCAGCCCACTCTTTCTCTCTCTTCCAGATTTATCTCTCTCTCCCTCCCCTCTCTCTCTACTAAAATCAAGATCTTCATCTTCTTCATTTCTCAAAACCTCAACCGTATGTAGCTTCAACTAGCTCGCCGGAGCGGTTCAACTAGCTTCAACTTTTTGTCGACGTCCTAACACACTTCAAGTCAAAATCAAATCATACAAAGGAAAATATAGCATCACTGCATCAGAGATGTTACATGATAACAATGACCAAATAAGTGAAATTAGCTTGAAATTAAACCAAAAAAAATGCAATGTTGCAATTTGAATAGTACATGCTTTGGACAATTCATCAGTTAATTCAATCCACTTTCATGTTTGTATCATACTGTTTACAAATTAGGTCTTCCACTAAACAATGCACATATGCGTTTTCACATCCATTCAATTAGAAAATAAACAGATCATCAGATCCATTGCATTACAAGACGAAACATACAACAGTTTTCCTGAATCCAAAACATTTCTACATATTAGATATTGAAGATCAAAAGCCTTGTTGAATGCACACACTACACTAGATTTTATACATTACGAATCAGTTTCATCAATAATTCATTATCATTTAAATCTAACTCATCCTCCGACGCCGATGGTTAACGTGACTACGGTTCTCCGACGCTGATGGTTAACTTCTCCGGAGACCAATCGGAGTGTTAATATTTCTCCGGCTAGCGATTTGGTTAAGTAACGCCGATGGAGGTTCAGATATGTTCTTGTGGGTTGAAGGAAGAAGGGGGTGGGTGGTTACGGTGGGGGAGGAGCGGCGGCTAGTGGTGGAGGAGCGGTAAAACGCAGATGGAGGTTCAGGTCTGTTACTTGAAGATGATGATGATAATTTGAAGATGATGATGATGGAGGATCAGATCTATTATTTGAAGATGATGATGATAATTTTATTTTATAAATAATAATAATAATAAAAATAATAATAATAATAAATATAGGGTAAGATTACCAAAATACCCTTACCTATAAGGGTCAAACTACCGTTGACTGAGGCCGGGGGGTAAGGTTGCGACATAACAGCAAACAGTGGGGGGTAAAATTGCAATTATTTCGTTAGGAGGGGTAAGGGTGCCAATCACCCCAAACCACAGGGGGTAAAATTGCAGTTTACTCTATTATTTATTTATATTAATTAGTAGGTTAGAAATTATATCTTAATTCCTTAATTGTAGATAATTATTATTTAATTTAAATTATTAAATTTAGAGTAAAATGCATGGATAGACCCTGTAGTTTTGTAAAATAACACATATAGTCCTCAACTTTTGGAAATTACACCGGTGCTCCCTGTGGTTTGACAGTTTGTTACTCTGATAGTCCCTGAACTCCTGAAGTTGATGGCGGTTAGTTTTCTCAGTTAAGTGGGTGTGAAATGACCTTAATGCCCTTACTGTATTAAAAAATATTAAAATATTAAAAGATAAAGTTAACTCAAGTGGCCCACCCCACCCCACCCTCACCCCCATCACCTGCAACTCCCTCATCGATACACGCCTTCTTCGTGCATTTTACAAAAGTTGGGGATTATAGGTGTTATTTTACAAAACAACAGTGACTATTCGTGCATTTTACTCTTAAATTTAATATTTGTTTAAAATGTAAGAAGAATAATAATTACATTTATCATACTAATAAATTTATCCAAAAACAACCATCCTTTTAAGATGCAACTCACGTCCAGATATTTAAATTTTAAAGTTATATAATTTAATAATTACCGATAATTTATATTTATCTATTAACTATTTGATTTTTTATTTACTTAACCCGTGTAATACATGAGGTTATAACCTAGTTAGTTAATTAAATGCATACCCTAGACATTTTTAACATTTCAAATATATTATTAATCAAAAATACAAAATTTTCTAATCTATTATACTATCATATCATATCATATATATACATTTCTAATCAATTATACTATCATATCATATATATACATAGATCATATCAGATTATATATACAGGGTGAGGTTCGGTTACAAAGTCAATTTTTCCTACAAAGTGTACAAAGTCATAAAACACCACAATTTCAGCCATAAAGCACACTCAAAACACATAAATAACAGAATGAAGATCACTAAAACACAATACCCAAATCCTAACACTCTATAAAAACTTCAAACACATCATCGTAGAACTTTGAATATAAAACACAACATGATAATCAACATAAAACACACTAATGTTAGTCATTTGATAATTAAAGTCTTATCTTCCAAAACACAACACAAAACCCATAAATATGGCGTTTTAGTAATCTTCACCTTGTTATTTGTGGGTTTTGAGTCTGTTTTATGATTGACATTATGGTGTTTTATGACTTTTTACACTTTGTAGGAAAAATGGACTTTGTAACCAACTCCCACCTACATATACATATACATATACATATACATATACATATACATATACATATGTAATACTTCAACTATAATATCAAGAATATAAATTGTTCTATTGTATTATAAAAAGGTATCAAGTATAGATATAAATATAACATGAGAAGGCTAAAATAGAAATGGATAAAAAAAATAAAGTTAATAAAAATGTCATAATATCTTTAGAGCATTTACATCCTTTTCTCACCCTTATTTCTATAACTAAACTAAACATTACTGTATTTTCTCTCTCTTTTTCAACTAAATAATATTTTTTATACTTTTATTATTATCTTTTCTCTTTCTCCCACTTACAACCACTTTAAAAAAAATATTAAAAAAATTAATAAAGGTGAACAATGTTCCCCAAATATTCAGATGAATAGTAAATCTTCTCTTTTATCCACTCACAACTACTTTTTATAATATTTAAATTCACTCACATAAAAATACAGAATGAGATGTGAATGCTCTTATATAAATCATGACTAAGATTGACGCGATGACATATAATACTTATATATAATACTTATGTATTGTATATGCATTGTTCAATGTAGAATAAAATATTAATTCAAATTCTATAGTCAATCAGGTGACATATAGTATTCCTTGTGCGTTGGCTTCTATTTTCTCTAACGATTCTGAAGTAGGACAAGGTAAATTAAACTAACTTGTATATATAATTATGTTATGCTTTATATAAAATGTAAGTTGTAACATATATTATTGTTTTTGTTGTCCAGGTCTATCTTTATGCCTTCTTAACCTCGCAATTGTTATACCACTGGTACGATGATCTTATGTTTTCAATCTATCTTTATAACTGTAGACGTATCTTTAAAAAATGATCATCGTTTATATCTAATCTTTTTGCCTTAAACGTTACATTCTTGTTGCAGATGTTTGTATCAGTAGCAAGTGGACCATGGGATTCTATCTTTGGGAATGGAAACTTACCAGCGTTTATTGCAGGAGCAGTTGCTGCGGCGATTAGTGGAATATTAGCATTCACTCTGCTTCCATCACCACCTCTGGATGGGGCACTTGCAAGGGTTTCTGGGGCGTCAATGCACTAAGATTGTATGTCGTTAAGTTTACTCTCGATCTAAATGTGTAAGGATTTACCTGAAAGCATGTTTGCGGTGTGCTTAAAAATGGTTGGCATATCGTAACCTAAGGTGAACTTACCCAAGATTGATAATAAAATGGTACTTAGGTTGGTATATGTTTTGAGTTTTCATTTTTATTGATGCATATGTACTTGAGAAAGAGGAATATTCCTAAATTATCACACGGCGAAGACACGCCTATGTCATAGACCGGGTGTGCTATCAAGATACGCTTAGAAACAAACGTTACAAACCACTCGTGCTTAAAAGTAAGTAATATTACTTAGGTGATTCATAACATGCCCGTATAACATATTGACATGGTTTAAAAAAAATATCGATTAGTCTGCTTACCTCAACATAACGAAGGAGGATTTTCATTTATAACTTTCATGTTCACGTGTCAGTGAACACGCAGGAAAGTAATTATCATGCCGTTATGTCAAGGTGTTAATATCACCTTATATAACTTAGTATTGTAAATTTGATTATTTGAGGCAAAGTTAACATATAAGTATACTTATATCTTGTTATTGTGTCCATTGATGTGTGTAGCTATGGTGAATTGTGAGAGTTAATAATGATCTTAATTGCATACTCTTTGACGAGCCGGGGGTCTCACTGGAAGCAGCCTCTCTATTCCTACGGGGTAGAGGTAAGGTTGTCTACATCTACCCTCCTCAGACCCTACCTTAGCTTTGCTATTGGTGGGATTTACTGAGTATGATGATGATGATGATGATGATGATGATGATGATGATGATGATGAATTGCATACTCTTTGAGACTTGTATCTTGCCCCTTTGTCGGAACTAAACACGCAAACACAACATGTGAAGATACTAACAGAGAGTCAAACATGTGAATACAAACGAACACGCGAGATATGTATCTAGCGAAGTGACTTCCTATATGAAACATTCAAATTTGCTTATGCGCGAAAGGGGTTTATATGTAAGAAAGTAATTATTATGTCACTATGTCAATGCTGCTTATTTCCCCTAATTTGACTGGAATCATAAATTTTTCGCTATGTATATAAGGTGAGACTTATATCTTGGCGGTGTTGATATCTCCTTATATGACTTGAATCAGAAATTTGAGGCAACATATATAGAATGAGATCGGCTTATATATTGGCTCTTGTATTGTAACAATGGTCCGATAGAAATTTCATACATACGATATGTAGTAGTTTCATACGTATACAAGGTATTTTGTTATTGTATTTGTACCCACCCACGTGTGTAGAGATTTTAATGTAAGGGATGTAATAGCGTAATGAGATTATTATTTTTTTCGTTGTTTAGGACTTCCAGCGCCTAGCTGGCCCGTCTTTCTTTTTGAGTAAAATAGCCGCCGTTCATAAACTTGAGGCAAAGTATATAAGGTGGCACTTATATAACCTAGAATCAAAAATTTGAGGCAAAGTATATAAGGTGACACTTATATCTTGGCGTCTTGTTGCATAACTGCAAGCGTCTTGACTTGTGAAACAGCATTACCGAAAAGAATGGATCTCGGTTCACAAGCAACAGCATTACCAAAAAGAATGGATCTCGGTTCACAGTCAGAATGTTCTTACATAAAAAAATACCGACTAATCTAGTAATATCTATAAAACACGGAACAAAAATGTTGAAAAAAAAAACAAGTAAAAAACAATTACAAATGCCATCGCCAATGTTTTTATACAAACTTAAACACGCACCTACTGGTTTTGCACCCGGGTTCTATATTTGCGTATATCTTTACTGGTAACTGATCGTTCACTTCTGTTATTTCTTCAAATGAAACATATACAATGACTGATGGCGTTACCAGCAGATACACGTCTCTTCACGATCTTGAGCGCCCAAAAACAGCATTTCATGTATAACAACAAAAAAAATCAGGTTCACTCGACCTCTTGCGCAAGTGTATATCGTGTCTCCTCTGACCTGTGCCGGAACAACTTTGCTATCTTTCGCCTCTCACAGTCCTGAAAAGATCATGAAATTTACACGAACGTTGTAAAAAATAGTAAATTGATAATAAGTGTATCTATCCATCATGTACTGAATAGTAAGTGTTCTAACCTTGAACATTCTAAAGTGAAAGGGCTTATCCGGGTTCATCCTCCGTAGCTTTTGGTATGTATACGCAAAGCTTAACTGATCACGAGGTGTGAATCTTTCAACCTCGTTAAACCAGAGGCACGAGAACAGGTTTGACATCGGCGTGTGGGCCCTTACAATAAAAGAACCTTCCGGTACATCTGAAAGTTACAATTTACAACAAAATATATTAAACACCATTAATGCTTAGAAAAAATAAAAATATAAAAAGAGAGACAAAAATAAATGCATACTGCTTGGGAGAAGCTTTTGAGGATCCATTGGATTAAACTTTGTCAAGCCATCGGCCTGGTAAAAGGCAAATTGTTCATCGATTACGGTATGATTGTACTTGTTGAGCTTTTTGTTTTGGGCAACTTCTTCCCAAACACAATGGCGGTCGTAGTGGTTGGAAATTGCATACTCGTGACCTTTTCGCCACAAGAAATATTCCAAGACGAGTAACGGGTCCAGTTGGAGCCGGAGCTTGCTATCCAACCAAATGGAGTACCTGAAAGATTTAATGCATACAAATGCTTAGAGATGCATGCTCGATGAGAGCTTATAAAATTAAGTGAAACCTTAAAGAGATATCAGGTTATCAAGTGTTTTATTTATTTTTTTAATAGGTCAAGTGGCAAATCTTAGACACGCATCTGTTCAGGCATTGCTCGAATGATCGTTGTTGCTGCCGACAAAACATCATATGTTGCATGTCATTAGCCACTTGATTATAATATTATAAAATAGAATAGCATACTTATTACTTCATATTGTCTTGAAAGGTTACACATTAGAGACATTTAATCCATATATATATACACACACACACACACATTCTCTCATCACATAGTACATACATGAAACACTTACTTTGCCATCATCACATGTTACAAATATGACCCACATTCTCTCTCATCACATGTAATATACATGAAACAAATTCTCTCCTGCCACATGTTCCTCATACATGAAACTCGCTCTCTCTCATGATACGGTTTACATACACAACCCATTTTTGTATTATTACATGTAAAAAGAGTGTATCCACTCTAGTCATACCATATGCAAAAATTACTCGTTCATCACATGTTACATATTCTTCCTCAAAGTAGTCAAAGGCGCAGAGCGCACTAAAGGTGCAAATGGATTGCATGTCACCTAAGCGCAAAAATGTTCGACAATAAGAAAAAGAAAAAAAAACTATTTTTTTAAACTATTCCAAAAATCGAGTAAACTGCCATTTTTGTCCGTGTGGTTTGGTGACTTTTGCCAGTTTCATCCAAAAGGTTTTTTCTTCACATCCGGGTCCCCGAGGTTTCCAAATCTTGTCATATCGATCCAACTGGTTAAATCCATACATTCTTTAACATTAAATCAAGGGCATTTTTGTCGTTTTACCTATTTGTTTATTTTACTCATTTTTGGTTGAAAAAAGAAATTTGATTGTTTTTCATCTCACGTGCTTCATGTAAAAAATTGGCAGGGAGATGGAACCGGTGCAGGCTAGTTGCTGGCCGGTTTTTGTTCCCGAAACCAAGAGTTGGCTAGCAACTACATTGGATAATATCCAATGTAAAAGTTGAAAGCAACCGAACAAGATAATCTTCAAGATCCAAAAGATATAGAAGGATTGTTGGGAACCTAAACTATCCTACCATTACTCGTCATGATATTGCCTTTTCACTAAGTGTGATAAGTCAATTGGGGCTGTTCATAAAGCTCGCGACTCGTAGCTCGGCTCGTAGCTCGCTCGAAAGAAGCTCGAGAAAAACTAGCTAAAAATACTCAATTTGAGATGACGTGAACCAAGCTGGCTCATTTTGTAACCAAGCCCAGCTCGAGCTAAGCTCGGCTCGGCCCATGGCTCGACTCGTTGGCTCGTTCTTAGGCTCGTTTAACTCCGACGTAAAGCTCAAGCCAAGTTTAACCGCCTGAATTAATTTTGAGCTTGAGCTCGACCCCACCCTGGCTCGACTCGGCTCGACTCGTTTACAGCCCTAAAGTCAATTTATGTCATCTCCAAGAACCCCAAATCGAGAAGTTATTGGTCATATTCTCGAATGCCCGAAGGGTAAAGGATACTCTAGGTTGTGGCAACCTATATCAAAAGAACTTATAGATACCACCTATAATGGAGATCCCCGGGCCCAACAAATCGCCCTGAGTGCGCCTCGCACCTTTAATAACTATGCATTAACGTTAAAAACAGGGCAGTAGATGTTTAAAAGCACATCAACAGTGCAACTTTGTTACTCTAAGCAAGCAATCTTTTTAAACTGCATATATACGAGCTTATATTTACAACATTGTAGCTACTTGTTAGACCGAAATCATGCCAATAAGACTTTATTGTTTTATTACAAGTATATATTCTACAACAACTGTTTCAATTATTAGCTGGATTTAGAAAATTTTCCAAAAAAATGAGTAAAATTTAGCCACTTTTGCGACTTTCATCAAAAGATTTGTTTTTCCGCATCTGGATCCAAAAGGTTTCGAATCTTGCCATTTTCATCCAGCTCGTTAACTCCATCCATTTTTCTCCGTTAAATGAGGGGTATTTCCGTCTTTTTAGACTTTTTTTTATAAAAATAAAAAACACTAATAAGAAATAAAGATACACCTATGTTGACTTTCTAGTTATGACTTTTCTTATAAACATTAACAAATAGGTAAAAGGACAAAAATAGCCCTGACTTAACGTTAAAAAATGGATGAAGTTAACGAGTTGGATGAAAATGGCAAGATTTTAAACCTTTTAAATCCAAATGCGAAAAAGCAAACCTTTGAACAAAGTCGCAAAAGTGATCAAACCTCAGTGACGAAAATGGCACTTTACTCTAAAAAAATAATAACTAAATAATTATAAGAAAAGAGTTATATAACGAACACTCGTCAAAATGGAAACAGTTTATACGTAGGTACTTCTAAAACTTTTGCAGCAATGATACGCAGATAAACATGAAAATTTAAAGAACAAAAGGAAGTAACTAACTGAAGTTATACAAAGTACACAAAAGCAAATAGCTAATGCTCAAGTCAACCAACTAACTGCTAACTATCCAGCTCAAAAATCATTGACTTTGATGAATCCATATAACTTAACGCTCGATACTGGTTACTAATGACTTATAGTTTAATATCCTAGCGGTTAATTAAATTAAACGGGCATAAATCTTGTACTATCACTATGTGTTGTACTTAATCTAAATCCATCTATTGATGCAACCTTTCTATCTTATCACATCAAGTATAATGAGAAATGAACTCCAGAGAATGAACATGAAATTAATAAAAGATCGACATAAGAATCTAATGTACAGCTAGAATCAGTATTATTACCTTGCATTTTGAAAAAGACGGTGTGCCAAAAGCTTTGGTATTTTTCCTACTCTTCGCATGTCAGTGTATGGAAGATTCTTTACGACCACAATCCTCCATATACCAATATAACCCATTCTGTCTGGCATATGTCCTTCAGAAGAAAGAGTTCGTAAAGTAACATCATCTACGAACATCACGAAACACACATTTTTCCTTGAATAACGAGAAACCTGGAAACAGGAAGTCGTAAAAGTTAATAAATAGTGTATCAAAAATAAAGGAAAGTTATTGAGAAAAGTTAAAGAATGCGGTACCGTTTTCCCCATGGGTGATCTGAGACGATCAGAGTTTCCAAATATGCATGAAACAACAGCAATATGGCAGCTACTAATATACGCTTCATCCTCATCATCTAAGTCGAATCCTGTACTAGGGTATCCTTTAGGGCTCTTCACAAACCCACAATGTAGTGTCTGATCATGTGCGATGAATGAGCGTTCCCTTTGTTCTAGATTTTGATGCCCCGCAAATCGAGGATTCCATGGTTCCAACTTGTTAATGTTCTCTTCTAGTTCTGTATAACTCAACGAAAATCTTGCAAATTTCCGATTTTCGGAAGGCTCCACAAGCTTCATGGTTGAATTTAGCACTTTCATCTCACAAGCACCTGATATAACAACCCAAATAAAGTGTAATTAATCAAGAAAAAAAGAAACCAAACACCTAATGCTACATTGTACAGGTTTATATTAATCAAGAAAAAAAGAAAACCATTGTATTTCTTCTACACTTTATGGAGGTGCAGCCGCCATTCGGCTTCAAATAAATAAATACAAATTTGCAACAGGAATACACTATACATAATACACCCCCTAATATTGTTTAGGCAAGATCAGAGGTCACACCTGAATATTTTCTTCGCTTTGGCCTCTTCTTGGAAGCAATTGTCCTCTCAGAAATGGCCCGTCTTGACGAATGCTCGTCAATCACACCGATATCACTGGCATTAGTATTGAGTTTATCAGAATCCGAAACATCCACAGATAAACCACGGTTAGTTTCATTAACTGACATATCAGTATCATCCTTGCCTGAATTTTCTCCACCGTCTACACTTTGAGATACCTTTACAACCGAATGTTGATCATTTCCTAGGCCAGTGTTATAGTCTTCAAGTCGAATGTCATGCATATCAATCTCATCATTATACTCGTCATCCATATCATCTTCATCATCATGTTTTTGTTTATCTGTACCATCAGCATTTTTTGATACTGCAGCACCCTTTAAAGAGGCCTCATACTCCTTTTCATACATCTTCAGCTCATTACGCCCTGCTTCGTTATACAAACCAGTCACCCTGTGATTCGACCTCCTTTTGGTTTCTTCAGATAGCTTCTTTTGTCTATCGTGTATTTTCGACTGTACACTATCATTAACATGAGATTCATCATGAACACCGGTTACTGAATGGACCGCTAAATCCTCGTCATAATCTTCGTCTCTTCTCCTATCATCCTTATCCCAATACCTAGAATCACGACCGTGGCCAACAAAACCATGACCAAACTTAAGAATCTTTGATCTTTCTGTTCGTGTCACGTTTGCAAGGAAGTCCAGATCAGTCCCAAATTCGTCAGTTTCAACAGTGAAATCGTCCTTATCTGCAAAGAAATGCATAAGTTAAATAAAGTTGTCATTTTCTTAACAAAATGATGTGCTGCTAAATAAACATGCCCCTATCAGTTTCTTTATAAAAACTAACTCACACACCCTCTAATCCTACTCCTAAATCTACACCTTTTCCACTATGAAATTAGAACCATCACACTCGGAGAGAAACACCATTAAGTACAGAACAATCCCTTTGGTTGGCCCTATAGTAACATCTTTAATCCACCATCAAGCATCTAGATTGGTGGTACCTTAAAAGTAAAAGATTTGAACCCCCTCCCCTTGTCCCCTCCAAAAAAACAAAACAAACACCTTCTTCAATCTGTTAAGCACCATAAATCTGATAAAACATAAGCTTTCTCTCTCTGTTGTCAACACTCACCCACACACGCCGACACGCGCCTGCCTAGGTTCACTTTTCAGACCCAGCGCAGCCTTCTCGCTTCGTTTCAAAAGCCCCGCTTTCATTAACTCAGGCACATTTTTTCAGACCAAGTTCCAACAAAACTCCAGCCAAAAAAAATCTGAACAGGTCTCAAACAATTATACCAACCCTAAACAACCCTGGAATCAACCCAAAACAACCTAAACTAGCCCTAAAAAAGGCCTAAAATATGTCTAAAACCCCTAAAAATTGTATCTTTATACTATGCGCCTGGCCCTAAAAAACCCTTGCTTTTCAAACACCTTGCACTGAGGCCCAAGGTTAACCCTTTGCGCATTGCGCCTTCGACAACTATGCCTAAAACAGCCTATACTAGCCCTAAAGGCCTAAAGAAGCCTAAAACATCTCTAAAACCCCCAAAAATTTGTATTTTTATACTATGTGTTTCCCCTAAAAAAGCCCTCGCCTTTTAAGCGCATTGCACCGAACACTCACCCTTTGCGCCTTCGCCTTCCACAACTATGCCTAAAACAGCCTAAACTAGCCCTAAAGAAGCCTAAAACATGTCTAAAACCCTTAAAAACTGTATTTTTATACTATGTGTCTCCCCTAAAGAAACCCCTAAAACTGTATTTTTATACTAAGTGTCTCCCCTAAAAAAGCCCTTGCCTTTTACGCGCATTGCACCGAACGCTGGGCAACTATGCTTTCTCTACTAATCCAACCTTTTCAGCATTTTCCCACCAACAAGACAAATCTAAGTTAGATTTATTTCCAACAAACAATGCCCCCTCAACACTCCCAACTAATAACACAAATCTAATAACAAACTCAAACAACTGAGATTCAAAATCCACACAAACCCTAGAAACAGAGATAAATCATAAATCATAAAAACACAAACTACTACCTTTATCATCTTTGGACAAAAAGAAGAAAGCAGAAGCAGAAACAAAACATATGAGTGTGAGAACAACAATCACGAACGCACGAACAGAAACCCTACGGGTTCTGAAACGGCGATTAGGGCGCGATTGCTTGAAGTGAGGGGGACGAACACCGAGGGAGACATGATCGGTTGGAAGTTTGTCGAAGAAGCTGGCTCCTGGTTGCCTGTGCTGAGCCATTTCTGCATTGTTTGATGGTCCTACACACAGAGAGAGATCAAGGGGTGGTGGATAGTGATGGTGACTGTTTGGATGTGATTTGATTAGTGTTCATATGGTGAAGGTGTGTTAGAGAGTTGTTGGAACTTGAGATTGACTAAAGGTTACACAAGTTCATATGGTGAAGGTGTGCTAGAGAGTTGTTGAAACTTGAGATTGACTAAAGGGTACACAAAGATGAAATTTGGGGATTTTGTGGTGGTTTGGATGAAAAGGTTAAATGTAGGTCAAATTGAAGTTAAGTTCAACACTATAAATGCAAGGTGATTATGATTACACTGGGCGTTGCGGCACCCGTTAGCGCCGGGTGAGCAACGTCGGTGGTCAGGTGGCTCGCGAGCATCGCAACAGGGTGCTGCGAGCGGTCACGCGTGAGGGGTCAGGTGAGCGTGGTAGTCTGGGTGAGCGGGTGTTTTGGGGTGTGGTAGCTTAGGCAAGCGGTGTAACAACCCAGCGTAACCGCACCATGATATTGTCCGCTATGACCGGGACGAACCACCATCGTCTCAAGGATTTAAAACGCGTCATGATGGTGAAGGTATCAAGCCCCTTATAAGTAAGTCTTCGTTCCCCTTCACAACCAATGTGGGATGTTACAATCCACCCTTCTAACGGGGCTCAGCGTCTTCGCTGGCACACCAGTCCGGTCCCTGCTCTGATACCCTAACCGATGGCGGAAACATCGGAGTGAGACGAAAACAATATTGTTCGTAGCATCATAACACTAATTGTGACAATATATATAGTTAATCAAAATTTCATAAATGCTAAATGGATACATTGTTCAACAACCAATAACAAACAAATTGTAGCAACTAAAAGACATGAAACAAAACATAGTTTATTGTTTAAGCATGTTTCTAAGTCCACCATAAACTTGTTTCTTCGTGTCATCATCTATCAACCTGCAACATGTATTAAAATACGATCAACAAATATGTTGGCGGGTATACAAGTTTGATACATAGCATAATAATGAAAATGTTTTAACGGTGCTCATATCCGACATGATAAAAAGTATACAATGTTACTAACATACTGTACCAGTGTAAGCTATATGTCAAACTAGAGTTTAACGCAATCCTGATTACCCAACATTGTCGAAACGAAGAGGGTGTAATGGTGTTTACTTAACAATACCACAAGAATACGGGCGGGACGTTAGTCCTATAGCGCTATAATTTTTAAGGTATGCTTGCAAAGTTAATAAGCATATAGACACGTGTAAACATAGCATGCGAGATTAACAAGTATAACAAGTCTCATGTTTAATAGTGGATAGAGTGTGATTTGTAAATATGTTTAATAGTGTTGCGTGTGTTTTGTAGAGTTGTACATGTTGCACCCAAAGTGTATAAAATGAAAAAGGGATCGAGTATACTCATAGTTTTGCGTAGATTTCCACGAAAACCGAGAGCTGATTAGACAGGAGCTGGTACACCGAAGTCACCTTGAAAAGGGGTAAACGAAGGCGTGAATATTCTGAGGTGGGAAGGGTTCAGATCAGACTTTGAAATACGATAAAGTACGAAATAGACAAGTAACAGACCCTTCGTGCGAACCATAACAGCCTCAAGTAGGGGAGGCGCGAGCTGGCAAGGTGACATGTGTCGCAATATTAGAGGATGAATCCGGGTTGCGGCTTGAACCACAACAGGTAGCCTTAGAAGATTAGTGTAAAGATCAAATACAAATGAGTTTTAACATACACAATACCCTAAACATAAGAAATGTAGAAAAAAAATAAAAAAAAAATCCCTACTACACAGCAGTAGAGTAATTATTGTAAGGTAATTATAATTACGTTACAATTTTGTAGAGTAATTACATAATTACTCTATTAGCGTAAAATCATGATTTTTTTTCTTTTTTTTGAATTTTGTGACTAAAATACATGCTTGATAGGGAAAAAATTAAAAAAAAAATCTTCTTCACTTTTCACGTCCATGGCTTTATAACCTAGTGGAATCTTATGGGTGGGATAAGAATTTGGGACCAATAGGTCCTGGGTTCGATTCCCAGAAGGAGGTTTTCCCATATTTATTGGGGTTCCTCCTGAATTGGTGTATCGACATTATGCCTAGTGGAGATGGATATGATCGGGTGGTTCCGATGGTGGCACAATGATACTCTAGTGGTCCGTCAGTGATCCAAATTTACCGTTAAAAAAAAACTTAACCCAATAAGATTAATGAAGTTACAAGAAGTTTTATTAAGTAAAGTACAAATTTGATGAGAGATGAAACTAAATACGAAATTGATAAGTTGGTGGGTAAAGGGTTTAATTTAGGATGATTGGTGTAAATTGAAAATAATATTTGTTGTTAAAAAGTGAAATACGCTAAGGCTACTCGGTATGGTTGATAGATGATGGGCCTCCACGTTAGCGTCACGTAGGATGGGTGTGAGGATAGGGCAAAGCGGATGGACCTAAGAAAATGGGGATGGGCCTATATATATATATATGTGTGTGTGTGTGTGTGTGTGTGTGTGTGTTCTATGTATATTTGTGTGTGAGAGGCCTTTTGTCTTCATCTGCCCGTCTACAACGTCCCACCCCTGACGTTTTGGACGACGCCGAGCCACCCGGGATGGTGTTTGGGGGCGTCGCCGGGCCTGGACGACCCCCATACTGAGTGCCCTAAGGATAAATGGTAGTATGTGAACAGGTTTCCTAAAATACAAATATTTGGTAATCATCTTACTCTTTTAAACATATATCTCTATTTTTTTTACTTGTGTGTTTTTAGGGTCTCTCTGCAAGCAGTTTTTTTATCCTTACCGATAGAGGTAAGGTTTTTATGTATATTACTCTTCCTATACCTTACTAATAAATCAGCTTCTAATTAAAAGGCTTGGTACTGCATCAACAGACTCCCCCTTAACCGATAATACCATGTCTTCTCTCTTTTATGGCAAGACTTGAACTTTTGGCACTGCATAACGATCTTTAGCATTTCTAATTAAAGAATTGTTATCAATCAATTTTGTATTGCCGCTTTGTGAAACCCGACGAATCTAATATCAAACACCTTTGATCTCCCCTTCAACAGTAACCACCTCCAAATTAACCTAAAGCGAACCAACCACTCAAGATAAAACGCCTAATCCTCTTATATTCAAACTTAACCGACATATGATAGAGAAGTCGAACTTCCAATGCTCAACCTCAAATAAATCAGTTTCCACAAAGACAAGAAATTCAATTTAATAAATTAATAACAAGTTGAACTCTGATATTGTGTACAACTACCAAAACTTGATATTTGTCTTAACCTGATGTGTATGATTTCGTCGTGTATCTTCATGATTCCACCAAATACCTGATGGCTTTCATATCCAATCTCCCCTTTAGGTAAGCACCTCCCAATTAATTCGAGAATCCACATAGCAACCAACTTAGGATGAGGACCAACTATGCTAATCATCTATACTATAGTTGGCATATAATAAAGGTTCAATCTTTAACTAATGTTAAACAAATAATCATCTTCATCACAACACACACTTAACTAACTCACGAACACACTTGACAAAAATCAACCACACTGGCTCGATAGCATTCATCATGTAACCCACAGTAACTAGAACGATTGACCCGCCTAATTTTATCATCGCTCACAATGAGAACCTAGACTAGTTCATATGATGTGAGAATTCCATATTAAATGATCAACATAATTAGTCATCACCCATACCCGACACGAGCAATCAAACCCAAGACTATAACATGATCTTGTTTCATTAAAGTTCAACGAGCATTTAGTTTTTTTTTTTTTTTTTTTTTGCAAAGAAGCAATTAATTTTAGAAATTTTTGCTCCCCTTTTTTCTTTGCAAAAACTATTAAAATCAACAAATCTCCTCCTTTTCTCTTTCAAACTATAAGCTCTACCCTTGAAAACCACTCACAATTCACAAATCAACTAATAATTCCAGCCCAAGTAGAGTTTTAACATAAGGCCCAAATATAAACTTTAACACCTGATCCAATATTCTTGTGGTTCATTGATCAATCAATAAAACCCGACCCAAAACATATTGTCGAAAAATACTATCACCATTTTTTCTTCCAACATTCATCCCCTTATGGATAAGTACACTAATCCCACAGGTACACTAATTCCACAACTACACTAATATTACTAACCACACTAATATGTTAAGTACGCTAATACATTAGCGTGCTTAACCATACTAACTACGCTAACATATTAGCGTGTTTAACCACACTAACACTTATGTTTACACAGAATTGCATAGCAACAATTACAAGGCTTAGTACCACACCAACAATCAAAAACAAGTTAAGATATATTTTAGAGTAAAATGCCAAAATTGTCCATGAGGTTTAGTCATTTTTGTTTGTTTCATCTAAAGTAACTTTTTTGTGCGTTTGAGTCCATGTTTGCATTTTATTACTATTTTCATCATTGAGTTTGACAAATTATTGCAACTTTCGTCCTTCGAAATTTGGCCCTCATGGATGAAAATGGCAAGATTTCAAACTTTTTGAATGAAAATGACACCTTAGGGACGAAAGTCTCAAAAGTGGTCAAACCTCAGGGACGAAAATCACATTTTACTCTATATTTGACATCTCTACAATCAAATATGGATTGTTTAATTTTAGTAGAGAACTTGGGCTCTCCAACAATGAGTCCAAAATCAACAATAAGTAAGGTGGCACTTTCAGAAAGACAACATAGAAGACACATGCCACCTAGTCACACGAAAGATATGGCGGATGAGAAAGATGACAATTTGTTCGAGTGAGAACATTAGAGGACAAATATTAACAAAACAACAAAGATGACAATTTGTTCGAGGTCCCATCACCGTGACACACATTTGTTCATGTATGAGAACAATTTAGACAAGGTTAATATCTACACAATACTTGAATCAAACTACTATCAAAGAGATCACGAACTTAGGCCTTTGAATTTGTTAAATAACACCAACACTTATGTTATGCGTTGTCGCTAAGTGTAAAGAGAGAACATAAGCAGAGAGGATGTAAGGATCGCTTGGTCCCTGAAGGGGTATGGTCTCAAATCCTCCGTCGGCCAATCAGGTCGCGCGCGGGCTCAAATAAGGGGGGGGGGGGGAGTGGGCAAGGTGTTGAGTAGGCATTTAGTGAGCGTCATGTGTCGCAATATTAGATGATAGATTCGGGTTGTGCCTTCAGCCATAACACACTCTAACAAATATATTGTTACTAAATTACATATAAACTCAACTAATTTATTAAAAACAACGTAAAATATGTTTAGTACTTACATTACATGACCCGGTCCACTCTACGCACAAACAAGGTTAATTGGATTTATTAGTTTTTTTTTTATACATACGATATATTAGTTGACCTTCTAATTTTCGACAGAAATGACTTGTAGATTAAATAACCTGTTATAATGAAATTCCTGGTTCACATAAAATTCTAAATGGACACACAACTTACAACTACACAAAGTCACAAGGTTCACACTTCACACTATATTGTTATTGATATGGGCCATGACTTGGGCCCAATGAACCTTTATTAGTTTTGACTTACGATATTAACTTTCTCTTGAACCCAATAAACATACGCCAACCAACGTAACGTACAATGAATAAAAAAAATACATCATATATCGTTTTATCTATTCAAAATTGTTTCACCCCACCAACTCCACTTGACATATACTGAAAAGTAGCTGTGTGAATTTATGTCACGACCCGAACATAACATAAAATTTATGAGTTTGGGTTTGGGTTTAGTCTAAACAGGTTCGGTCAGTTTCAGATTGAACCCATGGACCCGTTTAGCTAAACACGTCGGGTTCGGGGTCAACCCGGTTGGGTTGGCGGGTTGACCCATTTATATTATATATATATATATTTTACAATATGTTTTGTGTCATAATTTAAATTGGTGTGTATTTTATGCCATTATTGTACTTAAAAAGAGAAATTGACATAAGAATTGACAATTTAATTGTAATTTTATTATATACGTTTGTGTTTTATTATTAAATTTTAAATTTTAATATATTATTTTGCGTAGAAACAATAAAAAGATAAAAAAATTCGAGTTGAACGGGTCGTGTTCGATTTAACCCCGTGAATATTCGGGTCTTGTTCGGATTCATACGTGTATATATATCTCACACTCGCGTTACACCAATTCATTGAAAGTTCCATCACTTGGTGGACTTGTAAGTAATATTTTATTTAAATAATTAAATGTGTTTTACTGACTTTATTCAAAATAATATGCAAACTTTTAACAAAAACTTAACAGTGATTATTTTTCTTGGGTAGTCTACGGTTCTAAATATGTTGTATATGATTGGGAAGAAATTGCATATTTGATACAAACTGTTCACATAATCAGAAGCCCTGCCGAAAATGATAGCAAAAATTTGATTTATGGTTCAATCTAAAATTAGGTTATATATTTTACTTTAGAGTAAACTTCTGTTTTACTCCCTGTGGCTTGATCGTTTTAACGTTTTTGTCCCATACCTTTAAAAATGATCTGTTTGTTTAATAAAGTCAAAGAAAAGATATCAATGGCAAAGCAATTAACACTATCTGTTTGGCATGTGACAACATGAATATGGAGTGTTCGCTCCAACAAATCACAAGAAAATAAAGAGATGTTTTCACTTTTTTTCATTTCAAACCCATAAGTTTTTCATAAAAGGTATAATGATACCAAAATAAATTTAGTTACTTTTATTATTAATGTAATAAACTAGCTTTACTTCTAAAGCTATCTAAAATTAAAAAAAAAGTTATCCAAAATAAAAAAGAAATATAAAAATAAAATCAAATCATGAGGTA
Organism: Helianthus tuberosus; assembly: GCA_030545235.1. Classification (NCBI taxonomy): domain Eukaryota; kingdom Viridiplantae; phylum Streptophyta; class Magnoliopsida; order Asterales; family Asteraceae; genus Helianthus; species Helianthus tuberosus. The sequence goes on along the minus strand of CM060412.1, from coordinate 11,529,638 downwards.
TACCTTAATTATTCTTAACTCCATATAAGCGTTACATCACCCGATTTTTCCCTTTTTACTTCACCTCATTATAAGAAAATGGTTTAACCTTGTTAACTATATCTCAGCCACCATTTTTTAATTTTTTATTATTAAATATTTAAATTAAATACTAAATAATATTAATAATAATAATAATAATACCATTTCATTAACTTCTTAGCTAAAAATAAACATTGATAATAAATATCACTATTTTTTTTTACCTAAGTTAACAATTTATCCAACGGAAGGTTTTAACACGTCCTAACATAGGAAGGGAGTGATTTAAAAGACATGTTAAGTTCTTATGTCATCTTTAACACCAATGAAATTATAGTACACCCCAAGGCTTAAATAGTAAAATTTATATACATGGTATATCAAATTTATATTCCTGGTATATCTAATTGTAGTTTGTTGCATTTAAAGCATGGTAATAGCAAGCGTTTTTTTTCTTTTCTTATTATGGGGTAATTGAGTGGTGTCGCTCATAAGACATTCGAAATAGGCTTGATGAAATTGTTGAATCAAGCCAAGCTTAAATGAGCTCGAACTCGAATTCATACCGACGCTCTTTAAAAAACGAGTTCGAGTTTCACATATCGATCTTAATTAGGCTTGTGAGTTTAAACCAGTATACATAAGCCTATCATGCTATAACTTTTATTTAAAATATAAAAAATGTATGATGCATTAAGTATTTACATAATAGATAATAGAGTAAACTGCAATTTTACCCCTTGGGCTTAGAGCCAATTGGCACTTTGACCCCCTCCCTGAAAATAATTGCAATCCCCCCCCCCCCTCCAACGTTGTTGTTATGTCGCAAGATTACCCCCTGCCGTCAGTCAACAGTTGTTTGACTATTAAATGGTATGTAAAATGACTATATTACCCTTTCATATTACACCTTATGATTTGTTCTACTCTGCAATATTACCCCCGAAGTAAAATGACTATATTACCCTTTCTTGTTATCCCCTATGGTTTTCTGTACTCTGCAATATTAACCTGTAGGATCGTTTTCAGACCCGAACGAGTCGATCAGAAGAGTTTAACACGACACGAAAGGCGGAAACAAACGTGTAGAGGTCAATTCAGCTAGATTTACTCTTTAAACTGTTGTATGATTGATTTGATGACGTTTTACAACTTGACAACACTTCGACAGCACTTCGTTGCACAAACCGGAAAGTTACAAATGAAATGGACATGAGAGGTATTTATAGGTGAAGCTATTCCGTTTGAAAGTGGCATGACATGCTTCAAACGGAATGGCACTCCTCAAACGGAATGGCACTCCTCAAACGGAAATAGCTCAAACACATCTAAAACCTACCATATTTCTCGTATAATGCGTCCTGATCTAACAATTTCAATGTAAGACTCGATACAAGACGAAGTCGACAGACGCATGCACCAACATAACCCCCAGGTTATATTTTCTTGCAAACATTACCCCTGCAGGAAAATGAGTATTAATGATACCTAATTATATAAACAAAAATTCAATTGATAAACAAGTAAAGCACTCTAGCAAAGGCCTAAGTGGAATGACAAAGTTAAAGATTACAGTCTGTAAATCCAAATGCAATGCAGATAGGCTTCAACCTAGAATACAATCTAACCTTCAATATCTGATACAATAAATCCAACAGCAAATAGTTAAGTTGATAAGTATACCCAGTAATACGATTGAACGAGCCTTGTTTAACCATAACTAAACCATAAAAATCAGTCGTCAAAAAAGTCATAATTTGCAAGCTACCCTATTCACTCCAGTTGGCATGCGCTTGTCACAGTGGAGCACAATGGCGGAGCGCATACAGAATTTCATCACTACAATGGATTCATTGAACCTGAAGATGACAGCAATTGATCAAGTTTTCCCTTTGCTATTAGATCCATCAGTTCTTTAATGAAACCGCTGATTTTCTCCCCAAACTTGAAGATGACCACCGCTGATTTTATCCCCAAACCGCTGATCATCTTACAATCACCGTCGATCATCTTACAATCATCCACAACCTCTCCGTCGATCATCTTACAATCACCGTCAGTCTCCGGTCACTGTCGTCTTCTCCATTCATAGTATCAAATCATCACGTTCATCATCATCATCAATAGTTCGACGATAACCACCACCTCCAATCACTATCTGTTCATCTAGTTCATCGTCTTCTTCTCCTTTTGAAAGACCATCGTGTATCCGCAGAATCACATCACCATCATCGTCTCACCGCCATCATCATATTCATCTCCGTTTTAATCCGATCACCATCATCATCTTCATCGATACCACCAACCTCTGCACCTCCGACCATCCTTAGTTTCGAGTGATCATCTGATATCACTTTGACGGCAAGTAGGGTTTTGGTTTCTGTTTGTGAAACGAAGAAGACAACGACGGCTGTTGAACATTAACTTAGGGTTGTTTTGTTTAAATAATAACTAGGTGTAGTACCCGTGTAACCACACGGGTAGGTTTAGTAATGATCGAAATCAAATACTAAAAAACAGATTATAATATATCATTTAAATTTTGGTCTTTATTTCTATATCTTTATAAAGTAATGTTGAAGACAGTATGTGTGACCACAAGGGTAGTTTTAATAACCATCGAAATAGATTATAATACATCATTTAAATTGTTTGTATTTAGTTCATGTTTGATATAGAAATTAGCTAACTAACTCAAAATTTCTTGTCTAAACCGAAAGCATGACCTAATTTTATATTGTCTAATAATTAAAGCCTGACCTAATTCAAATAAGCAAATGTTATTAAACAGTTCAATAAAGCCCCTTATATTTGATCCAATTAAGCTTACTAATGGATTAGATTTTGTAGACCCGTTAAAACCCTTCTATCAAATATGGATTAGATTTGTTAAAGACATGTATGAAATGTCCTTAATACCCTTATCCCTTAATATCCCTTAATATTCCTTAATACCCTTATCCCTTAATACCCGTAACATAGGCAGATTTACATCAGATTATAATATATCATTTAAATTTTGGTCTTTAGTTCTATTTATACTATATTAGACCATGTTTTATAGATAAGTATTATTTTAGTTTAATCTTTTCTAATTAATTTATATATAATCCTCCTACTAAATATTATTTAGTTTAATTTCTTATGGATAATTATTTTTTAGTTTAATCTCCTTGTCATCGTCACACTTCTCCAAAAATGCAACTTGACTGTTATAAGTTGTATGAAATGACTAACATCATCACCGATCATTATCATCATCACACTTCTCCAAAAATCTCCAAATATCTCTCTCAACTCTCAACAGTCAACACAGATCTTCATCATCTTCATCCAGCTTCATCATCTTCATCCATCTTCATCTTGAAAACAGAGGTTTGAATCATCATCTTATCTATATATATTTTTGATATTTGTGATGTTTTTGTAAAAAACAGAGGGTTGATTTGGGTATTTTGTTTCAGTTTTTGATAATGATAATCTGAATGCCGCATGATGATGATGATAATCAGTTTTTTGTGAATGTTTTTTTGAAAAAACAGAGGGTTGATTTGGGTATTTAGGTTTCAGTTTTTTGATAATGATAATCTGAATGCCGCATGATGATGATGATGATAATCAGTTATTTGTGAATCAGTTTTTGATAATCAGTTTTTTATAATCAGTTCTTTGATAATCAGTTTTTGATAATCAGTTATTTGATAATCTGAATGCCGTATGATGATGATAATCACTTATTTGTGAATGGGTTGATTTGGGTATTTTGCTTTCAGTTTTTCAGGTTTGTTTGTTCTGTTTTGGTTCTGTTTTGTTCTATTTGTTTGTTTTGTTTTTGTTCTGCTTTGTTATGTTTGTTTATATTGTTTGTTTTGCTTTGAAAAAACAGAGGGTTGATTTGTTTTGCTTTGCTTTGTTCAGGTTTGTTTGTGATGTTTTTTGTGAAAATTTTGTACCTAAAGGCTGTGGATGTAAAGATACGCAAAACACCAACTACGAAGGCGAGAACACTTGACAACCTCCTAGAAGATAGTACGGTGCACATAAGGAAGTGATTGATCAAAACGATCAATTGCATATGAATGAATACAACCCTAGTGGTAGATATGTAATTAGCGAGCTCTGGAATTTCAAGGAAAATCTAAGAGCTACACTGGCGTTATATTCATTCATATGAATGAATATAACCCAAGTGGCATATATGTAATTAGCTACACTGGGGTTATATTCATTCATATCTGCTACATTCCGAAGTGCACCGTCAGTAAAGATCCACAATTGCTTGTGGTGGTATGACGTTTTGTCTCTGTATTGTATGTTACAGTCTTTTGTTATCTAGTCTGTAAGTTCCGTCAAGTCTACGAAGTTGGTATGACGTTTTGTCTCTGTATTGTATGTATTAAAACTTTACATTTAATATACAATTTAGGCTTTAATAATTTGTTATAAAAAATATTAACAATGCCAATACAACTTTCATCAACAACTCTCCTTAAATATCAGGTTATGTGAATGATATGAGAGAACCAACTGGATCAACTTTTTCTGTAATAAGCAACTCTTCTGGAAGATGTTCCCCTTTCATCAGTTACAATAGATAAATCAACATTCAATGAATAATTAATAGTTATAAGAAAACTCTATAGAGAATACAGTTTGTAATATTTGTTAATGGGCTGCTCTCAATGTTATGATTTGACGATTCAAGTTGTGTGACCATTGAAGATACAAACAATGATAGATTGGTGAATTATACTTAGTGTTGTTAAAAAACTGTTTTGAAAACACTTTTGGCTTAAAACATTGGTTTCAAACACTGTCCTTAAATCAACAGTAGTTTCAAACAGTGCTAACCCAAAAATGGTTTCAAAACATATCATTAACAACACTATTTTAACCGAACAGTGACAAACTAAACTACTGCTTCTTCCTTCCATTGTTGCATGTCAAGCACTGATGTTTGACATTCAATTGTTTCCTCAAAGTTGATCAGTCCTTGAGTGGGCACTACTTTAATCAACAACAGTACTTATATAGCATCAGTAGATTGAACCAGCAGTGTTTAATCCTTAACAGTCTTCAGGGCTTCATCAGCAGTTTGAAGGACAGCAACTGTTGTATAGAGACAGTGGATATCGGACATCAGATGTTATAAACACTTTCAAGGGGAAAGCCTGGTGTAAACTACTGCTTATGATGAATGATTAATAGTAATAAGAAAACTCTATACACCATACAGTTACTGAATTTAGGCACAAGTTATCAAATCCACCTGAGAAGGTTTCCACGACAACGCCAAAAAATATCATTAACAACACTATTTTAGCCGAACAGTGGTTTCAAACACTGCTAACCTTAACCACTAATTCTATACAATATAAGTGACAAACTAAACTACTGCTTCTTCCTTCCATTGTTGCATGTCAAGCACTGATGTTTGACATTCAGTGGTTTCCTCAAAGTTGATCAGTCCTTGAGTGGGCACTACTTTAATCAACAGCAGTACTTAGATAGTATCAGTAGATTGAACCAGCAGTGTTTAATCCTTAACAGTCTTCAGGGCTTCATCAACAGTTTGAAGGACAGCAACTATTGTATAGAGACAGTGGATAGAGGACATCAGATGTTATAAACACTTTCAAGGGGAAAGCCTGGTGTAAACTACTGCTTATGATGAATGATTAATAGTAATAAGAAAACTCTATACACCATACAGTTACCGAATTTAGGCACAAGTTATCAAATCCACCTGAGAAGGTTTCCACGACAGCGCCAAAAAATATCATTAACAACACTATTTTAACCGAACAGTGGTTTCAAACACTGCTAACCTTAACCATTGATTCTATACAATATAAGTGACAAACTAAACTACTGCTTCTTCCTTCCATTGTTGCATGTCAAGCACTGATGTTTGACACCCAGTGGTTTCTTCAAAGTTGATCAGTCCTTAAGTGGGCAATACTTTAATCAACAGCAGTACTTAGATAGCATCAGTAGATTGAACCACCAGTGTTTAATCCTTAACAGTCTTCATGACTTCATCAGCAGTTTGAAGGACATCAACTGTTGTATAGAGACAGTGGATAGAGGACATCAGATGTTATAAACACTTTCAAGGGGAAAGCCTGGTGTAAACTACTGCTTATGATAAATCCACTGTTGTGAACCAGTTTTGGCTTTAATTATCTGTTCCTCTGATAGGGTTCAATCCTAATACTCTTTAGATTATTTTTCAGTACTGTAAAACTTATCAAAGTTTGAATTTTCTTCATTCATTCAATAATAAACCATATTATTACAAAATTATGATTTTGAAAAATAATAAAAATTAAAAATTAAACATTACAATTAACACTTCCTAGAATATCTCGTTCTCTCTCCTTCTTCCATCCAATTTCTTTTTTTGTTTTAATTTGCAGATCAGCTAGCATATCACAGGTCTTCTGATCCTGTTTCAGCAAATTTGTGATAAACTCTTCCGCTTTTTCTTTAAATTTTGTTGGAGTAGAAGAGACAACTTCATCCAGCAGTGCAATGCTACTCCAGGTTTGCTTATAATATTTATCACTAACCATACCAACTTTTTTGTTGAGTTCTTCAGCGTTTCTCTGTTCTTGGAGTGACCATGTTGAAAATTCGATTTTAAGATCAGTAGTATCCGACCAGTGGTAGAAGGTTTTCCTTGCCATTTAGGAAGAATGTGAGTGTTTTTGGACGGTTTGCTTTAGGATGAACGTTTTTTTTTTTTAAATTGAAGTGTTGATGTTTTCAAGTAAACTAATAATGATCCTTTATAGTGTTTAAAATGTTTGATAGGATAACTGAACAGACGTCTCCTAATTATGATAACCTTTTTTTGAAGGTTTCAATTTTGTTCTTTGGTTTTCTAGATATTTAATTTTACTTGTTTTCCCATGAAAACTCATTTTTCAAAGGTTTTGCATTAAAATGTTTTATAGGGTGACTGAACAGGCATCTCCCATATACACGTTTTTTACTGTTAAATCATTAAATGTACATGGTTTTTAAGTATAAATGTTTATTTAATGATTGCATTAAAATCTGACCTTTGACCTGTTTACATATATTCTATATAATAGCATTGCTAATAAAAAGTTTTTTCATCAAAACAGATTCATTCAGTGAAACAGAAGAGCAACTATTATTATTTTGCCTTAATTCTTATAAATATACTAAAATGGAGTCATATACTTCTGCAAAATCTGACGATTTCAAGCAACATTTTATTAAACAAATCAAAGACCAAGTTTTGGCTGATAGGTATACTCTTCAAGAGTTGAAGAGGTGTTTTAACGGTCTGGAAGTTGGTCTGCTGACAAGAGACCAGGTTTCGATGGACTTGAGGGCGATGCCGACTACTTCCGTTCGTGACCTGTGTGTTGCGAGTAATATAGAATGTGGAGAAAGAGACCTGGAGTTCATGAGAAAGATCAATGAGATACATCGAGAGGTTCAGCGCTCCATGGAGTTGAAATTAAAGTTTCTTGATTCTTGTTATTAGAGTTAGACGTGTTTGATTAGTTTTCTTTTTTGTATGTAATTGCTACTTTCTTAATACTTCATATTTTAATCGTATTAATTTGTCAGCAGTTTTTACATTCCACTGCTTCATTCCAAGCAGGGCTTTGCTCTTTAGCAACACTTGAGTTAGGACAGTAGATTAAGTAGCAGCACCTTGTCTTTAGCAGTTGTTGTACACAAGCAGTACTTAATGGACAGTAGTTGTAGTATACAAACAATGGATGAGGGCCATCAGATGTTATAACCACTTTCAAGGGGATAGTCTAATGCAAACAGCTGCTTATGATGAATCCACTGATGTGAACCAGTTTTGGCTCTTATTATCTGTTCCTCTGATAGGGTTCAATCCCAACAAAAGAGGCGCATCAAATTCAGATTATAATATATCATTTAAATTATGGTCTTTAGTTCTATATCTTTATAAAATAATGTTAAATACAGTATGTATTAGTATTATAATAACCATAATGATAAAAGTTTTTGTCTATGTAAACTATCATGTGAACAAATATTTGATGAATTGACATTCGCACAAACTTTCATTAAAAGCAGTCTTATTTGGCCCAAACAAAACTTGTTCTTAGTTAAGTGTAACAAACGGATTTTCTTTAGTGGATAAGATCAAAAAACATCATTAACAACACTATCTCGATGGTTAATAAAAATATTATGATATTGAAAAATAAGATGGTGGTACCTCTTCTTCTAATTTGAAAACTTTAATATTGAAATGCTGATGAAATGGTTCTTTTGCATAATTAATATAAAACTGCTAAATTAGCCATAACATAAGAGCAAATACACCCCAAATAGAACAAAAGCAACAAACAAACTACACAGAAGCCTATACAAAATCCAAGTTTTACAAAATTGTTCGAGCTATCTAAGGTGAGATCCGCAATTTTTCTCCTTTTAACCATCCACCGGTATGATTTCATTCTGTCATTATACTTTCCAGGAGATGTGTTGATGTATCCATATACTTTAGTTCAAAAACCCTCTCGTCTTGGTTCTTCCAATAAAGCTCTAAAAACATTCCATAAATTCAGCCAATTTCACTACATACAAATAGAAAAAAACGTAAATGGAAAGAACTACATTGATATGAAACCACCAAATCACAAAACCACTTTATTACCCTTCGCTTCCACACTTTTAACACATCCAAACACTTTCAACACACATCCAAACAGTGGTTTCAACCACTGTTTTAACCCAACAATGGTTTCAAACCTCCGTTTTAACCGAACAGTAGTTTCAAGCAGTGGTTTGAACAAATATTATTTCAATTTTTAAACTCAACTAAAACAAATTAATAACGTTAAAAATTACTATTATTAATATACCTTCATGATGATAGCATACGCATGATTTTTCTTTGCGTTGTGGCATTCATCAAATATTAACACCTTGATAATATCCAACGTTAAGGATCTATGCCTCAATGCATTCCTTAAAATGTCAGGGGTCATGACCAATAGCTGTAAGAATGATGTATAATATATACGTGTGTTCAGTTTAAATTGAAAAATAAAAACTACATGATACAACAAAGGTATAGAGTAACACAATAAAAGTTTATTACTCAAGACTGCATTTGTCTGCCTCAGGGGTACTTTACGTATTTGATCATTAGTCAAAATTCTGATGAGATTGTATGCGGTCAACAAAAAAGTCAAATGTTGACTTGTCATACCTGATTCTGATATCGTTGTTTCTTCCAATCAGCAGCATTCCAAAAATCAACACCTTTTTCACCCCAATACTCCTCCACTTTCAAATCAAGGTGCTTTCTCACATATTCCGCTTGCTAATAAGACAGACAAAGCTTCCATTAGTATGCTTTAACCACATGTTGAAAACATGTTCAAGAAACAACTAAGTCAACCGACATACCTGTTTGACCAATACAACAGTGGGTACCAACTACCAAGAACACAGCAATACACGGGGAGGGTTTTTTCAGCAGATAAGCGTAGTAACATAAAAGCATAATCGCGATCAACGTCTTGCCTGATCCCGTCTCCAAGAACACTATAGTGTTCTCCTTAATTGCCTGAGCTAATGCGTCTATCTGATAACTGCTATATTAGCCATAACATAAGAACAAATACACCCCAAATAGAACAAAAACAACAAACAAACTACAGAGAAGCCTATACAAAATCCAAGTTTTACAAAATTGTTCCAGCTATCTAAGGTGAGATCCGCAATTTTTCTCCTTTTAACCATCCACCGGTATGATTTCATTCTGCCTTTATACTTTCCAGGAGATGTGTTGATGTGTCCATATACTTTAGTTCAAAAACCCTCTCGTCTCGGTTCTTCCAATAAAGCTCTAAAAACATTTCATAAATTCAGCCAATTTCACTACATACAAATAGAAAAAAACGTAAATGGAAAGAACTACATTGATATGAAACCACCAAATCACAAAACCACTTTATTACCCTTCACTTCCACAGTTTCAACACATCCAAACACTTTCAACACACATCCAAACAGTGGTTCCAACCACTGTTTTAACCCAACAATGGTTTCAAACCTCCGTTTTAACCGAACATTAGTTTCAAGCAGTGGTTTGAACAAAACAGTGGTTTGAACCACTGTTTTAACCCCAACAGTGGTTTGAACCACCGTTTTAACCCCAACAGTGGCTTCAACCACCGTTTTAACCCAACAGTGGTTTCAACCACTATTTTCTAGGGGTGTTCAAAACCGGATATTCCGAACATTTCGGATAGTAGATTTCACTATCCGAATCCGTATCCGAAATTTCGGATATCCGACTTTCGGATATCCGAAATTTTGGATACGGATTCGGATAATGAAACGAATATCCGAAATTCTAAAAAAATAAATTTCAAAATTAAAAGTTTCAACAAACCAAACAACAAATAAAAGATCAATAAAAGATCTGATGTTCAACAAAACACAAACCAACATAATCCATTCTTCTAAATCACATAACATGTCCAAAATAACGCAAAACATTGTCTTAAAAGTAGAAATAAAAAGATAATCTTCTAAATCCAAGTATCAGACTCCAATCCATCCTTCCAACTTTCAAGGCACCATATGAAACCTGTTGCGCAAGAACATAAATGAGCCCAGTCTAGATAAAAGGTTGATATAACAAACTTAATACGGTTCACGAAATAGCTTATTATATCTTAGAGTGAAACTCCAGGTTTTTAATTTCTTAGATACCACAATACACAATGTATTCTATGAATTTTTATGTGAATTATAACTTACATGTCAACAATAAACGAACATTAAGAAGAAAAAAACACACAATTGACGATCAAACAAATAAAAAGATTAACCTGTTTCAATTTTGCAGTTGTCTCAATCATGCGACCTTGAATTTCCACAGCCGCCTAATAACACAAAATCAAAATCGGCAATTAGTAAGGAAATTTCGAAAACATGCGTGTATTTGTATGTATAATTTTTGATAATAATGGAAACATTATTGTTTTGTTTGCTTCATCAGCCATTTCAGTGATGATACTCATGTTTTAACTTGTTTATACACCTTTTTAAACAACCTGTGATGATAATTCCCTACAATGGTTTTCATAAACTATTTACTGCAATGGTTTTCAAAAACTTTTTTAAACAACCAGTTGATAAACTTTTTTAAAAGGATCATAAACTAGATAAAAGAAAAAAAATCTCAATAAACTATTTAATTATATCCTCTAAAATTAGTCTTCAGCCTTAAACAAACAAAGGCCATTCTCAATTGCCCATCCGTCATCATCAACTTGTGAACAAATCTGAATGGAAATCGTTAGCAATCTCACTCGAACACACATTACAATCGGCTTGAACAAATCAGAACAAGATAACCAATCTATGAAGTATGAACAAATCAGAACAAGATAACCAATCTATGAACAAATATCGTATGAAAAATCTATAAACAAATCGATGAAACTGGAAACAAATAATATATAACTAATCGAAAAAACAGAAACATGGATTTGGAAGATAAAACAAATCGATGATACTGAAAATAAATCGATGGATTGTGTAACACCTTGAAAATTCGTGTTCAATGAAATAACGACACGTGTCATGAAAGACAAAACGCGTTGTAAACCCGGATTTAATAAAGATGGTTTGGCAAGATTTAAAAGTGGCGTCATGTTAATTTTTACCTCTGAACGACCTCATTTATAAATCCCAAGACCCAAGTATATATATCTTAAACATCTAAATCCAGAAATTCTTGACAATAATTGAGGTAGTGGACTCCTACGAAGAAAATGCACGGTAAACCTTCTTGTTCGGCACTTTCAAAATGAATCCAAGCAAACAATTCAAAATGGTAGGGTTTGTAACTGTTCAAGGCCCTTTTGGGAGGTCCCAAACTGATAAAACAAGTACCATATTCGAAACCACGAGTTGCCCTTTCAAAACACCAAAGAACAACATATTTTTGTGCCTGATGTCAAGCTTACGGACCTCAACATTGGTGAGCTTGAGGTCCGTAAGGTAGTGCCCAGCGACAGAAACCGGCTGTTGCCTGTTTTAAGCGCAATTTTCGACCTTTAAATGATTTTCCACATCTTTCTTGGCCCCTAAACAACCCCTAAACATCTAGGACACCTGTGGGAATGTTGTGGTCAGTGCTAGACTTAGATGTCAATACATTGTGGTGCCTTGATCACTATATAAAGCTCCAATGTGCAAATACTTTGATCATTCCTTCCTCAAACATCTTCTGATCAATTGTGGAGCACAAGAGCACTCTCCAGGCTTTCCTAATCAACCATTAGACACTTGTAAGTTTGCTAATCCTTCTTTAATTAAGTTTAGCTTAGTTATTTAGCTAAAAGTCAAACCATCGTAATTACGGTTGGACTTCGAGATTAATTAATAATGGCTCAGTCAAATCTCGAATTAAAAGTAATTATAAGTTGGTAATTATGTGGGTAATAAACCCTTAAAAGGGTTCCCCCTGATTCCCACTCTAACTAGGTCAAATGTCGGGTCAAACTTGTATTTAAAAAGTCAACAGAATGTGTAAATTACAATTTATGCATAATTAGCAATGTAGAACACATACAACCTGTTTGATCATTAATATAACTTGGTAATTAGTGTAAGGACATGTCTAAACATGTTCAACCCGATAATTTCCTGTTTAGACCCGGTTCAGAACCGAAAGTCGCATAGTTTGACTTATACTTTGACTTTCAGTTCTGACCCGTTAAGGTATGTTTTAGAAATGCCTTAGACCTTTATTTGGACCAGGTTACATGCTAGTATAACCCTCTGTGATTATACACCTCGGATCATTAGTTATCCAATTAATATGCATGATTCCGTTAATTGCTCATATGTTGACCATTATGCCCTTTTCACCTTAAAACGTGATTTTTGAAAATGTAAAAGAGTAGAAACCTTAATTACTGATATATAAACTTGTATACAAAATTTGACATCAGTTTGAGGTGTAGGTTAAGAGTTATGCTCGTTAGCGTAAAATTAAAGCTTTATGTTAATTAAACGGCGTATTTAGCGTAAAGCCTACTTAAACATACTTTTTGATATCAAACTTATTACCCACTGATGTAATACATTATTTTGGGATTTTTGAAGATTTTTAATTAATTTAGAGGCTGAGCATAACTCATAGTCGTAGGCTTAATCCGGTACTTGTCGGTTTTGCCCTTACGGGCCATAAAATGAGTTTCACATATCTAAACGACTCCAAACCTTTTGCTACTGATCACATATGATAAATAAATTATTTTAAGCCTTCTGGAAATATAAAAATATCATATTTATGTATCAAACCCGGAAATGGCCTCTAATCGCCTTTTAAGCGTTTTTAACACATAGTATGTACTAAAACTATTTTAAACATACAAGGGTTGATACCTACTAATATTTGAGGCAAATTATAATATTTTAACAGTAAGCAAAGGTTGATAAACTCAGACTTCAGTTTTGAGCTTTTCGGCTTATGTGAAATTACCAAAATGCCCCTACGGTGCATAGTTTGGTTATAATTGATAAATTTCACATATATACTTTACCCTACTGTTATAACTCACTAAATTGAGTATGTTTGCTAATTACATCAGACCTGTAACTCAAATAAACACTTAAACTCTTTTACAACCTTTAAAATGACCAAACTACCCCTACGGGGCATAGTTTGTGTTTAAATTCATTTCGGGCATAATAAAAGACATCTTACTGATGTCACAACATATATGAAGCATATTAACTTAGGAAACCTGTAAATGGCTCATATGTATACCCGTTACGCTTATTACGCGTTCGGTTCAGTTTATGTAACTAGTTTACATAAACTAGCCTAAACGGGTCAAACCTTAACGGTTTTATCTCAAAATCCAGAATGTGTATGAAATACCCATATTAAACAAGTCTCTGAACTTGTCGGGTCTAAATCACATTCTATCCGGTCTTCGCTTAATCGTGCGTACGAACCGTGTCTTTGAAACTAACCGGTCTAAGCTTAAGCTTAACTAAAGACCCGTTAGGATTCTAATAGGTTATTATAAACCTTCGTTCCAGATTAGGAGGACCAGTAAAAGCTACGTGCATTTTGCTTATTGTGAATTATACTTTGCTCAGGTAAATACTTTTAACTTATTTTCCCTATACGGGCTTGGGTTACGGTATATAGCATACCGCTTGATCGGGCATCAAATCTTCCATCGTTGGGTGGTTAATTGAATAATTTGATCGGCTCGTTTAAACAGTCTTGTTACTTAAAGCCTTTGGGGGGTTAATGACCATGTCCCGGATATCCTTGGCATCATTTTACGAAATGGCCACGACTTAAGCGCGGGGTGTAGGCGTATACCCGTCAGTGCACAAAAGAATAATGTGGTGTGTCTATTGATCTTTAACCCGGATAAGATCCGGGCTACTGAACGCACAAGGAACATGTAATTCGTTCACAAGATTATATATTTAAATAATTCTCCCAAGTTAAATAAAAATGTTTATGCCACGTGCATCCAAATCAATTTTCAATTATTTTCCAAAATGAGTCAGTTGATTGTATTTACCAGTGTAAACTGACGTATTTTCCCAAAAAGATTAAATGCAGGTACTAAGCGTAATTGGCTGGGATTTCTCCTTAGCATCAATAGAAGTCTCGCAAGCTTAAGATGCCAAAAGTCTGTTGAACTATTGTTTCCATTTTGTTTCCGATCCATCTGTGGATAAACTTCCGAATATTGTGACATTTGATATTACAATATTAAATTCGGTTGTATTATATCTTTTAAATTGCTTCCGCTGTGCATATTAAATATTGTGTTGTTTGACTATTATGTTGCCAACCACGTCACGATACTTCCCAACCGGGCCCACCGGTGACACATGGAAATCGGGGTGTGACAGGTTGGTATCAGAGCCAACACTGAGTGAATTAAACACTAGCCTTTTGTGTTTAATCTCAGTTACACAATTGCACAATTCTAAACTTTCGAGTCTAGACATATAACATAGGACAAATTCCACTTTGTTTGTGTTGTCCTTTATTTTGCATATATTTTTTTTGTTATCTCATGCCATATTGACAGGATTAACAAAATGCCGCCAAGATTCTTCAGGAGAAGAGGAAGAGGCAAGGGGCCAATCACCGCCCCCAATCATAATGAAGCTGGATCTTCGAATGTGCGAGCTCCATCTACCACGGAGAGTGACGATCCCCGGCAGAACCGGAGAAACCTCTTTGAGCCGGCTAGACGGTTGGTCTCACACAGTTCAACACCTCCTAACCCTTATGGGCCACAGCCGGAGTATGAGCCCAACAACCCTCAACCGTCCTACACACCGTTACAGCGATTCTTATCGCACAACTCTTTTGGTGACCCTACACCAGTTTTTAGGGGCCGGTTTAACCCGGCGAATTATATACAAGAACCAGTGGGTTTCAACCCATTGGGACCGGAGGACCATTTTTCCGGAGATCACGCAGATGATATGGACGAGGATACGGACCCCGTCGAGCCAGCCAGTGGTACACCAAACCACCCGATAGAGATCTCTGACGGATATTCTTTCCACGGATCACCCTATGTTGGTCCAGATAGCTTTCAAGCTATGTTTACCAGGCACGAATGGTACTATACGCCTCCTCGCCATTCACCGCCTCAGCAGCAGCAACAGGATCCCTCTGTGGATTCGCGGTTTGTGGCAGTTACGCCACCGCCTCCACCGCCACCAGTTCAACCGGCACCTCCGAAACCGCAAAGGCGTAGGAGATCTGGACCGCGTATGTCTACACGGGGAGGAGATTTCCATTTCATCTCTCCTCGGCAATCAAGTGGCAGCCATTACCCGCCACATCAGGAGGACCCACAAATGGGTGGACCCTCACACCCAGTTGCACCGCAACCACCACCTATGGGTTTTGATAACCCAATTCCAGCATACACGGGTTCCATGGCGTATAACCCGTTTGAACAGCCAGTGCACACCAACTACAACTACGCCGAAGCCGATCCTTACATGGTAGCGGCTAACTACAACACCCAAGGACCCTATGGAGATCCATGGGGAGTAGGGTACCCAACTCATGGGTACCAGATACCTGCAAGACCTATTATCAGGCAACAATCGCAACCACCAAGGTTCTCTCCACCAGAGCGTGAAGAAATTCTGCAAAGGTTGGACCATGTAGAGCGAGAGTTTCACAGGGAACGAAGGGAGCGACAAACTTTCTTCCAAGGACTAACGAGCCTAATTAAAGGAAAGAGCAAGAAGGACCGCTAAATCCTTCTATTTGTTGTTAAGCCCCTGCGTGGGCCAGTCTTGTTGTATAAACCCCTGCGTGGGTGTGCTTGTTTGTTTTGACCCCTGCGTGGGTCTACCTTTCTGTAAACCCCTACGAGGGTATGTTATTTGTGTAAGTCCCTGCGTGGACTATTATGGTATTAAGCCCCTGCGTGGGTATATGTGTTATTAAGCCCCTGCGTGGGTAAGTACTTGTTTAAACCCCTGCGTGGGTAAATTTGTTATTTGAAAAGACTCGTTTAGGGCAGCGTGTAATATTTTAATAAATAAATGGAATGTTATGTTTATAAATTTCATCTTGCTGTTATATGCATAAATATTATATATGAAATAAATAAATTAAAATCATTCCTTTTAAAAATAATCTGCCTACTTTAAATTTTTAATAAAAATCTTAAAGAGTGAAACCTAGCCTTCGGGTCATTTTAAGGCCGGGCCAAGATGGTAAGACCTGTTCAAAAGATTCAAATCCCAGTTAACATCTGAAAACATGTTAACACTCCTGGCAGACGTGATTCATTAAAATCACACACGTCATTCGTGTTATTGGATTCTTCAAAAGATTCCTAACCCAATTTTATGATCTCTGAATCATGGGTGTAGGTCATCAATTAAGATGATCATATTTTGACCATACGTGGTAATATAGCGCCTACGGGCCCTGCTCATTTCCATATGAGCCAAAAGACAGTGGTAGCGATGACTCCCTGTCAGATAAAGGTAATGAACTAGGTTCAAACCTTCATGCTTTGATTCTCTGAAATCATAGCTTATAATTTATAAATTTCCTTGTGACTAGGCCTATTGTGCGAGTATACCTTCATGTTTTGATTCTCTGAAATCATAACTTATAAATTAAATTATCCAAGTGACTAGGCCTTTTGTGCCACAAATAAAACTGTTATTGTTTTATAATTAGGATAAATTATGATAGAAATCCTAAATAAATTAACCAAATATGGTCTCTGTTTACCATGGTTAATGAATTACCCTAAGGGGAAATTCCATAATAAACTCCCAAATAAACTATTGTCCTTGTTTTCTGTAACAGTTCAATTAAAATGGCTAACTCAGACGAGATAAATAGTCATCCAGTGGAGAACATTGATAACGCCCGGATTAATCTAACGGGTGATGAATTAAAAGCGTTGGTCGACGACGCAGTTACAAAGGCATTAGAAAGGCAGTACGAAGAGTATAGTGGGACTCGTAGTAGGACCCTATCTACACAGCCTTCAAAGCCACCGTCCAAGAAGGATGAACCGAAGAAAGATGATGATCGACACTCCTCGAACCACCACAGTGCTCCATCTCAACAGGTTATACTAAACCAAGGACCCCGTGACAAGGGTTGCTCTTATAAGTATTTCGTTTCCTGCAAACCCCGGGATTTCACTGGGGAGAAGGGAGCCATTGACTGTATAACGTGGCTGGATTAGATGGATACGGTTGTGGATATCAGCGGATGCGTTGGGAGAGATGTGGTCAAGTTTGTGTCGCAGTCTTTTAAGGGTGAAGCTTTAGCATGGTGGAGATCTCTGATTCAAGCCACCGGGAAAATCCCATTGTACAACATGTCTTGGGATCAATTTGTTACCCTCATCAGGAAAAATTACTGCCCTCAGCATGAGGTGGAGAAGATAGAGTCTGATTTTCTATCATTGGTGATGACAAACCTTGACTGTCAAGCTTACCTAACGAGCTTCAACACGATGTCCCGGTTGGTTCCTTATCTTGTGACAACTGGCCCAAAACCGGTAATTTCCGTACACTTTAATTATTACTTAATGACTATAATTATGTGCTTAAACGTCAACATTGTCTGATTACATACTATACAAGTGAATTCATGTACGTTTAATACTACAAAATAATGCTTTGTGCATTAACGAGAGCGTTGCGTCAGAAATACTAGTAAACTCACCGGTAAGACACATTGTGTCAACAGAACCGCAGAAAGCAGTCAGACATTAGAACTGAGGCCTAGGTGTAGGTCCAACGTTAAGAATGCATTAAAACCCAAGAGTATATACAAGGGTTAACATATAGACTCTCCGAAAGCTAAAATACGCACTAAAAAGCACCCGAAACGCACTTTAAGTGCAAAATTTTATTAAATTCAGCTATGACCAGCTTTTAAACAATAAATGTCATACGGAATTTACGTTTTATGGTCCAGAATATTTCCCTAAGCGTTGGGAATTAAAAGGGTTACAAAAGGACACCTTACGGAACAATTAAACAAATTAACGGAACAGTATCCGACCGAACAACCGGACATTACCCGGGACACTAAATTTTTGCCAAACATATTAATTATTTATTTCTTGGCCAGTCGTGATCCCCGAACACCCTAACACCCGCTAAAAAGCAAACAAATAACATATGTGAAAGTTACACTTGAGATCTAATTTATGGTTGTCTTTTAGTTCAAAATTTACACATTACCCCCCCCCCCCACAACCGAAAATCTGCCCTCATGGACCCACCATATCACCACACATGCTTCAAATATCTTGGCTTGATTTTGTGGTGATTGTTTAATAAATATTGCTTATGGAAGTAGCCAATATATGTGGATGAATCTTATAAGATCTTGGACAAAGATCACAACTATAAT
This sequence comes from Helianthus tuberosus, assembly GCA_030545235.1. NCBI lineage: Eukaryota > Viridiplantae > Streptophyta > Magnoliopsida > Asterales > Asteraceae > Helianthus > Helianthus tuberosus. Next base: position 11,510,659 of record CM060412.1, on the reverse strand, counting down.
TCCCATATCTTCACTCTCTCTCCTCACTCTCTCTCTCCCTCACGGCTGCTCCCAAACCAAACCCATCACCACCTTCCAACATTCTTCATCTTCTTCATTTACTAGAGCCATTCAAAGCTTGAAGATCATCTATGGAGGTTGCTAGTTAAGGAGCTTTGTTCTTGTCTTGTTCATCATCTTTCCTCATCATCTTTGCACTAGAAATTCTACCCTAGCCTTGTGCTAGTAGTAAGTCTCATTACACCCTTGTTCATCTTATTTTTGGTGATCAAAAATATGTAGTATGATGTTTATGGTTAAACCACAAGAATAAGAACACTAAGATGTTGAACATGAAACTTTACTTAAAACTTGGACATAAAGGATTATATGAAGATGAAAACTTGTTGGTATAGGGTTGGTTAATACATATATGATGTTTGATCATCGAACTTTTGATAAACCCGTTATTCGGACACTTGTTAATACGATTTAGTAACATTTAAACCACAAAACAACATGCTGAGTTACTTTTTCAGCCGTCTTTAACAGGCTGTAAACAGACTTTAATAAATCGAAAAACGGAATTTCTGAAGCCTAATTTGTGTATTTTAGAAAAACGAAGAAAATGGCGCTGGAATCGTATTTTTTTGAGGTCGTTTACTATTTTAAAAGTCTGTTTTTACGACAGCAGCTAAGGCTGAGTTTAACTGCAGTAAAATGGGCTGTACGTTTTCGGTCGCAACTTGAAACCTAAACAGAACCAGCCCCTGAAATTTTTACCAAAGATGGTCACTGATGTATTTGTGACCCTCGAACTGGAATTTCGATAAACGGACTTACGAGGAATTTTTGACGAATTTTTCCGTAAACTGTGATCAGAATGTGACAAATCTGATCACAGTTCGGTAAACGATTTTCTATAAATTATAGATAATGAACTAGACCCCGATATTTTTACACAATAATTTGTGGGTCGATTAAGACGTTCCGCAAAAAATTGGGAATTTTTTTGAACAAATTAAGTATCTTATTTACTCGTCCGAAAACAGTCCAGTTTTTCACATATTGAAACTGAAACGACAAGGATAGTATTTTGCATATTCAAACGTAAGGGTTGATTGTTGATGATCATGGTTTGATTTCAAAAAAAAAGAAAATGATATGCTACTTAGCATGGACACCTCCATTTACAAAGGAGACTATGGCGAAATTTTCCGAAAATCCTAACACTTAGTAAATATTTTCTAGGCAAATGTTTGCTAGTATGTTCTAAACTAAGTTTTTCGAATATAGACCTCGCCATGATTTTTGTAACAAAAATACACATACAACGTACAAGATACATAACTCGGGTGCAAAGTGCAAAATACAAGAAACTTATATTTATTTTTGGAGAAAATAATATAAGTAAGATACTTAGTTAAAAATATAAATTATTTTTAACACTAGAAAACATATACCTAAAAGACAGTGACTTGTACTTGTACAATACAAGTCTAGTGACTAACGATAATAAAAACACGTTTAGGTCACGACGCTATATAAGCAAATCCGGTGAAGTTTACGACGCAAGGAACGCAAAGTTGTGAGTTCATGCTCCCCCTTTTCTCTTAACTGTTTTCAGTTTTATAACTTCGGGGGTGAAATACATGTACAAATACGACAATATTTACAAATGATATGATGGATACAAAAATTGAGGAATGATACGAGAAATCGTGTCACGAATAGGGTACCATAAGCACCATTAATCGTGTACATACTAAGACCGCAGAACAGAAGGTTAGATCTAACGGGTTCCGGGCAGCCCCACTCTTGGTGACAACTAGAGCCGAGTAGTGTTTTTGTGTCTCAGTCGTGAATCGACTACTAGAAAAATGCCTAAGGTTTGGTGACTTCCTATGTCGTGTCACATGTTAATGGCTTTGCAACCCATTAACACTTGATACATATGGAAATACCTAATTTATACAAGAAGACTTGATTTATACATAAGCACGTGGTGTGCACAGAAGACTTGATTTATACATAAGCACGTGGTGTGCACAAAAGACTTGATTTATACATAAGCACGTGGTGTGCACAAAAGACTTGATTTATACCAGATACAAATTATGTTTTCATACTTAGTATACAAACGTGAAATACAAATACTGCATGAATTCACACCAACTTTATGTTGACGTTTTTCCAAAAACTCACATGTATTTCAGGTAACTAGGATGGATGTGCGCGCGGTTTTACTCATGCTCTTGGATGTCGCTTTGTTTATCTTTGAATAAAGTTGTAAACTTATCAGACAAAATGCTGTCTTGTGATGTAAACACTTAAACCATGTTTTCGGTTATGTAATGTTTGGCATTTTGAAACTAATTTATGAGCATGTAGTATGTTTACCTTTCGTATGCAATGAGAACCTTTCATGATCACACCTCGTGCTTCCGCCGCAGAAAGGGGTGTGACAGATTGGTATCAGAGCTGCGATTGTAGTGAACCAGGATTCCTTCTCGAGTCTAGACTACAATCTCTAGGATCCTTTCACGAAAACAATTTTCCAAAGAGTTTTCATTGCATAAAACGTCCCGCGACATCCACTACCTGAAACTATTCACAAGAATCTAGAAAAGACACTACGAGACTTAGGGTGCACTGGAGTAGCACTTGCCTATAACTGAGAAATTACTTGCAATTATGTGTGATAATTAGCATATACATATACTAGAAGTAGAACGTCACACGCATATGTGACTTTGACTAAAAACAATGGCCGAACTGAAGGAAGAAATACAAGGATGAAACGAACTGTGCGGACTATGCAAGGGATTACGTAATTATGGATGCATACATAATTATGGAATTCAGTGCACAGTAATCACAGCAAGTCTTGTCACGTATAGATCCCCACAAGAAAAGGTCAAACGTGAACACCAGCCTATTTAATACTCTGCTAGAGTAATAATTGTTTGATGTCACTTATGTGGTATATGCCTGTGTATATATATACTACTACTGTCTGGTAAGACGATATCAAATAAAGGTTTAACCCTATTGTGTTATGTTCTGTCAGAACATGGCACCAAGAAAAGCTGTGAACGCTCGTGATCAACCTCCTCCTCCCCCACTGCCAAGAATTACCGAAGAGCTGGAAGCTCTACTGGAAGAAAGGATCTCCGCTGCTATCGCCCAGTACGAGGCAAACCGAACCCAAGACAGTGGCAGATGTAACAACTCTCATCAAAAGTCATAATTATTAAATTAATTAGTCCAAAAGGAAACCCTAATTGAGACACCCAAGTGATTCTGAACAAACCCTGAAATTTTCATAATTTTCAGAATCAGGATTAGGGCCCCTAAAACTCAGGGGGGGGGGTTAAACCCTATGGACGATTATCCATTTTAAACGTTGGCAACAAGGAATTATCGAAAACTGTCAACTCAGCCAAGCTAGTGCCAACCGTGGCAACCTATAGCTAAAATATAGGTCTCACGCGGCCCGCCTCAGGTTAAGCGTGTTCTCACGCGGGCCGCCTGAGGGTAAAATTTCACCTATAAATAGTGGGGTTTGGGACTGGAATCTGAGCACAGAAACGACGTAAAAATTCATAATATACACTGAGTTACGTTCAAATTACTATACCAACACACACGGGTCTCGAAATTCTGCCACAATACCGGGTATTAGCATAATCGCTGCTACGATTCATTTATCCGACGATCAAGATATCCAATGCATGTTTAAATGCCGCCCACATTAGGGTTATACTTTATCGTTCGTCATTAATTTGACGGATTGTCGTTAATTCGATAGGTAAAGTATTATACTTTATCGTTCGTTGTTAAAACAACGGATCATCGTTAATTCGATGGGTAAAGTATTATACCTTGTCATTCGTTGTTAATTCAACGGATCATCGTTAATTCGATGGACAAAGTATTGCATTTTGACATTCATTGTGAGAATTTGATCTCGTAAATTATCGTAATTGCTGGATTGATTACTAACCCAGTTTTGTGTGCATTGTTATTATATTAGGTTAACAAGGCTAAATCATAGATTAGACTCTGACCATATTAAATCAGCAATGTGAGTCATTCTCTCTTTTTATCAAAATTGTTTACAAAATCATGTTTATTTCAAAGTTATAATTACGGGGATTAAGTCTTTGTAATCACCCAGTTACAGCCGGTATGTGGGGTTTTGTATACATTACTTGATAATCGTCACCATTGGGGCAGCCAATGGGGGATATGACCATAGTCACAGACACCATTGGACGAATGGGCCAATGGGTTGAGTGACAAATACTGTGGGTAGTTGGCTTGATATCAGAAACATTGTAATCGCTCTTAATACTGTAAATTATAACAAATGTGTCATTTTAGTAATAGAATGATTCACTCAGTATTTCCCGCTGAAAAAACATTTTTCAAACATGTTTCAGGTGATCTGTTGTAATTCAGGAAAAGTGCTGGGGAGCATTTCAAGCTTAAGATAGTGGCTCATTATAAAATAAAGAAATAAGTTTTGTAACATAACGATTTCCTAGAAAAACCATACTATTGTAAATTATCGGGGTTTTATCCCGAATTGTGAAATAAAATAATCGGGTAAAAATTTTAGCTTTAAACGATCTTGTTTCCGCTGTTAAACTCAATTAAATCAATACCGCGGTATTTCTGTCCCGCGGCTCCTGAAACGGGTCAAACCGGGTCGGGGGCCGTGACAGAAAAAGGTGGTATCAGAGCCACTGGGTTAAGCTAATTAAGTATTTAGAAATACTTAATTTTTCCTGATTACTATTATGTGATTATTTGTATTATTAACTGATTATTTGATTATTTGTTAGTTACAGTATGGGTAAGAAAAAGCTGTCAAGCATCTATCTTAAATTAGATAAATCATCTAATGAGAAGGGAAGTTCATCCCGAACTAAATCCTCGAATCAGGCTGAAATTCCTGAAGAAGGAATATTCGTGCGAAAGGCACAATACGAGGAATCACTTTCTCCTAAAAGGAGGGAAATGATTATTAAGAAAAGTAAAGAGAAAATCCGAGAAAAGAGGATTAAACGAGAAACTCAAGAATTAATTGATAAATCACCTTGGGAAGATAAACTAGATGAGAAATGGGCTAATTTATATATGCTAGCCACCGTAGCAGAAAATATAAATCTTTAAAGTTTAGCACCCTACTCTCACAATCTAGAAACTCTGTGTAATAAATAAAATTTGAAACCTAAGTGTGTTTGTCAGTTATCTTTGTAATCAACTAGTACACTGTGTGTAATAAATTACAAAGTTATTTGTAAATTTTAACTTAGTATTTTATGCATTTTGCATATATGCTACACCAGCATGAGTGAAATATCCGAAGATTTTCAGAATCTTAATCTTTATCCCGTAACTGTCGAAGCTTCCAAAGAATATACTAGCTACTATCCCGATATTGAACAACCAGTAGAATTCAAGGTTCCACCTTTGAGCAAGCCAAAACAGAAGAAAAGAACTTATGTAGGATGGAGGAAAATTCGTAAGAAGAAGCCAGCTAAGAAACTGCCCAAAATAAATAATCCTTTGAAAAAGGGAAAAGAAGTTATAACCGGAGAGAGTTCTAAACCACAAGAAATGGAAACTGGAGACAAAGAGGAGAATAAGGAGATAGAAATACAAATGGAGGAAATTACTAAAGAAGTAGTAATGGAAGTTGGGCAAGGGTCTATACCAGCTCAGAGAGAAATCGGAGAGAGTTCCAATCCAAACCAGGAGAGAACTTTTCAAGATGAGATAGACTTCCTGTTGGCAAGCTGTGAAACCATTCAGCCTGTCAATAATAATAATAATAATATTTTTAATTATCCTCTTGTAAACCAACTCCCTATGAATTGGGAACCAACAATTCCAGATCCAATAGTCCACTCCCAACCCATAGGAATGGACGAATGGTGGACGAACGATTGGCAATTTCAAAATATTGTCAACGATCCTTACTCTTTTCTTCCACAATTCGATCCAGAACCATTACCTAATCCACCCATGAGCAATGAAAACATGGCTGAACTTCGCCACTTTGGCGAAGAGTTGTTTGATGCTGGAACTAGAATCAGGGAGATAGGGGGACAGATTGCTTGGAAGTACGACGAAAGGGAAATGCGTTTTTAAAACAGCAAGTAACGAGAGATAGTACGATGATAAAATGGTAGTTGTATAATAGTATTAGTAAGTCAGTCTGTAAATAACCAATAAAACTCTATATGATATCTGTGAGTAATGATGCATGCTATGATAGATATATATAAAATGAAATCGAAAGATCGATTATTTTGACTATATCTGTATTATACAATTTTATGATTGTTTGTATATAATTATTATTTGTCAGTTACTAATAAAATTTATATATATACATTATCAGATGGCAAACAGTGATAATGAACCTATTAATGAAGTTAATCATTCTGAACAACATTCAAGAGATCAATATATGACTCGGCAAGATATCGAAAACATTGTTGCTCAAGGGATAGCCAATGCTATTCCAACATTCGTTGCTGCTATAAAGAATCCGATCGAACCGCAACAAATTGTTCCTAGCAAACAGATTACTGAAGATAACTTCAGTAATAGTGTAAATGGAGGCAATAAGCATGATAATCATAATAAGGAACCACATCAAGCTCCATTACCCAAGAAAATGAAAACTGCAACGCCTGGTTGCACTTTCAAAGAATTCCTTGCTTGTAAACCCACTGAATTTGCAGGCAATGAAGGAGCAACTGCATCACTGCGTTGGTTAGAGAAAACCGAAGCAGTCATTGCAATAAGTAAATGTGGTAAAGATGACCAGGTCATGTATTCATCCAATCTGTTCAAAGAAGGAGCACTCGAGTGGTGGAATACTGTGTTACAATCAAAAGGAAGAGCAATAGCTTATGCTATGACTTGGGAAGAATTTAAGGGTTTGGTAGAAAGAAAATTCTGTCCTGAGTATGAGAAGGAACAAATGGCGAATAAATTTCTAAATCATCGGATGATGAGTGTGGATTGTCGCGGTTATACCTCGACATTCTTCGAATATGCAAGAGTAGTACCAACATTGGCTTCGCCAGAACCGGTACTTATTTCTCGCTATATTTGGGGGCTAATTAGCGAAATCCGCAATATTGTTAAAGCTGCGAGACCTCGCACTATTGATGATGCGGTAGAATTAGCCAACACTCTGACTGATGAATTGGTGCGCACAAGAGATGAAGATAGGAAGAAGGCACTAGCTCAGAAAATTACCCAAGGATTTCGTGTGGGTAATAATAACAGCTTCAAAAGAAAAGGAACAGGGCAATCTCCAGCTCCGTCATTCTGCAGGAAATGCAAAAAGAAGCATTTTGGAAGATGCGATATTACTTGCAATTTTTGCAAAGCTATAGGACATCGTGAAGAAAATTGTAAAAAGAAGACAGTAATCTGTTTTAACTGTGGAGAAGCGGGGCATTATAAAACAGAATGTCCTAAATTGGTCAAACCAGTAGATAACAAACCTAAGACGACCGAAGGAACTATTAAGAAGAATGCCAGGGCATTTCAGCTGACCACTCAAGAAGCAGAACTTATTCCGGATGTGATAGCGGGTACGTTCTTAGTTCACAACGTATATGCAAAAGTATTATTTGACTCTGGTGCAAACCAAAGTTTTATAAATACTTCATTCTGTCAAGCTCTTAGTTTACCTTTAACCAATACTAGGCAGATTTTTACAGTTGAAACAGCAGATGGAAATTCTGTTAAAATAGATAAAGTGTTGCAAGAAGGAAACATAGAACTTTTAGGACATAAATTCTCTGCAAGACTATTGCCGATGAATTTAGCTGAATTTGATGTTGTATTAGGAATGGATTGGTTAGTAGCCAACCATGCTAGAATCCTTTGTGATCAGAATTCCATAGAAATTCAATCACCTACCGGAGAAGTGATTAGGATTACAGGAGATAAACCACGTAAGCCCATGAAGTTCATATCAGTAATGAAAGTTGCTAATTATGAACGAAAACAAGGGATAGTGTATATGATTTCAGTAATCATTAGCACTAAGGGAAAAGATCTGAAGGAAATACCAGTAGTATCGGAATACTCTGATATATTTCCAGAAGATTTACCAGGATTACCTCCAGATAGAGAAGTAGAATTTAGGATTCATTTAATTCCAGGAACTACACCGATAGCCAAGGCACCTTATCGGTTAGCACCCACAGAAATGTTAGAATTGAAAAAGCAATTAGATGAATTACTAAGTAAAGGATTCATACAACCTAGCTCATCCCCTTGGGGAGCGCCAGTGTTGTTTGTGAAGAAAAAGGATGGTTCAATGAGGATGTGTATCGATTATAGGGAATTGAATAAGGTTACAATTAAGAATCGATATCCATTACCTAGGATTGATGATCTTTTTGATCAACTTCAGGGGGCTAGATATTTTTCTAAGATAGACTTACGCTCTGGATATCATCAATTGAAGGTACAAGAAGAAGACATACCTAAAACTGCTTTCAGAACTAGGTATGGTCATTACGAGTTTACAGTCATGCCATTCGGGTTAACGAATGCACCTGCAGCATTCATGGACATGATGAATAGGATTTGTAAACCGTACTTGGATAAATTTGTAATTGTTTTCATAGACGATATACTTATTTATTCCAAAAGTCAGACAGAGCATTGTGAACATCTTCATGCACTCTTAACTTTGTTAAGAAAAGAAAAGTTGTACGCCAAATTCTCGAAATGCGAATTTTGGCTAAAGGAAGTGCAATTTTTAGGACACATGGTAAATCATGAAGGTATTCATGTAGATCCTGCTAAGATAGAGGCAATTACCAAATGGAAGGTTCCACAAACAGCAATGGAAATAAGAAGTTTTATAGGTTTAGCTGGGTATTATAGACGGTTTATTAAGGATTTTTCCAAAATAGCCGTACCATTAACTAAGTTAACCTGTAAAGCCACTAAGTTTGAATGGGGACCTAAACAGGAAGAAGCCTTTAGGATTTTGAAACAGAAACTAACCCATGCACCAATATTAGCTTTACCAGAAGGAACTGGGGATTTTGAAGTATATTGTGATGCTTCAAAATTAGGATATGGATGTGTGCTTATGCAACGCAAAAAGGTAATTGCGTACGCATCAAGGCAATTGAAAAAGCACGAAGAAAATTATACGACTCATGATTTAGAGTTAGGAGCCGTAATTTTTGCCCTTAAGATTTGGAGACACTATCTTTACGGAAGTAAATTTACTGTCTACACCGACCACAAAAGTTTAAAATATATATTTGGGCAAAAAGAGTTAAACATGAGGCAAAGAAGATGGATGGAAATCTTAAGTGACTACGACTGTGATATTCAGTATCACGAAGGAAAGGCAAATGTAGTTGCAGATGCCTTAAGTCGTAAGTATTACGAGAAACAACGAAGGGTTCGTGCTCTCAGATTAAATCTACAAATAGATTTAATGGAACAATTGAAGAATGTTCAAACTACAGCAATCAAGGATGATGCTGAAGGAATGAAAGGACGGATCAAGGAATTAGAACAAGGAGCAGATGGAATTTGGAGATTCCATAAAAGTAGAATTTGGGTACCTAAGCAGGGAGACTTAAGACCTAAGATTTTAGTAGAAGCTCATAAATCTAGGTACACAATGCATCCAGGAAACAATAAGATGTACCAAGATTTAAGGAAGAACTTCTGGTGGATAGGAATGAAAAAGGACATAGCCAGCTATGTTTCTAAATGTCTTACTTGTTCACAAGTTAAAGCAGAACATCAGAAACCTTCAGGATTACTACAACAATTAGAGATGCCAGTATGGAAATGGGAACTTATAACAATGGATTTTGTTACTAAGTTACCCAAAACCAGAAAAGGTAATGATGCGATTTGGGTAATTGTGGATCGATTAACCAAATCAGCTCACTTTCTACCTATGAAAGAAACCTTTAGCATGGAAAGACTGGCTAAATTGTATGTAGATGAAGTTGTATCCTTACATGGAGTTCCACTCTCCATTGTTTCGGATAGAGATAGTCGTTTTACTTCCCATTTCTGGAAAAGTTTTCAGCAAGCTATGGGAACTCGACTAAATTTGAGCACTGCATATCATCCACAAACAGATGGACAAAGTGAAAGGACAATCCAAACTCTAGAAGATATGCTCCGAGCATGTGTAATAGATTTTGGTGGAAGTTGGGATGATCACTTACCATTAATTGAATTCTCCTATAACAATAGTTATCACTCAAGCATTGAAACTGCTCCATTTGAAGCACTATATGGAAGAAAGTGCAGAACTCCAGTTTGTTGGGCAGAAATAGGAGAAAGTCAATTATCAGGTCCTGAAATAGTGCAAGAAACAACTGATAAGATTACTCAAATCAAGGAAAGATTGAAGACGGCTCGAGATCGTCAGAAGAGTTATGCAGATAATAGAAGTAAGCCGTTAGAATTCCAAGTTGGAGACAAGGTACTGTTGAAAGTTTCTCCTTGGAAAGGGGTAGTCAGATTTGGAAAGAAAGGAAAGCTAAGTCCAAGGTACGTAGGACCATTTCCAGTGATCCAACGTATAGGACCAGTAGCTTATCGTTTACGACTACCAGAAGAATTATCTGGAGTACATGATGTATTTCATGTATCCAATCTCAAGAAATGCTTATCAGATGAATCACTGGTAGTACCTCTTCGAGATATAAAAGTAAACGAAAAGTTAAAATTTGTGGAAAAACCTCTTCAGATAGAAGACAGAAAAGTAAAGTTTCTCAAACACAAACGACTAGTTCTAGTCAAAGTTAGATGGGATTCAAAGAGAGGAGCTGAGTACACTTGGGAACTGGAATCAGAAATGAAGAAAAAGTATCCTCATTTATTCTAGTAAAACTCGAGGACGAGATTTTTTGTAAGGTGGGGAGAATGTAACAACTCTCATCAAAAGTCATAATTATTAAATTAATTAGTCCAAAAGGAAACCCTAATTGAGACACCCAAGTGATTCTGAACAAACCCTGAAATTTTCATAATTTTCAGAATCAGGATTAGGGCCCCTAAAACTCAGGGGGGGGGGGGGTTAAACCCTATGGACGATTATCCATTTTAAACGTTGGCAACAAGGAATTATCGAAAACTGTCAACTCAGCCAAGCTAGTGCCAACTGTGGCAACCTATAGCTAAAATATAGGTCTCACGCGGCCCGCCTCAGGTTAAGCGTGTTCTCACGCGGGCCGCCTGAGGGTAAAATTTCACCTATAAATAGTGGGGTTTGGGACTGGAATCTGAGCACAGAAACGACGTAAAAATTCATAATATACACTGAGTTACGTTCAAATTACTATACCAACACACACGGGTCTCGAAATTCTGCCACAATACCGGGTATTAGCATAATCGCTGCTACGATTCATTTATCCGACGATCAAGATATCCAATGCATGTTTAAATGCCGCCCACATTAGGGTTATACTTTATCGTTCGTCATTAATTTGACGGATTGTCGTTAATTCGATAGGTAAAGTATTATACTTTATCGTTCGTTGTTAAAACAACGGATCATCATTAATTCGATGGGTAAAGTATTATACCTTGTCATTCGTTGTTAATTCAACGGATCATCGTTAATTCGATGGACAAAGTATTGCATTTTGACATTCATTGTGAGAATTTGATCTCGTAAATTATCGTAATTACTGGATTGATTACTAACCCAGTTTTGTGTGCATTGTTATTATATTAGGTTAACAAGGCTAAATCATAGATTAGACTCTGACCATATTAAATCAGCAATGTGAGTCATTCTCTCTTTTTATCAAAATTGTTTACAAAATCATGTTTATTTCAAAGTTATAATTACGGGGATTAAGTCTTTGTAATCACCCAGTTACAGCCGGTATGTGGGGTTTTGTATACATTACTTGATAATCGTCACCATTGGGGCAGCCAATGGGGGATATGACCATAGTCACAGACACCATTGGACGAATGGGCCAATGGGTTGAGTGACAAATACTGTGGGTAGTTGGCTTGATATCAGAAACATTGTAATCGCTCTTAATACTGTAAATTATAACAAATGTGTCATTTTAGTAATAGAATGATTCACTCAGTATTTCCCGCTGAAAAAACATTTTTCAAACATGTTTCAGGTGATCTGTTGTAATTCAGGAAAAGTGCTGGGGAGCATTTCAAGCTTAAGATAGTGGCTCATTATAAAATAAAGAAATAAGTTTTGTAACATAACGATTTCCTAGAAAAACCATACTATTGTAAATTATCGGGGTTTTATCCCGAATTGTGAAATAAAATAATCGGGTAAAAATTTTAGCTTTAAACGATCCTGTTTCCGCTGTTAAACTCAATTAAATCAATACCGCAGTATTTCTGTCCCGCGGCTCCTGAAACGGGTCAAACCGGGTCGGGGGCCGTGACAGCGGACCAAGCAACGCTAGACGTAATGGAGATTCATCTGGAGGAAACGCAGTTCAGGGCTGCACTTTCAAGCAGTTTCTCGACTGCAAACCAATGAACTATGACGGCACAGGAGGTGCAGTAGTGTTTGTACGCTGGACTGAGAAGACTGAAGCTACTATCCATATGAGCAAGTATACCGCGGATCAACAAGTCACTTTTGCTACGAGGTTGTTTGTTGATGAAGCTTTGACTTGGTGAGCAAAGATTTAGCATCGACCTCTTACCTATTCAATTAGGTAGCTTCGACATGGTGGTCAGAATGGACTTGTTGTCCAAGAACAAAGCTGAAGTTATTTGTCATGAGAAAATCATTCGCATCCCTCTAGCGAATGATGAAACTCGCATTGTACACGGAGAAAAACGAGACGCGCCTCTACGAATCATCAGCTGTACGAAGGCACATAAGTGCTTAAGGAAAGGATGTGTTGCTTTCCTAGCGCATGTTGTAGACAAGAAGGATGTGGAGCTGAAACTCGAAGGTATTCCTGTGGTGAAGGAATTCCCTGATGTTTTCCCGAAGATCTACCCGGACTACCTCCGCAACGACAAGTCGAATTCCGTATAGACTTGGTTCCAGGAGCCGCACCTGTAGCCAAGGCTCCCTATCGGCTTGCACCATCCGAAATGCAAGAATTATCTACACAACGTCAGGAGTTGTTGGATAAAGGATTCATAAGGCCAAGCTTCTCACCCTGGGGAGCTCCAGTATTGTTCGTAAAGAAGAAGGATGGAACTCTGCGGATGTGTATCGACTATAGAGAACTGAACAAGCTCACAATCAAGAATCGGTATCCATTACCGAGGATTGATGACTTATTTGATCAATTGCAAGGATCAAGCTACTATTCCAAGATCGACCTTCGATCTGGATACCATCAATTGAGGGTACAAGAGGAAAGCGTACCAAAGACTGCATTCCGAACACGTTATGGACATTACGAATTCCTTGTAATGCCGTTCAGACTAACGAACGCACCAGCGGTCTTTATGGATCTGATGAACCGCGTTTGCAAACCATATCTCGATAAATTCATGATTGTATTTATCGATGATATCCTGATATACTCACGAACGAAAGAAGAACACGAACAACACCTCAGGACCATTCTGGAACTACTGAAAAAGGAGAAACTTTATGCAAAGTTCTCAAAATGCGAATTTTGGATTCGCGAAGTACAATTTCTTGGTCACGTTGTGAATGAGAAGGGCATTCATGTAGACCCATCCAAGATAAAAGCCATAAAGAATTGGGAAGCTCCCAAAACCCCAACTGAAGTTCGTCAATTTTTGGGCTTAGCAGGCTATTATCGGCGATTCATTGAGAATTTCTCAAAGATAGCTCAACCGCTAACGACCCTTACACAGAAAGACAAGAAATACGACTGGGGTGACAAACAAGAAGAAGCCTTCCAACTACTCAAGAATAAGCTATGTGATGCACCAATACTATCATTACCCGAAGGCACTGAAGACTTCGTGGTATACTGTGACGCTTCACGACAAGGCTTGGGTTGCGTACTCATGCAACGCCAGAAAGTCATCGCTTACGCTTCAAGACAATTGAAGGTTCATGAAAGAAACTATACCACTCACGACTTGGAACTAGGTGCGGTGGTATTCGCCTTGAAGATTTGGCGACATTATTTATATGGTACTCGATGTACAATCTTCACAGATCACAAAAGCCTACAACACATATTTGATCAGAAGGAATTGAATATGCGCCAGCGGCGATGGGTCGAGCTGCTAAATGATTACGACTGTGAGATTAAGTACCATCCTGGAAAGGCAAACGTTGTAGCAGACGTGCTAAGTCGAAAAGAAAGGGTTAAGACCCTAAGGGTTCGAGCATTGGAAATGATTATTAGAACGAACCTCACTACGCGCATTCGTGACGCACAACAAGAAGCTCTCAAGGAAGAAAATCGTAAGGTTGAATACCTCCGGGGTGCATTGAAATATATGGCGCCAAATGAAGAGGGAACCTTGTACTTTAAGAAGCGCATCTGGGTTCCGCTCTATGGTGGCATACGAGAAGTCATCCTTGATGAAGCGCACAAATCAAGATACTCGATCCATCCAGGATCAGACAAAATGTATCAAGACTTAAAAGAATACTATTGGTGGCCGAGACTCAAGAGCGATGTTGCTGTTTATGTTGGAAAATGCCTAACCTGTGCTAAGGTTAAGGCTGAATATCAGAAACCGTCCGGCCTACTACAACAACCAGAGATTCCCGTGTGGAAGTGGGAACAAATCTCGATGGACTTCATAACGAAATTACCCAGGACCCCGAGAGGGCACGATATGATATGGGAATAGTTGATCGGTTAACAAAGTCTGCGCACTTCCTACCGATCCGAGAAAAAGACAGCACTGGAAAGCTTGCAGAGATATACTTAAGAGAAATTGTGGCACGACATGGAGTGCCAATCTCAATCATTTCAGACAGAGATGGACGCTTTGTCTCAAGAATCTGGCAATCATTTCAGGAAGCCTTTGGATCTCAGTTAGATCTGAGCACGGCATTCCATCCGCAAACAGACGGCCAGAGCGAACGGACTATACAAACGTTAGAAGATATGCTTCGCGCATGTGTCATGGATCTAGGCGGCAGCTGGGATACTCATCTACCTTTAGTTGAGTTTTCCTACAATAACAGTTATCATACAAGCATAAAAGCCGCACCATTCGAAGCTCTGTATGGCCGCAAGTGCCGATTGCCCTTATGTTGGGCAGACGCAGGAGATAAACGTATGGTTGGTCCTGAACTTGTACAAGAGACAACCGACAAGATTACGCAAATCCGAGAGCGCATTAAGGCGGCTCGGGATCGACAAAAGAGCTACGCTGATTTAGATCGAAAGCCATTAGATTTCGAGGTGGGAGACAAAGTGTTGTTAAAAGTCTCACCTTGGAAGGGCGTAGTAAGATTTGGAAAGCGAGGAAAGCTGAATCCACGATACATCGGACCATTCAGGATTTTGCTAAGAATTGGTACCGTGGCATACAAGTTGGAGTTACCGGAAGAACTTAATGGAGTACATGATACGTTTCATGTATCCAACCTCAAGAAGAGTCCAACACAAGAAGACGTGATCATCCCTGCGGATGAAGTACATATTGATGACGCCCTCCGATTTACAGAACAACCCGTTGAGGTTACCGACTGGAAAGTCAACAAGACCAGGAGGAGCACTGTTAAACTTGTCAAAGTACGTTGGAACTCTAAGCACGGACCCGAGTACACATGGGAACGTGAAGACCAGTTCAAAGAAAAGTATCCCCACCTATTCAAGAAGACTCCTGCGAGAGTTAGTTCAGCCTGAATTTCGAGACGAAATTCTTTTAACGGGGGGAGACTGTGACAACTGGCCCAAAACCGGTAATTTTCGTACACTTTAATTATTACTTAATGACTATAATTATGTGCTTAAACGTCAACATTGTCTGATTACATACTATACAAGTGAATTCATGTACGTTTAATACTACAAAATAATGCTTTGTGCATTAACGAGAGCGTTGCGTCAGAAATACTAGTAAACTCACTGGTAAGACACATTGTGTCAACAGAACCGCAGAAAGCAGTCAGACATTAGAACTGAGGCCTAGGTGTAGGTCCAACGTTAAGAATGCATTAAAACCCAAGAGTATATACAAGGGTTAACATATAGACTCTCCGAAAGCTAAAATACGCACTAAAAAGCACCCGAAACGCACTTTAAGTGCAAAATTTTATTAAATTCAGCTATGACCAGCTTTTAAACAATAAATGTCATACGGAATTTATGTTTTATGGTCCAGAATATTTCCCTAAGCGTTGGGAATTAAAAGGGTTACAAAAGGACACCTTACGGAACAATTAAACAAATTAACGGAACAGTATCCGACCGAACAACCGGACATTACCCGGGACACTAAATTTTTGCCAAACATATTAATTATTTATTTCTTGGCCAGTCGTGATCCCCGAACACCCTAACACCCGCTAAAAAGCAAACAAATAACATATGTGAAAGTTACACTTGAGATCTAATTTATGGTTGTCTTTTAGTTCAAAATTTACACATTACCCCCCCCCCCCCCCCCCCCACAACCGAAAATCTGCCCTCATGGACCCACCATATCACCACACATGCTTCAAATATCTTGGCTTGATTTTGTGGTGATTGTTTAATAAATATTGCTTATGGAAGTAGCCAATATATGTGGATGAATCTTATAAGATCTTGGACAAAGATCACAACTATAATTCCCATATCTTCACTCTCTCTCCTCACTCTCTCTCTCCCTCACGGCTGCTCCCAAACCAAACCCATCACCACCTTCCAACATTCTTCATCTTCTTCATTTACTAGAGCCATTCAAAGCTTGAAGATCATCTATGGAGGTTGCTAGTTAAGGAGCTTTGTTCTTGTCTTGTTCATCATCTTTCCTCATCATCTTTGCACTAGAAATTCTACCCTAGCCTTGTGCTAGTAGTAAGTCTCATTACACCCTTGTTCATCTTATTTTTGGTGATCAAAAATATGTAGTATGATGTTTATGGTTAAACCACAAGAATAAGAACACTAAGATGTTGAACATGAAACTTTACTTAAAACTTGGACATAAAGGATTATATGAAGATGAAAACTTGTTGGTATAGGGTTGGTTAATACATATATGATGTTTGATCATCGAACTTTTGATAAACCCGTTATTCGGACACTTGTTAATACGATTTAGTAACATTTAAACCACAAAACAACATGCTGAGTTACTTTTTCAGCCGTCTTTAACAGGCTGTAAACAGACTTTAATAAATCGAAAAACGGAATTTCTGAAGCCTAATTTGTGTATTTTCGAAAAACGAAGAAAATGGCACTGGAATCGTATTTTTTTGAGGTCGTTTACTATTTTAAAAGTCTGTTTTTACGACAGCAGCTAAGGCTGAGTTTAACTGCAGTAAAATGGGCTGTACGTTTTCGGTCGCAACTTGAAACCTAAACAGAACCAGCCCCTGAAATTTTTACCAAAGATGGTCACTGATGTATTTGTGACCCTCGAACTGGAATTTCGATAAACGGACTTACGAGGAATTTTTGACGAATTTTTCCGTAAACTGTGATCAGAATGTGACAAATCTGATCACAGTTCGGTAAACGATTTTCTATAAATTATAGATAATGAACTAGACCCCGATATTTTTACACAATAATTTGTGGGTCGATTAAGACGTTCCGCAAAAATTTGGGAATTTTTTTGAACAAATTAAGTATTTTATTTACTCGTCCGAAAACAGTCCAGTTTTTCACATATTGAAACTGAAACGACAAGGATAGTATTTTGCATATTCAAACGTAAGGGTTGATTGTTGATGATCATGGTTTGATTTCAAAAAAAAAGAAAATGATATGCTACTTAGCATGGACACCTCCATTATACAAAGGAGACTATGGCGAAATTTTCCGAAAATCCTAACACTTAGTAAATATTTTCTAGGCAAATGTTTGCTAGTATGTTCTAAACTAAGTTTTTCGAATATAGACCTCGCCATGATTTTTGTAACAAAAATACACATACAACGTACAAGATACATAACTCGGGTGCAAAGTGCAAAATACAAGAAACTTATATTTATTTTTGGAGAAAATAATATAAGTAAGATACTTAGTTAAAAATATAAATTATTTTTAACACTAGAAAACATATACCTAAAAGACAGTGACTTGTACTTGTACAATACAAGTCTAGTGACTAACGATAATAAAAACACGTTTAGGTCACGACGCTATATAAGCAAATCCGGTGAAGTTTACGACGCAAGGAACGCAAAGTTGTGAGTTCATGCTCCCCCTTTTCTCTTAACTGTTTTCAGTTTTATAACTTCGGGGGTGAAATACATGTACAAATACGACAATATTTACAAATGATATGATGGATACAAAAATTGAGGAATGATACGAGAAATCGTGTCACGAATAGGGTACCATAAGCACCATTAATCGTGTACATACTAAGACCGCAGAACAGAAGGTTAGATCTAACGGGTTCCGGGCAGCCCCACTCTTGGTGACAACTAGAGCCGAGTAGTGTTTTTGTGTCTCAGTCGTGAATCGACTACTAGAAAAATGCCTAAGGTTTGGTGACTTCCTATGTCGTGTCACATGTTAATGGCTTTGCAACCCATTAACACTTGATACATACGGAAATACCTAATTTATACAAGAAGACTTGATTTATACATAAGCACGTGGTGTGCACAGAAGACTTGATTTATACATAAGCACGTGGTGTGCACAAAAGACTTGATTTATACATAAGCACGTGGTGTGCACAAAAGACTTGATTTATACATAAGCACGTGGTGTGCACAAAAGACTTGATTTATACCAGATACAAATTATGTTTTCATACTTAGTATACAAACGTGAAATACAAATACTGCATGAATTCACACCAACTTTATGTTGACGTTTTTCCAAAAACTCACATGTATTTCAGGTAACTAGGATGGATGTGCGCGCGGTTTTACTCATGCTCTTGGATGTCGCTTTGTTTATCTTTGAATAAAGTTGTAAACTTATCAGACAAAATGCTGTCTTGTGATGTAAACACTTAAACCATGTTTTCGGTTATGTAATGTTTGGCATTTTGAAACTAATTTATGAGCATGTAGTATGTTTACCTTTCGTATGCAATGAGAACCTTTCATGATCACACCTCGTGCTTCCGCCGCAGAAAGGGGTGTGACATATCTGGTAACCCTGGAACCAAAAAGAATAGCTCTTTTTATCGGTGGTTTAGCCCCGGAAATCAAGGCAAGCGTGAAGGCTTCTCGGCCAGCTACTTTTAGATCTGTAGCTGACATATCCTTGTCCCTCACTTTGGATGCGGTCAGGCAGAGATCGCTGAGGAATAAGGAGGCTGAGAAGAGAAAACATGAGGATGATAGTTCACGTAGATCGAACAAGAAGCACTGTGGGAACGGTGACAACAAGAAAGGATCGGAGTCAAGGAAAGATGGGCATAATTCTGGTGAGAAGCCCAAATGCAAAATTTGCAAGAAGCAGCACTTTGGAAAGTGCAGACTTGAGTCGAACTCACAGACTCAGTCAAAAACCTATGCTTGTGGTATATGCAAGTCCACGGATCACAAAACCTTGGATTGCAAGAAGATGAAAGACGCAACGTGCTATCGTTGCAATGAAAAGGGGCATATTAAAACCAACTGCCCTAAATACACCAAGAAGCCTGAAGAGGCCAAGAAGACTAATGCTAGAGTCTTCAGAATGGACGCAAAGGAAGCGGTGCTAGACGACAACGTTATTACAGGTACTTTCCTTGTAAATGACGTCTATGCTAGAGTACTTTTTTATTCAGGCGCTGATAAGTCTTTCGTTGATAATAAGTTTTGTGAATTGCTGAAATTACCTGTCAAAACCTTAAATGTGAATTATGAGGTGGAGTTAGCAGATGGCACACTAGAAACCGTCTCAACTGTATTAGAAGGATGTGTTATATCCAATAAGAACCATTTTTTTCCTCTGTCTCTACTCCCCTTTAAGTTAGCTGGTTTTGACATAGTCTTGGGTATGGACTGGTTATCTCATAACCAGGCCCAAATTGTCTGCAACAAGAAACAAGTGGTGATAAAGACTCCGTCTGGTGAATCACTTACCATTCGGGGAGATACCCAGTATGGACTACCTGAGCAAGTGACTATGCTCAAGGCTTCAAAGTGCTTAAAGAGGGGTTGTGTCATCTACATGGCACGAGTGATTATTGATGAGCCTAAACCGAAGATAGAAGACATCCCTGTCATTTCTGAATACCCAGAAGTTTTCCCGGAAGAACTACCTGGTTTGCCACCAGATAGACAAGTGGAATTCAGGATTGATATCATCCCCGTAGCAGCACCAGTTGCCAGAGCACCCTATAGGTTGGCTCCAACGGAGATGAAAGAATTGAGGACACAGCTAGACGAATTACTAGCTAAAGGTTTCATAAAACCTAGTTCGTCTCCTTGGGGAGCACCTGTCCTATTTGTTAAGAAGAAGGACGGATCGATGCGTCTGTGCATCGATTATCGTGAACTTAATAAGGTCACGATCAAGAATAGATATCCTTTACCCAGGATCGACGATTTGTTCGATCAATTGCAAGGAGCAAGTTATTTTTCGAAGACTGACTTGCGGTCAGGCTACCATCAACTGAAGGTTAGAGATGAAGACGTGCATAAAACTGCATTTAGGACTCGTTATGGTCATTACGAGTTCCTAGTGATTCCTTTTGGGCTCACTAATGCACCAGCCGCGTTCATGGATCTCATGAATCGCGTTTGCAAGCCTTACTTAGATAAATTCGTCATCGTTTTCATCGACGACATTCTTATCTACTCGAAGAACCAAGCTGACCATGAGAAAAACCTTCGATGTATTCTCAAACTCCTGCATCAGGAGAAGCTCTATGCCAAATTCTCCAAGTGTGAATTTTGGCTTCGAGAAGTCCAATTCCTTTGACATGTGGTGAGTGAGCGTGGTATCCAAGTGGATCCTGCTAAGGTTGAAGCTGTTATGAACTGGCAAGAGCCAAAGACGCCTACAGAGATTCGTAGCTTCCTGGGTTTGGCAGGATATTACAGGCGTTTCATTGAAAATTTTTCAAGGATTGCTGCACCCCTATCTTCCTTGACTAAGAAGAAAGTAAAGTTCATTTGGGGCCCTAAGCAGCAAGAGTCCTTTGATATCCTAAAACAAAAGTTGAGCAACGCCCCTGTACTGACATTGCCAGATGGAATAGAAGATTTTGTGGTGTACTGCGATGCATCGCACACTGGCATGGGGTGTGTGCTTATGCAGAAAGGCAAGGTTATTGCCTATGCATCACGACAGTTAAAGGTGCATGAAAAGAATTACACCACCCACGACTTGGAGTTGGGTGCCGTTGTATTCGCACTAAAACTGTGGAGGCATTATTTATATGGAATCAAATGTGTGATCTATTCTGATCACAAGAGCCTCCAGCACCTGTTTAATCAGAAAGATTTAAACATGAGACAACGTCGTTGGATGGAGACTTTAAATGATTATGATTGTGAAATCAGATACCATCCCGGCAAGGCGAATGTAGTCGCTGATGCCTTGAGTCGAAAGGAAAGGGTGAAACCCATCCGAATCAATGCCAAAAGCATTGAAATAAAGAATAATTTGATTGAAAGGTTGTTAGCTGCACAGAAGGAAGCTGTGTTGGAAGCTAACTATCCTAATGAAAAGCTAGGAGTAACTGAGGAGCAGTTATCTCTTGGCAAGGACGGAATTCTGAGGTTAAATGGACGAATATGGGTTCCAATATATGGAGGACTTCGAGATGTCATCCTCCAGGAAGCCCATAGTTCCAAATACTCCGTTCATCCTGGAGCTGATAAGACGTACCAAGATCTAAGGGCAAATTATTGGTGGATAGGCTTGAAAAATTCTGTAGCTGCCTATGTAGCTAAATGCTTGACATGTGCGCTGTCACACCCCGATATTTCCACGTATTACCGGTGGGCCCGGTGGGGAGTATAGTGACGTAGTTGATATCATCATAGTCAAACAACACAATATTTAAATGCACAGCGGAAGCAAAAGATAAATATATTACAAACCGATTCAAAAGTAATATTTAATATTACAACGGAATGTAAGTTGGATCCACAGGCGGATCAAATAAAAAGAAAACATAGTTCATCAGACTTATTGCATCCAAGCTTGCGAGACTCTTAATGATGCTAAGGAGAGGCCAGCCTATTACGCTTACTACCTGCACTTAACCTTTTTGGGAAAATACGTCAGTTTACACTGGTAAATACAATTTAACTGACTCATTTTGAAAAGGTTTAAAAATTGATTTGAATGCACGTGGCACAAAACATTTTATATAACTTGGGATAATTATGTGAATATAATCTTGTAAGGGATTTACATGTTACTTATGCGTTCAGTAGCCCGATCCATAGACCGGGTTAAAGATTAATAGACACACCACAATATTGAGTTATGCACTGAAAGGTGTACGCCTACACCCCGTGCTCAGGTCGTGGCCATCTCGTAAGATGATGCCAAGGATATCCGGGACATGGTCATTAACCCCCCAAAGGCTTTAAGCAAACAAAACACATTCAAAACATAGCATATCAATAAATTTAACCTCTATTTGATTAAAGAATTCAATGCCGGACCAAGCGGTATTTTATATACCGTACCCCAAGCCCGTATAGGGAAAATAAGTTAAAAGTATTTACCTGAGCTAAATATAAATTCAATCCTAGCCGTATCAAATCAGCAAGTACAGATAGCTTTTACCGGGCTCCTAAATCTGGAATGAAGGTTTTTAATAACCTATTAGATTCCTAACGGGTCTTAATTAAGTCTTGACTTAGACCGGTTAGTTTTTCAAAAGAAAGATACGGTCAGACGCGTGATAAAGCAAGACCGCTTTAGAATGTGGTTTTGACCCGAAAAGCTTGTATGCTTGTTTAATATGGGTAACTTAAACACATTCTGGATTTTGAGACAAAAATGATATGGTTTGACCCGTTTCGGCTAATATATGCGAACTAGTCACATAAGCCGATCCGAACGCGAAAAGTGCATAACGAGTAACCATAAGAGTCATATACAGGTTTCCTAAGTTAATTATGCCTTTAATATGTTGTGATATCAGTAGGATATCTTCCATTATGCCCAAAACGAGTTTAAGACCAATTTATGCCCCGTAGGGGTATTTTGGTCATTATAAAGGTTATAAGAGAGTTTAAATATCATTCTGAGTTACAGGTCTGATTAAATCAGTAATTATACTTAATTTAATAAGTCATATCAGTAGGGTATCATATATATGTGAAATTTATTAATTATAACCATGCTATGCACCGTAGGGGCATTTTGGTAATTCCACATAGGCTTAAAAAGAGCAAAACAGAGAATCTGAGTTTAAAACTTTTGCTTACTGTTAAAATATAGAAATTTACTGAAAATATCAGTAGGCATCAACCCTTATATATTTAAACTAGTTTCGATACATACTATGCGTTAAAAACGCTTAAAAAGACGATTTGGAGCCATTTCCGGGTTTTGTATAGAAGCTGATATTTTTATTATTCCAGAAGGCTCAAAATATTTTATTTATCATATTAGATCAGTAGAAAAAAGTTTGGGGTCAAAAGGATTTGTAAAACTCATTTTATAGTCCAAAAGGGCAAAACCGGCAATTACCGAATCAAGCATAGAACCCTATGTTATGCTCAGCCTAAAACTAAATAAAAATCTTTAAAAATCCAAAAATATTATTTTATATCAGTAGGTAAAAAGTTTGGTATCAAAAATTGGGTTTAGGTAGGATATACGCTAACTACGCCGTTTAATTAGTAAAAGGCTTTCTAATTACGCTATTGAGCATAACTCCTAATCTAGACCTCAAACTGATGTCAAATTTTAGGGACAAGTTTATAAATCAGTAATAAAGAATACTGTCCACTCACATTTTCAAAATTCTCGTTTTAGGGTCAAAAGGGCATAACGGTCAACATTTAGGCATTTAACGGAAAACAAGCATGAACTAGGATTTCTATGGAACCAAGTTGTATAACCTCGGAGGGTTATACTAACCTATAATATGGTCCTAATGGAGTCCTAAGGCATATTTAAACTAAGCTAAACCGGGTCAGAACTGAAAGTCAAAGCAAAAGTCAACTTTTACGACTTTCGGTTCCGAACCGAGCCTAAACTTAGAATTGTCGGGTTGAATCATGCTTAGGCATGTTCAACTAATATTTACCAAGTTATTAAAGTGAGAAAACTGATTTTTATGACTTTTATATTAATAGTTATGTATTTTATTTAAAACTAACCCGTTTGACTTTTATTTGACCCGACAATTAAACTAAGTAAACGTGGTAATTAGGAGGTGCCCTTTTGAGGGTTAATCACCTACCTAATTACGGTCACGTAGCCATGTTCGTTGTGAACCATGGCTCAACCGTTTAAAAGTCAAAGCGTCTATCGAAACACTTGACTTTTTAGGCTATAACCGTTAAATAAATAAACTGATAACGAAAGGGAACTTACAAGGGTCCAATGGACCGAAGGAGGTTCTCAAAAAGGTTCAAGATCCTCACAACTCAGAGAATAGATCAGATTAGAAGGAGAGGTGCAAATGAGAGCAAAAAATCAAGTGGGTTTATATAAGAAAACAAGGACCGTTAGGATCGTTTCTTGATAAACGTGATCGAATCTGGACCGTACACCTTTACCCATGGTTTTGGAATACAATGGGCGCCCCTAAACAACCCCTAGATTGATAAAAACCCGCTTGCAACACTTGGAAACAGCTGGAACAGGCTGTAACTGACTGTTTGCACTTCTGATGGACTCACGCGGCCCGCGTAAGAGTCAAAGAGACCTTACGCGGCCCGCCTAGTACCCAGTTCAGCAACAACAATTTTAAATAATGGCAGAAATGGTCCCTGTGAGCTTTAAAAGTCATTTTAGGCACGTAAAAGGCCCGTTAACCTCATTTCAAGGATCTATAATGATGCTCACACATAGGGGACATGAAACATGCTCAAAAACATGTCGGATGTCGGTTCGTTTGGCCGTACGGTCACGTTGTGCGTCGAATTACGACGAAACACGAACAGACGCGAAAAACGATCCAAATTACGCGACGGATGGAATTTTATCAAGGCGGTCACTAAAATAAAATATTTTAGTGCTTACATAAATTTTTTGGGTGTCCGGGGATATTCAGAATGTGAGATACGCGCGAAAATGCAAACTTGTGCACTTTTTGACACTTTTAGTCCCTGCATGACATAAAAGTTTATTTTTGCGCACGAAACACCTCTAAGCCTATATCTAAGCTATATAAAGAATAAATAGGGTATGTTTAACTCCTGGTCATATTCCGGAAGGTTCGATACCCTACGAATCGGCATACTTTTGCCATTTGACGCAAATAGCCCTTTAATTGCGCAAAGTAGCGCGAAATGCCGTTTAATGACATCCAAGCCTTCCATGGCCCATATTGCTCATTCCCAAACATATACTTAAATGTTACTATTCTCCCGTTCGCTTAAATGGTCACCGAAAGGCGTAGATTCAAAAGTTGACGCTTTAGGCCCCTCTATTGCGCAAACTTCCGCATCTCAACATTTAATAGCATTGAAGCCTCATTTAATACATATTAGGCATTCTTGAAAGTATTACTGAACATCACGATGCTTCGGGTTTGCTAAAAGGTCATTCAGAGGTATAATTAAACATATTGACACTTTTAGTCCCTCTAACTTGCAAAGTTGCGCGTAACTTTACTTAAAGGCATAAAAACCTTAAACGGCCATTATTTGGCATTCCCGAGAGTATAATCAAATATCATGAAGCTCCTGGTTTGTTAAAAGGTCACTCAGAGGTAAGAATTAACATGTTGACACTTTTAACCCCTTTATTGCGCAAACTTTCAATTAATTACACAAACGGTTACACTCGATTAACAAGTGACTCGTTTGTGAATATAATCATCGTGAGAGGTTATTTAGAAACTTATTTTAGGTATGTTACACTTCCAATCCTTTCATTATCAAAGTTTTCGATTTTTCGAAAAATTAGTCCCTTAAATTCAATGTTTGACTTCATTGGGGTTTATTACACGTGTCCATACATCATTGGACGTGATTTTCCGAGGTGTTACATGCGCAAGTCAAAGCCGAGCATCAAAAGCCGTCAGGCTTGCTACAACAGCCTGAACTTCCTACGTGGAAGTGGGAAATGGTAACCATGGATTTTATCACCAAGTTACCTAAGACAAGGAAGGGAAATGATACAATATGGGTTATAGTTGACAGACTGACTAAGTCAGCACATTTCTTACCCATCAAGGAGACTTATAGCTCCGACATGTTAGCCCAGTTATATATTGATAAGATTGTAGCCTTACATGGCATACATGTGTGTATTATCTCTGACCGAGATACTAGATACACGTCACATTTTTGGAAGAGTTTCCAACAATCTTTGGGCACACGTTTGAATTTTAGTACGGCTTATCATCCTCAGACTGACGGTCAGAGTGAGCGTACTATTCAAACGTTGGAAGACATGCTACGTGCATGTGCGATCGATTTGGGTGGTAGTTGGGATAAGCACCTACCCTTAGTCGAATTCTCCTACAACAATAGCTACCATACCAGCATTAAGGCTGCGATTTTTGAGGCATTATACGGTAGAAAGTGTAGATCACCCATTTGTTGGGCAGAAGTTGGAGATGTCCAATTGTCAGGACCAGAGATAGTCTTTGAAACGACGGACAAAGTTGTCCAGATTCGTGACCGTCTCAAAGCTGCCCGTGATAGGCAGAAGAGTTACGCAGATCCAAAGCGTAAAGCTTTTCACTTCGAAGTAGGTGACAAAGTGTTACTTAAAGTATCACCCTGGAAGGGGGTGATGCGATTTGGTAAGAAAGGCAAGCTAAGCCCGAGATACATAGGACCTTTTGAGGTTATCGAACGTGTCGGGTCAGTTGCCTATAAGTTAAACTTACCGGAAGAGCTCAGTGGAATTCACAATGTGTTCCACATCTTCAATCTGAAAAAGTGTTTCGCTGATGAATCATTGGTTATACCACATACAGATGTGCATATAGATGAGAGCTTGAAGTTTGTGGAAAAACCTTTGTCGATTGAAGATCGACAGGTAAAGAAGCTTCGAAGGAAGCATGTACCTATTGTAAAGGTCAAATGGGATGCCCGTAGAGGTCCCGAATATACGTGGTTGGTTGAATCCACGATGAAAGAAAAGTACCCTTATTTATTTCAGTAAATATCGGGTCGAGATTTATTTTAAGGGGGTGAGGATGTAACACCTCGAAAATTCATGTTCAATGAAATAACGACACGTGTCATGAAAGACAAAACGCGTTGTAAACCCGGATTTAATAAAGATGGTTTGGCAGGATTTAAAAGTGGCGTCATGGTAATTTTTACCTCTGAACGACCTCATTTATAAATCCCAAGACCCAAGTATATATATCTTAAACATCTAAATCCAGAAATTCTTGACAATAATTGAGGTAGTGGACTCCTACGAAGAAAATGCACGGTAAACCTTCTTGTTCGGCACTTTCAAAATGAATCCAAGCAAACAATTCAAAATGGTATGGTTTGTAACTGTTCAAGGCCCTTTTGGGAGGTCCCAAACTGATAAAACAAGTCCCATATTCGAAACCGCGAGTTTCCCTTTCAAAACACCAAAGAACAACATATTTTGTGCATGTTGTCAAGTTTACGGGCCTCAACATTGGTGAGCTTGAGGTCCGTAAGGTAGTGCCCAATGACAGAAACCGGCTGTTGCCTGTTTTAAGCACAATTTTCGACCTTTAAACTATTTTCCACATCTTTCTTGGCCCCTAAACAACCCCTAAACATCTAGGACACCTGTGGGAATGTTGTGGTCAGTGCTAGACTTAGATGTCAACACATTGTGGTGCCTTGATCACTATATAAAGCTCCAATGTGCAAATACTTTGATCATTCCTTCCTCAAACATCTTCTGGTCAATTGTGAGATACGCGCGAAAATGCAAACTTGTGCACTTTTTGACACTTTTAGTCCCTGCATGACATAAAAGTTTATTTTTGCGCATGAAACACCTCTAAGCCTATATCTAAGCTATATAAAGAATAAATAGGGTATGTTTAACTCCTGGTCATATTCCGGAAGGTTCGATACCTTACGAATCGGCATACTTTTGCCATTTGACGCTAATAGCCCTTTAATTGCGCAAAGTAGCGCGAAATGCCGTTTAATGACATCCAAGCCTTCCATGGCCCATATTGCTCATTCCCAAACATATACTTAAATGTTACTATGCTCTCGTTCGCTTAAATGGTCACCGAAAGACGTAGATTCAAAAGTTGACGCTTTAGGCCCCTCTATTGCGCAAACTTGCGCATCTCAACATTTAATAGCATTGAAGCCTCATTTAATCCATATTAGGCATTCTTGAAAGTATTACTAAACATCACGATGCTTCGGGTTTGCTAAAAGGTCATTCAGAGGTATAATTAAACATATTGACACTTTTAGTCCCTCTAACTTGCAAAGTTGCGCGTAACTTTACTTAAAGGCATAAAAACCTTAAACGGCCATTATTTGGCATTCCCGAGAGTATAATCAAATATCATGAAGCTCCTGGTTTGTTAAAAGGTCACTCAGAGGTAAGAATTAACATGTTGACACTTTTAACCCCTTTATTGCGCAAACTTTCAGTTAATTACACAAACGGTTACACTCGATTAACAAGTGACTCGTTTGTGAATATAATCATCGTGAGAGGTTATTTAGAAACTTATTTTAGGTATGTTACACTTCCAATCCTTTCATTATCAAAATTTTCGATTTTTCGAAAAATTAGTCCCTTAAATTCAATGTTTGACTTCATTGGGGTTTATTACACGTGTCAATACATCATTGGACGTGATTTTCCGAGGTGTTACATCCTCACCCCCTTAAAAGAAATCTCGACCTCGAGATTTGCTAAAATGCTGGAAGTACTTTTTGTCACATAATGGACTTAACTTCTATAGCATATCTGGAGCTTCTCCAAGCTCCCAAGTTGACCTCTATAATGGGTACATATATCCTTTTTGGAGCTTCTTAACCTGTCGATCCTCAATCGATGCAGGTTTCTCATCATATCATAAATTTGCATATCATTATGCGATAGTGCCTCTCGACTTATTGGTGAAACATGTCCTCAAATCTTTAGCGTGTAATGCATTGCGAGTTCCGCCAAACTCCTTAATTAGGTTTTAGCTTATAAGCTATTTGATCTTGATACATTCGATTCTTTCGAATGATTTTATATATATATTTAGAGCTTAACTAGTCTGATAATTTAACAAATTGGCACACCCTTTCTGTGTGATACCTTTTGTCGAACCTTATTCCTTAACAATAACTTAGGAGGGTTGCTATTCTTATTACCCTTGATTTTCTACCGAATATTGGCAACTTACAGATGATTATGAATTTGTATGATCTTATTCGTTGTTTCCAAGGCAACTTTCAGATCCTGATAATTAGACTTACCAATCTTCTGTTTACTAATAGATGTCTAACATTCCATCTATGCAAGGTCTCCAAAGGAGCAGCCTTGAAACTTATATAACAACTATTATAGAAAAGCTTATTCTTAAGGTGAGATGGTTATTCCAACTACTGCTTAAAACTAATTTTAAGGAATAGCAAATCCTTGTCATTAGTCGAACAAATCGATGATCCTGGGCAACTGATGGCGATTCTTAATTGTTGCCTAATTAGAGTTGCGGTAATCGATGCATAAGCAAAATGAACCGTCTTTCTTAATTAACTATACCGAATTCTCAGAATATCGAGTTAGGCTATACGAACCCTTTATTTAAAACTTACCTAATCAGGGTTTCGATTCTTCCAATGATGGTACTAGCCGTCTTGGAGATTTCACAATATTACAACCCTAAATGGGATATAAATCTTAACTCTACTTGCCTCACAGGAGGTAAACAGGGTAATCTTAGGAGAAGATAATCAAAATACAAGGAGGTTGCAGAGATTTTTCCAAATCTCTGGCTCCAGTTTATCCATCATTGCTCGTGTCAAATAAGTGACACATTTATGTTATAAGTCCACGAATTCCTTAATCGGGAACATTTACTTAGACAATTCCATTCTGGATATCTTCTTTGAATACCTTTAGCTGATTTTAGTACCATATGACCATCGGAATATCTTTGTGGTTCCATGCATTAAACCTTCATACTGATCAGGCATGGAAGCAATCTATGGAACATATTAAGATACACCAATCCTCATGTGGCACTTTTATCATACCATCTGGTATTCGTAATCGATAGAGATCAAAGAGATATCAACTATACATGCTGACGCACTTCTTCTAGAGAGAGGATACTTCTAGAATTCCATGATTAGGGATTTCTAACAGGAACAGAAGAAATGGTTCTTATGATTTCGCCTGTAAGTCTTACCTTACACTTATCATCTGGGGTTCTTACGGAAAGTTTCTAAAAGTTTGCTAAGCTTATGGTCTTATGAGAGACTTAGCGGTATCTGAATCCAAACATAACGCTTAGCAATGAAATCACAATAAAGGATTTATCTAGCGTTATTATTAATGTGAACTGCCTCTATCATGCATCAGGAGGGTTAAACGCCTCCATTCTTAATCCTTTTAAACTTAGCTGTAAAATCTTTGACAAACTTTAGGGCAGTCTCAGCTTTGACTGTTTATTTCTTAATCTATAAAATGCGAGTAGCTGAGACAGATCCATGATAGATTTATAATGAGCAGGCTTTGAAACCTTAATGTGCCCTCTTATTGCCAACGCTAAATCATAATATTTTATATAGTGCATTATGCTTAAATTCTAGGTTAACCGAATAAGGGCACTATTTTAAACAATGAGCCAAGGTTTGCAATGCACTGCCGATAGTTTATAACTCTTATGGGGGAGTCGGAAAATTCTTATTCCATCTTTTTCCATTTCGTGAAGCGGCTAATAGTTTTCTAATAAGGTCCTTAAAACTTGGACGATCCCATATTGCATAAGGGGATCTTTCTTGTGGACTTCAATAATGTCCTCACTAATCAAGAGTATTGTCATCGAATGATTGTGATGCATACCTTACCGTGTGCTTTCCAGCATAACTGCTGACATACCTAATGGTTCCTACAACATCCAACAATTTCTTGTAATCGATGGTCCCTTTTTACTATTGAAGTCTCTTGACTTCCAAGAGACGAGCACTTCTAAGTACATCCTAAAGAATGGGCTCCTTACCACATATGATTTCATTTGGGTTATTCTTCGCATCTGAAGTATGAATATAGCTCTTCTTATGAGCAGTGACGTGTGTTTTAAAGCGAACATCATTCGGCTTCTCAAGCCTTTTCATGACTTTTCTCGTAGCCTTTCCAACAGCAGCGTTAATCACAGTTTTGGAGATTAACTCCATTAACATTGAGGTTCACATTGGATGCACTATTATCACTTGTCGCATCTCCAGGATCACGTCTGTTGTCTGTCTCTTCTGAGCTTTTCTATACTCGAATCTTTGGTCTTAAATACCAAATTCAACAAGTGCTTGGGCATTCCATACCCAGTACCTCCTTGAATGGTCAAAGGCTCACCACAAGGAGTCTTAATAACTACTTTCTTCTCATCACATAAGGCATGGGCTTAGTTACAGAATGATCAACCCTTCTTTTATTATTATATCGTGTCCCTCTATTTAATGGAACAAAGACAGTGGAAAAGAGTAATCCCTAATGGATATAAAACATCCATCTAATACTGCTGAAGCAGTCTCTGAGGTACTATCGACCAATTCTACTTTATACTTAACGCTTAGAGTTTTAACAGGTAGACTCAATGATTTACAAAATCTATTGTCTACGAGAGACTTATCTGAACCTGAATCAAATAATACTCTAGCATGAGCGTTATTGATAAAGAAGTACCTGTTGTGACATTGTTATCCTGAACAGTCTCTTGAGTATCCATTTGAGAGCTTCCAGCTTTGATCTTCTTAGCCTCCTCAGACTTTTTAGCGTATTTAGGGCAGTTGGTCTTAATGTGCCCCTTCTCATTGCAACCATAGCAGGTTGCGTCTCCCATTCTCTTGCAATCCAAGGTCTTATGCTCCTTGGACTTGCAGATTCCACAGGGTAGAGGCTGAGATTCATATCTGCATTTCCCGAGGTGGTATTTCCTACAGGTTTTGCATCTGGTCTTTTCTCCGGTCTGCTGTTTGCCCTTCAAGTCCTTGCATTCATGGGTCTTGTGATCTGTCTCCTTACAGATTACACATCCCCCGGTCTGATCATAGAAACGTTTTCCGAAATGCTTCTTCCCGCAGGTTTTACATTCGGGTTTTGCATCCTTTGGTTTGGACTGGTTATAGCTTGAACCGGTCTTACCCTTTTTACAACCTTTATTTGGGGTATCATCGCACTTTCGCTTATGATCCTTCAACACACGGTCCACAACGTTGTTTACGGCTGTATCTATCATAGCCTGTAACTCGGTGCTTGTTAAATTCAGTCTTACATCATCATTCTGATCAATTGGATGGTTGTGAGCTTCAGAGGGGTCAGCCATGGTGAAGCTTGAAGACTACAAACCAAGTAGTAATAATTGGTTTAATTATATAGTGAATTGTCGAATTTGATGAATAAATAGCCATGGTGTATTTAACCATATGGCCAATAGATAGTATTTAATTTAGTTGATTATGTTTTGCCTAAGTTTTTAAATAAACCATCTTTGGCGTGTAAACGGAATATAATCCTTCATATTTACTAGACAGGGGACATAAGTCACGACTGTCAATGTCATACTGACATTTTAAATAGCACAACGGCTTGTTCCAAAGGACTTTTCGATGGCACAGATGCCTTGTTACTAGGGAAATTTTAAAACATAATCAATGATTCCTTTGGATCGGAAAATTTCATAATTCATTGCCTTGACAAGAAGTTATGAAATAAAACTATCGTTTTCATGTATACATCTTTGCCCGTAGGTATACATCCCAGATGGATGTTTAGATGCGTACATCATGTTCGACGTTTATTAGCCATGATTCCTATTGATCATTTGGGCTAAATAAGGGGTTTGGAAGTTTCTAATATAAAGATGACAAGCGTGATTTTATTGCATCACTGCTGTCGGGAGTGTTAACACGTTTACAAGTGTTAATAAGGATCTGAATCTCTTTTAAACAGGTTTTACCATCTTAGCTAGGTCTTCAGTGACATTCACGCTAGGTCAAACCTTTTAAGATTATCTTTTAATATTTATACTGGCAGGAAAGGAATGATATTTATTTTTTATTCAGGATTTTTATCATAATTATCCTGGATTTAATTAAAATATAACTATAGCACAAAAAGTCAAGTCACAAGGGCAACTTTAAATTATAAACCATGATTTTGTAGAACCAAGGTACTTAGGCTTGAACGTATTCACGCCTTTTCTTGACAGGGAGTTGTAAGCTACGACTGTCTTTAGTCTCAGAGGACGTTAATTATAGCCCGTAGGCATTATATCCCTAATGGATGTTTAAATCACAAAATAAGAAGGGATTTCGGGAGAATCCAGTATGAGGATGATTTATGTGACTTTATCGAACTACTTCTGCTAGAAAAGTTAATATGTTATAGATGTTAACAAGGATTTGAATCTCTTGAATAGGTCCTACCATCTTGGCCTCGTCATATAGGCTAGGTTTACCCTTAAGATTCCTTTTTAATAATTAACGCAGAACAATCCTAACTCGGGATGTTAATAAGGATCTGAACCTAATTTGAGGAACTGCCATCTTGGCCGGGTCTTAATAATGACACGAGGCTAGGTCTTGTCCCTTTTAGATTTTGCCATTTTATTATAATGGTAGATCTTATAAAAGAAATGTTATTTTAATTTATTTCATATATTATATTCATATATAATGATATAAATGAAATTTAGGTAAAACATCCCAATGATTTTAAAAGAGGTAGAGAATTTCCCTAAGCGGGACTTGAATGAAATGATGTTGTCCAAGAAGGGACTGAAAGATAAGTATGCCCTTATAAGGACTTACTAAGGAAACGAACTTCAGCAAAAGAAGTTTCTTCTTCATTTTAGTTCTAAATGTCTTCTCCTTGGTTGTATGATAATCCTAGTCGCAACACGAAGCTCGGCCTTTCCTAGGCTTCAAATGGGGAGAATTTCCATTACGGCTTCTTTGCTTAGCGACTTATCGAAATATTTAGAAGTGAAAGCAATAATCCTCCGAATAGAGACAAGAGTATTCCTATGTTAAGTCTAGACTCAGAAGGTTAAGGAATGTGCTACTGTGTCACTGAGATTAAACACAAAAGACTAGTGTTTAATTCACTCAATGTTGGCTCTGATACCAACCTGTCACACCCCGATATTTCCACGTATTACCGGTGGGCCCAGTGGGGAGTATAGTGACGTAGTTGATATCATCATAGTCAAACAACACAATATTTAAATGCACAGCGGAAGCAAAAGATAAATATATTACAAACCGATTCAAAAGTAATATTTAATATTACAACGGAATGTAAGTTGGATCCACAGGCGGATCAAATAAAAAGAAAACATAGTTCATCAGACTTATTGCATCCAAGCTTGCGAGACTCTTAATGATGCTAAGGAGAGGCCAGCCTATTACGCTTAGTACCTGCACTTAACCTTTTTGGGAAAATACATCAGTTTACACTGGTAAATACAATTTAACCAACTCATTTTGAAAAGGTTTAAAAATTGATTTGAATGCACGTGGCACAAAACATTTTATATAACTTGGGATAATTATGTGAATATAATCTTGTAAGGGATTTACATGTTACTTATGCGTTCAGTAGCCCGATCCGTAGACCGGGTTAAAGATTAATAGACACACCACAATATTGAGTTATGCACTGAAAGGTGTACGCCTACACCCCGTGCTCAGGTCGTGGCCATCTCGTAAGATGATGCCAAGGATATCCGGGACATGGTCATTAACCCCCCAAAGGCTTTAAGCAAACACAACACATTCAAAACATAGCATATCAATAAATTTAACCTCTATTTGATTAAAGAATTCAATGCCGGACCAAGCGGTATTTTATATACCGTACCCCAAGCCCGTATAGGGAAAATAAGTTAAAAGTATTTACCTGAGCTAAATATAAATTCAATCCCAGCCGTATCAAATCAGCAAGTACAGATAGCTTTTACTGGGCTCCTAAATCTAGAACGAAGGTTTTTAATAACCTATTAGATTCCTAACGGGTCTTAATTAAGTCTTGACTTAGACCGGTTAGTTTTTCAAAAGAAAGATACGGTCAGACGCGTGATAAAGCAAGACCGCTTTAGAATGTGGTTTTGACCCGACAAGCTTGTATGCTTGTTTAATATGGGTAACTTAAACACATTCTGGATTTTGAGACAAAAATGATATGGTTTGGCCCGTTTCGGCTAATATATGCGAACTAGTCACATAAGCCGATCCGAACGCGAAAAGTGCGTAACAAGTAACCATAAGAGTCATATACAGGTTTCCTAAGTTAATTATGCCTTTAATATGTTGTGATATCAGTAGGATATCTTCCATTATGCCCAAAACGAGTTTAAGACCAATTTATGCCCCGTAGGGGTATTTTGGTCATTATAAAGGTTATAAGAGAGTTTAAATATCATTCTGAGTTACAGGTCAGATTAAATCAGTAATTATACTTAATTTAATAAGTCATATCAGTAGGGTATCATATATATGTGAAATTTATTAATTATAACCATGCTATGCACCGTAGGGGCATTTTGGTAATTCCACATAGGCTTAAAAAGGGCAAAACAGAGAATCTGAGTTTAAAACTTTTGCTTACTGTTAAAATATAGAAATTTACTGAAAATATCAGTAGGCATCAACCCTTATATATTTAAACTAGTTTCGATACATACTATGCGTTAAAAACGCTTAAAAAGACGATTTGGAGCCATTTCCGGGTTTTGTATAGAAGCTGATATTTTTATTATTCCAGAAGGCTCAAAATATTTTATTTATCATATTAGATCAGTAGAAAAAGGTTTGGGGTCAAAAGGATTTGTAAAACTCATTTTATAGTCCAAAAGGGCAAAACCGGCAATTACCGAATCAAGCCTAGAACCCTATGTTATGCTCAGCCTAAAAATAAATAAAAATATTTAAAAATCCAAAAATATTATTTTATATCAGTAGGTAAAAATTTTGGTATCAAAAATTGGGTTTAGGTAGGATATACGCTAACTACGCCGTTTAATTAGTAAAAGGCTTTCTAATTACGCTATTGAGCATAACTCCTAATCTAGACCTCAAACTGATGTCAAATTTTAGGGACAAGTTTATAAATCAGTAATAAAGATTGTTGTCCTCTCACATTTTCAAAATTCTCGTTTTAGGGTCAAAAGGGCATAACGGTCAACATTTAGGCATTTAACGGAAAACAAGCATGAACTAGGATTTCTATGGAACCAAGTTGTATAACCTCGGAGGGTTATACTAACCTATAATATGGTCCTAATGGAGTCCTAAGGCATATTTAAACTAAGCTAAATCGGGTCAGAACTGAAAGTCAAAGCAAAAGTCAACTTTTGCGACTTTCGGTTCCGAACCGAGCCTAAACTTAGAATTGTCGGGTTGAATCATGCTTAGGCATGTTCAACTAATATTTACCAAGTTATTAAAGTGAGAAAACTGATTTTTATGACTTTTATATTAATAGTTATGTATTTTATTTAAAACTAACCCGTTTGACTTTTATTTGACCCGACAATTAAACTAAGTAAACGTGGTAATTAGGAGGTGCCCTTTTGAGGGTTAATCACCTACCTAATTACGGTCACGTAGCCATGTTCGTTGTGAACCATGGCTCAACCGTTTAAAAGTCAAAGCGTCTATCGAAACACTTGACTTTTTCGGCTATAACCGTTAAATAAATAAACTGATAACGAAAGGGAACTTACAAGGGTCCAATGGACCGAAGGAGGTTCTCAAAAAGGTTCAAGATCCTCACAACTCAGAGAATAGATCAGATTAGAAGGAGAGGTGCAAATGAGAGCCAAAAATCAAGTGGGTTTATATAAGAAAACAAGGACCGTTAGGATCGTTTCTTGATAAACGTGATCGAATTTGGACCGTACACCTTTACCCATGGTTTTGGTATACAATGGGCGCCCCTAAACATCCCCTAGATTGATAAAAACCCGCTTGCAACACCTGGAAACAGCTGGAACAGGCTGTAACTGACTGTTTGCACTTCTGATGGACTCACGCGGCCCGCGTAAGAGTCAAAGAGACCTTACGCGGCCCGCCTAGTACCCAGTTCAGCAACAGCAATTTTAAATAATGGCAGAAATGGTCCCTGTGAGCTTTAAAAGTCATTTTAGGCACGTAAAAGGCCCGTTAACCTCATTTCAAGGATCTATAATGATGCTCACACATAGGGGACATGAAACATGCTCAAAAACATGTCGGATGTCGGTTCGTTTGGCCGTACGGTCACGTTGTGCGTCGAATTACGACGAAACACGAACGGACGCGAAAAACGATCCAAATTACGCGACGGATGGAATTTTATCAAGGCGGTCACTAAAATAAAATATTTTAGTGCTTACATAAATTTTTTGGGTGTCCGGGGATATTCAGAATGTGAGATACGCGCGAAAATGCAAACTTGTGCACTTTTTGACACTTTTAGTCCCTGCATGACATAAAAGTTTATTTTTGCGCACGAAACACCTCTAAGCCTATATCTAAGCTATATAAAGAATAAATAGGGTATGTTTAACTCCTGGTCATATTCCGGAAGGTTCGACACCCTACGAATCGGCATACTTTTGCCATTTGACGCAAATAGCCCTTTAATTGCGCAAAGTAGCGCGAAATGCCGTTTAATGACATCCAAGCCTTCCATGGCCCATATTGCTCATTCCCAAACATATAATTAAATGTTACTATGCTCCCGTTCGCTTAAATGGTCACCGAAAGGCGTAGATTCAAAAGTTGACGCTTTAGGCCCTTCTATTGCGCAAACTTCCGCATCTCAACATTTAATAGCATTGAAGCCTCATTTAATACATATTAGGCATTCTTGAAAGTATTACTGAACATCACGATGCTTCGGGTTTGCTAAAAGGTCATTCAGAGGTATAATTAAACATATTGACACTTTTAGTCCCTCTAACTTGCAAAGTTGCGCGTAACTTTACTTAGAGGCATAAAAACCTTAAACGGCCATTATTTGGCATTCTCGAGAGTATAATCAAATATCATGAAGCTCCTGGTTTGTTAAAATGTCACTCAGAGGTAAGAATTAACATGTTGACACTTTTAACCCCTTTATTGCGCAAACTTTCAATTAATTACACAAACGGTTACACTCGATTAACAAGTGACTCGTTTGTGAATATAATCATCGTGAGAGGTTATTTAGAAACTTATTTTAGGTATGTTACACTTCCAATCCTTTCATTATCAAAGTTTTCGATTTTTCGAAAAATTAGTCCCTTAAATTCAATGTTTGACTTCATTGGGGTTTATTACACGTGTCAATACATCATTGGACGTGATTTTCCAAGGTGTTACATGCGCAAGTCAAAGCCGAGCATCAAAAGCCGTCAGGCTTGCTACAACAGCCTGAACTTCCTACGTGGAAGTGGGAAATGGTAACCATGGATTTTATCACCAAGTTACCTAAGACAAGGAAGGGAAATGATACAATATGGGTTATAGTTGACAGACTGACTAAGTCAGCACATTTCTTACCCATCAAGGAGACTTATAGCTCCGACATGTTAGCCCAGTTATACATTGATAAGATTGTAGCCTTACATGGCATACATGTGTGTATTATCTCTGACCGAGATACTAGATACACGTCACATTTTTGGAAGAGTTTCCAACAATCTTTGGGCACACGTTTGAATTTTAGTACGGCTTATCATCCTCAGACTGACGGTCAGAGTGAGCGTACTATTCAAACATTGGAAGACATGCTACGTGCATGTGCGATCGATTTGGGTGGTAGTTGGGATAAGCACCTACCCTTAGTCGAATTCTCCTACAACAATAGCTACCATACCAGCATTAAGGCTGCGCCTTTTGAGGCATTATACGGTAGAAAGTGTAGATCACCCATTTGTTGGGCAAAAGTTGGAGATGTCCAATTGTCAGGACCAGGGATAGTCTTTGAAACGACGGACAAAGTTGTCCAGATTCGTGACCGTCTCAAAGCTGCCCGTGATAGGCAGAAGAGTTACGCAGATCCAAAGCGTAAAGCTTTTCACTTCGAAGTAGGTGACAAAGTGTTACTTAAAGTATCACCCTGGGAGGGGGTGATGCGATTTGGTAAGAAAGGCAAGCTAAGCCCGAGATACATAGGACCTTTTGAGGTTATCGAACGTGTCGGGTCAGTTGCCTATAAGTTAAACTTACCGGAAGAGCTCAGTGGAATTCACAATGTGTTCCACATCTGCAATCTGAAAAAGTGTTTCGCTGATGAATCATTGGTTATACCACATACAGATGTGCATATAGATGAGAGCTTGAAGTTTGTGGAAAAACCTTTGTCGATTGAAGATCGACAGGTAAAGAAGCTTCGAAGGAAGCATGTACCTATTGTAAAGGTCAAATGGGATGCCCGTAGAGGTCCCGAATATACGTGGGAGGTTGAATCCACGATGAAAGAAAAGTACCCTTATTTATTTCAGTAAATCTCGGGTCGAGATTTATTTTAAGGGGGTGAGGATGTAACACCTCGAAAATTCATGTTCAATGAAATAACGACACGTGTCATGAAAGACAAAACGCGTTGTAAACCCGGATTTAATAAAGATGGTTTGGCAGGATTTAAAAGTGGCGTCATGTTAATTTTTACCTCTGAACGACCTCATTTATAAATCCCAAGACCCAAGTATATATATCTTAAACATCTAAATCCAGAAATTCTTGACAATAATTGAGGTAGTGGACTCCTACGAAGAAAATGCACGGTAAACCTTCTTGTTCGGCACTTTCAAAATGAATCCAAGCAAACAATTCAAAATGGTAGGGTTTGTAACTGTTCAAGGCCCTTTTGGGAGGTCCCAAACTGATAAAACAAGTCCCATATTCGAAACCACGAGTTTCCTTTTCAAAACACCAAAGAACAACATATTTTGTGCATGTTGTCAAGTTTACGGGCCTCAACATTGGTGAGCTTGAGGTCCGTAAGGTAGTGCCCAACGACAGAAACCGGCTGTTGCCTGTTTTAAGCGCAATTTTCGACCTTTAAACTATTTTCCACATCTTTCTTGGCCCCTAAACAACCCCTAAACATCTAGGACACCTGTGGGAATGTTGTGGTCAGTGCTAGACTTAGATGTCAACACATTGTGGTGCCTTGATCACTATATAAAGCTCCAATGTGCAAATACTTTGATCATTCCTTCCTCAAACATCTTCTGGTCAATTGTGGAGCACAAGAGCACTCTCCAGGCTTTCCTAATCAACCATTAGACACTTGTAAGTTTGCTAATCCTTCTTTAATTAAGTTTAGCTTAGTTATTTAGCTAAAAGTCAAACCATCGTAATTACGGTTTGACTTCGAGATTAATTAATAATGGCTCAGTCAAATATCGAATTAAAAGTAATTATAAGTTGGTAATTATGTGGGTAATAAACCCTTAAAAGGGTTCCCCCTGATTCCCACTCTAACTAGGTCAAATGTCGGGTCAAACTTGTATTTAAAAAGTCAACAGAATGTGTAAATTACAATTTATGCATAATTAGCAATGTAGAACAAATACAACCTGTTTGATCATTAATATAACTTGGTAATTAGTGTAAGGACATGTCTAAACATGTTCAACCCGACTATTTCCTGTTTAGACCCGGTTTGGAACCGAAAGTCGCTTAGTTTGACTTATACTTTGACTTTCAGTTCTGAACCTTTAAGGTATGTTTTAGAAATGACTTAGAGCTTTATTTGGACCAGGTTACATGCTAGTATAACCCTCTGTGATTATACACCTCGGATCATTAGTTATCCAATTAATATGCATGATTCCGTTAATTGCTCATATGTTGACCATTATGCCCTTTTCACCTTAAAACGTGATTTTTGAAAATGTAAAAGAGTAGAAACCTTAATTACTGATATATAAACTTGCATACAAAATTTGACATCAGTTTGAGGTGTAGGTTAAGAGTTATGCTCGTTAGCGTAAAATTAAAGCTTTATGTTAATTAAACGGCGTATTTAGCGTATAGCCTACTTAAACATACTTTTTGATATCAAACTTATTACCCACTGATGTAATACACTATTTTGGGATTTTTGAAGATTTTTAATTAATTTTAGGCTGAGCATAACTCATAGTCGTAGGCTTAATCCGGTACTTGTCGGTTTTGCCCTTACGGGCCATAAAATGAGTTTCACATATCTAAACGACTCCAAACCTTTTGCTACTGATCACATATGATAAATAAATTATTTTAAGCCTTCTGGAAATATAAAAATATCAGATTTATGTATCAAACCCGGAAATGGCCTCTAATCGCCTTTTTAAGCGTTTTAACGCATAGTATGTACTAAAACTATTTTAAACATACAAGGGTTGATACCTACTGATATTTGAGGCAAATTATAATATTTTAACAGTAAGCAAAGGTTGATAAACTCAGACTTCAGTTTTGAGCTTTTCGGCTTATGTGAAATTACCAAAATGCCCCTACGGTGCATAGTTTGGTTATAATTGATAAATTTCACATATATACTTTACCCTACTGTTATAACTCACTAAATTGAGTATGTTTGCTGATTACATCAGACCTGTAACTCAGATAAACACTTAAACTCTTTTACAACCTTTAAAATGACCAAACTACCCTTACGGGGCATAGTTTGTGTTTAAATTCATTTCGGGCATAATAAAAGACATCTTACTGATGTCACAACATATATGAAGCATATTAACTTAGGAAACCTGTAAATGGCTCATATGTATACCCGTTACGCTTATTACGCGTTCGGTTCGGTTTATGTAACTAGTTTACATAAACTAGCCTAAACGGGTCAAACCTTAACGGTTTTATCTCAAAATCCAGAATGTGTATGAAATACTCATATTAAACAAGTCTCTGAACTTGTCGGGTCTAAATCACATTCTATCCGTTCTTCGCTTAATCGTGCGTACGAACCGTGTCTTTGAAACTAACCGGTCTAAGCTTAAGCTTAACTAAAGACCCGTTAGGATTCTAATAGGTTATTATAAACCTTCGTTCCAGATTAGGAGGACCAATAAAAGCTACGTGCATTTTGCTTATTGTGAATTATACTTTGCTCAGGTAAATACTTTTAACTTATTTTCCCTATACGGGCTTGGGTTACGGTATATAGCATACCGTTTGATCGGGCATCAAATCTTCCATCGTTGGGTGGTTAATTGAATAATTTGATCGGCTCGTTTAAACAGTCTTGTTACTTAAAGCCTTTGGGGGGATAATGACCATGTCCCGGATATCCTTGGCATCATTTTACGAAATGGCCACAACTTAAGCGCGGGGTGTAGGCGTACACCCGTCAGTGCACAAAAGAATAATGTGGTGTGTCTATTGATCTTTAACCCGGACAAGATCCGGGCTACTGAACGCACAAGGAACATGTAATTCATTCACAAGATTATATATTTAAATAATTCTCCCAAGTTAAATAAAAATGTTTATGCCACGTGCATCCAAATCAATTTTCAATCATTTTCCAAAATGAGTCAGTTGATTGTATTTACCAGTGTAAACTGACGTATTTTCCCAAAAAGATTAAATGCAGGTACTAAGCGTAATTGGCT
Organism: Helianthus tuberosus; assembly: GCA_030545235.1. Taxonomy (NCBI): domain Eukaryota; kingdom Viridiplantae; phylum Streptophyta; class Magnoliopsida; order Asterales; family Asteraceae; genus Helianthus; species Helianthus tuberosus. The sequence continues at coordinate 11,467,729 of CM060412.1, read as the reverse complement.
GGGATTTCTCCTTAGCATCAATAGAAGTCTCGCAAGCTTAAGATGCCAAAAGTCTGTTGAACTATTGTTTCCATTTTGTTTCCGATCCATCTGTGGATAAACTTCCGAATATTGTGACATTTGATATTACAATATTAAATTCGGTTGTATTATATCTTTTAAATTGCTTCCGCTGTGCATATTAAATATTGTGTTGTTTGACTATTATGTTGCCAACCACGTCACGATACTTCCCTACCGGGCCCACCGGTGACACGTGGAAATCGGGGTGTGACAGATTGGATCTTCGATTATTTGATAACTAATCGAATAAGATAACAAACCGAAATTGGTTTTGATTATTTGATTCTTCGTATTAAACAGAAACTTAGAACAGTTAGAAGCGGAAACAAACCTTGGATTGGATCTTCGATTTTCAGCTCGTGGAAACAGATATATCTGGATTCTTCTGGATACTTTTTTGTTCGTGGGGTGAGTGTGAGTGAATGAGAGCCTGAGAGGTGAGAGCGGCGGATTAGAAAAGATTAGGGTTAGGGTTTTTTCTATAGTGGTATTTATATATACGTACATTTAAAAAAAATCGGATATCGGATATCCGAAATATCCGAAACTTTCTGAAATCACGATTCGAATCCGAATCCGAAAATCCTGATTATCCGAATTTCGGATATCCGAATTTTCGGATAATTCGGATTCGGTTTCGGATTCGGATGATTTAGAACACCCCTACTATTTTCTACACAAAACACTGTTTAACCCAACAGTCGTTTGAAACATCTGTTTTATATTCTAACATCTGTTCCCAACAAACAGAGGTTTCAAACATAAAACAGACCTTTGCCAAATACATGTTTCACAACAAACTTAATTTATAATATCTATTACCTAAACCGCTTTTCTGAACCACAAGTGATGATTGCATAAGGATCCAACATTCCATTCAGATTAGCACCAATAAGATTCTTCGCTGCTAATAGTTCCACTGAGATTAGCATAAGGATCCAACATTCCATTCGATTCGATTAAACCAAAACTCGTCCGATGAAACAGATGCCCACTTCATCCATCCATCTCTACACAAAATTCAATCCCTAAACTAAATAATAAAAATGAAGATGTTATCATCCCATGAAATTAATTTGAACCACGAATATGTGAGAGCACATACCTTGGTTTACAAAACTTTTGGTTTACATTAATAAACTTAATTAAAAATCAAAATCCGTTCAATCAGTCGATTATTAGGCACAAATTATCACAAGTTCAAATCATAAACATAAAGCACAATCGGTTTAACAATTGTGAATACAATAAATAATTTTATTTCAACCCGCAAACCTTTGCAAAACTCACCTACATCAACAACTACTGCTACTGCTGCTGAATCAACAACTGCTGCTGCTGAACCTCACAAATTCAATCTTCATATGCCTGAACCTCACAAATTCAATCATTTTGGTTTAACAATGGTGAATACAATAAATAATATAATTTCAATCAGTCTATTATTATCTGAACCTCACAAATTCAATCTTCATATTCATGCATCAACAACTACTGCTGCTGAATTTGCCGTTGATTCGGCTGCAACACAACTGGAGCTAGAAACCCAACTGTCTCTTTCTTCTCTATTCATGGTGAAGTTGCAAAACATTTATATTTTCAGATGGTCACGCTCAGATTAGGAGGTCGGTGACATTGTCGAGGGTTGTCAGGAAATGCTATCACTTTGCATTTCCTGACAACCTCGACAACGTCACCGACCCCTCCAAGTTTTCCACCAAAACACTCTCACTGGTTGCTTCTTCAACAAAGTTACATACAACCTCAAAAACTTGGATTTCTTACAGTTACATCGCTTGCAAGCCTCCACCTCTCCAGCAGTTTCCGCTCTACGCCTATAAAATTCAACCAAAACGTTAATAACCATTACTCTTAGCATATTGAAACGTTATACACCGACACTATAATGATATATATATCCATATATAAAACTGAAACTCATACCTGAAAGTCTTTCTTCTTGCCACCAGACCTTTCTCCGATAACGTTGTCATCAATTCTAACTTCACCTTTATAAGCAAGAACATATCTTCCTTTATAATAACTAATAACTAATAACTCTTAAGTTGGTTCTCATACCTGAAACTCTTTCTTCTTCTACCACAGATACATACTGATGACACGGAAATCCCCATTACCTAAATTAACAATCAACTTGTTACTCACAACCATAGTAATTAGTAATTTCAATAAAAAAAAACTCGTTCATCACCATTTGTAAGATCGGGGTATTCATATTTTTTAACTCTGTATAAGATTATACTGCACAAATATCAGCTCATAAAACTCTGTCAAACATAAATGCTTTTTAACCTAGTGAAATTAGCTCATAATACTCTGCCAAACATAAATGCTTTTTATCCCCTAGGTTATTAATGATATATGTTCGTTTATGGGCTCATAATCTACACATCGAGGGTCAGGTAACGATTAACAACAGGTCATACAAATACAATAATATTCAAATCGATGGTAAAGATGATGAAAAAACAGTACATGAGGGTCAAGATTCGGTGTAATATTCAACTACCTGTGCCCTGATGACTCTAAAAACCCTAATATGGTTCCAGTAAATAAAAAGTAAGAAATCGAAATAAAAGGCAAGAAAACCAAGATTGATTGTTACCAAAGAGATGAAATTGTACCTTTGTGATGAAGATTTCGTAAGGCTGAAGGACGGCAGACATAATTAGGGCAGAAGATTTCGATATGAAGAAGAAATTGAAATAATTCCAGATTCTTGCCAAAGAAGAAAGATTTATCTTTCAAAAGAGGGGCCTGCTACAGTGAACTGAATGATTTATCTTTCAAAAGACTGTGAATTTTAGAGAGAGAGAGTTGAGAGAGAAATTGATTAGAGAGGGTAATTGATTGAAGAAGATGATAGGTTATATATCTGGAGCCATAATTTTGAATTTTGAATTTGGAGCCATAATTTTGATTTTGAATCATCAGTTCGTGACTTTTGGAGTTGGCCAGTGGTTTGGATGATCATCAGAGTTTGCCCTTTTGCCCATTTAGATACTGATTATATATTTTAGATAGATTATTAATTAATAGATATGATTACTTCTTACAGTGCATTAATTGCTGATTTCTTCTCCCCATGCAATTTCAAACTTCCCTCCTAAAGAAATCTCTTATTTACTAATAATAAAATCTGATTATATATTTTAGAAAGATTTATACATATCTAAATATTGAAAAAGGAATTATGACATCAGCGATTACATGTGGCATACCTTAGAAATTGACACATAAGCAGTTTTACATCAACTCATAATCTCTTATTATAGATAGTATAATAATAATAATAATAATAAATATAGGGTAAGATTACAAAAATACCCTTACCTATAACAGTTAAACAACCGTTGATTGACGACAGGGGGTAATATTGCGACATAACATCAACGTTTTGGGAGAAAATTGCAATTATTTCCAGAGAGGGGGTCAGAGTACCAATTGGCTCTAACCCCATGGGGTAAAATTGCAGTTTACTCTAAATAATATATACACAAAATCTTGATACATGTATTTTACTAGTAGATGCCCCGCCCGTGTTGCGGGGCAATGGCCGAATAATTCTCAATAAATTAAAAAAAAACTACTATAATTTTGCTATGAAAAAAAACTGATAAGACCGTAATTTTGGGCTCAGGGCAAAACTATAATTTTTCAGGACTAATGAGCCAGTGTTAGGCAGCCAGAGTATGCGCCGCCCGCGTTGCGGGGCGCTAAATCGAGTATTTCTTAGGTTAATAACATGTACGCCTTTATCTCGGTTAGTTATAAATGCTACCTATAGCACGATATCAAAAAAGATACATCAAGTTAACCAATTAAAGAAAAACAGTACTATAGTAATGATAAAAAAATTAACTAAAACGATGACAAGCGTGTAATTTAGAGTTGGGGGCAAAACAATAATTTGTCAGGACCAATTAGCGAGTGTTAGGCAGCTGTTTGGCATGAATAAAAACAAAATTAAGTCAACAAAGTAAAATAAAACACTACCATGGTTTTGCCAAAGAAAAAAAAACGATGGCAAGATTGCAATTTTTAGCGGAGGTAAAATCGTAATTTTAAAATGGAGGTAAAATAATATTTTGAACTGAGGGCAAAACCATTTTTTTTATTTTGAAATGGGGGCAAAATCGTAATATTTTAGCTGCGGGCAAAATCGTAATTTTAAACTGGGAACCAAATCGTAATTTGGCAGGACTCTAGCTGATGGCAAAACCATAATTTTATTTCGAACTGGGGGCAAAAGTGTATTTTTTAACTGAGGGCAAAATCATAAATTTAAGCAAGGGACAAAAGCAAAATTTTATTTTGAATCGAGCGCGAAATCGTAATTTCACACTTGGGATAAAATTGTAATTTGGCATCACCTATAAATAACTATTATATGAAAAAAGAAAAAAAACAAAAGTCAAAAATGGCCGCCAAAAGGGCCACCCACTTAACAAAACTATTGCCCAATGAGGTGATCAACTTGTAAATGTATATGTTGAAAATGTCTGATAAATAAAAATTATAACTATACAACAATATACAAATAATTCCAAGATAGATACTTAAAATAAATATATAATAAACAAGTCTAACTTAAGCAAACTCAAGTTTGAACTTCCTAGATAGATAATTACACAAGTCATGATTGCGTTGTTTCCTGCTGGAGCGGGCCATGGTGAGAATTAAATGTCTATATCCATTCTTAGACCCCTCGTAGTGGACGTCTTCTCCCTCCAAACACGCCCAAAAACGCCACTGCCCCCACCCCCGCCGGCGTAATTGGGGGTTTTCTTTCAAAAAATGTCCCGGCCGCGTGTTTTGATTCACGCTGAAATGGAATTGTATGAAGGAGAATTGGCCAATAGCATTTTTTGAAGGTTTTTTTTATTTGATTATATTTATACCCTCTTTTAACATAAGGGGAATGTTCATTTGAGAAGAAAATTTTATTGAGAAGAAAAAGAATAAAAGGGTATAATTGTAAAACATTAAATAGTTTTTTTTTCTCATCTCATTTATTATTATGTTTGACTAATTAATTAGTTATTAAGACTATAATCCTCCACACTAAATATGTTTGCCTACACACATCAAAAGTTATCCTACACATTTCGAAATTTATCCTACACATATTGAAATTTATCCTACACAACTCGTAATTTATCCTACACGCCTCGTATTTATCCTACACTTTAAATGAATTTTTATTTTTATTTTTTGTGAAAAATATATATATCTTAAAAATAAGTTACAAATTTAATATAGTTAGTTATTAAAGATGAAACTGCCAATTAATGATGTATATAAGTTTACTAATATACCCTTATAGTTACATTAAGTACAAATATTAAATGAAGTCTAATGAAGCATTCCTATTGGTTGAAATTTCTTCTTTTTTCTTCTTACAAATAATTTCTTCTCATTTGAACCCTCCACTTTAACATAATGCCCCATAACCCACATCCCCACTACACCCCTTTTAACATAATGCCTATAATGCTCATTTGCTGACTGGACCGCTATATGGCGCAAAACGCCATAGGGTGGGGGCGTTATTTTCCCCTTCCACTACACATGGTCTTAGTGGTGTTCTATCTACGGATGGATTGAGAGCCAGGATGTACCTCGCCCAAATTAAATGGTCTCCTGATTTCAAACGTGGGTGTCTCTAGTACCACTGAAGTTGATGCAAAAACCCACCCAATTGGTCTACTACCCGTTCAAAAAAAATTTAGACCTATCTATAAGTTTTCTTTCATTTTATAATGATTTTGTTTCCGAAAAGTATTCTTTCAAGATAAGGTCATGTATATGGAGTTGACCGCTTTTCATATTTTAGCTATAAATACATACATATCTCTTATGATGTTTTTAGACGTTGCTTTTACTTATATAATCTCTCTATGATGCTTTTAAAATGTGTCATTATTGTTAAGGCACACCTCCATTAAGACTTTAGGTTATGCTAATTAAGGCGTGTTACAATGTGCAAACTTGTGTCGTGTGGATTGCTTCAAGTTGGAAAATCAATAATAAAGTTTATACTATTGGTAAAAGATCTAACGATGCATGTTGGTATTTTTATAACGGGGGGGGGGGGGGGGGGGGGGGGAGGCATCCATGGGCGATAAGTACTGTTGTCTCGACCAATCAAGTGCATTTATGTCAAATGCATTACAAATTACCTTTTAAACTACAAAACACTGGCGCGTCCTACCCTAAGTACTCTAGAACTTCTTTTAGTTTAAATAAATTCAACAATTAAGTTACCTTGTACTCGATCACTTTTGAATATTTTTTAGGAATGCCCAACGATATTGCTATGTCTTTCGCTTAGGCTTGCTCAAACATTTCTTATAAAAAATTAAGCTAACATCGGTTGACAAAAAATTGTCTTCGAAATTGTCGGGCGGTAAATATATACGCAATTAATCGTTCGAGAAATCAGCCTTTGATAAGTGCGATTGAAAAGGTGATGGCTTGAGTGAGAATGGTGAATGGGGATGGTTATTATTTATAGTGTTTAAACAAATAATTAAATTTAAAAAAAAATATTTGAATTCAACAGACCGTTACGATCTGGAACGGCTAATTTTTTAGACTTTTGTCTCACAGCTTGATGTACCCGTGGACGGAACCTGCACGCCCTACCCGTGGGGTGACGACAATGTTCTTGTCCGGCTTCGAACCCGGACTGGCTACCCGCAAGGTTGCCCCACCCTATCTTAGTTTGTTAATAATTTTTCTAATTCAAGAGGCACATAAAAAATATGTTTAAAGGTACAACTAAAGGACATATTTTGTGCATGTTATAAATTACAAAAAAAAAAAAAAGACACTTCTTTAGTTTTACCACTTAATTCAATCTTATTTATCTTGTGGTTATATTTCAAAGCTCTCACGTTTTTGAACTCTTTTTATTTGTTGATTGAAAACATAATATCACTTTACATGAAAGTTTTTAACACCAAATAAAGAATTAAAGTACCTATTTGGGATTAGATCGGTAAAAAGCTAGAACGAGTCGAGCTTTAACGAGCTCAAGCCGAAATATGACTCGTTTAGTTATCGAGAGCTTAAACGAGCCCAAACAAAATTTATGTTAATTTTTATATATAATATACGGGGCTGTTTGGTAGCCTCTTAATGATCATTCAGATGCTACCTCTTAATGGTTTAAAACCTCTGAATGAATAAGAGGTAACCTCATGTCTGAATGGTTAAGAGGTAACCTCTGAATGGTAAATGATCACATGTCACATTCTTCTACCTTCTCATTGGTAAAATTCTTAATAGTTCTATTAAGAGGTAGCCTCTTAATGACCATTCAGAGGCTACCAAACAGCCCCTTATTGTTTAACATTGGCGAGTCGAGCTCTAGCCGTTCTTTGGCTCGTTTAAGCTATCGAAGCGAGCTCGAGCCAAGCTTTTAACTCGATTAAAATTGTTCACTAATTACCTAGAGCCGAGCCGAACTTGAGCTCTTGGTTTTTACTTTCGAGTCGAGCTCGATCTCAAAGTAGTAGGCTTGAACCGAGTCAAGCTCAAGCTCGAGCTTCATAAAAGCATGATGAGCTGAACCTAGTTAGGCTCTGGCTCAACTCGTCTCGTCTACACCCATGAAATTTATTATACTTTTAAAACTAGTTGAAATGAATGAATCCAACAAATGGAGGGTAATTTTAGTTGACTCAATCGTATTAAACTATAGTTGATTTCAAGGCGGTAATTGTATCATCAAATCACCTATTGATACATCATTGCGTTTATAATCTAAAACATGATCATATCATTATTTATTGTTTTCTTTTTATAAAAGTAAACGTCTCGATGTGACGTGTCATTCATTTATTTATCTAAATTCATATTTTAAAGGATAAGTCTATTAATTGTTACTTTTTTTTCACATGTGGCCTACACCAAGAAATCAAATTCAAGTCCAATTCTTTCTCATTACTTCCTTTAACTTTTCTCAAACTTTAACAAAAAGATGGTTTTATTTGGACTAAATATATGTTTCCGTTTTAAAATACACCAAACATTTAGATACATGTTTAGATGATGGTTGCATTGTCTTGTGTGATGGTTACATTGCTTTGTCTAGTTCATTTCTTGTTTACTTCCTCTTTCTATGTTTAGAGGGTGGGGGTGTGATGTTTTAAAACCGGTTTCTTATTTGTATCGGGTTAGGCTTAGAAACGGTTTAAGCGGTTTTACCTGGTTGTATCAGGCGGTTCAACCAGGTTAACTAGTTAACCCTATAATTCCATAAAAATAAAATTTCTCCTCAAAAATAATCCAAAACTATATCATTCCATAATCAAAAACCATTTTTTTCAACAAAGACTTCTTAAATAAAAGTCTACAATAGATTTATGGCATTGGAGTGTTGAATGCATCGAATTAACGATCACGTAAAAGATGAAATTCACTATTATCGCTATTTTCAAACTCAAAATTTTAACATGAGATTAAACCGGTATTCCGTTAGGCTGGTATGAACCGGTATTACCGGATATACTGGCTGGTCGAATATTATATCGAAACCTTATTTATGGTACTCCGTTAGGCTGGTATGAACCGGATATACCGGATGGTTGAATATTATATCGAAATATTATTTATACCGGCTCAATCGTACCGGGACAATAAACGGTAGCCTGCTCAACCGGTATTACCGGCCGGTTCGAACCGGTTTTTAAAACATTGGTGGGGTGTGTTATGTTTGTAATATTTTTGTTATTTACAACTTTTATTGGAAATGTCTTTATAAAAAAATGTATAACAACTAGTAAGATTACCCGCACTTCGCAGCGGGGTTTAAGTTGATATCTATTTTGGTTCTGTATAAAAACCGAAAGAAATATGCTTAAAAGAATATAAAACATGTCTTACATCGACAAAAAACATAAAAATAAATTTAAATTGAATAGCGAGACAAATTGATTTATATTAATTAATATAAACTCTATCTTAAATATAACTTTAATGAAAAAGGAACCTTAAATTAAAACACTAAATATAAAAAAAAGTAAAAAAAAAGTCGAAGAAAATCAAGAAAGAACAAAAAAAAAAAAAACAAATAGGATGAAAGCACTATTCACACAACTTGCTAATTGTAATGTACGTCAATACGTAGACCAACTTAAATTTATACTAACATGTGCATAAAAATAAGCACATAAGAAAACATTTACGCCGTGGTGTCGGACATAAAGTGACTCGAATTTATACCGTCTAGTGAAAACGTATTATATTTGACCCAACTCGTTTCCGAATAAAATTCACGTCAAAACGTAGAATAACGGAAAACATACATAAAAATAAGCAAAAAAATGTATTATATTTGACCCGACTCATTTTCAGAAGAAAAAAAATTGCGTCAAAACATAGAACAACTGAAAAACGTATATAATAATAAGTATAAGAACATATTATATTTGATATAACTCATTTTTGAGAAAAATTTATGTCTAAACGTAAATTAATTTGAATTTATGCCAACACATACATAAAATAAGCACGTAAAACTCGATTACAAAGTTCTTAAAAATTTAATGGGTTGTAAGTGTTAATGCTGAAAATTGAAAGGTATAAGTATATAAAAATACAAAAACAAAAAAGGCAAAAAAAATCAAAAGGTAAAAAAAAAACAAAAAACAAAAAGCAAGTTACTGTATAACACCTTTGTAAATGTAAGGATATAGAATAAAGTCATAATATGTTGGATACTAAATAAGGGGATGGTTCAAATGAAAATCACTTTTATTGTGAAAACTCGAAAACTAACTAATAAAAGCCTAAAAAACACACCAATTTTTTTTTCCAATTTTTTTTTATAAAAATCGCAGGTTTTTTTTATGTAAAAAAAAACTTAAAAAAAATAAAATTTGTAGTACACATGTGTAATAATACACATGTGTAGTATTACACATGTGCACTACAAATTTTTTTTATATATAAAAAATGGCGAAAATTGGTATGCAAAAAAAATAAATAAAAAAAATTTGGTATGTTTTTTTGGTTTTTTTAATTAGTTTTCGAGTTTTCACAATAACTAGTGGTTTTCATTTGAACGTTCCCCTACTAAATAAAACATATAAATTTACTATTTAATATTTTTTTTAAAGGTGTGAATTATTCGCCATCAAATGATGCGTTTTTTCTTTTTTCAAATTAGGACCAAACAATTTTATGAACATTGAATGGAATAGCTTTTTGGGTTACATCGGTAGTGGTCTCAAGTGGATCTTTCTCCGGCTACTCAAATCATTAAAGCTTTAGCGGATATTTTTTTAATAACACTGATTTATCTTGATTTTTCTAAGTTGAAATGTTTAATTAAATAGATTGATATATTAAGTTATTTAGGTAAATAAGCGGACCTGTCCATCCTTTTAGTTAAACGTGATGATCCGTAAGTCCATTTACGACTCATTTAACTCATCTATTTTATATAATAAACATGGTAAATAAGGGCTGATGTGTCATGTTGTAAGAGCTTGGAAAATGATGTGGCATCACCTCATGCATTCTTGAAATTGGTTTTGGCTCCAAAAATTCGGGTCTTTTTTTTTCCTTTAAACGGGCAGACACGGGATCCATATTATGACCCGTGTATTTAATAGTTCTAAAACCCTAAATCTGCCACCGCTGCTTCTCTTCGTCTTCGTGCCCTGAATCCTTCCTTCATTTTGTTGAAACCTGAATCAGTTACCCTAGGTTTAGATCATTCATTTTGTTGATTTTTCTTGAAACCCTTATTCCAGATCATCCATTATGGGCCAGATCCGTTTCTTTTTGCTGCTCTTGATAACCCTAAACTTCATTTTCCCCCAAATTACAGGTTCATTATTTCATCATCGGTATAGTGTAGGAGATAATGCATTTTTATTCGCCAATATTTTTGGTCCCTTGAACAATCCCAGGTTAGTAATGTGTGTGTTTCTCATTTCTTTCACTTTAATCTGTGAAAATGCCATGTGAGAAATCATTTATTTTTGTCTATTAATCAGATGAATTATGTGAAAAAGTGATATGGGTTTTTGTCCTTTAGGTCAACAGGTCTAGAAAATAGAAATACCCATATTAAAATCTGGTTGATTTTGATAAAGGGGTTCCATGTTTTACTTTTGAAGTTCAAATCAGATGCTTTAAAATAATAAATAAATGGGATGGATTTTGATATTACAAGACACTAGCTTTGAACTTTTACAATAAACAGTGCACCCAATGGCATGTTGGGGATTAAAGAGTATTTTATTGAAGGTGATCAATTTTAACAAATTGAACAAATATGGACATCGAATTGAAGTTTATATTTCTGTTCTCAAGAATTTTGAAGATTTTTTTTTCAAGAATTTGACTATTTTATTTTGGTGATGTTATCCAAGCAGGAGTTCTGAACGATTCTCCTTTATCTTTCAATTTTTTTAAAGATTTTTCATGATTCTCTTAAATAATATTTGGCAAATCTTATTATCACTTACTAAGTATATAAAACACGAAAGTATCAAGGTTTGCTGAAATTTATGTTTGCAGGTGGTAGGTGCAGTTTAAGCAAGAGTACCAGTTCTGTTTGATGGAGGATAAGGCGAGGAACAGATGTATTCAAAGTTGATCGCTCTGGATACACATGCGGTTATGGTATTTTACCTGCAAATGTTAGTTTTTGTAATTCATTATTCACAAATGATTCTAACTCATTGTCTTCTTAGCAGATCGTGGAAACATTTTTAGCCGTGTGTATGCAACTGGTAGAAATAAGCTGGTCCAGGTTAGTGCATTACATGGTGGTTTAAATAAGCTACATTATAGTGTTCCAAGAGTAATAGTTTTCTCGAAATGGTAACTTTAATATTACTCGATCATTAAAATTTTCCTTTTACCTTTTGATAAGTCAGTCAAAGGGCTTAGGTATTGGATTTTGACCAGTTTGAAGTCAAAATATTTTGATCATCATGCCAATAGAGCGGGTAAAAGTCAAAAGGTGAATCCTTCAATGGTAGATTTTACATTCTTTAGTAAATGGTCTGGTGCAATGTAAAGAGTTTATAATGGCTGAATCCTGCAATGGTGAATCCTTCAGCCGGTATCTTATGCAAGGGGATGCTTCATTGGGTGGCATATAATAGTTTATCAAAACAAAAGGATGTCATTATATCCTTTCATCTAATGGTCTTTTAACGTTTTATTATAACAAATTAAAAAAATCTGACCATTTTGCCCTTCGGTAGAAAGGACGAAAAAGAAAAAAAAACTGGATTTTACTGAAAAATCTAACCATATTTTGCTTTTGGATAAAAATGACAACAAAATTTAAACCACAAGGACACAGATTCAAAACGTTTGAGTTTTGGACTAAAGTGACCAAATCCCATTGACCATTTTGACAGTTTACTCTTTTAAAAAAAAAAAACTAATTTCTTTTTTAGAAAAATATGTATATGAAAGCTGGACCCAAGGTCTGATCTTGGTAGCTACCCAAAAGCTGAAATAAAAGTTTGCTTTTTCATTTTTATTTAAAACATAATTCACTTTTTTCTCATGTAATATTTCCTAAATATATATACATTTTTGTTTTGTTTTCTCTTCATTTAATATACATTTTTTTTAAACTTTGTTGTATATAACATAAAGTATTTTTGGTCTCATAACATCTAAAAATATAATTTATATTAAATATAATTATGTTTTTATTAAAATTTACATCGAAATGTATAAAAGATAAACAAAATTGTACATTTAGACTTTCATTAAACTGTATAATAGGCTATACTGCTCTATAAATAAGCTTCCATTATATAAGAACAAGATATATCTAGGCATCTTTATACTCCACTGGTTGATTTAAGTCTGTTGATGTCCATTTGCAAGAGATTATACTGTCTCTGCATTAACTTTTGACTCTTTATTGCACAGGCTTGCCAGCAAGATGTTTTGTAGAGATTGTAGGAAGAATGTATTTCGTGAATTTAATGATCTAAAAGAACTTGAGTGCATGAGAAGAGAATCGCATTGTACAAGCTGGTTTTGTGTAGCTGATACAAGCTTCCAATATGAGGTATCAACTTGACCCGTTTCATTCGGTATCCAACCCCCCCATTTTCTACCTTTAATCGGCATATGGGACTTTTGAACACTTTATAACTTAAGTTTTCATAATAGTGTAGGATTCCAGGCTTCTTTGCAGGTGACTCTTGACACAATCTAGATGGATTGGCATCAAAACTATGTTGACTTAGCAGGAACACACAGGCATCATGAATGGGTTGTTCATGGCAGACTTGTGGTTTATCATGATGATGATTCCTTGGAAAAGGATGGGCTTGAATTAGATGGAGAATGTTTCCGTCCCCAAAAACATGCAAAGAGTCCTACAACTTGCCTGGTAATCTCTTTTAGATATTGCAACAGTTATTTTTAAGGAGCAGGTTTTTAAAATATGATGAAATCAATTATATTATATTTTTTTTCGCTTTTATTATTTGGGGATTTTTTTCTTCAACCATTCTACTTGACTTATTCTTGCAATAAAACCTTCAATCATGCAAGGGGGGGGGGGGGGGTACACGCTTAGACATTACGATATTGATTTAATACTAAGTATACATCCACTGCTTCTATGCCAGTTATGATAATAATATAAGCTCTATATTTTTAATATTGATATTTTTATATGGAAGGTTGAAAAAGATTTCAGAGAAGGGACTGCACGTCAAATCTTCTTTGACTAAAATTTGAAATGTTGTTTCGTCACTTGGCTAATGAAGTAGGCAATCTTGAGCGGCCGTTTCTAAGAGAATTTTTTTTCTCGCTGTGTGGGTTCTAACGGTTGCCCTGTTTAAAGGTATGCTTTATCAAACGTTTACATATTTCTGTGCTTTAAAATATCTGCCACCTTTAATGCTAACTTTTTTTTTTTTTTTTTTTTTTTGTATTTTGCCATATTAAGGATGGGGTTTTCAAATAACAAACGAAAAAATCTGGTTGAATTAGCAGCTTTGCGTGGGTGTACAACCACACCAGATTCAAATCCCACTTTTCCCAGTTCAAAACCTGATTTTTTTTTAAACGAGAAGCTGATGCTGGATGGCCCGGAATGATGAGTATACGGGTTCATGAACTTGTACTTTGATGGAATGTATGATCATCCTGTTCTACCTATGGCAGGAGAAACATGGCAGCTTTTAGAAATACAGTGCCATTAAGCATTTCTATGTTTTGAGAGAAGTTTTGACAAGCTGTATTACTAAATTTTTTTAGAGAAGTTTGATAATGGTCAAATACATAGTTTAAAAGATGCTCTTTTGGGACTTCATTAAGCATTTCTATGTTTTGAGAGAAGTTTTGCCAAGCTGTATTACTAAATGTTAGCTGTATATTTATTTTTTTATTCGTGTGATATTGTTATAGATTAGTAAATTAAAAACGATAACACGAACATGAGAAAAAATAGAAATGAGCAGTTGAAAAAATAACATATGTCGCATATGGAAAGAAATAAAGCATGTTTGAACTTTGAACTTCATTCTTCAGTCAAAAATATGAATTTCAAAATGTAAAACAAGGTCGGATTTGTATCCACTGTATCACTAATTTATGTAACATGAGACTTTGTATTTTATTTTATTTGTACACTTGATATTTATCTTAATAGTTTTCTCCAACCCGGGTAGCACCCGGGTGATAACCTAGTTTAGTATATAAAACTTAATCTATATTATATAATAAAAGAAACCATTAATAGGACACGTGTCATCATATTAGGTCATGTATCTTTTAATTTTCTTAATCTCTTATGGATAATTATTATTTATAGATAACCCTCATATTAAATATTAATCTTTATCTCATACTTAATTATAAATACTATTTTTTTTATAATTAAAGATATACATTATATATAATAGATATTTATAAATGATAAGAATAGAACATGTATAAAAGAATATTCTATTTAGTTTAAATTGTCGTTCAATTTATAAATGATAAAAGAAGTAAAAGATCAACAAACTTGTGATTTTTATTATTATTTTGTTATTAGATGTTTACAAAAGATCCATATTTTCATTTATTTTTAGATTTTAAGCATCAGTAGATAACATGATGAAAGATGCCATGATAAATTGATGATTCAATTGGTTTTGAAATAAGCATATTTAATATAATTTATTAATTACGTTTTAATTAAAACGACATAGTTTTGATTGGTTTCGCATACAACTTAGGTATGTAAGAGCCTATTATTCATTTCCCTCAATTTATTAATACAGTGATTATATTATACTTAATATTTCATTGATTAACTTTAATACATATATTGATTATTGTGTATATTAACCAATTACATTATATGTATTTAAGCCGTGTAATACATGTGTTTATGCAATCCGTGTAATGCACGGGTTTTTAAAGATGTAACTTTTTTTTATTACTTAGTATATTTATTCAACCCGTGTAATACACGGGGTTCTAACCTAGTTATAACATATAGAAGGTTTACTAAAAGGATTGACGGATGGACTTGCATCATTTTTAACATATTATATGCTAGGATGAATGTGGATAGTTTAAATATATATATATATATATATATATATATATGAAACAATTGAAAAATAATAATCCCATCTTTCTGAAATTGACCAATAATAATCCCAAGTCAGTTATTAGCCAATAATAATCCGACCTCGTCCAATTTTTTTGTAAAATAGTCCGCCGTTAAAATAGCTTAACGGAGTTAAGTTTTTTTCCGAATTACAAACCGATGTTTTAGGGCTTTTGATCAGAACGAGGATATGACTCGATTGATGTAAAACTTACCTCAAATTACTGCCCCAACCCACGAAAACGGTGCTTCAATTCAGGTGTTTAACTTCCAATTAACAAAATTCAAGCCATTTCGGACACAATTTCGAGGTAAGTTTTACATCAATCGACTCGTATCCTCGTTCTGATCAAAAACCCTAAAACATCGGTTTGTAATTCGGAAAAAAACTTAGCTCCGTTAAGCTTATTTTAACGGCGGTCTATTTTACAAAAAAAAAAATGGACGAGGTCGGATTATTATTGGCTAATAACTGACTTGGGATTATTATCGGCTAATTTCAGAAAGATGAGATTATTATTTTCCAATTTGCCTTTTATATATAATAAAACCTTTTGACTTTTTATTTATAATGTATTAAGTTAAAATATTTATAATGTATTAAGTTAAAATGAAAATGTAATAACCTAACAAATAAAATAGTTAGGACACACGATATGCTCCTTTTCACATTTTTTTCTCTCAAATGAGGTGGTGGTCCATTTGTAAATGCAAAACCTTTAAACATCTTGAGAGGGAGAGGTATTGGGTTCGAGTCCCAGAGACAACATGAAGTAAAAAGAAATTTACCATTCAAAGAAAAAAAAATCGGTCGGGATTTGACTTATTTTGATATGTTATTCATTTTATTTAAACTTTAAATTTGGTCTAGAATCCATAAAAGTCGTGAAAAAATTGACGATATTGTTTATTTGTTGTTGCTTACAAGTGGTGATCTCTTATTTTGTCTTTATATTTTACGTTACACACGTACACTACACAACACTCAAATATATACGTAGATCATTGCACAAATACACAATATCACTTTATTATCCTTGCTCTAGGAATTGCTATCCACTTGTTATCTACGACGACATAAGCACTTTTCAATTTTAGGTCTGGTGTCTTCTGTCTCCCCGGTCGGAAATCTTAAGCTTCGTCACTGGCTCCTGTGGTTTAGTCAGTTTAACCATTTCAGCCTAAAAAATAATCTTTTAAAATATCAGACCCTGAGGTTGCATTCTATAATGGTTTTGGCCACTAACACTAACTTTGTCACTTTTTTGCTGTTAAGTGTAAGGGTAATTAGGTCGTTATATACCTTACGGGTTGTTTTGATAATTACAAAGTTCTCTTAATATTTAAGAGACTATTAATGCAATTACTTAAGTTTTATTTATTATTATTTTGTTATTTTCACAATTATTATTTAATAAAATATGTTTTAAATATACAAATAAATATGTATTTTCATTAACCGTTTGTTTTTATAAAAGTGGTTCTAAAAATATTTTTTTTACATTTTGTTTAAACCTTCTATCGTTTGTAAAATTGTTCATTTTTAAACCATTTGTTTTTTAAAAGCGTTCTTTTTAAAGTCGTTTGTCTTTTAAAGCTTTTTAAACACTTCATATTATACCATTATTTTTTAAATCATTTATTTTTTAAATATTTTGAAACAACTCGCTTTTTTAAGTCGTTCATTTTTTAAATTTTACAAAACCTCGTGTATAAAAAACAAAAGAATTGTAAGATTTGAAAAAAAAAAAAAAAAAACATTCTAATAAAAAGTTTGCAAAAGATTATTCATTTCCCAAACTTTCTTTAGAATGGTTTATTTCTTTTTCAAATCTTCCATTTCTTTTGACCCTTTGTTTATTCAAAATTTGTTATTTTTTAACCTTTCGTTTATTAAATTCCTGCGTTTTTAGTACCTTACACTTGTTATGTTCATCATGCATGTTGGAGAAAAAAATATACGTTGTTGTTGCTTACAAGTGGTGATCTCTTATTTTGTCTTTATATTTTACGTTACACACGTACACAACACTCAAATATATACGTAAATACACAATATCACTATATTATCCTTGCTCCAGGAATTGCTATCGATAGTTACCAAATCCACTTGTTACGACGACATAAGCACTTTTCAACTTGGATTATAATAGAGTTATCTTCATTTTCTATTATTACTTTACAAATGACAAGATGTCAAATTACAAAAATACAACAACGTACCTTAGGATGCCTTATTGATAGAAAGTTTCCTTGTTTATGGGTTGATGGAACATAGTCTACTTCCACCCATGAGCATTAGTGTTATTAAGTGCTTATGATAGAATTAGGGGCTGGTTGTTTTAGCTGTTAATAGTTCAGACTGTTGTTTCACGAGCAGATGTCTGAAAGGTTCAAACATTTGTCTGTGAATGGTTAACCATTATATTGAGTCTGAATGGTTAAGACTTTTTATCTGAATTGGTTAGACATTTGCTTCTGAACGGTTAAGTATTATAGTTACTCATTCTTAATGGTTCAGATATTTTACTAGTTCAACACTTTCGCTTTTAGAAGTTGCCAAACAACCCCTTATAGTAATTAATGCCTCATTGTATTGGGGAGTTTTCTTAGGTAAGAGCACCTCTAACGGGTAAATGCGAACAACCATGTGGATGACATTTGGCGTCCAAATCCTGACGAGAGCTTTGGAGGAGTTGTCTAGATGGGGTTTGTCCAGTGATGCATCCAGGTTTTCGAACATGAGAATACGAAAATGCGAGGGGGAGAGAGGAGAAAGAAGCCGACGATGGTATTTACCTGGTGTTGTCCGGATGACACACCCATGGAAGTGTTTTAAGGGCAACAATGATATAAGAGTCTTGATACTTTTTCCTATATCGTGTATTGTATTACCTTGTCTAATTAGTATTTTTGAACCTTTTGAATTACCGTTAAAAAGCGAGGGACGGTTAATCATGTATCATATGGTGTCGTTGATAGCCGAAAGACAAGGGGGTACATGCACTAATCGGCTTTTGTCCTAATTGTTGAGTGTTATGAGCCTTATGTCCAAGGTTTGATACAAAACTATTATCGAGCCGGGGGTCTCACTGAAAGCAGTCTCTCTATTCCTATGGGATAGAGGTAAGGTTGTCTACATCTTACCTTCTTAGACCCTACCATAGCTTTGCTATTTGTAGGATTTAGTCAGTATGATGATGATGATATTGTCTTTGCGTTACACAAAATCAACTTTGAGAGAGTATAAGAAACAACTACTTAAATATATGACAATAATTCAAATAAAATCCAAAAATAGATTGTAAAATAAGTTGTCCTGAGATAAGGAAGTCAGTTAAGTTTTTACAAACATTTACCACAAGTCTCCTAAGTTGAGTTGAATTCCTTTGATCTTAAATGACGGATCGGGTGGGCGGGCGAACCCCTTAAAAAATAATGTATTTTATAGGCTAAAATCCCGATCACACCTCTTGGAATTTTAGTTGAACACGTCATTCGCACCCCTGCCTCCTCATTCTTAATTGGTTACACCGAAATATGCTGATAACACTAAAATCATCAGCATGTTGCGTAATATGTGGGTCTATTTTTAGCTAGTTCAATGCATCATTGCTGAACATTTTATCGAAAAGTAAGATGTATGTCACATCATAAAGTTCCTTTTGTATTGTAAAGGATCAGAATATATGAAATATAGAATAACAAACTAAAACATATAACGATTTGGATCTGCTTTCTTATTTCTGATTGTTAATTTATACATACACATGCATGCAACATGTGAATAAAATTAAAACAAAAATACACATCCTTAAAATAAAATCATTATTTTATGGATCTATACCAGATTCAAACTTATATTGCATAAAAAACTTGGAATATGTAGTTAAAATTTAAAATAAAATCTGGAATATCACTTTATGAGGTTAACAACCTGATCTTGTCTCTACATTATTATGTTGTGTTATTCATCTTTTCTTGTTGTATAGTATAAATCCAAATCTCACATAAATTATTCAAAATAATTATCCAATTATGTGTCCAATTATGTGTCATCTTGTTTGATTTTCTGGCTTGTTTGGATGGTTATGTGTATCCGAATAAATGTGTGCACACCTAGTTCAAAGCACACATCAATAATGTCTGCCATGAGAAATAGAATTGAAAAATTCTGTTCACATTTTCCTATTCCTCATGAGAATGACATCCATGGCTACTTGATTCCAATCATCTAATTAAGCAATCATGGCTATCTAGAAGAATGGTGAAAGAATCAAAGGAGGGTTAATGGTTTTTTATTTTATAAAAATTTGTAAAAGTTTTGTTGATTTTATTACAACTCAATAGAGCTCATGTATATAAATAAATAATTTAGGGATAGAAAGATGTTACTATTTGAACACAAAGATGTATAATGGTTCGGGTGAATGATAACCGATCTACTTACATTTACTCTTTAATTAGGGTTCAAGAGCTTTATTCGTTAACAAGTTCTTTCTAGAATTGGTATAGATACCCTGTTGTAACTTCTCATTATACTTGGTAGTTGAAAAAACACAAGTCCGCGTGAGTGCTTAGATTAGGGTTCCACAGGTTTAGAGCCCTCCGATTGCCTCGAGTTTTTGAAAGCTTGTTGGATGTACAAAACAAACAACGCCTTTAGCCTCGTCACGAGAGAGGGGGGGGGGGGGGGTTCCTGTGAACATTTTTCGACGTGAGAATAAGGATCAGATTTTGTGAGCGTCTTACATGGGGTAAGATGTTCCTCCTATTTATAGTCGGGGTGACGAAGTGTTATTGGTGGAATGTCACTATCGGAATATTTTTGCGGTTCCCCAGGTGGCATCATTAGGGTGAGAGGGGCACCCCCCTCTTAGGGGAGTCCCCTCTCTTACGCACACCCAATCAGGTTATGCCACGTCAACTCCCCTCTTAAACTCCCCTCACACCCCAATTTGATGGCGGCACTCCCCTATTAGGTGACTTGTTTTTTTATTCAAAAAAAAAAAGGAAATAATTGATTGGTTGAAAATGAGGGTGGCCCCACCATCTCCTCTCTCCTTCTTCGGTGAACAAGCCCCGAACACCCTCCCCGATTTGCCTCCCCTCTTTGTTGGCGGCACCCTTCCCGCTCGGCAACCCCCTCCCCGATTCCCCTTCCCGCATGCACCCCGCTCCCCCTTAGTGGTGACTGTACTATGGGTCTGACGTGGTGGTCCCGCTCTATCATGATGGGGATATCTCCCCATGCACAACATTGTTGATTTCGTATTGTGGTCTCCGGACATACCGTATGCGCAAGTGATGGTCCCCGGGTGACTTGTAGCTTAAGGTGTGTGAGATGACCCGGATCCGCTCAAGGTCCGAGTCCATATCTCTTCAGTAATGATCACTTTTCTCTACAAGAGAGAGAGAATAAAAATCATCATCCAAGGTCGATCCCACAGTCAAACTCAAAACATTGCATCGACCGTAACGGTTGTGGTGCAGTTTTCTGCTTGGAATTTCGTCCATTGTAACAGAAAGAGACTTTGTTAAATATGTCATATTTTTTCAAAATTCAACCTTAATACATTCATTATAATTTATACACGTATCTTTCATTATATAAAAGAAAGAGACTTCGTTCATTACTAACTTTGGCCACTTCCTTAATTATCCAAACAAAATTCTTTGACTTGTTATTCAATTTGGAAAAAAAAAATGTTTAGGAGATTCCTTTCAAATTTTTTACTCAGTATTTGACATAAGGACACATGACACTCAACAGTTGAGATAACGACCGATTAGTACATGTACCCCCTTTTTCTTTCGGCTATCAACGTCACCACATGATCTATGATTAACCATCCTCCTCTTTTAACGTTATTTTCATGATATTAGTAAAATAACGTTAAAATTAGTGCACTTTCACTTTTGCCCCCCTGAGTGCCCACACATATATATACATTATATGTGCATACCGTAAGCGGGGCGTTAATATATATATATATATATATATATATATATATATATATATATATATATGAGATCCTAAGAGAGGTCCACCCTATTTGAGAAACTTGAGAACTATTCTGTACCACACATTTTCCCTAAGCAAAAAATGCAAAAAAAAAAAAAGGTAAAAAAATGCAAAAAAAAATTTGTTGGAAAAATAAGAGCTTTTTCTTTAAGATTTTTTTTAGGGATCTATACACATGTGTATATTGTTAATCTTTCAACTATACATATGTGTATATTACCAAGAATACCACTTTGTTATCAATCCATAGGGCTGTTCAAATTGCTCGGTGCTGGACGTTTGTTCGATGCTCGCTCGGAAAATGCTCGGAATTTGCTCGTTCGATTCAGCTCGATTGAAAAAACACTCGGTTCAGATTGGTTCGGTTTGTAAACGAACCGAGCACGAGCAAAGGTCCGCTCAGTTCGGTTCGGATCAGTTTGCTCGCTTTATTTTTAATATGTATATGTGCGTGTGTGTGTGTCATTTTTTATGAAATGACTAGAGGTTAACATTAACAATGTTTCATTTAAGATCCAAATAAAGCTCATTTAAGTAATCAGAATTGAAGTTCAATACCAATAGTCGATTGTCCAATACTTAAATGTCCATTTGTGTCCAATACTTAAATGTCCATTTGAGTAATTGAGTCAAAATTTCAATTACTGAAATGTGAAGTGCCGATCAATACTCAAGTCACAACCCGTCATTCGATTCAGATGTACAAGATCCGAATCAACACCCCCCCATTGGCCATCGTTATTCGATTTCTCCATCTCCACTTGCCAAGACGCCAACCCGCCAAGGTTTATGCTTCAATCGGTTCATTCATTGTCAAATTTTTGATAGAACAAGGGTATGCTTCAATCGGTCGACGATTTATCTTCCTGATCATTTAATCTCGTTAGAATTAGTTGAGTGTTTTCGTATTCCTTTTTATTTGTTAAATTTTCTACTTGTGTTCTAATTGGACGAAATTTCACTTTATTTTGATAACTAGCACCCCGTCGTGACTTTCCTTTTTTGTTATGCGACGCTCAATACTCGCTTGATGCTCGTTCGAAAAATGCTCGGATCGAAATGTAACACCCCGAAATTTATAAAACTTTAAATCAGATTCATAAAGCATAAAATAAATATGAACAAGCTAACTAGGAATCGATAACCCAGTTAGCTAAGAGTCTTGAGGTGATATATAATAAGGTTAAAACACCTAAACTATAAGTCAAATAGAGTTGAGGGACTAAATTAGCAAAAACTTGATAATGGAAGTTTTATTAGTAAATAAAACACCAAACACACACATGAGTGTGTGTTTGGGTCGTACAGAAGAAAGGGGCGACTAGGGAGTGCCCTCCAAACCCTAGTTTTCACATAAAACTCACAAATTGAAGCCCTTAATCTGCTCTAAATCAAGTTTCAAACACGAATTAGTGATCACCTCATTGCAGGGATCAAAAGGTATGCAAAATTTTGGTATTTTGATTCATGTTCAGTTTTAGGTTAATTGAGAAAATCAAAAAAAATTGAGCATGCATGATTGTTGTATTGATGAAATTAGAAGCAAAGTGATGTCTAGAGTTAAACCCTAGATGATTTCTTGTTAAAATCTAACTTTATACTTGTGAGGTTTATAATCACCAATGTAGGTGATTAGTGAGTTTGTAGAAACTAAATAAATACTAGAATTATGGTTTTTATTCTAGTGAAATCTGAATTCATGTGGTGAATCTGAAATTTATTGATGTTAAAATTTAGTATAGATTTGTTAATTGAAGTGAATGTAGATGAAAATAACATGTCAAGAACCTAGTAATGGTTATGTAAAAATCTGACCCGCTAGGTGTTTGTTAAAACGCCTAAGTGAGGAGTAAAACGTTAAAGATCAGACAAAAACGCAGATTTGAATATCATAATGAATTGTCCGATTTTTGGTTATAAAAGAGTTCTAAATTTGGTTGTGAATGGAACTCTATAGGTAAAGAATCCGGGTCGTCAAGTGGACAAGCCGGAGGTGATACACGCTTGTAAGGTGTGCTTTAAAGGTACGTAACTTTCGGTTTTGTTACAATATGTATAAACAATAGTCTTAGAAATGTTGATGAGTTTGTAGTGTCAAATGTGAGTTTGGTATGTCATAGAAGTGACGAAGTTCACTCGACAACCGAACGGGTCAAATAATGATCGAATAATAGTGCTCGAGGTGACTTAAACGTCACTCATTGAAATTGAATTATAAAAGAGTAAATCATGGAATAGATGTGATACGCTAAGGTTGACAAGCCCGGGAATGGGTAGTTATGGTTAGAAACCAACGTGGATAAATTATGCAAGTATGTAACTTGTTGCGTTATAATATGTGAATTGGATACGTTAATTGTTCATAATCGTGTTTTGGTATAAAGGTTAGTATTAGTCGAAGTGATATTGTTCACTATTTGATTCAATGAGTTGCAAATAGATTAGAAGGCGCTTGGTAGTCATTAGAAACGGAGGATTCCGTAAATGAGCCAAACGGGTTGAATGATTGGTTAGTAGTAATAAAACTTTGTTTTGAATGACATTTGGCAAAAACGGATCACAAGAGCGCGAAGCCATAGTTTTGGTAATGAAGCGCCGGAGATATTGAACCCCGGATGTTGGGTAAAAATGCGCCTATGGTTTCTATTGTAATGATAGAAAAATTTGTGTAAGTATAGTGGGTCGAATATTTAAATAGAGATTTTAGTGATTTGGCCCGTAAACCAAATTTTCGGTATAATAATTGTGATAGGCACGTCGGTAATTTAATTACGGACGTGTAGGAAAAAGAATCACTAAAAACGGACTTACGGTTCATAAGTTATGGCGATTTTAAGTTGAGATTAGGTACATGTTTGAGCTGGAAATGTGCAGCAACAAGTTTTAAACAAGAGTCTGTCGAAAAGGGGGCTAGACGTAGCGCGAGGGCCCTAGGCGTCGCGCGAGCCCCTCCTGAATCCGAAAATTTTATTTCTTTGATGTTTTGACCCATGAAACCTGTTTTAACATGTAATTAACTTATCAAAACTAACTTTCATGTTGGTTTTGAATTTAGGTGATCAAATTAATCACACGGGTGAAGATCAAGCAAGTTCCAAGAACCGAACACACTCCTTTGAAGCTTCCGCGTTGAAACTGTTTTGTTTTGTTACGAACAACTTTGTAAACAAATTATTACTATCATTCGATTGTTATAATCATGTTGAATGATAACTTATAAAAGTTTTTGAAAGGTCGCATTTCCACATAAAATGTGTATTTAATATTATATTCGTATAATAATGATATGGGTGTTACACGAAAGTCGCTCGCTCGACTTTGCCTCGGTTTATGAAATGCTCGGTTCGATTCGGTTTATAAACGAATTGAGAATGAGCAAAGGCCTGGTCAGTTCGGTTTAGCTCGTGAACAGCCCTATCAATCCATGCATTGAGACACAAATTCCAACACAAGAATCATGTGGAAATCTTCCAATCCATGCATTGAGACACAAATTCCAACACAAGAATCATGTGGAAATCTTCCACTTCCATAACGACAATGATCAATAGTTCAATACACCCACATAAAATATTGTTGCCCATATAAACTTTCGAGGAAGATTTTAATGTAGTGGTTCCCTTGCAATTTTGATGTTTGATTTTGGGTATGTTTGGTAAAAGTAGCTGTTGGCTGGTAGCTGGTGGCTAGTGGCTGAAAGATGTTAGCTGGTAGCTAGTAGTTGTAACTTTTTAGATATATTTGGTGTTTGGCACAGTAGTTGCGGGAACTTTTAATAAAATGTATAAAATAACCAAAATGGACATAACTAAAAATTTAAAATGTTTTTTCATTAAAAAGTTCATTATCTTTAGAGATTAAAAAATTCATTTTTTCCCTAAAAGCTTGTAGCTCATTCTAAACGCTACTAGTAGGAGTGTTCAACGAAAAGTTTCAAACTCATAACCTAAAAGCTTCAAGCTCCTTCAATCAAACAATGGTTTTTATTGAATTAGGATTTTTTCTTAAAAGCTTAAAACTATAAGCTCCTAAAAGCTTCATGACAAACATATAACATACCCTTCGTATTATCTCACTAAAGATAGCCACATACATATAGATAGACCAACGTTACAGTTCAGCCATCCACCGATTCGGGTCTATTTGAAAATAGCTAGAACATAGCATTTTCTGGAGACATAAGAATTTTTCGGCGGAAGCCGCTTATCCTAAAACCTTCATGACAAACATACCGTTTGACTTAAAATGAAGGCGCATGTAAAAAAAGTTTAACTTTGGTGAAGGGGAAATAAGACAAAATACCATCACATGAGCTATTAAAAGCTTGTGGTGCCATTGATGAGTGCATTGGTCCTCAAAGGTACATTGCATATAAGACTTGTGTTGTGACATCAAGTAGTTGTAAATTTATTTCACTTCTTTAAGGGGCGTCACAAAGCCTGTGGCTATGTTTCCCATCAAGGGTGT
Source organism: Helianthus tuberosus (assembly GCA_030545235.1). Classification (NCBI taxonomy): domain Eukaryota; kingdom Viridiplantae; phylum Streptophyta; class Magnoliopsida; order Asterales; family Asteraceae; genus Helianthus; species Helianthus tuberosus. The sequence continues at coordinate 11,441,546 of CM060412.1, read as the reverse complement.
TCCTCATGTTAGAATAAAGACAAAGGGTAAGGTGTGGTATTATTATATGTTACCCTGCCCTCAAATTTAGGTGATTTCAGTCTTGCAAAGATTTTGTAAAAATATGTTTAGGCTTTTATTTTTTATTTTGTTTTTGGATTGAGAAACCATGTTATTTCTCCTTGGTAGAACTATATTCTTTCAACCGGAATATGATATTTGAAACTCTTAGACCATATGTAGTGGGGTTTGAACTTTAAGACTCACCTTCGGACATTATCCGGCAGGTGACGTCCTAGTCAGCAAGGGACATTATGGGACTTGAAGTTCAAAAGTGATGTAGTGGTATAATGCGTCATAATACCCTTGCAAATGATAGGCGTTTAAATGTGTGTATCGTGTGGATGTTACGGGTTCATTTTATGCATGGTCATTCTAGTATTTCGGGTGATTTATCAAACCAAACGATAGCCGTTTAAATTCATATCATATTGTGTGGGTTCTAACGGTTTACCAAAACTTTACTAGATTGATTCCAAACATAAAAAAGACACTTTGGAAGCCAACATTATAAGACCTAATAGATCAAAGGAGAGGCAACAAGAAGACATTCATCACATATTGACAAACGCCGACAAAATAGAAGAAAAGTAACTACGATGGAACAACCACTATAAAAAAGCAGACAACAACATAAGGTTGGAATCAAAACTTTGAGAATAACATTAAGAGAGAGAGTTTTTAAATTCATGAACAAATATGCACACACACATATATGTTCAAACATAACCCCAAACACAACAACATAGTCCACTTTGTGAAAAGTAGTACCAACTTCAAAACAAATGAATACAAACAGTTTTTTTTTAACGACAAATTTGGATCACTGACAGACAACTGAAGTATCATTGTGTCACCAGTGGAACCACCCGATCATATCCATATTCACTAGTCAATAATACATGTACACCAATTTAGAAGGAAACCCAATAAATTTAGAAAAAAAACCTCATTGTAAAAATCAAACTCAGGACCCTATGGTCCCTAAGTATTGGTCCACCTCCAAAATGCCACTAGGCTATAACACACAAATACAAAACATATATCAAATGTAAATATAAGATTGAATGCAAGTAATTTAACTTTTAACCCACCAACCAATCAAAACAAGATGTTAAAACCAAAAACTATAATTTAAAAACTAAAAACAAAAGTTAAATACCATTTTAGTCTCCATAGTTTGGGTCATTTTATCAGTTTAGTCCAAATGTTTCATTTTTCACCTGCTGGTCAAAAAAGGTTTCACCGTTGCCATTTTAGTCCACTTGGTTAGCTTCATCTATTTTTTATGTTGACGAGAAGGGCAATTCGGTCATTCTATAAGTAATTTTGTTAACTAGAAGGGCAATTCAACCATATAAAAGGACCGAATTGCCCTTCTCGTTAACAGAAAAAATGGATGGGTTAACATTCAGCCATATAAAATGTCTGAATTGTCCTTCTCGTTAACAGAAAAAATGGATGAAGTTAACCAAGTGGACCAAAAAGGCAACAATTAAACCTTTTTAAACCCAAAAACGAAAAATGAAACCTTCAAACTAAACTAAAAAAATGGCTAAAACCAGAGAGACTAAAACCACATTTAACTCAAAAACAAAAGAACCCAAAAAGAGAAGATATAAAATAGATGGTTTGGGGCAAATGGTGCTAACTTTTATACCAAAAGAAGAACAAACACCCATTCACCTACACCTGCCACGTACCCTCATTCCCAACGTGTCACCATCTTTTGACGTAGGAAACCACTGTCAACATCCACCATTATCCACCATAAATACTCTTCTTCTCCCACCCACTATGGTCATCACCACACAAAACATGACTCAACAACATACCATTCATGATCATCCACCAAACCTCCAATCTTCATTCCCAATTCACCTACAATTCATAGACATATGTTACAAAGTAAAAACGGACAACAACAATACCAATGGTCTTCTTAAACACATGTTCAAACAAGGTTCAAATGCGGATCATAACACGATCCGCGAGCGGGTTATCCTGGCCGGGATAACCGGGATGGTTAACCCGGGTGAGGTTCTAGCGGTTTTGGGCCCGTCTGGAAGCGGGAAGTCTACGCTTCTTAACGCGCTTGCTGGGCGGCTTCCGGAGCAGTGTTTTAGTGGGAAAGTGGTTGCTAATGGTGCGAAAATGACCAGATCGGTGCTTAAACGAACCGGATTTGTAACGCAAGACGATGTTTTGTACCCGCATCTTACGGTTCGGGAGACGTTGATCTTTTGCGCGCTTCTTCGGTTACCCAAGAGTTTGTCTAGGAGGGAGAAGATGGAGGTGGTGGATTCGGTTATTGCGGAGTTGGGGTTGTGTAAATGCGCAGATACCATAATTGGGAATACGTTTATTCGTGGAGTTTCAGGTGCGCATTGACCGATCTACATAGACCATAATATTATTATGGTTGTGCTAAACGTACCTCATCCTTTTTTTTTAACCTGTTTCAGTTTGTTATTCAACTTGTCAGATAATTTTCAACAAAAACCATAAGGGGGAAGGGGGGGGGGGGGGGGGGGGGTTGGTTTGTATGGTAAAATTTCTAAAAGTTAAAAGTTACCACATCACTAATATTTAACTTTTTTTATATTGAAAACAGGAAAAATAAAAAAATAAAACTCTTTATTTAATATATTTTACTGAGGTGTACGGTAAAATTTTAAAAAGAGTACGTTTAGCTGACCTTTTTAATGTTGTAATTTATATTTCCTGAAGTAAATTTCTGGATCCGTCACTGCAGGCGGGGAAAGAAAGCGGGTGAGCATCGGACACGAGATGTTGGTAAACCCTAGCTTGTTGATCTTAGACGAACCGACTTCGGGTTTGGACTCAACAGCGGCACACAAACTGATGTCCACTCTGGGCGGGTTGGCGCACCAGAAAGGGAAGACGGTGGTGACGTCGGTGCACCAACCGTCTAGCAGGGTGTTTCAAACATTCGATACGGTGCTAGTTTTGTCGGAAGGAAGGTGCATTTACTTCGGAAAAGGGTCCGAAGCTATGTCGTATTTCGAGTCGGTGGATTTCCGGCCATCTTTTCCGATGAATCCTGCTGATTTCCTGCTTGATCTTGCAAATGGTACGTTTTATTATTATTATTATTATTATTATTATTATTATTATTATTATTATTATTATTATTATTATTATTTCAATCTATAGTTATTTTGTTGACTTTTATTAAAGGTTTGTTGACTTAATAAGTATGTCTAGTCAAAGTACATTTATTGTGTCGTCCAAACCTCAAACAACCGTTGGTGGCTATCAAGTGAAATGAAATGAAATGAAATGAAATGGCCACTAGATTTTTTTTTTTTTTTTTTTTTTGAAAATTACTTTCATTCACAAATGGCCACTAGATTAGTAACGCCAAAAGTGTATATATCAAAATTAATGTTATGCCTCCTCAAATCTTGACTTGATGAGTATACTCAATAATATGAGTTATTAATCATAATTATTATATCCGGTTGGACCACTAAAAACCGAAGCAAATCAAATTGGTCGGTTCAGCTGGTTAAAATTGAGGATACGGTCGGATAAGGTTAAACAGTTCGGTTTTAAGGCCATATGTAGTCATAAGGCCCTTTGTCAGGCGTTATGCGACAAGTGGCGAAACGCGTAAGAGATGGGCTTTATGGGGCTTTATATAACTTGAGTGTGTAGTGGGGATATATATGTATGGGGCTTTATATATGTATGTATATATATGCGTGTGAGTGGGGAAGAATGGGCAACGCGGTTAAAATTTTCGTGAGGAGAGATTTTCAGCACATGGCGCCCCCTTAATGGTGTTCAGGGGCGCCATAGGGCGGTATACTTGAGTTTGGCGTGATGTAGCGCTCCAGTACAAGTAGGCTAACTGGCTAAGTGCTTGATAGTTTAATTGTCCGTCTTATGGTTTCGAGCTTTAACATGTATTATGTATTTACGTGTATGATATTATCAGTTATTATATATATATATATGTATTAAGACCTTTATAATTTTTGAAAAAGTTAATCAAAAGTAGCTTTTTTTAAATAAATAAAAAACGGATTAACCCATTTAAGTTGGTCACTTAATATGTATTATGTATTTACGTTTATGATATTATCGTTTATTATATATGTAAGTATATGATATGATAATATTATAAATTATTACCACCTTTATAAATTTTGAAAAAGTTAATAGAAAGTAACTTTTTTTAAATGAATAAAAAACGGGTTAATCCATTAAATTTGTTAAAAAGTTTGATTGGTCTATCTAACCTAGCTGGTTTAAATTGTCGTTTTTTAAATTGTAATGGGAAATTGACCTGTAATAATCTCACCTAGACCTTATTGGCCACTAATAATCCCACCTCAGAATATTCCCCCCACCAGTCTCACGTTTCACCTATTTTTCCTACAATGGTCCCCCGTTAAAAAAAATTTAACGGAGTTAAGCTTTTTTTCCAAATTATAAACATATTTTTTAGGGCTTTTGATCAGAACGATGATACGAGTCCATTGATGTAAAACTTGCTTCGAAACGGTGCTCCAAGTGACTTGATTTTGGTTACTTGGAAATTTAAACACCCGAATTGAAGCGTCGTTTTCATCGTTTGGAGCACCATTTCGATGCAAGTTTTACATCAATGGACTCGTATCGTCGTTCTAATCAAAAGCCCTAAAAAAATTTGTTTGTAATTTGGAAAAAGGCTTAACTCCGTTAAGTTTTTTTAACGGGGGACCATTGTAGGAAAAATAGGTGAAATGTGGGACTGGTTGGGGGAATATTCTGAGGTGGGATTATTAATGGCCAATAAGGTCTAGGTGGGATTATTACAGGTCAATTTTCCAATTGTAATTATGGTTTTAACTCATGATTTCGGCTAAAAGCAGTCGAATCGGACCGTCTAATTGTGTCATATCTAATGTTATAGGATAACAACAAAAAAATTCTAAATCTGATTAAGTATCTTTAACAATCATAATATAATTCTACATGTGAAAACATTTAGAATTATGAGTATTTTTATATTCCTTAAGTCTTTTTTTTTATCGTTTCGTGTAAGAAATCAAATTAATATTCGATTATCTGTAAATCTAAACTAATCTGAAACTTTTTGAGTAATTATGCTTATATATACTTAGCTGGCCGATCCATTATTGTAAGAATTAATACCTAAAATGTCTCAATCAATAAAAATAATATCAAAATATTGTATTTATATGTTTATATTTATTATTGAGAAGAATATAATGAGTCTATAGTCCAAGGATCAACTTGCCAACCATATGTGCGCCCACGAAAAAAAAGGTTGTGATATAGATACATGCACATGATATTTTGTAAATATTTATTATAAAAATGTTGGATTTTTATTTTTGTAAAATATATTTTGTAACTAATTTAATCAGTAAAAGATGGATTGCTAATTATTTATATTTAATTAGTGGTAAGGCGGTGGTGGAGGCATTTAACTATAATATTTGGTTGGTTAAATATCTAGTAAAATTAATTTGAAAAATCACATGTCACTTTAATTATTATTTATGAGTGTGAGCCTATGGTAGTGGTGCACAAAAAACCCGAACCCGGACCCGAAAAAAAACCCGGAACCGGGTATTATAAAACCCGGGTTTTTTATACCCGAACCCGACCCTACCCGTAGGGTAGGGACCGGGTATGCATATTTGATCTAAAACCCGAACCCGGAACCGGTTTTTTTATACCCGGTTTATACCCGAAACCCGGTTTTATAAATACCCGAACCCGGAACCGGGTTTTATAAATACCCGGAACCGGTTTTTAAAAAAACCCGATTTTGATGTAATCTTGTTTAATTATGTATGCATTAAGACTTCTAGTTCTTATGATTTAACAAAATTATGTATGCACTTTGATGTAATCTTGTTTAATTATTAGGTTTCTAATGATATTTGCCACCGCTACTTAATTATTTAGTATATTTCATTACAAGTGGAAACAAATATGCCAATATATGTTGACCCTTCTATTTTCTTTGTTTGTTTAATATCATTATTAGTTTTTGTATTTAATAAATTGTGCCTCTGTTTATAAAGTTCAAGAATAACCACATGAAGAACTATAAATTGTGCCTCTGTTTATAAATTGTGTCTCTGTTTATCAATAGATTTGATGTATATGTGTGAGAGTTATGTTTGATACATTTTATAAGCATAGTTCCGGTCGGGTTTTTTTAATACCCGGTGCGGGTTTTTTCCCAACCCGATGCATACCCGAACCCTACCCGATGAATACCCGAGCCGGACCCGAACCCGGAAATAGGGTATTATAATACCCGGGTTTTATAAAACCCGACCCGAACCCTACCCGAACCCGGGTATATAGGGTATACATTTTTGGTAGAAAACCCGGACCCGACCCGGTTTTTAAAAAAACCCGATTTTGTAAAACCCGATCCTACCCGAACCCGATCCTACCCGAAACCCGGTTTTTAAAAAAACCTGATTTGTGCACCACTAGCCTATGGTATTCACAAGCCATGCATACTAAAATACAATACATGCTAAACTAGTTGTGGAAAGATATTTTAGTTATTTTTTAGAATTTAGACCAATAAGATTAAGATATATTTAAGGTTAAATGTCATTTTAGTTACTGTGGTTTGGGTCATTTTAACAAGTTAGTTCAAAAGTTTTATTTTTTGTATATGGGTCCAAAAAGGTTTCACCGTTGTCATTTTAGTCCACTAGGTTAACTTCGTCCATTATTTTTGTTAACGAGAAGTGCAATTCAGTCATTTTATATGGCCGAATTGCCCTTCTAGTTAACATAATTATATATAAAATGACTGAATTGCCCTTCTTGTTAACAGAAAAAATGGTTGAAGTTAACTCAGTGGACTAAAATGGCAACAATTAAACCTTTTTGGACGCACATGCAAAAAATGAAACCTTTGGACTAAACTCGCAAATGGCCCAAACCACATGGACTAAAATGACATTTAATTAATTTAAGAACTACTTGTGGAAAGACATTTTAGTTAATTCTAAGAATTTAGACCAAAAAATCATAATAGTAATATTTTTATTTATTTATACTGTGGTCAAGTAATACAATGGTTTTATCATTATTATAGTTATAGTTATAATGAAATATGCGAATAAATTTTGCATATACAGCTAATGTTCCCATCTCAAATTGAATATTACGTTATTACTTTATAAAAAAATCTAAAAATGTGAAAAGTCGATACTTGAACTTAATAATAATTTAAGTACTACAAGTTTTATATTTCAACAAATTTCCTTATAGTAATTTTATATAGTTTGTAAAATTCTATTTTTGGTGCTAGTGTGACCGATCACGTAGCATGCCACGTGGCATTATGATAACGGGACACGTGTTGATCTGGGTCTTGAAGGAAACACACTTGCATCCATTTATATCGGTTTGTTTGTTCCCAAAGCCGTCAAGATTTAGATTTATAGACTGAAATATTGTTTGAGGTTTATCCATTCATAAGTAGATTGATGGTGGTAATGAAGTTTAGAACTAAGCCTTTTTGGAGGTTATCGGTTTGAAACTGAGCCGAACCGGGTTTTACCACAGTGGGTCTTCGGGCAGGCGACTTCTTACTGGAACTGGTGGCTCGGGTATACATCAAACTCTGACTGTTATGGAGGTGATGCATTTGCTTGATTGAAGGCATCTCAAGATGCTTACCCAGTGATTTAGTTGGTCATTCAAAAAAAATTTATAGCCTAATATGTTAGAGATGAGATCAGTATCAGTTATAAACCGAACCGGTAACACATCGTAAATTACAAAAATTGAAATTGAACTAAGCTCTAAACAATAATATTGGTTCATAATCCTCTATATAGTGAGTGTAAAATAATATAACATTTCTTAACGTATGATAGAAAATTATAACGTACATAATTGTTTTTATAACATGCGTGGTTAGGGTTTATCCCCATGCGTGATTTCTGATTTTGTATATGCATGATTATGTTCATGAGTGATTTTTTTTGTTCATGCATGATTATATGTTTTTGTTCATGCGTGATTAGGGTTTGACTTTTATAACATGCGTGATTTAATATCGTACGTAACGGGCTAACATGTTAACAAGTAGCTGTAAAACCCGAACAAAATACACGTTTACATAATTATGTCATTAACCTTCTTGTTTTTAATTGTTTAAGTTTGAAATACATACATTTAAATATGCTCTAAATCAAATTCTATATTTTTCTGTCACAAAGGTCAATTTAACTTGCCATTATCATGATTTGGAAAGGGCATCTTTTCCAAAAAAGGAACTATAGCAATAATAATAGGACATGTCACTAATAAAGTAATTAATAATTATTATTTTTTTTTATAATTTTGTAGTGGGGAATAAAGTTTTTCAGTACCTTTATCCATTTTAAAAAGTTCAAAGATTCCACGTTTATATAATTTTATGTTATATTTATTTAGTATATAAAATAATAAATTTAAATTAAATATACTAAACACGTTAATTTTTTTTATAGATCTTAGTATTATTATTAAACACGTTAAATGGGTGCTACTTTCTACACCCCCCTAGTTACTTTTTACACCCCCCTCCTCTCACATACTTACAGGTGGGACCCGCGTGGGACCGACAATCTTCCTCTCACAAGGGGGGTATAATCAGGAGGGAGGGGGGGTGTGTATAGAATCAGCCTAAATATACTACATAAAAACAGCCTATTTTTGTCCAATCGCAATATCATATGTTATGATCATAGTGTCAATAATACTATTAAAAGTGAAGCACTTTTGTCTTTTGAGATAATAAAGTGGTTCATGGTGGGTGGTGGCCATTTGCCTCATTAGCGACTATTCGAGTGCATTTCTACTTTACAACACCAACATTATACCACCTTTTCTTTACCACGAAAGTCCATTAGCGCGACCGCCAAAAATCTGGTCGTGAAAGGCCTAGTTGCGACCGTTTAGGCAGTCACAGATGTCTGTTTTGTGTAGTAGTGATGTTTATACTGGATTTTGTTTAATTTGATTTAATCTGTGACAGGCGTGTGGCAACAAGACAATGTAACTGAAAAAGAGAGGCCAAACGTAAAGCAGACTTTGATATCGGCTTACAATGATTTGCTAGCGTCAAAAGTAAAGGACGCGTGCTCGGATTTAGCTTCGGAAGGTCTTAGGCCTATAAAGAGTCTAGAGCCGAAAGAGTACCGAACTAAATGCGAGAACGGAGTCAACACGTGGTTCAATCAGTTCACCATTCTCATCCAACGAAGCCTAAAGGAGCGAAAACACGAGACCTTCAACCCTCTTCGTGTCTTCCAAGTAATCGCAGCCTCGTTGTTAGCCGGTTTCATGTGGTGGCATTCGGACTTTAGGGATATCCAAGATCGACTCGGTCTCCTATTCTTCTTTACCATCTTTTGGGGCGTGTTTCCATCGTTCAACGCAGTGTTCGCGTTCCCTCAAGACCGAGCAGTCTTCACAAAAGAACAAGCTTCCGGGATGTACTCGCTATCCTCGTATTTCATGGCAAGAATAGTCGGAGACGCACCCATGGAACTCATTTTACCAACCATGTTCCTCTCCATAACCTATTGGATGTGTGGGCTAAAACCTGAACTTGGTGCCTTCATCTTGACCTTGTTGATCTTGCTAGCATATGTTCTAGTTTCCCAAGGGCTCGGGTTCGCAGTTGGTGCTATTATAATGGATGCTAAGCAAGCATCTACGGTAGTAACCGTGACAATGCTCGCATTCGTTCTAACCGGGGGGTATTATGTGCATAAAGTGCCCATTTTCATTGCTTGGATGAAATACATCTCTACAACATTTTACACTTACAAGTTACTAATCCGTGTCCAATATGGACAAGGGCGAGACATATGGTATTTGTTGGGTTGTTTTCAATATCGTGATAGACACGCGAGCTGTAAGTTCATCGAAGATGATATTGAAGGTCAAATATCGACTGCTTCATGCATAGGAGTTTTGCTCATTATGTTCTTCGGTTATAGATTATTGGCGTACCTTGCCCTAAGGCGAATCAAAGCATGAGTCGAGTTTTAGTGTAACTTTGTTTTGTGACAGCTGAATCAGCGCGATAGTAGGAGAACGCACCCAAGATGTTGCGATTAACGAATTCAAGAAAACATTAAATAAATGTAAAGTCTTATTTTTTTTTACCTCTTTTGCCATTTGTAGAACTTTGTAACGTAGCATACACGTCACAACAAAATGGTGTTGTCTAATAGACATCGGCTTGTGTTGTTGAACGACACGATAACATGTTTACGGACATGGTTCGAGCTATGACGAGACGCGAGATATCTTATTTGAAGTGTATGTTTCTTCGGCAAAATAGACATGTAACATTTTATCATCTGTAGCAATTATAAACATTGAAGAACTCAAATGTATGTCATAGAAGAGAAGTATTAAATCCTACTCTACTATTGCCATTTATTCATATTGTTATCTGTTACCTACACTCAGGCCCTGAGAATTCGTGTACCCTGTTCGAGCTCAAAAAAATGTGTCATTTGGCCTTAACGAAATTGAGTATTGGGCTTACTAAAGGTTTAAACCTAATATCAATAGGCTAATAACTAATATAAACCATAAAAAACAGTTTTGTAAGTGGGCCTATGTTGGTGTTTGTATGGGTATATCCTATTTTTATTATTTTTTTTACATATACATATCGGATTTTTTTACAATACCGTGCCCTTCGAAATATTGGGCCCTGGCCGGTGGTCCTCCCCGCCCACCCTCAAGGCCGGCCATGCCTACACTTGGGAGGTGTTTGTTTTTTCACAAAAGCTCTTCCTGGCCTCTTTTGTCTGTGCCGCACAGACGTTTAGGTCTGCAGGGTTGTTTGATTTTCAGAAGACATTTCATTAAAAAATGGTCTGTGAGACCTCTTTTTGATGTCATGGTGACTAAACTCTTGGAATATAAAAAAAAGAATGCTTAATTACCATCTCATTATTAAATGATGAGTAAATTACAAAAATCGTCCTTTATGTATGTCACTTATTGCAAACTGTGTCCTTTGTCTTCAATAATTACAGAAAACGTACTCGATGTTTGCAAATTCTTGCAATTTATGTCCTTTAGCCCTAACTCAGTTAATTTTTGTGGTTAAATCAGACCAAATGGACCCTACATGAGGGTATTTTTGTGGTTAAATCTGACCAAATGGACCTCACATGAGAGTAAAATGACCAAAATACCATCATGTGTGGTCCATTTGGTCAGATTTAACCACAAAAAATTAACTCAGTTAGGGCTAAAGGACATAACTTGTAAGAATTTGCAAACATCAAGTACGTTTTCTATAATTATTGAAGATAAAGGACACAGTTTGCAATAAGTGACATACATAAAGGACGATTTTTGTAATTTACTCTTATATGATTGATCATTGTAAGCAACACCTATCTTAGTATAATCATCATCTTCCACAACAACAAAGACAGGTAAATTTGTGTTAATGAACTAAAGATTATAAATCACAAGGTATAACCTAAAAGCGACATTTACCTATACTTAGGTGGTGTTTGTTTTTTCAGACCCAAAAGGTCTGCAGTCTGCAAGGAGAAGAGGGTTTGTTTCTTTCACTTCTACAAAAACCACTTCATAAATAAAAAATGGTGAAACAAAAGATTCAGCTTTGAAAATCAAATCAAATATCCTTCTCCCTCCCCTTGTTCGCACATTTGCCGGCTATCCAAAATCCAAACCCACAATTCTTCTTCAAATCCTTGGTACAAGTCCCAAAAAAATCCAAAATCCCCCCCCCCCCCCCTTTCAACCCCTTTATCATTCGTGAAAATATTTTACCGGTCGGAAAACGGTGTCTCCGGTGATGGGTAGGGTTTCAATCGATCTTTATAACGATCAAGTGTTGGTGTATGCTTTGAAGAACGCGTATGACTGGTGGGATGAGGTTAATGATTCTGTAATTTCGCAAGATTGGACTTTTGTGTTCTTGCTGCTCTGTACGGCATCGTATCGGTGGAGGTGGTGGCGAAGATGTGGTGGTGGAGGTGGTGGCGGGGATGCAGAGAGTGGCGGTGGAGAGTGGTCTGTGTTTTGAAAGAGAGAAGAGGTGAGAAGAGGTGGGCTTATGTCTGTGTGGGGAAGAGGTAAAAGGAGAGAAGTGATTCTGAAAAACAAACAAGCTGCATGACCCAAAGGTCTGCGCGTGTCTGCGCGACGCAGACATAAGTGGCCAGAAGTGCTTCTGGCCAAAAAAACAAACAACACCTTAATGTTTTAGCCTAAAACATTGCTTATTACAAAAAGGTTTGGCCTAACTCTAGACGAAAAAGTTTAACACACAAAAAAATAAATAAAATAACAAGCCTAAACAAATGATTATTCGGCTAGAAAATTAATAAAAAGCTGTCACAAGATCAAAATAGACCAACTTTACATAAGGGTGTGTGGGGTGTTATGCGGTGACTCTTCACAATGCGGTAACATCGCCGTCATCTCCATTGATGATGCGGTAAACACATTTGAGAGGGGACTACTCACCGCATGCAATCCTTCTTTTTTTAGCGTTGGGGAGTATTTTTGAAATGGGGAGTGGAGAGGGGAGCACCCCTTAAGTTTAATATAAAATGAGGAGTGGAGAGAGAAGTTAATATGGCAAAGTATGATTGACTATGCTGGAGAGATGACTACTCCCCTCAAGAGGGGACTACTCCCCTTACACCCTAACCTATAACTTTTTAACCAAACCAATTAAGTTCCCCATAACCGTTCGGTTGTAGGGGACTGACCGATGCACACCCTTAATATGAGCAATATGTAGAATGTGACGCAACAAAACCTTAAATAAATATGTAATTGATGCACGAGTATATTTATCATACATGAGTTATGTTGCTAAGAAAACAATCAAAAGCATTTTTAATTATTTAATATAATTTTTAAAAAATACATATGAAATCATGAATAAACTATTGACAATTTCATGCTGAATTGAAAGAATATTATTAAATGTCAACAAATCAAAGAATATAATCAAAGGATATATTTGAACCTTTAAAATAGTATCGAAGTTTTCATTTGAAATGTTAAGTAATTAAATATTAAAAAAAAAATAACGAATCAACAATATCTAGTAAAAAGTCGGTGTAAAATAACTAATCATAACCTTCTGCAAGTAATTTTTCAATGAAGAAAATATTGTAACAAAAGTAAAGTTTAATGAAGAAAATATCGTTCCAAAAGATAACAAAGAAAAATTCATATATTTAAAAAAGAAAACGCATCCCTAATATTTTCTGCAAGTAATTTTCTACATATCAATGATGTAGAAAGGAATAGTTTCATACTTTGGAAACAATATTGTGAGAGGAACCTGTGTGAGATAGAAAATAAATATTGCATATTTATGTCTTCAGTATTTGATTTTGCTGCTCAAACCAAAAAAGGGATGGAGTATATAATTGACACGTGATACTTAATATCCTAAAAGAAGGGCATGTTGACAAAGTTGGTTTTAATTTATTACAATTTACTAGGTTATTACCCGGGATTGCTTCCCGGGCTCGGGAAACTTAGTTATATTAATTACTATTTGTTATTAAAACGACAACATTACATCAAGCATCTCATTCGATTCAACAACAATGTCTTCAAATCACCGGATTAGATCATGAACCCATATTAGAGGTCAAACAAAAGCACAACAGGACCATATGAATAATATCATTTTCACTTTTACTTCAATGCACTTACATGATAGGGTGATTTGGGATTTTGTAAAAATGTTTGTTTTTGTACTTCTTTACAAAATTACATAGAATTCAAGAAAATGAAACAACGAATTAAACAGATGTTGAGTTATTCAAAGTTCTGTTGAATACTGAATGAGATGTTGACCAAAATTCAAACAGATGTTGACCAAAAGTCAATCAAATGTTGACCAATAGTCAAACAGATGTTGACCTTAAACAGATGTTTGGTTTAAGGCAAAACATCTGTTTATGGCCAAACATCTGTTTAAGTCCAAATATCTGATATAGATGGCCAAACATCTGTTTAAAGCAAAACATCTGTTTAAGGTCAAACATCTGTTTATAGCCAAACATCTGTTTAAGGTCAAACAACTGTTTAAGTCCAAACCTCTGATATAAAAGGCCAAACATCTGTTTAAGCCTGAACAAATGTTTAACTTAATAAGATCTACTGTCTTCTCACACTGTTTTCCTCTTCAAAATACTGTTCAACCTAACATTGGTTTCCATTGACTATTGACCAAAAGGCAAACATGAAACACAACGTCATCATGCCAAATACAGTCATATATATCCATCCATTATTCTGAATTCATAAACCCATAAATGCAGAAGAATGTCACATTTGCGATTAATAAACCAAGTTTCTACTAATTACAGTTACTATTAGCAAAAAGAAGCATGATATCATCTATATATAAAACATAAAGTGCTAATAACAGTGTTTTATCATGTTAGCCATACATAGCAACAAAACATCAAGTTAATAATTTAAAATAAAACATACAACATCACCATCAAAAAATTCATAGTTATAATATCTGATATCAGAACATACTTAAATGTCGTTGTTAAACTGAGGTAACTTGATTTAATACGATCTTATGTTGCGAAGACACGTATGTGAAGTGCAACATATCACCAAACCTCAAGTTATTCTCAGTCATAAACTTTCGCCAACCGTCCAACGCATAACGTGGCTTCAATTCATTTAACTCCGACTTAACATCATAAACCTCCACAACTCCAACCATGTTTTGAACTTTCAAAGGATGAAGATCAACAGAAAGACCTGCTCGTCTGGCAACTTCAGTAGGAAGACGCTACATGTATTGTGTGGAAAAAAATAATAGTCAGACAAATAAACATAAATCATTAGTTTGTTATAAAAAATGGTATACCAGCCTATAGTCTCCTTTGTGATCAAAATGAAAGAACTCAGGGTCGAGAAGATGTCCATAATGTTTTTTTTGCAGTCTTTGTAATCTTATTTCTACAGTTAAGCTTTTTCTGAACGTTGGCGGCTCTCTTTCCCTTGATGAAAAATTAAACATAGACATGTGAATTAAAGGAATGTTGAATATATGCACACAAAAAAACAGATTATATAACATATACTAATTAAGTAGCAAGTATAGATACCTTAACTTTATGAGCAGATGAAGAACATCCAATATGATCACTTGTGTCGACAGGTAAGGCAGCATTTCCCTTAGTCTTATTCTTGACCGTCTTCTTTCTTTCAGAAGTAACTTTACCTTTCTTCTTAACATGTTGTCATAGAGTACTTTAATAACCATAGTAATATAACAATCTTTAAGATGGTAAACTTACATCTTGGGTTTTGTTCAATCGTGAAGACATGCGTCTCTTCGACGTGCATTCGGGATTGGTTGGTAACTTCTTCTAAATAATACATTGTTGGATAAATATTACATCAGTAAACAACATTTCTAATAGTTGTAAAAACATTAAATTCTTATATGTGTTAAATTAAAAATAAATAATTTTAATAATTTAGTAAGTACCTGAGTAACGGTTCTTCCTTCACCTACAGACACAACTTCTTCATCCTCATAGATGTCCTGGTCAACATTAATGAAATAATTAATATAATGCTAAAATAATTAAAACTTTTACTGCTAATGCTAAATACATACGTACCTTGAATACATTCTCAACATAATCAGCCTTTGATATCTCAAGTACACTGTCATCGTTAGATTCAGGTTTCTTCGAAAAGCAAATCTCAGTCTCATCTCTATAAACTACTACCTCAAAAACAACATCATCAATTCTGCTAAACACAAGCAAATCATCCTCTAGTATCCCAACATCGTTGCACATTTCCGGCCATCCTCTAGCAAATACAAAGTTGGTATCAACCTTAGACGCCTCAACATTTCAATAGGAACCCTTATAACAGATTTGAAATTTGCCACTTGGTGGGCTGTTTACGTAAAATTGTTTAATGAAGCAGTCTTCGATTACCTGCATAAAATTAAAAATAATGAATACTATACGTAAAGTATATAACTTATGAGAATAAGTGTTGACACGTTTAAGATGCAAAAGAATTCAAGTTAAGATCAATAGTCATACCGTAAAACCAAATCTTGCATAACGATTAAACGTGAAATAAGATTCACCACACATGTTGTCACACCCTCCAAAAACCCCACCCCGCCTTGGAGGCGTGACATGCCCAGGATCATAGCCACCAATCATATTGAACAAAGCATGTAAGTAATTTTTATAAAATCCAACACAATACAATTGGTGTCAAAACATAGTTTGAGTTTACAGCGGAAGCACAAAACATAAGTTTAATATTAATTGAAATGTTTTCCCACAACGACCACGCCTCCTCGTGCAAGCTCCTTAAGCTAGGGATCTAACGACCTGCAAGGCATGTAACAACGAGTCAACAACAAAGTTGAGTGAATTCACGGTTTCTGTTCTCTGGCTTACTAGCCCGTAGGATTATCCCGAAGTTTTGTTTTGTTGTCCTACCCAGGACGAACGTACGTTATTCTGCACTCTGGAGAATTCGTATGTATCGCGGTCTCCCAGACATGTGTGCGAAGATTAGTGGAGTGGCATCCTACCAACTGAGGATGGTCGTGCCTTGCAGAAAGAAAGTCTGTGAACTCACCTTGATTTAACAAGCTTCCTGATTCTAACTCTTCTGAGAATTAGCATCTACTTTGGTATGAGGTAGAGTTTAGCCTACTGATAAGCTTAATAACCTAATTTGCACACGAAACTAGGTAAGTAATTTAATACAGCTTTTACGATAACTCACGAGATCAAACCCTCACAACAAATGACAAAGTGCGATACTTAAACATCCAGTGGATTCATAACGAATGAAAGAGTATAGCCCGATTTTGGACAGCACTCAAACATCCTGTCGAAATCACGACGAATGACAAAGTATAAACCCAATTTGAGCAGCACTTAAACATCTATCGGATAGTTTCAATCGATCGGACATTGAATCGTAGCAGCGATTGAATTAATACCCTGTATCGTAGCATCAATTAGTGGTCGTGTATGTTAATTGTAGTATTTCGACTATAACTCAGCATAGAATTGGAATTTCTACGACGTTTCAGAGCCAGAAATCAAGTGCCAATGTTTTGTATTTATACACCAATTTTGAACCGCTTACGGACCGTAAGCATTCTCCCTTACGGTCCGTAAGGGACACCTCATTCTTATAGTGTTGCCACGCATGGGACTAGCCTAGCTGAGTCGACAAAATGGATAAATTCGAATTTGACAGCTTATTTTGTGGATAATCGTAACTAGAAAATACCCCCCCCCTGAGTTTTAGGGGCCCTAATCCTGATTCTGATTGTTCTGGAAATCTTAGGGTTTCTGCAGAATCACTTGGGTTTCTCAATTAGGGTTTCCTATTGGACTAATTATAATACTAAATAGGACTTTTTAGTGAGGCTACATTCTCCCCTCCTTATAGAAATCTCGTCCTCTAGATTTACTCAAATAAGTAAGGATACTAGAAACTTAACCTTTCTGTTTTATATCTAAAGTCACAAATCTTTAAACTTTTCATTTATCTCTATGTCTTAAAGAAATACTACCAGAAATTTGTCAGATAGACATTTCTTAAGGTTGTATACATGAAATACTTAGGGATGACTTAACCTTAACCCATAGCACTTAAAATAAATATTATAGAACACCGTAAAGTATTGAGTCTTGCACTTGGAATGAAGCATCGTTGTGGATCATTGAACACTTTACCGGTTATAGTCTGGTTTTCATCAAAAACTTTTTCCCTTTTTTTAAAAAAAAAAAAAAAACAAGTTCACTATAACCAATGGCTCTGATACCACTCTGTCACACCCTCCAAAAACCCCACCCCGCCTTGGAGGCGTGACATGCCCAGGATCATAGCCACCAATCATATTGAACAAAGCATGTAAGTAATTTTTATAAAATCCAACACAATACAATTGGTGTCAAAACATAGTTTGAGTTTACAGCGGAAGCACAAAACATAAGTTTAATATTAATTGAAATGTTTTCCCACAACGACCACGCCTCCTCGTGCAAGCTCCTTAAGCTAGGGATCTAACGACCTGCAAGGCATGTAACAACGAGTCAACAACAAAGTTGAGTGAATTCACGATTTCTGTTCTCTGGCTTACTAGCCCGTAGGATTATCCCGAAGTTTTGTTTTGTTGTCCTACCCAGGACGAACGTACGTTATTCTGCACTCTGGAGAATTCGTATGTATCGCGGTCTCCCAGACATGTGTACGAAGATTAGTGGAGTGGCATCCTACCTACTGAGGATGGACGTGCCTTGTAGAAAGAAAGTCTGTGAACTCACCTTGATTTAACAAGCTTCCTGATTCTAACTCTTCTGAGAATTAGCATCTACTTTGGTATGAGGTAGAGTTTAGCCTACTGATAAGCTTAATAACCTAATTTGCACACGAAACTAGGTAAGTAATTTAATACAGCATTTACGATAACTCACGAGATCAAACCCTCACAACAAATGACAAAGTGCGATACTTAAACATCCAGCGGATTCACAACGAATGACAGAGTATAGCCCGATTTTGGACAGCACTCAAACATCTTGTCGAAATCACGACGAATGACAAAGTATAAACCCAATTTGAGCAGCACTTAAACATCTATCGGATAGTTTCAATCGATCGGACATTGAATCGTAGCAGCGATTGAATTAATACCCTGTATCGTAGCATCAATTAGTGATCGTGTGTGTTAATTGTAGTATTTCGACTATAACTCAGCATAGAATTGGAATTTCTACGACGTTTCAGAGCCAGAAACAAGTGCCAATGTTCTGTATTTATACACCAATTTTGAACCGCTTACGGACCGTAAGCATTCTCCCTTACGGTCCGTAAGGGACACCTCATTCTTATAGTGTTGCCACGCGTGGGACTAGCCTAGCTGAGTCGACAAAATGGATAAATTCGAATTTGACAGCTTATTTTGTGGATAATCGTAACTAGAAAATACCCCCCCCCCCTGAGTTTTAGGGGCCTTAATCCTGATTCTGATTGTTCTGGAAATCTTAGGGTTTCTGCAGAATCACTTGGGTTTCTCAATTAGGGTTTCCTATTGGACTAATTATAATACTAAATAGGACTTTTTAGTGAGGGTTGCTACACATGTCATCAACAAAACATGAAAGTTCAAACCCAAAATCACCTAACGGTCTGAAAACCAACAAAGTATCCCTCGGCAGATTTAGATCTTTAACAACACTGTCCCAACCGTCAGTTATTATTGGCGTTGAATTTTCTGTTCTGACCCTCACAACCCATTTTTTACCAGACTCATGATAGATTCGCAACTTATTTTTTTGCCAACAATCTCCCCATTTTTTATTAGCAAAAGCTATAGGTACATCCTATATATAATTTTAAGTAGTGTAAGAAAATATAAACCATAACAACTATTAAATATATATCTCAATAAAAATAAATTATGCATATAAAAACATGTCATACCAGTTTCAAAGATTCTGGGTTATCATGAAACTTGACAAATGTAGTATGCAAGATAAAACCTGAATCAGTAAAGATGTTAAAAGATTGAAATTAAAAAGTTGGCTACGAAGATGAACATTAACTTTTTGTATTAACAGAGTATCTACTGAAATTAATCATAGAAACAGAGTATGAGTTAAAAAATTTCTGCAAATAATAACTATTTTAACATGTTCTCAACAAATGATTCAAACACCTAACTAAACACTTCTTGAATGTATAGCAATAAACATTTAAAATCGTATTTGTAGCAAGATAGGATTTGAATTAAGATCGGTTAAACAATATAAAGTTCATTACAATATGAATGTACATATCAGTTGCTGAAGAAAAAACAATAAAACCTCCGGTGATTGAAGTGTAGAAGACGGAGAATAAGAAAGTTGAAACCCTAGAAAATGACTGGGAAGAAGATATTTTTGAAAGAAGAGATGATAGATGTTTGATGTGTAATGATGCTAAAGAAATAACGACGGTTGTGTTTTCGTTTTCCCATATTTTCAACTGATGAAAAATATTTACACATACACCCCTTATTGAATTTGTTATTTACATTTACATTGAGATACAAGAGTAAAGTGGATGATTAGTTGAATTGATTTGGTATTCACATTAACAAAGAAAAATATTTTTTCTTATAGCAAATCCATTAATATATCATATTTTTTTCTATGCTTTAAATCATGTATTAATCATAATTAGCTTTTAATATAAGTAAGTTTCTTGAGCTCGGGAAGCAATCCCGGTGAAAATCAAGTTTTATCTATTATAATTAGCTTTTAACATAAGTAGTTTGACTTTGGTCAAACAGACTTTGGTCAAACAGCGTTTTAACTTTGGTCAAACAGTGTTTTAACTTTGGTAAAACAGACTTTTGAACCACTAAGAATCATATCTTTGAAAGCAGTTGTTTGACATTGGTCAAACAGTGGTTTGACTTTGGTTAAACAGTTTTTTGGATGGTGTATGTTTGAAATTGATCAGTTCGTAGCCTCTTATGCAGTCCAAATCCAGTATAATTTTCTTCCATATTGACAGTGAACACGAGGATCTTCAGAATTGCCTGCGTTGTAAATTACTTATGAATAAATTTATCACACATGGTTCTGAGATGCAAAACACAATAGAGTTTATAAAGTTTAAACCAAATAAAGTTTAAACAAAATAGTAATTAAGAAAATATATATACAACTATACTTAGAACGGTGGAAGTTAAAACTTAGCAAAAACAATGATTACAAGCTAGTAAAAACTTCTTTGTAAACGACATTAGAAGTCTTATTTGTTGGTTTTCCATCAGCGTCGAATATTAGTATTTTAACGCCTTCTCTGGTCTTGACCCTTGATAATGCAACGTACAACTGACCATGAGTGAAGACAGGATCTTTCAAATAAAGACCAACCTTTGATAACGATTGCCCTTGACTCTTGTTAATTGCCATGGCAAAACAAACTGATAAAGGAAATTGTCTTCGTTGAAATTGAAAAGGTATTTTTTTGTCAGACGGGATCATATTAATCCTTGGAATAAAAACTCTCATGCCAATGTTACAACCAGATATTACTTCAGCTTCTATAACTCGTTTACCAAGAAAAGTAATTTGAAGCATTGTACCGTTACATAACCCTTTCTGTTGATTAATGTTTCGAAGAAGCATCACAGGAACACCAACTTTAAGAACTAATCTGTGATTAGGCAAGCCAGAAATCTTAAGAGCATTCAAATTTTTTGTTGAGTATAAGCTTTCTTGAAAAGAATCAAGAATTTGTTCAGTTTGACATATACTATCAGAACTCATATACTTTTTCGCATCACCAGGAAATAACGAAAGCAATCGATCGTTAATTTCATGAACTACCTCATTTATGGGTGCTAGAATTGCTCGCTCCGAAAAAAAATCAGGAAACCTAAATTGTTCAATAATTGAAGGATATACAAAGTCAATTAAACTTTGTATTGGGTCACAAATATCGGTGATTAGTAGATAATCTGGTATCTCTATAATGACTTCACCATCATTATCATCTCCAACGTTTCCTTCACCAATATCAATAAGTCATTTTGCAAATTCTCTAATAGACTCCATAGTTGAACTTTCAGCTCCAATAGTTAGACGCATGTTTTTAGTCAGCCGTAACAGTCTGCATTTTGACCATATACATGAAGAGCTTAAAGATGCACTAACAATTTCTTGTCTAGTACCATTAGGAATAACAAGTAGGATTTGTCTAAAGTCACCACCAAATACAATAACTTTACCTCCAAAAGGAATATCCGAAAGAATACTCCTACCTTCCGAAAATACGTCAGTCATCGTCCTATCTAAAGCTTCAAAGGTATGTTTGTGTACCATCGGTGCTTCGTCCCATATGATTAATTGCGTTTCCTTTAATAATCTGGCAATATCACTATTTGGCTTAATATTGCACATTGAATCCTCTGTTAGATTAATGGGGATATGGAACCGAGAATGAGTTGTCCTTCCACGGGAAAGTAATAATGAAGCAATACCACTTGAAGCCACATTTAAAACTATTCCATTTCTACATCGAACAACTGAAGCCAAAGTCTTCCATAAAAAGGTTTTTCCAATTCCACCGTAACCATAGACAAAAAAAGGCCTCCTTTACGGCCTACAACTGCTTCAATTATTTCGTCAAAAACCGCTCTTTGTTCATCTGTAAGAGATTGATGCAACCTATTAAACTCAGCTTGTACTTCATCTAGGTCATGTAACAGCTCTTCATTGATCAGACGATTAGAAGCATCACGTAAGGAATCATCATCAGGGTACGACATAGTGACAAACCTTCGTAATGATGAACCATTGGAAATTAAATAGTTTTCAATTTTCAACAAAGTAAGGTTCTTAATCTGATATTCAGGAAGCACTAAACCTAACAAATCAAAAAATTAACATTATTAATTAAAAAATCGAAATGTAGTATGTGAAATAAAAAAGATAGATCAGAATCTGAAATATTTGTTTCTTTTTTACGTCTATAAACAATATCATCAGCTAAGTATTTCCACGTGTTTTCCCAAACAAATTCTGGCCGTGAAAGAGTATTTGAAAAAAGCAGGGTAGCAAATAACGCTTGGAGATATCCAGCATGTCCTTCAAAACTTGCTTCTTTAATGGCCTCAACGTATTCATTGTCATCATCTAAGAGTCCCATCGCATAGCAAGCATCTCTAAAAGTCGGGAATAATTGACCGTTAACTGTATGTATCTCCTCGAATGATCTAGGCCCTTTAACTTTATTGAGTAGTATCCTCAAAAAATAAAGTTCGCCCAATGCAGGAGATACAGAATGAATCCGGCCAACACACTAGTACGACTTACGTACCTGCCAACATCTATCTTTAAGTATCCAAACAAATTTGGAAGGAAACTCAACATAAGTCAGATTTCTAGCATCTTCATTTGTCTCATTCAACTTCATCCATTGCACAAATAATGAAGAAGCAACAGAAGGCTTGCTTAAAACATTATCAATATCGTCATCCGCACCATACACAACATTCTGTTGGCCCGGAAAATGAAAGGGAAGCCTCATAACAGCAGGATACCTATAATGAACCTCATTAGAGAATATTCTCCAGGATGCCTCACACACTGAAATATATCTACAATCATAATACTCTTTGATCTCGTCTTTTGGCTTTTCCTTAATGGTTGAATTTGTATCACCAGAAACAACCGCAGTAGCCATATCAGGGCCTTTGTTAATGTACTTGAACAAATATTTCACTGAACCGGCTTGATTACACCATTCAACATTAATGTGTGATTGATATCTTTTCAAAAGCCTTTTGTTATAAGGAACGACATTTCTGTTGTCTAATCTAACACCAGATTTTATAACTGTATGACCTGAATCTCTTCTTCTGTATACAGGAAAACCACTTGAATCAATAGTTGTATGTGGTGTGAATTTCTTCGGAAAGTTTTTTGAACATCTTTTATCAACCATGCAAGGACAATTCAAATTAGCATTCCCACACGGACCATGAATCATATAATCAATCACAAGAGAATAAAGTTCAGGATCTTCTTTTTTATCGGGAATCTCAGCAGAAATAAATGGATCTATGCGATCTATGGTTGGAAGTTTGTGATCGACCTTCATGAATAAGCATATGTGTGCATGAGGAAGACCAAGCTTTTGAAATTCTACTGTATAAACAACTAAATAAAAAGGAAAAATAAATAGATTTAGTAGTTGATAACCTTGATTACAAAATATATATCAGAGGATAAGATGTGAAAACAAAATAACATACCAGCGTTAATCTCACCGAAATACTTAGAATCCTTCAAATCTTTGAGTAAGGAATCAAGCTTCATTTTAAACAATCGACACAATATGTCAGGCCTGTCTTCGGCTTTGATGGTTGAATCTTTTAGAAATCTTTTTACTTCTGGACACTTAGGATTACACGTTATAGTTATGAAGAAATCAGGGTACCCATACCACTTACATAAGGCCAATGCGTCGAGATAATTTTGTTGCATGAATCTTGCACCACCAGTAAATGAAGAAGGAAGTATAACAGGCTTTCTAGTATCTGTTAAAACTTCCTTACCTTTAGATTTATACTTTTGAAGATTCTCAAATGTTTCAGAGCGAAGGTTCGCTTGTTGCCTCCGGATGTACTTTAGTCTTTCGCTCTCAATCATTGTGTACGCATCAACCAAAAATTGTTGTAACTACCTTCGCCCATTTAAAATTAAGGAAAATCCACAAGTTCTATCATGGATCCTATATGAAAAAAATTCTCTCATTGTGCACTTTGGTTTTATTTTCTTTTGTGTGGACATAAAATCTCTATGAGGAATATCAACTCTATAACCATCATCACCATATGGGAAAAGTAACATATATTACAGAGCAAGATACGATGGGTGTAATTCGCTAATACGCTGGAGCATTCCCGACCGAGTTTCGACAACAATATCACGATGGTCTATAGCTTTATCTATGTCTCCAACAACCAAAGCAGCAACTTCAGATGTGGTGGGTAAGTTATATGTCCTGCCGTCTTTTTCACTTCTATAAATAAGTCGCAGACTAAGGTTGGCCTCTGGAGATTGGTGAAAATGGTCTCTGACCATCCTATATGTCTTAACCAACATATTTTGTGAATCTAATAAAGCCCTCAAATACTCTATCATTTCGACATCAAGTTCTTTATCAGTAGGCGATGAAGGTTTGGTTCCTTTGTTGTTAAAAGAAAAAAAACAACAAAACATTAACATAACTATAATAGTATCTCGTTTTATAAAAACTTAAAGAATATGTTGAGAAAAAGTAACATTTCAGTTTACCTACAACCACTGATGAGTTTAGATTGAATAAACCAAACTACTGTTTAGTACTAAGTCAAACAGCGGATGGAAACTTTGTAAGCACTGCTAGTTATTAAAACACTGATGGTACTTAACAACTGATAGTGAACTACTGATGGTTAACAACTGCTGTTGTAGTAAGCAGTGGATAAAGAATCAGTGATTAAGGATTAAGTGTTAAGGAAGAGCAGTGGTTAACAAATGCTGATACAAGCCCAAAACTTATAGAATATGTTGAGAAAAAGTAACATTTAAGTTTACTTACAACCACTGATGAATTTAGAATGAATAAAGCAAACTACTGTTAAGTCAAATAGCTGATTCAAACCTTGTAAGCACTGCTAGTGATTAAAACACTGATGGTACTTAACAACTGATAGTGAACTACAGATGGTTAACAACTACTGTTGTAGTAAGCAGTGGATAAAGAATCAGTGATTAAGGATTAAATGTTAAGGAAAAGCAGTTGTTAACAACTGCTGATACCACTCATACCTGAATAATGCCTGTCTGGTTGTTATTTCATTTTCGGTATCATGTATGTATAGCTGATAAAACTTAGCTTCATTTCCATCTGGAGGTTTGAGACTACCCATGCAAGGATAGTTTTGGCCACTGATACGATATATAAATGGAGCAATGCCCTTGTTGATATTAGAATCAACATTTCCACCCATAGATGTAAAAGAGAACATAAAGTTGTATCGTCTTATGTTCTTCTGGAAGAACTTGCTTTTTACATTTGAGGAAGAAAACAAAATTTGATGAGACGGATGATGTAACACCTCGAAAAATTACGTCCAATAATGTACTGACACGTGTCATAGGCTTTGAATATGTGAAAAAGTACTTTAGAAGGACTAAAGTTGACAAATAGTGAAACTATGTGAATATAAGGGTCCAAAGTGTCAACAATGGATAAATAGGCTCTACAATAACCCTACATGGTGTTTATAATCTTAAACGATTAAATCATGGATCATACAAAGCGGAAAAATGAAAGAAAGTGAGGAATTACAAACTACAGGGGCTAAATGTGTCAACATGTTGAAAGTATACCTCTGAGTGACCTTTTAGCAAACCCGAAGCTTTGTAATGGTAATATATACTCACTAGAATATGTGGTAAAAATTTCATAAAGTTTCGTTGTCGTATGAGAAAGTTATGATCAAAACCGTGCACGAAGGGTTAAATGCGTTAACGTTGAAATTCGTGACTTTTCGGGTAAGCACAATGTTAACCAAGGACCTACCCAAGTTTGTAGATGTCCTAAGGCCCTTAAAAATCAGGTTTGAGGGTCAAGAATGCAAGATAAATAGCCAAAACCACGTAACAAAGGACCAAGGACTGAATTGCAAATGTTGGAAACTTGTTTGGCTGGTTGCCAACTTGTACGCGGCCCGCGTAAGGCCTCTCGCGGCCCGCCTACAAGCTGCCAGCGACAAACAGCGAACAGATGTCAGTTTTCAGGTCTGATTTCGATGCTTAACAGCTGTTGCATGATACCATCTGCTCTCCAATGGTTTTACATGCATAGAGGGGCACTTGGACAGATCTTACAACATTTATAGACCCTTGTGGCACCATCATATGAGATCAAAGTTTATATAAAAGAAACTTCAAGTTGCAACCATTTTCACATTCACTTGCAAGACCACTTCTGGAGCTTCTCTGATCAACCTCAGGCTTTCTAGTGATCTCTAAGCATAATTAGGACTCTTGTAAGTATTCATAACCCTTTCTAATTCGTTCTAGCTTAGTTAATTAACCAAAAGTCAAACCGTCGTAAATTAAGTTTGACTTCGAGATTAAATGAAATCTGCTCAGTCATTTCTCAAATTGAAAGTACCTACAAGTTGGTATTTATGTGGGTAACAAACCCTTAAAAGGGTATTTTCAGATTCCCACTCTAACTATGTTAATTGTCGAGTCAAAGCTTGCTTTAAAAAGTCAACAGAATGATTATTTTCAAATTTAAGCATAATTAGCAATGTAGGATGCATGCAACCTGTTTGATCATTAATATAACATGGTAATTAATGTAAGAACATGTCCCAACATGTTCAACTCGACAATTTTCAGTTTAAACCCGGACCGGACCCGAAAGTCGCATAAATTGACTTTTGCTTTGACTATCGGTTCTGATCCGTTTGTGCATGTTTAAGATCTGCCTTAGAGCTTATTTTGGACCAGGTTTCATATAAGTATAACTCTCTGAGATTATGCAACTTGGTTCAATACTTATCCGATTCATATGCATGTTTCCGATTAATGCTTAAATGTTGACTATTATGCCCTTTTAACTATAAAACGTGATTTTTGAAAAAGTGAAAGAGTAGAAACATTAGTTACTGAATTATAAACTTGCACCTAAAATTTGATATCAATTTGAGGTCTAGATTAAGAGTTATGCTCATTAGCGTAATTTGAAAGCTTTATGTTACTTAATTGGCGTAATTAGCGTATAGCCTATTTTAACCCACTTTTTGATATCAAAATTTTTAACCACTGATGTAATATAATATTTTGGGATTTTTGAAGATTTTTATTTAATTTTTGGCTGAGCATAACATAGGTCTCTAAGTTTAATTCGGTAAATACCGATTTTGCCCTTTTAAGCCATAAATTGAGTTTTACAAATCCTTTTGACCCCAAACCTTTTTCTACTGATTTTATTTGTTAAATAAAATATTTTGAGCCTTCTGGAATTATAAAAATATCAGCTTTCCTTTAAAAACCCGGAAATGGCTCCAAATCGCCTTTTTAAGCGTTTTTAACGCATAGTATGTGCTAAAACCATATTAAACATATAAGGTTGATACCTACTGATATTTTTAGTATATTTTTATATAATAACAGTAAGTAAAAGTTTATAAACTCAGATTTCAAATAAAACTCTTTTATAATCTTTTAAATGACCAAAATGCCCTTATGAGGCATATATCGGGTTTAAATTCGTTTGAGGCATAATAGAAGACATCTTACTGATGTCACAACATATTTAAAGTATATTAACTCAGGGAACTTGCATATGACTCTTATGGTTACCCGTGACGCCCTTTTCGCGCTCGGTTCGGTTTATGTAACTAGTTTGCATAAATTGACCGAAACGGGTCAAACCTTATCATCTTTGTCTCAAAATCCAGAATGTATTTAGTATACCCATATTATACAAGTATTCAAACTTGTCGGGTCTAAATCACATTCTATCCGGTCTTCGCTTAATCGTGTGTTTGAACCGTATCGTCCTTAAAACTAGCCGGTCTAAGCTTAAGCTTAAATAAAGACCCGTTAGAAATCTAATAGGTTATTATAAACCTTCGTTCCAGATTAGGAGCACCAGTAAAAGCTACTTGCAATTTGCTTATTGTGAATTATACTTTGCTCAGGTAAATACTTTTAACTTATTTTCCCTATACGGGCTTGGGGTACGGTATATAAAATACCGTTTGGTCCGGCATTGAATTCTTTAATTGAATAGAGGTTAAATTTATTGATATGCTATGTTTTGAATGTGTTTTGTTTGCTTAAAGCCTTTGGGGGGTTAATGACCATATCCCGGATATCCTTGGCATCATCTTACGAGATGGCCACGACCTGAGCACGGGGTGTAGGCGTACACCTTTCAGTGCATAACTCAATATTGTGGTGTGTCTATTAATCTTTAACCCGGTCTACGGATCGGGCTACTGAACGCATAAGTAACATGTAAATCCCTTACAAGATTATTTTCACATAATTATCCCAAGTTATAAAATGTTTTGTGCCTCGTGCATTCAAATCAATTTTCAACCCGTTTCAAAATGAGTCAGTTAAATTGTATTTACCAGTGTAAACTGGCGTATTTTCCAAAAGGTTAAGTGCAGGTACTATTCGTACTAGGCTGGCTGTCTTCTAAGCATCCACAATAAGTCTCGCAAGCTTGGATGTCAATAAAGCTGTTGAACCATATCTTCTTTTATTTTGATCCGCCTGTGGATCCGTTTCAACTACTCGTGACATTTAAATATTACATTTTATTTAAAGTTGAAATGAATCTATCTTTGCTTCCGCTGTGCATTTATATATTGTGTTGTTTGACTTATTATGTTACCAACCACGTCACGATACTCCCCCACCGGGCCCACCGGTGACACGTGGAAAATAGGGGTGTGACAGGTTGGTATCAGAGCCAACTCTGAGTGAATTAAACACTAGCCTTTTGTGTTTAATCTCAGTTACATAATTGCACATTCCTCGATTCTCGAGTCTAGACAAAGAACTTAGGAACTATCCAAATTTTTGGTTTTATTTCTAACTCTGTCTTATATATTTCTTGTTGTATCACTTGTTTGTTTTTAACAGGTTGTCAAAATGCCGCCGCGAATGAGAGGAAGAGGCAGGGGAAATGGGCCACTTACCGCCCAAAACGACCATGAAGCCAGACCTTCGCACCGGCGAACACCTTCAGATCCCCATAACTCAGATGCTCAAGATCTTTGGAGGTCTTTTACTGAACCAGCTAGGCGCTCAGTTTCACTGAGTACCTCCCCGTCTATCCCACACTCCTTTGGGCCTCATTCTGAAAATGAGCCCCACAACTCTCACCAGTCCTACATTCCTCTACTAGGACACAATTCACCCTTTGACCATCTATCACCCGTCTTCCAGGGCCAGTTCAACCCTGCTGATTACCTTGGAGAACCAGTGGGTTTTAACCCACTTGGACCTGAAGACCACTTTTCCGGTGGCAACCCGATGGATATCGATGAGGATACCGATCCTGCAATGCCACCATCCGGAACTCCCAACCATCCCATTGAAATTTCAGATGGGTCACCGTTTGTGGGATCACCTTATAATGGTCCCGATAGCTTCGAGGAGAAATTCCGGCAGTATGACTGGGTGTTTACCCCCAGTTACCATAGCTCTCCCCTGCACCAGCCACACCACTCTCCCCTACACCAGCTGCAGCACAACTCTCCCCTGCACCACCAGCAGCAGCCACAGCAGCAGCAGAATCCTTCCGAGGATTCCCGACTTATCGCGGTCACTCCACCGCCACCGCCACCTCAGCTTCAGCCTCCCTCGCCCCCGAGGCGAAGGAGAACGACCTTGCGGATATCCGCACGAGGGGGAGTGCGCATCAGCACCCCTCCACATTCAAGTGGCAGCCGGTACTCACCACTTCACGAAGAACCGGAGATGGGAGAATCTTCACACCCCGTCTCAGAAGTGAACTCTGTGCCAGTCGCGCCACAGCCACCATTGGGTTTTGGAGACCCAATTCCCACTTACACTGGTGCAGCAGCATACAATCCCTTCGAGCAGCCGATCCACACAAATTACAACTTTGCAGAGGATCCCTACTGGGTAGCTTCGAGCTTCAACGCTCCCCGTCCGGAAGGTCCCTACGGAGGTCCCTGGGCTACGGGACAATCGACCTATGGATACCCACCATATGGGTATCAACAACCGCCTCCTCGACCTCCGCAATATCAGCAGCCCCCTCAGGCGCCGGTAATGTCACCGCCACAATTTCAAGAAATCCTTCAAGGGATAAATGAGGTGCGACAAGAGGTGCGGCATGAATTGCAAGAAGAACGAAGGCATAACCGGGGGATGTTCAAGAAAATGGTGAATTTGATCAAGGGAAAAAGCAAGAAGGATCACTAAATCCTTTGTTTGTTTGTTTATTTTAGCTGTAATCATGTCCCTGCGAGGACATTTATTTCTGTACTCTGCCCCTGCGTGGGCATATTTCCTTTCTGTTCTGCCCCTGCGTGGGCGTGTTTCTCTTTTTGACCCCTGCGTGGGTTTGTTGTTAATTTGGCCCCTGCATGGGCGTGTTATTTGTGTAAAAGTCTCGTTTAGGGCAAACTCGTACTAGTTTAATTTTTGTTTGGAATGGTTAATTTAAGTTTTTCATTTTTAAAATTATATGCATGAATATAATATATGAATAAATGAAAAATAACATTTTATTATTTTAATTTACCATTTTAATAATAAGAATCTTAAAAAGGTAAAACCTAGCTTGAATGTCATATTAAAGACCTGGCCAATATGGTAGAACCTATTTAAAAAGATTCAAATCTCTGTTAACATCTGCAAACATGTTACCATTCTTGGCTAGTGTGATCCGCAAAATCACACATGTCACCCTTTTTAATAAATTATCCAAATTTATATTTTTATATATATTTGATTGTGACAAAATGCCTACAGGTTATAATTGATGTCATATAAAACAAAAGGCAGCCGTAGTTTATAAACTCCCTGCCAAGAAAGGGATTGATTTGTCTTATTTATTCAAACTTTAATCCTATAAGATCTAAATTTGTAATTTAGAAATTTATCTACGTGACTAGGCCTATTATGCCAATATTATATTTCATTCTAAAAAGATTACTAGTAAAAATCCCGAATGAAAATATTGAATAAATTAACTAGTATGGCTATTAAAACCATGGTTAATAAATCGTCAAGAACGATAATACTGTTTAGGCTTCTAAATAGACCTTGTCCTTATTTTTATGTAGCAATTAAGACTACATGGCTAAGTCTGAAGAAATAAACAGTCGTCCAGTGGAAAACCCTGAAAATGCTAAAATATTAGTAACTGGTGCGGAGCTGAAAGCATTAGTAAACGATGCTGTTACCGAAGCATTAAATAGACAGTATAGTGAATCGAGCGGGACCCGAAGTAGGACCCGATCTGCACCACATTCCAAGCCAAAGACACACTCGGAGGCTCATAACAAACCGCCCTCTAAGAAGGATAAATCTAAGAAAGATGAGCTCAAGAAGGATGATGATCGACACTCATCAAATCAGAACAGTGTTCCCTCAAAAAGGATGGTGTTTGATGCCAAACCACACACCAAGTCCTGTACTTACAAGTACTTTGTTTCTTGCAAACCCCGGGACTTCACCGGGGAGAAAGTAGCAATAGATTGTATGACTTGGTTGGACGAGATGGATACGGTAGTAGACATCAGCGGTTGTGCTGAAAGGGATGTAGTGAAATATGTATCCCAATCGTTCAAGGGAGAGCACTGGCGTGGTGGAAGTCTCTCATACAAGCTGCTGGAACGATCCCACTTTACAACTTGTCATGGCATCAGTTCGTTGCTCTTATTAAAGAGAATTATTGCCCGCAGCACGAAGTCGAGAGAATCGAATCAGAATTCTTATCGTTAGTGATGAAGAATTTAGACTGCCAGGCATACCTCACCACTTTCAATACCCTATCTAGGTTGGTTCCGTACTTGGTAACCCCAGAGCCTAAGAGGATTGCTCGCTTCATCGGGGGTTTAGCCCCAGAGATTAAAGCAAGTGTTAAGGCATCAAGGCCTGCAACCTTCAGATCAGCAGCTGATCTATCTCTATCTCTTACCTTGGACGTAGTCAGGTTGAGAGCTCTCAGGAACTCAGAAGAAGGTAAGAGGAAGCGTGAGGACGATATCTCACGAATATCAGATAAGAAACACCGAGGAAATAACGACCACAAGAAAGGGTCGGGATCTAAGAAGGATGGGCAACAATCGGGAGATAAGCCCAAATGTAAAACTTGTAAGAAGAACCATTTTGGGAGGTGTCGACTTGAGTCGAAATCCCAGTCTCACTCGAGACCCTGTGGGATTTGCAAATCTACGGATCATAAGACTTTGGAGTGTAAGAAGCTGAAAGATGCAACATGTTACGGTTGCAATGAAAAAGGGCACATTAAATCCAATTGCCCAAAGAGCACCAAGAAAACCGAGGATGGGAAGAAGACCAATGCGAGGGTCTTCAAGATGGACGCTAAGGAAGCTGTTCAGGATGACAACGTGATCACATGTACTTTTCTCGTAAATGATGTTTTTGCTAGAGTATTGTTTGATTCTGGAGCAGATAAGTCTTTTGTGGATAATAAGTTTTGTGACTTGTTGAAATTGCCTGTAAAACCCTTAAGTGTGAAATATGAGGTGGAATTAGCTGATGGAACCATAGAAACCGCCTCAACTGTGTTAGATGGATGTGTTATATCCATTAGGAATCACTCTTTTCCTTTGTCCTTACTTCCCTTTAAGCTAGCCGGCTTTGATATAGTTATAGGAATGGATTGGTTATCGCATAACCAAGCCTAGATTGTGTGCAACAGAAAGCAAGTGGTAGTCAAAACCCCATCTGGGGAGTCACTTACCATTCAAGGGGATACTCAGCATGGACTGCCCGAGCAAGTGTCCATGCTCAAGGCATCTAGATGCTTGAAGAAGGGTTGTGTCATTTATATGGCACAAGTTACTATTGATGAGCCAAAGCCAAAGATTGAAGACATTCCCGTCATTTCAGAATATCCTAAAGTTTTTCCCGAAGAACTACCTGGTTTACCACCAGATAGGCAAGTGGAATTCCGAATTGACATCATTCCGGGTGCAGCACCAGTAGCGAGAGCACCATATAGGTTGGCACCAACGGAGATGAAGGAGTTAAGGACGCAATTAGATGATCTGCTAGCTAAAGGTTTTATTAGACCTAGTTCGTCTCCTTGGGGAGCGCCGATCTTGTTTGTCAAGAAGAAGGATGGATCGATGCGTCTGTGCATCGATTACCGTGAGCTTAATAAAGTCACTATCAAGAATAGGTATCCTTTGCCCAGGATCGATGATCTGTTCGATCAATTGCAAGGGGCAAGCTACTTCTCTAAGATCGACTTAAGGTCAGGCTATCATCAGTTGAAGGTCAAGGATGAAGATGTGCACAAAACTGCATTTAGGACTCGTTATGGACATTACGAGTTCCTAGTGATGCCTTTTGGGCTCACTAATGCACCGACCGCATTCATGGATCTCATGAATCGTGTCTGCAAGCCTTACTTAGATAAGTTTGTCATCGTCTTCATTGACAACATTCTCATCTATTCGAAGAGCCAAGCTGACCACGAGAAACATCTTCGTTGTATTCTTAAACTTCTACATCATGAGAAACTCTTCGCCAAATTTTCGAAGTGCGAGTTTTGGCTTCGAGAAGTCCAATTCCTTGGACATGTGGTAAGTGAGCGTGGTATCCAAGTGGATCCCGCTAAGGTAGAAGCAGTTATGAATTGACAAGAGCCAAAGACGCCTACTGAGATTCGTAGTTTTCTGGGTTTAGCTGGATATTATAGGCGTTTCATCGAAAACTTCTCAAGGATTGCTGCGCCCCTAACTTCATTGACACGTAAGAAGGTTAAGTTTGATTGGGGCCCTAAGCAGCAGGAATCCTTTGACATTTTGAAGAAAAAGTTGAGCAATGCACCAGTATTAACATTGCCCGATGGTATAGAAGAATTTGTGGTGTATTGTGATGCATCACACACTGGTATGGGCTGTGTACTCATGCAGAAGGGCAAGGTTATTGCCTACGCTTCACGACAGCTAAAGGTGCACGAGAAGAATTACACCACCCATGATTTGGAGTTGGGTGCCGTTGTATTTGCATTGAAATTATGGAGGCATTACTTATATGGAACCAAGTGTGTGATCTATTCAGATCACAAGAGCCTTCAACATTTGTTCAATCAAAAGGACTTGAACATGCGACAAAGACGATGGATGGAAACTTTAAATGATTACGACTGTGAAATAAGATACCATCCAGGCAAGGCAAATGTAGTTGCTGACGCCTTAAGCAGAAAAGAGAGAGTGAAGCCGATAAGAATCAATGCCAAGCGCATTGAAATAAGGAATAGTTTGAACGAAAGGGTGTTAGCAGCACAGAAGGAAGCTATGCTGGAAGCTAACTATCCCGAAGAAAAACTAGGAGTAACTGAGGAGCAGTTATCCTATGACAAGGACGGAATGCTAAGATTGAATGGACGAATATGGGTTCCAGTTTATGGAGGGATTCGGGATGTTATCCTCCAGGAAGCCCACAGTTCCAAATATTCCGTTCATCCTGGAGCTGATAAGATGTACCAGGATCTAAAAGCCAACTATTGGTGGATTGATTTGAAAAAGTCTGTAGCTGCCTATGTAGCTAAATGTTTGACTTGTGCGCAAGTCAAAGCTGAGCACCAGAAGCCGTCAGGTTTGTTACAACAACCTGAAATTCCCACGTGGAAGTGGGAGATGGTGACGATGGATTTCATCACCAAGTTGCCAAAGACGAGGAAGGGAAATGATACTATATGGGTCATAGTGGATAGACTGACGAAGTCAGCACATTTCCTACCCATTAAGGAAACTTACAGCTCAGACATGTTAGCTCAATTATACGTTGATAAAATTGTAGCGTTGCATGGCGTACCATTGTCAATTATCTCGGATAGAGATACGAGATACACCTCTCATTTTTGGAAAAGTTTCCAACAGTCTTTGGGCACGCGCTTGAATTTCAGTACGGCTTACCACCCACAGACAGACGGACAGAGTGAGCGTACCATCCAAACATTGGAAGACATGCTTCGTGCATGTGTGATTAATTTAGGTGGCAGTTGGGATAAGCATCTGCCATTGGTCAAGTTCTCCTATAACAATAGCTACCATACTAGTATTAAGGCTACGCCCTTTGAGGCATTATATGGTAGAAAATGCAGGACACCTATTTGTTGGGCGGAAGTAGGAGACGTTCAATTTTCAGGATCAGATTTGGTCTTTGAAACGACGGACAAGATTGTCCAGATTCGCGATCGTCTGAAAGCTGCCAGGGATAGGCAGAAAAGTTATGCGGATCCAAAGCATAAGTCTTTTCACTTCGAAGTAGGTGACAAAGTATTGCTTAAAGTATCACCCTAGAAAGGGGTGATGCGATTTTGTAAGAAAGGCAAGCTAAGCACGAGATACATAGGACCTTTTGAGGTTATCGAACGTGTCGGATCAGTTGCTTATAAGTTAAACTTGCCTGAAGAACTCAGTGCTATCCACAATGTTTTTCACATCTGTAATCTGAAGAAGTGTTTCGCTGATGAATCACTGGTCATACCACATACTGATGTACATATAGACGAAAGCTTGAAATTTGTGGAAAAACCATTGTCGATTGAGGATCAACAGGTAAAGAAGCTTCGAAGGAAGCATGTACCTATTGTAAAAGTCAAATGGGATGCCCGTAGAGGTCCCGAATACACATGGGAGGTAGAATCCACGATGAAAGAAAAATACCCTCATTTGTTTCAGTAAATCTCGAGGTTGAGATTTCTTTTAAGGGGGTGAGGATGTAACACCTCGAAAAATTACGTCCAATAATGTACTGACACGTGTCATAGGCTTTGAATATGTGAAAAAGTACTTTAGAAGGACTAAAGTTGACAAATAGTGAAACTATGTGAATATAAGGGTCCAAAGTGTCAACAATGGATAAATAGGCTCTACAATAACCCTACATGGTGTTTATAATCTTAAACGATTAAATCATGGATCATACAAAGCGGAAAAATGAAAGAAAGTGAGGAATTACAAACTACAGGGGCTAAATGTGTCAACATGTTGAAAGTATACCTCTGAGTGACCTTTTAGCAAACCCGAAGCTTTGTAATGGTAAGATATACTCACTAGAATATGTGGTAAAAATTTCATAAAGTTTCGTTGTCGTATGATAAAGTTATGATCAAAACCGTGCACGAAGGGTTAAATGCGTTAACGTTGAAATTCGTGACTTTTCGGGTAAGCACAATGTTAACCAAGGACCTACCCAAGTTTGTAGATGTCCTAAGGCCCTTAAAAATCAGGTTTAAGGGTCAAGAATGCAAGATAAATAGCCAAAACCACGTAACAAGGGACCAAGGACTGAATTGCAAATGTTGGAAACTTGTTTGGCTGGTTGCCAACTTGTACGCGGCCCGAGTAAGGCCTCTCGCGGCCCGCCTACAAGCTGCCAGCGACAAACAGCGAACAGATGTCATTTTTCAGGTCTGATTTCGATGCTTAACAGCTGTTGCATGATACCATCTGCTCTCCAATGGTTTTACATGCATAGAGGGGCACTTGGACATATCTTACAACATTTATAGACCCTTGTGGCACCGTCATATGAGATCAAAGTTGATATAAAAGAAACTTCAAGTTGCAACCATT
Source organism: Helianthus tuberosus (assembly GCA_030545235.1). Taxonomy (NCBI): domain Eukaryota; kingdom Viridiplantae; phylum Streptophyta; class Magnoliopsida; order Asterales; family Asteraceae; genus Helianthus; species Helianthus tuberosus. The sequence goes on along the minus strand of CM060412.1, from coordinate 11,404,549 downwards.
TTCACATTCACTTGCAAGACCACTTCTGGAGCTTCTCTGATCAACCTCAGGCTTTCTAGTGATCTCTAAGCATAATTAGGACTCTTGTAAGTATTCATAACCCTTTCTAATTCGTTCTAGCTTAGTTAATTAACCAAAAGTCAAACCGTCGTAAATTAAGTTTGACTTCGAGATTAAATGAAATCTGCTCAGTCATTTCTCGAATTGAAAGTACCTACAAGTTGGTATTTATGTGGGTAACAAACCCTTAAAAGGGTATTTTCAGATTCCCACTCTAACTATGTTAATTGTCGAGTCAAAGCTTGCTTTAAAAAGTCAACAGAATGATTATTTGCAAATTTAAGCATAATTAGCAATGTAGGATGCATGCAACCTATTTGATCATTAATATAACATGGTAATTAATGTAAGAACATGTCCCAACATGTTCAACTCGACAATTTTCAGTTTAAACCCGGATCGGACCCGAAAGTCGCATAAATTGACTTTTGCTTTGACTATCAGTTCTGATCCGTTTGTGCATGTTTAAGATCTGCCTTAGAGCTTATTTTGGACCATGTTTCATATAAGTATAACTCTCTGAGATTATGCAACTTGGTTCAATACTTATCCGATTCATATGCATGTTTCCGATTAATGCTTAAATGTTGACTATTATGCCCTTTTAACTATAAAACGTGATTTTTGAAAAAGTGAAAGAGTAGAAACATTAGTTACTGAATTATAAACTTGCACCTAAAATTTGATATCATTTTGAGGTCTAGATTAAGAGTTATGCTCATTAGCGTAATTTGAAAGCTTTATGTTACTTAATTGGCGTAATTAGCGTATAGCCTATTTTAACCCACTTTTTGATATCAAAATTTTTACCCACTGATGTAATATAATATTTTGGGATTTTTGAAGATTTTTATTTAATTTTTGGCTGAGCGTAACATAGGTCTCTAAGTTTAATTCGGTAAATACCGATTTTGCCCTTTTAAGCCATAAAATGAGTTTTACAAATCCTTTTGACCCCAAACCTTTTTATACTGATTTTATTTGTTAAATAAAATATTTTGAGCCTTCTGGAATTATAAAAATATCAGCTTTCCTTTAAAAACCCGGAAATGGCTCCAAATCGCCTTTTTAAGCGTTTTTAACGCATAGTATGTGCTAAAACCATATTAAACATATAAGGTTGATACCTACTGATATTTTTAGTATATTTTTATATAATAACAGTAAGTAAAAGTTTATAAACTCAGATTTCAAATAAAACTCTTTTATAATCTTTTAAATGACCAAAATGCCCTTATGAGGCATATATCGGGTTTAAATTCGTTTGAGGCATAATAGAAGACATCTTACTGATGTCACAACATATTTAAAGTATATTAACTCAGGGAACTTGCATATGACTCTTATGGTTACCCGTGACGCCCTTTTCGCGCTCGGTTCGGTTTATGTAACTAGTTTGCATAAATTGACCGAAACGGGTCAAACCTTATCATCTTTGTCTCAAAATCCAGAATGTATTTAGTATACCCATATTATACAAGTATTCAAACTTGTCGGGTCTAAATCACATTCTATCCGGTCTTCGCTTAATCGTGTGTTTGAACCGTATCGTCCTTAAAACTAGCCGGTCTAAGCTTAAGCTTAAATAAAGACCCGTTAGAAATCTAATAGGTTATTATAAACCTTCGTTCCAGATTAGGAGCACCAGTAAAAGCTACTTGCAATTTGCTTATTGTGAATTATACTTTGCTCAGGTAAATACTTTTAACTTATTTTCCCTATACGGGCTTGGGGTACGGTATATAAAATACCGTTTGGTCCGGCATTGAATTCTTTAATCGAATAGAGGTTAAATTTATTGATATGCTATGTTTTGAATGTGTTTTGTTTGCTTAAAGCCTTTGGGGGGTTAATGACCATGTCCCGGATATCCTTGGCATCATCTTACGAGATGGCCACGACCTGAGCACGGGGTGTAGGCGTACACCTTTCAGTGCATAACTCAATATTGTGGTGTGTCTATTAATCTTTAACCCGGTCTACGGATCGGGCTACTGAACGCATAAGTAACATGTAAATCCCTTACAAGATTATTTTCACATAATTATCCCAAGTTATAAAATGTTTTGTGCCTCGTGCATTCAAATCAATTTTCAACCCTTTTCAAAATGAGTCAGTTAAATTGTATTTACCAGTGTAAACTGACGTATTTTCCAAAAGGTTAAGTGCAGGTACTATTCGTACTAGGCTGGCTGTCTTCTAAGCATCCACAATAAGTCTCGCAAGCTTGGATGTCAATAAAGTTGTTGAACAATATCTTCTTTTATTTTGATCCGCCTGTGGATCCGTTTCAACTACTCGTGATATTTAAATATTACATTTTATTTAAAGTTGAAATGAATCTATCTTTGCCTCCGCTGTGCATTTATATATTGTGTTGTTTGACTTATTATGTTACCAACCACGTCACGATACTCCCCCACCGGGCCAACCGGTGACACGTGGAAAATAGGGGTGTGACAGATGTGCATCCTTTAAAGATGGTAGCTGAACTTTACCATACCCACAACACATACTATAACATAGCTTATTTATAGTTAAACAACCTTTTCCACCTTCTAATGTCCATAACTTTGCACTGCAAACCTGACATGTAAGCACTTGGTCACCATGGTCCAAATAATTTATTCAGAAATGATTGATAGTTATATTACAGGTGGCATACAACAAATGTCCTAAAACAGTAAAATAGATTAAAACCTTTAGATATCCCTTTATAAGGATCTTCATCAGTGCACAAAAACACATCGTCTTCATCTAAATCCAAATTCAGCATAGGTACATAAGTACTATCACGTTTCTTGCGCTGGAGGTTACGTTTACCAGAAGAGAGCCGTGTAAGTGTCACACCCCGTCTTTCCACGTATTACATGTGGACCCGGTAGGGGAGTATCGTGACGTAATTGGTATCATCATAGTCAAACAACACAATATTTAAATGCACAGCGGAAGCAAATGAAAGATAAAATATATTACAATCCGATTCAAAGTAATATCAAATATTACAACGGAACGTAAGCTGGATCCACAGGCGGATCTTTAACAGAAAGATAATATCGTTCAACAGACTTTAACATCTAAAGCTTGCGAGACTTGATTATTGATGCCTGGAGTAGCCAGCCTATTACGTATAGTACCTGCATTTAGCCTTTTTGGAAAATACGTCAGTTTACACTGGTAAATACAATTAACTGACTCATTTTGAAAATGGTTTAAGAAAATTGATTTGGATGCACGTGGCACAAAATATCTTTTATAATTTGATTAAAATGCACAGAGGCAAAATTAATCTTTTATACTTGGGACAATTATTTAAATATATAAACTTGTAAAAGAATTACATGTTCCTTATGCGTTCAGTAGCTCGGATCGTGCCGGGTTAAAGATCAATAGACACACCACATCAACTATTTATGCACTGACGAGTGTACGCCTACACTCCGCGCTTAGGTCGTGGCCATTTCGTAAAATGATGCCAAGGATATCCGGGACATGGTCATTAACCCCCCAAAGGCTTTAAGCAAACAAAACATATTTAAACGGGCCGATCAAATTATTCAATTAACCACCAAACGATGGAAGATTTGATGCCCGACCAAGCTGATGTGCTGAAAATGGGTCAACTAAAACAACTAAAATTACCCTAATTCTAGACTCTCTAAGTTTTAAATTTATAAAACTAAGACTCACTAAACCCTAAACCACACAACCGGCAAGTGTACCGATCAATGTAGTATAGCCTAAGGAAGTCCGAGTATCGAACCCAAGAGACTCTACTGATTACGCTAACGACTCTATCTAGACTGAGACTGACACGGACTTAACTAAATGTTTATTGATTAGGGGGGGGGGTTTCTAAAAATCCTAAATAATGCAAATAACGACTAAACTAGCTAGACGAACTAGACACGAACTCACACGAAGGCTGAACTCAAGGATGATGAAGGAACTACCTAGACAGGAATCCTGATTGCTTTTAGTTATAATTATAATTGGAAGGTGTCTGCTATGGAACCGGGATCTTAAAATTCTCACCTCTCGGGAAATCTAAGGACCCCTAATCCTTCTCAAGAGCACGCTAAGATCCCCTAAAGGTTGTTAATTTACCGGTTATTAGACTCATTTACAAGACATCTAATGGGTTTATAAAAGTATCCTACAAGGCTCACTCCCTTACGAGACCTAAACCTAGGATAGGTTTGTTTTCTCAGCTAGACTTGCTAGACAGCAGCCAAAAGGTTAACTTCCTAAGAAGGACCCACCTTGCGGTTTAATCACTTAGACCTAGCAATAATCTCGCACCTTACAGCTATTGACGATTAGTAGAACACTTGATTTTATTAAATTACTGATTATTACTTCTAAGGTTACTTACTAGATTTTCACCCTAAAGGATCAAAGATTTATTATGTGATATAGACACTCACCAAAACCTAAAACCCTAGCCCGATTCTATTCCGTGATAAAGACCGTCACCAAGATTCGAACGAAGCAATAAACAATAATTAAACAATATCAAACACGCAAACACATCTAACTGATAGAACAAACCGTTTACGATTTATAAACTATCCATAGCATTCAAAAATCCAAGAATAATCAAAACATACGCAATCATTCAACCATGTCTAGGTAGTAACAGAAATTTAGCCTCTAAACATAGTCAAAAACTGGTTCATAATCATCATCAAATCTGAATTCATCATTAAACAATCAAAGATAAACGAAAAACGAAGAAACAAGATATTAGAACCCGTAAACTTCGATCCCGTGTGCTCCCGAATGTTCTCCGATGATTCCTAGCAATCCCGAACCTTCAAAACCTCTGAAATCAGACTTCCAAGCTCCCAAAGAACTCTAAAATTCGTAATGTTGCTGTTGACTTCGTCTACGTGCGTCTGATTATGTTGCGTCTGATTATGTTGCGTCCCTTCCGTTCGTAAGATGTTATTCTTTTAATATATGGCAGCCCCCTATGATAATTCGTCCCTGATAAATGGGCTTCGGCCCAAGAGTATAGCCGCCTCCTTCTAATTGCCGCCTATTGTATGCGTATGATGTATCACTTGTTTTTTTCTTTTTTTTTTCCTTGTTCTCTACGTCACCCCAAATATATGTGTTTGATGTTTTTTTTTTAAAATGTCCATTAGGGTTTTAGATATAATAATCCATTGTATTTATTCAAATGGCCCACTGTAAATAAATCTGCGCAAACTGATGGCCTTGGAGCCTTTCACGGCCCATGTATCCTTGCTTTACTCAATTTGATATTCCATATATGCATCTGATTTCTTTCTTTTTTAGAGCCCACTAAACCTTGTCCAAATTAATGTATGCATGGCTTCAATTTTAATAATATAGAGGTACAGTGGTCTCGGCCCAATCACAGAAAATAGCGCCAATTTTACTCCGGTCACTGGCATTCTACTCTGGCCAACTAGCAGGTCATTTTCATATTACTCGTTTTCGCTCCATTTGCACCAGGACCTGCCAAAACACAATATAATATAATATAATACTAAAACTAACTAAAAAGAATAAATAACTATACAAATATTATACAATTTACACGGGACAAATATGTGTATTTTACCCCACATCAAATATCCCCACACTTAACATTTTTTCGTCCCCGAAAAAGAATTATGCAAAACGGAATCATAGTCAGAATAGTCATTCGGGACAAAGCTTATGTTAATTTATTAGAACCGAAACCCGTGTTAGCCGCGATTGCAAGTATATTGATCCTTTTAAACCCAACCCGGTTCCAAGCCCTTATCATGCAAATTTAGTTCAAGTGCGGTCAATCTACCTAGGGTCTCACGCTAAGAATTGCAAGTCCACCTAATCCCCCCTCAAGCTTATAAGACAAAAGGAACAACCACTGGGTTATTTCCTAACCGCCTTATACCAAGATCCAAAGAGTTTAGAATCAAATCTATTTTTTTTTTCATACGAGCATAGACTTTGTTTTTTGCTCTTTTTTTTTTTTTTCGTGAGTCTAGACGATGCTTTCCCTAACCAAGAGGTATTCCGGCTGTAGAGTCGCTATCCCCAACCACAGATTACTTAGGTTTTGGTACTTTTATTCGGCAAGGCGATTTCACACATCCCAGAGGCATTCCGGCTGTAGAGTCGCTATCCCCAACTCGGATTACATAGACCTGTGTTACTTTCATTTAGTTTCTAGCTCACTTTTTATTCTATTTTTTTTTCTTTTCCAACGAGATAATGACCAAAAACTCTAACGATCTTAGCTTATAACGGCATCCCTTATACTATTTTTGGCGATTTCAATTTCCCCACTTTCCCTAGATGAGAACCCACTAGTAGACCGACAGTTAGGTAATTTTAAGATCAAAGGAACTCAGAACCGAATCGAGCCTACCCGCACATCCCAAACTAGACACAAGCTCAATTATATTATCTCATATTATTATTATTTGAACCCGAACAAAAACCCGACTTTTCTATCATTTTCCGTTTTTATTTTGCAAACTTCTCGTTTCAAAAGACATTTTTTTTTTAATTTTTTTGGATTTTTCAATTTTTCAATTTTTTTATTTTTTTTTATCTTTCAATTATGACTCAAGACTCACTAAACTAACGACACTAAACGATAGTTTCCCATCCCCACACTTAAACTCTACATTGCCCTCAATGTAGGATGGAAACCGACTCAAAAATCTAAAAATAAATAAAAGACCAAGGGCAAATTCGGAAAGGACTTAGCTGGTTTAATTAATGCGTAAGCTCCAAATCTCTCGTCCAATCCAACTCGATCGTATAGCATTGCGTTCGCGATCGGCTTTGACACAGACTAGTACGTTTGATAAATGCCTGGAATTTGATAAGCAGCTCCAAAATCACCCGAATGGAGATTGAGTACGGGTGGTACATATTCAAACCTGCATCAACAAAAACAAGCAACACCAAAGCAATACCGACTCGACACCAACGACTGACTCAATACTTCTAATTTAGACTCAATATACAAAAAAAATGACTTACTATATAAGCTACCGAAAATATACCAAATATATAAAATTACAAACTCTACAAAACCTCCCCACACTTGAATTTAATCAGGAGGTTTCTCTTTGACCTGGACCCTGTCCAACCCGTTTAATTCCACCCGAACCTCAAAAATTTTCAAAAATAAATTGGTGGAATTATAAAATATTTTAAATTTTTGAAATGGGTCAGACCACCAAAATTTAAACATACCTGGAAGAAACCGGATGCGTGGCATGTAACGAGAAGAATGATCGTGCGTGAACGGCTCCTTCCTCTCCATATCGCCCCAACCTTCGATCCTCTTCCGGTTCAGAACCTTTTCCTTTCTTTTCTTTGCCTTCTCTCGTGGCTTTTCTGATTTTTCAGTTACCCCTACCACGGGCCAGCTGTGGTGCTCTTCCTCTTCCACCACTCTTGCAGGATGATCCCCACTCTTAGTCTCTTCGTAAGGGGTAGGTTCGATCAATTCCGACTCTAAAACCTCATCCTCCCCATAAGACTTAATTTCAACCTCTTCACTTTCTTCCTCTGCACCAAACATCCAACCAGTGGAATCCCCCAATTCCACTTCTTCTTCCTCCACTTCTCTCTTCACTAACGACCTCTGATACGCCACCCATTCTTCTTCGTCTATTTCATCATCAGATTCACTCCCGAAGTCATATATAATACCCTTCTGGACCGGAGGTGGGACTTCGTCGTCCATTATCGTCTCCGTGACTGGAATGATCTCCTCAACTGACTCTTCTTCTACTTCCTCTAGCTCAACCCGCTCTCGAACTACCTCCTCTAAACTCTCTCCACTACTGGTGGTGATATAAAGCTCTGGATTTTTATTTCTCTCCGCAAATTCAGCCATGGTTTCCAGGGTAGCCTGATTTTGCGCTATGAACTGCGCATTTTGTGTCATTATCTGAGTGAACATCTCCTCCATCCTACTCAAGCTACCCTCTAAAGCCTTGCCACTTCCTTGACCCTGGTTATGTTGTGGTTGCTGATACGGATCATCGTAATATGGCTTATTATCATAATAATTCAAAGAATACCCCTGTGAAAAATATGGTTGTGACTGCACAAAATGGTTAGCGTAACGTGTGGAGTACCTCGGGAAATATGGACAAAATATAGAGATGTGAGGTATACCACAATTTTGACACATAAAAGGGTTAGCGTAGCATTGTGCAGAGGACCCCTCATATTGTGGGCAATTAACAGTAAAATGAGGTCCTCCACAAATTTCACACATATTTACAAGACTCAAGAAAAATAAAAGACACGGACAATTAGACTCCTACGACACAATATACAAAAGCAAGTAGCACGTATAATGTCAATTAAGTCCAAATAAAGTAATCAACGCAATTGCCAAAGAGTCCCCGGCAACGGCGCCAAAAACTTGATGCGCTGAAAATGGGTCAACTAAAACAACTAAAATTACCCTAATTCTAGACTCTCTAAGTTTTAAATTTATAAAACTAAGACTCACTAAACCCTAAACCACACAACCGGCAAGTGTACCGATCAATGTAGTATAGCCTAAGGAAGTCCGAGTATCGAACCCAAGAGACTCTACTGATTACGCTAACGACTCTATCTAGACTGAGACTGACACGGACTTAACTAAATGTTTATTGATTAGGGGGGGGGGGGTTCTAAAAATCCTAAATAATGCAAATAACGACTAAACTAGCTAGACGAACTAGACACGAACTCACACGAAGGCTGAACTCAAGGATGATGAAGGAACTACCTAGACAGGAATCCTGATTGCTTTTAGTTATAATTATAATTGGAAGGTGTCTGCTATGGAACCGGGATCTTAAAATTCTCACCTCTCGGGAAATCTAAGGACCCCTAATCCTTCTCAAGAGCACGCTAAGATCCCCTAAAGGTTGTTAATTTACCGGTTATTAGACTCCTTTACAAGACATCTAATGGGTTTATAAAAGTATCCTACAAGGCTCACTCCCTTACGAGACCTAAACCTAGGATAGGTTTGTTTTCTCAGCTAGACTTGCTAGACAGCAGCCAAAAGGTTAACTTCCTAAGAAGGACCCACCTTGCGGTTTAATCACTTAGACCTAGCAATAATCTCGCACCTTACAGCTATTGACGATTAGTAGAACACTTGATTTTATTAAATTACTGATTATTACTTCTAAGGTTACTTACTAGATTTTCACCCTAAAGGATCAAAGATTTATTATGTGATATAGACACTCACCAAAACCTAAAACCCTAGCCCGATTCTATTCCGTGATAAAGACCGTCACCAACATTCGAACGAAGCAATAAACAATAATTAAACAATATCAAGCACGCAAACACATCTAACTGATAGAACAAACCGTTTACAATTTATAAACTATCCATAGCATTCAAAAATCCAAGAATAATCAAAACATATGCAATCATTCAACCATGTCTAGGTAGTAACAGAAATTTAGCCTCTAAACATAGTCAAAAACAGGTTCATAATCATCATCAAATCTGAATTCATCATTAAACAATCAAAGATAAACGAAAAACGAAGAAACAAGATATTAGAACCCGTAAACTTCGATCCCGTGTGCTCCCGAATGTTCTCCGGTGATTCCTAGCAATCCCGAACCTTCAAAACCTCTGAAATCAGACTTCCAAGCTCCCAAAGAACTCTAAAATTCGTAATGTTGCTGTTGACTTCGTCTACGTGCGTCTGATTATGTTGCGTCTGATTATGTTGCGTCCCTTCCGTTCGTAAGATGTTATTCTTTTAATATATGGCAGCCCCCTATGATAATTCGTCCCTGATAAATGGGCTTCGGCCCAAGAGTATAGCCGCCTCCTTCTAGTTGCCGCCTATTGTATGCGTATGATGTATCACTTGTTTTTTTCTTTTTTTTTTCCTTGTTCTCTACGTCACCCCAAATATATGTGTTTGATGTTTTTTTTTTAAATGTCCATTAGGGTTTTAGATATAATAATCCATTGTATTTATTCAAATGGCCCACTGTAAATAAATCTGCGCAGACTGATGGCCTTGGAGCCTTTCACGGCCCATGTATCCTTGCTTTACTCAATTTGATATTCCATATATGCATCTGATTTCTTTCTTTTTTAGAGCCCACTAAACCTTGTCCAAATTAATGTATGCATGGCTTCAATTTTAATAATATAGAGGTACAGTGGTCTCGGCCCAATCACAGAAAATAGCGCCAATTTTACTCCGGTCACTGGCATTCTACTCTGGCCAACTAGCAGGTCATTTTCATATTACTCGTTTTCGCTCCATTAGCACCAGGACCTGCCAAAACACAATATAATATAATATAATACTAAAACTAACTAAAAAGAATAAATAACTATACAAATATTATACAATTTACACGGGACAAATATGTGTATTTTACCCCACATCAAACACTGGTAAATACAATTAACTGACTCATTTTGAAAATGGTTTAAGAAAATTGATTTGGATGCACGTGGCACAAAATATCTTTTATAATTTGATTAAAATGCACAGAGGAAAAATTAATCTTTTATACTTGGGACAATTATTTAAATATATAATCTTGTAAAAGAATTACATGTTCCTTATGCGTTCAGTAGCCCGGATCGTGCCGGGTTAAAGATCAATAGACACACCACATCAACTATTTATGCACTGACGAGTGTACGCCTACACTCCGCGCTTAGGTCGTGGCCATTTCGTAAAATGATGCCAAGGATATCCGGGACATGGTCATTAACCCCCTAAAGGCTTTAAGCAAACAAAACATATTTAAACGGGCCGATCAAATTATTCAATTAACCACCAAACGATGGAAGATTTGATGCCCGACCAAGCGGTATTTTAAATACCGTAACCCAAGCCCGTATAGGGAAAATAAGTTAAAAGTATTTACCTGAGCTAAATATAAATTCAATCCCAACCATATATCAAATCAGCAAGTACAGATAGCTTTTACTGGGCTCCTAATCTGGAACGAAGGTTTTTTAATAACCTATTAGATTCCTAACGGGTCTTTAATTAAGCTTAAGCTTAGACTGGTTAGTTTCAAAGATACGGTTCGTACGCATGTTTAAGCGAAGACCGGATAGAATGTGATTTAGGCCCGAAAAGTTTGAATACTTGCTTAATATGGGTATTTCATACACACTCTGGATTTTGAGATAAAACCGATAAGGTTTGACCCGTTTCGGCTAATTTATGTAAACTAGTTACATAAACCGAACCGAACGCGTATTTAGCGTAACAGGTATTCATGAGAGCCATATACAGGTTTCCTAAGTTAATATGCTTCAAATATGTTGTGACATCAGTAAGATGTCTTTTATTATGCCCGAAACGAATTTAAACACAAACTATGCCCCGTAGGGGTAGTTTGGTCATTTAAAAGGTTATAAAAGAGTTTAAGTATTTACCTGAGTTACAGGTCTGATATAATCAGTAAAAATACTTAATTTACTAAGTTATAATAGTAGGGTAAAGTACATATGTGAAATTTATCAATTATAACCAAACTATGCACCGTAGGGGCATTTTGGTAATTTCACATAAGCCGAAAAGCTCAAAACTGAAGTCTGAGTTAAAAAACTTTTGCTTACTGTTAAAATATTATAATTTACCTAAAATATCAGTAGGTATCAACCCTTGTATGTTTAAAATAGTCTTAGTACATACTATGCGTTAAAAACGCTTAAAAAGGCGATTAGAAGCCATTTCCGGGTTCTATATATAAAGCTGATATTTTTATTATTCCAGAAGGCTTAAAATAATTTATTTATCATTTATAATCAGTACCAAAAGTTTTGGAGTCAATTAGATATGTAAAACTCATTTTATAGCCCGTAAGGGCAAAATCGACAATTACCGGATTAAGCCTATGACTATAAGTTATGCTCAGCCTAAAATTAATTAAAAATCTTCAAAAATCCCAAAATAATATATTACATCAGTGGGTAAAGAGTTTGATATCAAAAAGTATGTTTAAATAGGCTATACGCTAATTATGTCGTTAAATCGCTAAAGAAGCTTTCTAATTACGCTAATGAGCATAACTCTCAACCTACACCTCAAACTGATGTCAAATTTTGGGTGCAAGTTTATAATTCAGTAGCTAAGGTTCCTACACTTTTACATTTTTTAAAATCACGTTTTAAGGTGCAAAGGGCATAATGGTCAACATATGAGCAATTAACGGAATCATGCATATTAATTGGTTAACTAATGAACCATGGTGTATAATCACAGAGGGTTATACAAGCATGTAACCTGGTCCTATTAAAGCTCTAAGGCATTTCTAAAACATGCCTAAACGGGTCAGAACTGAAGTCAAAGCTTTACAACTTTCGGTTCTGAACCGGGTCTAAACAGAAAATTGTCTGGTTGAACATGTTTAGACATGTTCTTACACTAATTACCAAGTTATATTAATGATCAAACAGGTTGTATGTGTTCTACATCGCTAATTATGCATAAATTGTAAATTAAGCATTTTGTTGACTTTTTTAATAACAAGTTTGACCCGACATTTGACCTAGTTAGAGTGGGAATCAGAGGGTGCCCTTTTAAGGGTTTATTGCCCACATAATTACCAACCTATAACAACTTTCAATTCGACAAATCACTGGACCATTAGTGATTAATCGTTAAGTCAACCGTTAATTACGACGGTTTGACTTTTAAGCTAAAACTAAGTAAAAACTCAACTAAGAAAGGTTAAGCATACTTACCAAAGTCTAATGCACTATTAGAGATGGCTTGGGTCTGCTCTTATGCTCCAGGAAGCTCCAAGAAAGTAGATAGAAGGAATGATCACAAAGTTGCAACATGAATGGCCTTTTATAGTGATTTTGATCCCTTAAGATCATGACAATTCATGCTATAACTGATCATGGATCATTAACAAGTGTCCCTAAGGTCTAAAAATCAGTTTAGGCAACTCATGGAAGTGTTAAAGGGCAAGAGGTGTCGCTTACATAGCTTGAACAGCCAACAAAACGAGTTTCTGCATCTGGGACCTGCTTGCGCACCGTAACGTCCATAGTGTTGAGGTGCGCAAGCCCTTGGCCAGCACAATGAATCTTTCAAATGTTGACTGTTTTGACCCCTGGACTTCCAAACTTGATTTTTACCTTTATTTCTTGCACTTTGGGCCCTCTAAATTGAATTATAAGGGCTTCAAGACTTATACCAACTTTGTTAAGTCCTTGGTTAACTTTTGATTACCCGAAAAGTCATAGATTTGACGCTTTTAACCCCTCGCACACGAATTTTATCATAACTTTCTCATACGATAACGAAACTTGGTGAAATTTTTATCACCCATTCTAGTGAGCATAATTAATCGTTACAAAGCTTCGGGTTTGCTAAAAGGTCACTCAGAGGTATATTTTAAACATGTCGACACATTTAACCCCTGTAGTATGTAATCTCTCACTTTCTTTCACAATTAGCTTCGTATGATCCATGATTTATTCGTTTAAGGGTATAAACATCATGTAGGGTTATTGTAAAGTATATTTATCCATTGTTGACATTTTGAACCCTTATATTCACATAGTTTCTTTATTTGTCAACTTTAGTCCCTCTAGAGTATTCTTTCACACGTTCAAGCTTATGACACGTGTTAATACATTATAGAACATGAAATTTCGAGGTGTTACATCCTCACCCCCTTAAAAGAAATCTCGACCTCGAGATTTGATAAAATCCTGGAAGTACTTTTTGTCGCATAATGGACTTAACTTCTATAACATGTCTGGAGCCTTTCCAAGCTCCCAAAGTGACCCCTATATTAGGTACATGTATCCTTTTGGAGATTCTTAACCTGTCGATCCTTAATCGATACAGGATGCTCATCACATCTTAAATCTGCATATCATTATGTGATAGTGCTTCTTGACTTATTGGCAAAACACATCCTTCAGTCACTAGTGTGCAATGTATAGCGAGCTCCGTCAAACTCCTTAAATAGGTTTTAGCTTATAGGCTATTGACCTTTGTTGCATTCGATTTCCCGAATGTTCCTATATATATATCCAGGGCTTAACCTATCCTCAGAAATTAAATTTTTAGCACACCCTTTTTAGGGTGATACCTTTGATTGAACCTTATTCCTTATTAAGGACTTAAGAAGGTTGCGAATTTTATAAATTCAAAGTTTTTATGCCGAATAATGGCAACTTACAGATGATTAGGGATTTGTTTGATCTTATTCGTTGTTTCCAAGTCAACTTTCAGATCCTGATAATTGGACTCACAAATCTATTGTTCTAATAGTAAAGGTTTAACATTTCATCTATACAAGGTCTCCAAAGGACCATCTTGATACTTATATAACAATTATTATAGAGAAGCTTATCTTAAGGTGAGATGGTTATTTCAACCATTGCTCAAAACTAATCTTAAGGAATAGCTAATCCTTACAGCTAGTCGAACAAATCGACGATCCTGGGCAGCTAATGGCGATTCTTAATTGTTGCCTTAATAGGGTTGCGGTAATTAATGCATAAGCAAAATGAACCGTCTTTCTTCTTTAGCAATATCAAACCCTCGGAACATTGAGTCAGGCTATATGAGTCTATATCTTAAAACTTACTTAGTCCGGGTTTCGATTATTCCATAATCAACATGGAGTTTTTCACAATGCTCCAACCCACAGCAGGATGTTAATCTTAACTTTACTAGCCTCAGGAGGTAAACAGGGTAATCTTTGGAGAAGGTGATCAAGATACAAGGAGGCTACTGAGATTTTCCATATCTCAGGCTCCAGTTCATCCATCATTGCTTGTGTCAAATAAGTGACACATTTATGTTATAAGTCCACGAATTCCTTAATCGGGAATATTTACTTGGACAATTCCATTCTGGATATCTTCTTTGAATACTACTAGTCGACTTTAGTACAATATGACCATTGGGATATCTCAGGGGTTCCATGTATTAAACCTCCATACTGATCAGGCATGGAAGTAATCTATGGGACACACTAGGATACGCCAATCCTCATATGGCACTTTTATCAAACATAGTCTGGCATTCGCAGGCGATAGAAAAACAATGAGAAAAATAATTAAAATAACATATGTTGTCGTACTCTATGCGAAGAAAGAGTACTCTTAGATTTTTCGGAAGGATTCCTTGCCGATACTAGAAGAATCGGTTACTATGGTTTCCTTGGTAAGTTATACCTTGTGGATAATATAAAAGTTTGCTAAGCTTTTGGTTTATGAAGGTTTATTATTGCCTGCATTAAATCAGGACACTTAGCAGAAATTATCATTGGTAAATGATAAGGGATGTTCTTGATGACATCGTGAACTGCCTTTTGGCATTCATCAGGTGAGTTCAGGCATTTCTTCCTTTAGCCTTTCCAGGCTTAGCTGCACCTTCTTTGGCAGCTTTATGGAATCTAGTTCTGATGCGGCCTTACTCACCACAGCCGTGATAGACTGCATTCTTTATGTCCCTACATTCCTGGGAAATGATGACCTGTTCCTTAGCAGATGTCACACTGCTTTGGTCCTGGTTCTATTCGACACTGTCCCTAGTGTCTTTTATAGCAATTCTTACATACAGGCTTCTTACTGAACTTTCGTTGCTTTTTATTAAGCCTGTACTTGCTCTCTTTCTTAGATTTCTGGGAGTTATCCTCCTCCTTTGGTTCATCCTTCATATTCGAAGTGTGAACAAACCTCTTCTCATGAGCAATTGAACGTGGTTTTGAATGAAATTTAGAGCGAGAAGCATTCGGCTCTTTGGATTGTTTCATGACCTTTTCCCATGGCCTTTCAAACTGCTGCGTTAACCACCACTTGGAGATTAACTCCATTAATATTGAGGTTTACGTTTGAGACATTATTTGCTTTTGTCGCATTAATAGCATCGCGACTATTGCCTATCTCATCCGAGTTTTCTATACTCAAAACTTGGTACTAATTACCAAATTAAACCATTATTAGTCATCATCCTGATGACCTAGATTAGCCACGGCATCCACGAACCGTATATGCCATTATGTTCCGAACATTCTTAATGAATGTTATTTGAATGTATATCTATTACATTTAGCTTAGGTCACAAAAGGACTATCAATGGCATTCAAGGTTTGGAGAGAGTCCAATACCTGTTTGACAGGGGACCATAATATCACAACTGTCTTTGTCACAAGGACGATTATAAATAGCTCAAAGGCTAGCCTTACATGACTTTGGTTATATATATATATATATATATATACATATATGGCATAGAAGCCTGTCGCGAGGGACGTAGAAAGATATGGCATAAAGCCCAGTCATGAAGGACATAAGTAATCATATGGCGCGAAGGCCTTGTCGTAATGACATTTAGATACGACACAAATGGCCTTGTCTCTAGGACGTTATAGGATATGGCACTAAGGCCTGTCACCAGGGATGTTAACATTTAGTATGTTAACTTGTCACGAACGACGAATTATAGCACGGAGGCTTGTTATGGGTGACTTGAAATATAACTTGTGGATTTGTCACAAGGACATCATTTCATAGGCTGCAATCTTATTAGATCAGGAGTTTTAAGGCTTGAACATAGTTCTTCACCTTTGGACAGGGAGTCATAGACTACAACTGTCATCGTCTTGAAAGGCGATTCACTTGACAGAAAGGTAAACCAATTAACATCACTAATGGATGCCTATATATAATTATCGTATCTAATGATATTAGTCATGATCACATCGATCATATTGACTATTAGGTTTGGGTATAATCCCACCATTTTGGATAGGGGATCATAAAGATCACCACCATTTTGTCTTATCGACAATAGAGTAAAGTATAGCCCGTAGGCAATTCATCACTAGGGATGTCAATATTATGAATTTATGATCATCATACTGATGATACTAGTCAGGATCGCAATGATCATATAGACTATTAGGCTTGAGCGTAGCTCACTACCTTAAACAGGGGATCATAGAGACCATAATGTTTGTGTCACAAATGGACAATATAATATGGCCCGTAGGCGAAACATCACTAATGGATGTTTATAATGGATTCATCATTTTAGATGATATAAGTCAGGATTGCATTAATCATATTGACTATTTGGCTTGAGCATAGCTCACCACCTTAGACAAGGAATCATAAAGATCATAATGTCAATGTCTCAGATGGACAATTTATTATAGCCCGTAGGCAAAACATCTTTTCTTGACAGGGAGTTGTAGGCTACCACTGTCTTTAGTCTCGGAGGACGTTAATTATAGCCCGTAGGCATTTCCCTCCTAAGGGATATTTATGGTATGATCATCTTTTCAGATGATATTAGTCGAGATCGTATGGACCCTACCGACTATTATGCTTGGACGTATTCCAACATCTTTAGACAGGGTCAAAGACCACCACTGTCGTTGTCTTATCGGACAACAAATTTAGCCCGTAGGCACTTCATCACTCACGGATGTTTATAATATGATCATCTTATAAGATGATGTAAGCCATGGTTTCTAGATCATAAGGCAAATTAGGAATTTAAAAATTTCCAATATAGGGATGACTGTTGTGATTTTATCGAATCACATTTGTCAGGAGTGCTAACACGTTCTTAGGTGTTAACAAGGATCTGAATCCCTTGAGTAGGTTTCACCATCTTGGCCGCGTAGGCTAGGTTTCACCTTTAAGATTCTTTTTAAAATGCATACTGGCAGGGAAGGAAGGATATTTATTTTATTCAGGATTTTTATCAAAAATCCTAATTTATAAGTTAATAATAGCACAAATGGCCTAGTCGCGTAGACAAGTTTAATTTATAAGCCATGATTTCAGAGAATCGAGGCATTAGGGTTTTAATAATAGCACAAATGGCCTAGTCGCATAGACAAGTTTAATTTATAAGCCATGATTTCAGAGAATCGAGGCATTAAGGTTTTAATAATAGCACAAATGGCCTAGTCGCGTAGACAAGTTTAATTTATAAGCCATGATTTCAGAGAATCGAGGCATTAAGGTTTGAATCAAGGTTCATTACCTTTTCTTGACAGGGAGTTGTAGGCTACCACTGTCTTTAGTCTCAGAGGACATTAACTATAGCCCGTAGGCACTTCCTTTCTAAGGGATGTTTATAATATGATCATCTTATAGGATGATATAAGCCCTGATTTCAGAGAATCGAGGCATTAAGGTGTGAATCAAAGTTCATTACCTTTTCTTGACTGGGAGTTGTAGGCTACCACTGTCTTTAGTCTCAGAGGACATTAACTATAGCCCGTAGGCACTTCCCTTCTAAGGGATGATTATTTTAATAAGGAAAAGTGGAGTAATCCAATTTAAAGATGACTAATGCGGTTTTATCGAACCACGTCTGCCAGGAATGTTAACATGTTACAGGTGTTAACAAGGATTTGAATCTCTTGAATAGGTTCTACCATCTTGGCCTTGTAAAATGGGCTAGGTTTACCTTTAAGATTCTTTTTAATAATTAACGCAGAATAATTTTAAATCGAGATGTTAATAAGGATCTTACTAAGAAATTGGTCACATCTAAAATACACGTGTACATTTAATGCCATAAAAGAGCTTTCTTGCAAAGGCACAATAATTTGTTAAGATTATTTTGTTTAATGAAATTTAATTGTATACTTTTGGGGTCCATGTTCAATTTCGTGGATTTTACACCACCACATGAATGCGATGTTACTAGATTATTTGGTTACCTTGTTAAAACAGGTGTCCATTTAATTAGTGATTTTAATGTTTTTTAGACACTTCTAAATTAATGATTTTTATTCCTTTGAAGATTAGATCTTTATATCAATGAAACAAGGAACTCAAACAAATCCAATTAGCCCAATGCAAGGCTCAACATCGACCATAGGGCAACAAGGAGGTCAAAATCAGCCTCCACAAGACTACATTAACATTGATGGAGATGAGAACCAAGATGTACCTCCCGATCAAAGTGTTGAAGAAGATAATCTTGGTGTTGAAGAAGAAAATATTGATGGCGAAGAAGATGTGAAACCGAAGGCTAAACGTCAAAGGAAATCAAAGGTATGGCAGTAATTTATTGAGGTGACTGAGAAGGATGGGACACTAAAGGTCGAATGCATTCATTGCAAGCATCATTTGGCTGTAAGTAAAGGCAAGCCTACATCAACAATGAAAAGACACATGAATATTTGTTTCCAGCGTAAAGAATACTTAAGAACTCAGCAATTACTAAACTTTCAACCAGTTGATGCTGACATGGCACATAATAAGTATCCAATATTAGTTGGACGTGTTGCAAAGTATGATGCTAACAAGATGACGGAATCAATTGCACACTGGTTGATGGCAACTGAGCTACCATTTACCAGTGTTGAAGATGAGATGTTTGTATACATAATGAAGATGGCAAATCCAATGTTTGAGAGGATAAGTAGGACTACAATAAAGGCGGATTGCTTTAAGGTATATGATCACGAGAAAAAAAATTGAAAGACCTTGTAAAAGAAGCCTCGAATATTTGTTTAACAACTGATTGCTGGAAGTCATCTCATCAGAAAATCGAGTATATGGTTATCACGGGGCATTTCATTGATAAGAATTGGAGGTTTGATTAAAATCCTCTTACTTTTATTTCCTTGGTCCTGTCTCAAAATAACACGTGGCTAGGTCTTGTCCCTTTTTAGATTTTGCCATTTTATTATAATGGTAGATCATATAAAAGGGATGTTATTTTCCATTTATTTCATGTTTAGAATGAAAACTTAAATTTAATCAATCCACTATACAAAAATAAAAGTACAGAGTTGCCTTAAGCGGGACTTGAAAGGAATAATGTGTCCTCGGAGGGACTGAAGGATAAATATGTCCTTATGAGGACTATTAAGGAAACGATCTTCAGCAAAAGGAGTTTCTTCTTCATTTTATTTCTGAATGCTTTCTCCTTGGATGCTCGTTTCATTCTAGCCGCGGTACGAAGCTCAGCATTTCAAGGCTCCGGGTGTGGAGAACTCCTATTACGGCTTCTTCGCTTGGCGACGTATCCAATTAAAAAAATTTGGAAGTAAAATTTCCAGATTAGGATTGAGAATATTCCTAAGTTAAGTCTAGACTCAGAAGGTCAAGGAATGTGCTAATGTGTCATTGAGATTAAACACAAAAGGCTAGTGTTTAATTCACTCAATGTTGGCTCTGATACCAACCTGTCACACCCCGTCTTTCCACGTATTACATGTGGGCCCGGTAGGGGAGTATCGTGACGTAATTGGTATCATCATAGTCAAACAACACAATATTTAAATGCACAGCGGAAGCAAATGAAAGATAAAATATATTACAATCCGATTCAAAGTAATATCAAATATTACAACGGAACGTAAGATGGATCCACAGGCGGATCTTTAACAGAAAGATAATATCGTTCAACAAACTTTAACATATAAAGCTTGCGAGACTTGATTATTGATGCCTGGAGTAGCCAGCCTATTACGTATAGTACCTGCATTTAGCCTTTTTGGAAAATACGTCAGTTTACACTGGTAAATACAATTAACTGACTCATTTTGAAAATGGTTTAAGAAAATTGATTTGGATGCACGTGGCACAAAATATCTTTTATAATTTGATTAAAATGCACAGAGGAAAAATTAATCTTTTATACTTGGGACAATTATTTAAATATATAATCTTGTAAAAGAATTACATGTTCCTTATGCGTTCAGTAGCCCGGATCGTGCCGGGTTAAAGATCAATAGACACACCACATCAACTATTTATGCACTGACGAGTGTACGCCTACACTCCGCGCTTAGGTCGTGGACATTTCGTAAAATGATGCCAAGGATATCCGGGACATGGTCATTAACCCCCCAAAGGCTTTAAGCAAACAAAACATATTTAAACGGGCCGATCAAATTATTCAATTAACCACCAAACGATGGAAGATTTGATGCCCGACCAAGCGGTATTTTAAATACCGTAACCCAAGCCCGTATAGGGAAAATAAGTTAAAAGTATTTACCTGAGCTAAATATAAATTCAATCCCAGCCGTATATCAAATCAGCAAGTACAGATAGCTTTTACTGGGCTCCTAATCTGGAACGAAGGTTTTTTAATAACCTATTAGATTCCTAACGGGTCTTTAATTAAGCTTAAGCTTAGACTGGTTAGTTTCAAAGATACGGTTCGTACGCATGTTTAAGCGAAGACCGGATAGAATGTGATTTAGGCCCGACAAGTTTGAATACTTGCTTAATATGGGTATTTCATACACACTCTGGATTTTGAGATAAAACCGATAAGGTTTGACCCGTTTCGGCTAATTTATGTAAACTAGTTACATAAACCGAACCGAACGCGTAATTAGCGTAACGGGTATTCGTGAGAGCCATATACAGGTTTCCTAAGTTAATATGCTTCAAATATGTTGTGACATCAGTAAGATGTCTTTTATTATGCCCGAAACGAATTTAAACACAAACTATGCCCCGTAGGGGTAGTTTGGTCATTTAAAAGGTTATAAAAGAGTTTAAGTATTTACCTGAGTTACAGGTCTGATATAATCAGTAAAAATACTTAATTTACTAAGTTATAATAGTAGGGTAAAGTATATATGTGAAATTTATCAATTATAACCAAACTATGCACCGTAGGGGCATTTTGGTAATTTCACATAAGCCAAAAAGCTCAAAACTGAAGTCTGAGTTAAACAACTTTTGCTTACTGTTAAAATATTATAATTTACCTAAAATATCAGTAGGTATCAACCCTTGTATGTTTAAAATAGTCTTAGTACATACTATGCGTTAAAAACGCTTAAAAAGGCGATTAGAAGCCATTTCCGGGTTCTATATATAAAGCTGATATTTTTATTATTCTAGGAGGCTTAAAATAATTTATTTATCATTTATAATCAGTACCAAAAGGTTTGGAGTCAATTAGATATGTAAAACTCATTTTATAGCCCGTAAGGGCAAAATCGACAATTACCGGATTAAGCCTATGACTATAAGTTATGCTCAGCCTAAAATTAATTAAAAATCTTCAAAAATCCCAAAATAATATATTACATCAGTGGGTAAAGAGTTTGATATCAAAAAGTATGTATAAATAGGCTATACGCTAATTATGTCGTTAAATCGCTAAAGAAGCTTTCTAATTACGCTAATGAGCATAACTCTCAACCTACACCTCAAACTGATGTAAAATTTTGGGTGCAAGTTTATAATTCACTAGCTAAGGTTCCCACACTTTTACATTTTTAAAAATCACGTTTTAAGGTGCAAAGGGCATAATGGTCAACATATGAGCAATTAACGGAATCATGCATATTAATTGGTTAACTAATGAACCATGGTGTATAATCACAAAGGGTTATACAAGCATGTAACCTGGTCCTATTAAAGCTCTAAGGAATTTCTAAAACATGCCTAAACGGGTCAGAACTGAAGTCAAAGCAAAAGTCAAAGCTTTGCGACTTTCGGTTCCGAACCGGGTCTAAATAGAAAATTGTCGGGTTGAACATGTTTAGACATGTTCTTACACTAATTACCAAGTTATATTAATGATCAAACAGGTTGTACGTGTTCTACATCGCTAATTATGCATAAATTGTAAACTAAGCATTCTGTTGACTTTTTTAATAACAAGTTTGACCCGACATTTGACCTAGTTAGAGTGGGAATCAGAGGGTGCCCTTTTAAGGGTTTATTGCCCAAATAATTACCAACTTATAACAACTTTCAATTCGACAAATCACTGGACCATTAGTGATTAATCGTTAAGTCAACCGTTAATTACGACGGTTTGACTTTTAAGCTAAAACTAAGTAAAAACTCAACTAAGAAAGGTTAAGCATACTTACCAAAGTCTAATGCACTATTAGAGATGGCTTGGGTCTGCTCTTATGCTCCAGGAAGCTCCAAGAAAGCAGATGGAAGGAATGATCACAAAGTTGCAACATGAATGGCCTTTTATAGTGATTTTGATCCCTTAAGATCATGACAATTCATGCTATAACTGATCATGGATCATTAACAAGTGTCCCTAAGGTCTAAAAATCAGTTTAGGCAACTCATGGAAGTGTTAAAGGGCAAGAGGTGTCGCTTACATAGCTTGAACAGCCAACAAAACGAGTTTCTACATCTGGGACCTGCTTGCGCACCGTAACGTCCATAGTGTTGAGGTGCGCAAGCCCTTGGCCAGCACAATGAATCTTTCAAATGTTGACAGTTTTGACCCCTGGACTTCCAAACTTGATTTTTACCTTTATTTCTTGCACTTTGGGCCCTCTAAATTGAATTCTAAGGGCTTCAAGACTTATACCAACTTTGTTAAGTCCTTGGTTAACTTTTGATTACCCGAAAAGTCATAGATTTCAACGTTGACGCTTTTAACCCCTCGCACACGAATTTTATCATAACTTTCTCATACGATAACGAAACTTGGTGAAATTTTTATCACGCATTCTAGTGAGCATAATTAATCGTTACAAAGCTTAGGGTTTGCTAAAAGGTCACTCAGAGGTATACTTTAAACATGTCGACACATTTAACCCCTGTAGTTTGTAATCTCTCACTTTCTTTCACAATTAGCTTCGTATTATCCATGATTTATTCGTTTAAGGGTATAAACATCATGTAGGGTTATTGTAAATTATATTTATCCATTGTTGACATTTTGAACCCTTATATTCACATAGTTTCTTTATTTGTCAACTTTAGTCCCTCTAGAGTATTCTTTCACACGTTCAAGCTTATGACACGTGTCAATACATTATAGGACATGAAATTTCGAGGTGTTACAGTAAGTATAGAGGTACTACCTAATATAGGCTGATTGTTACTGCTAATGACGCTAGAAGTAATGGAATATCGACGGTTGCTATTTAACGGTGTACCTATGTTTATGCCGTTATCTGAACATTCAATATTTAAACATACATGTTAGTACACATATGTTGTTTAATAACGTATTTATCAAAAGAAATAATAAAGAAACAAAATACAAACTTGGTGTAGTTGAAATTAAAGAACCAGTAGCATTTCTAACTGCTCGACGTGCAATAGAGTACATATGTTGGTCTGTAGTATCAGAACATACCAGCAAATTTGCATTGTCAGAAAAGATGTTACAAACAGTCGTTGATGATGAGGATGCATTCTTTGATTTCTTATTATCAAGTATTAATTTTCAAAGCTTACGCCTTTCAACTGGTGAAGTAACTGAATAACAGAGAAAGTATAATATGTACGAAACACAAGAATCAGTCCCCTTGAAAACATAAATAGGAAAAAAGTATACTTATAAGCAAATTCAAGAGCTATTACCATTTGTGATATCTGAAAAAGGAGATCTATTTGAGATATCTGAAAGAGGAGTTCTCATAAGAGGACCTACAAAAAAACCAAGTAGAATTATCATTTCAATCTGAAATCTGATTTTCTTTTGGAAAATGATGAGTTAAGAAGTTAGCATTTCACTTAGTGTGAAAATTTCATTGAGATGAATTAGCAGCAGTAGAAGATGAACGTGAATTATTTGATATTGCATACGTGAGAAAAGGAGAAGGATTCAAAAGAAGAAAATTATTTACTCAACTGATGCCACACGATAAAAGAGTCACACTGGATTATGGCAATAACCTTCTAGAAGGACTCAATCGTGCACCACTAGACGGTTATAACCGTCTGGACACGTGTTGTCATCTCAGACCTCCCTGAAACCACGATGATGGCATGGAATTGGAGGAAAACCTCCACTTATCCATTTTCCACGTGGCAATTCCCCAGCCGTGGATCAAAAGAGCGATCCGTGTGCCCTCACGTCGGATCAAGAAGATTAACGGAAGGAAATGTAACCGCTTATGGGGTTAGCATCTTCCGTTAATATTTCACCAACGAGTTTTCCCGCCCAAACTCTCGGCTATAAATATGAGAACAATTCAGGTATGAAAACCAAGTTACACACACTTCGTCAATACTTCTTCAAAAAACACATACTTATTCTCACGCCGGAGTCGGGTCAAGGAAAGAACTCCTCTTCTCCCCTTGACGAGGCTAACGGTGTTTTGTTTTGCAGAGTTTTACCGGAGAAGAAGATCAGTCACATCGAATCAAACGAGAGAGAACAACCCCTTTTATGCAGATCCAAACCCCCTAGATAATTTGATCCCGGTCATTTATCTAGTGTTTCTTCACAATCCATTCCTAATACAACATCAAATCCTGCCAGATTCATTGGGTAAAGGTTTGCAATAAATTTCTGATTTAGAATTTCTTTTGTTGCTCCCTGCAAGATTTCAGAAATTTTAATGGTTTCCCCATTTGCTGTCTCTACTAGACATTCTTGTGGAACTTTAGTTAATGGTTGGTTAAGAAGTTTGCAAAATGAAGTATTAATAAAACTTTGGTTCGCACCAGAGTCAAATAATACTTTAGCAAAAATGTCATTAACTAAAAACGTACCGGCGATCACGTCCTGAATCATTTTGGCTTCGTCTGCAGTCAGAACAAATGCTCTAGCATTTTTAGTTTTCTTGGTGTTCGTGGCTGGAGCTAGTTTTGGACAGTTTGGCTTGATGTGGCCCTGTTCTCCACAGTTGTAGCATTTCCTGTTGTTAGGTTTCTTCCTGCAGTCTTCTTCCTTGTGTCCAGATATTTTGCAGAAGTTGCAATATATGGAGCATTTTCCAGAATGCTTCCTTTTGCAATACTTGCAATAGGGTGCAGAAGTAGAACCTACATTTTTTCCACGGTTGAAATTTCCAGAACGAAATTCTTGGGTAATTTTCTGGGTTAGGTTCCTCCTCTGATCCTCTTCTCGTGTACGGACTAATCCATCGGTCAAGGTGTTTGCTAGTTCTACAGCTTCTTCTATGGTTTGAGGTCTAGCTGCCTTGACTACATGCCTAATTTCACTGATTAAACCCCAGATGTAATGGGAGATTAATACTGGTTCAGGTGATGCAAGGGTTGGCACTATTCTAGCATATTCAAAGAATAATGTAGTATAACCCTTACTATCACGTCCCCCGACCCGGTTTTACCCGTCTCAGGAGTCGCGGGACAGAAACCCGTGGTATTTATTAATTAATTTGGCAGCGGAAATGTTGACAGGATCTTTTAAATTGAAAATACCCAATTATTTTATTTTACAATTTGGGGATAACACCCATAATTTACAATAAAGGGAATTTTTCTAGGAAATCCCTTGTTTTACAAAACATGTTTATTTATTTTACTGAGCCACCTCTTCAAGCTTTAGTGCTACGCGGCACTTTTCCTTGATTCACAGCAAGTCACCTGAAACATGTTTTAAAAGATTTTTATCAGCGGGGAAATACTGGCGAGTCATTCAGGTTATATGAAATGACACATTAGTAATAGATTACAACATAAGAGCGATTACAATGGCTACTATCTTATTTTTATCTGGCGCCGTGTCACACCCTGGTGACGATGGTCATACCACTAGTGGGTCCTTTCACCCAAGTAGTGATGATTATCACTGTTAGGTTGGTGAACCTAACCATGAGAAATTAGTAATGTGCACAATACCCCACTTGCCAGTGATTCAAGATAACCAAGACTTAATCCCTGTAACTATAACTTTTGAAAATAATTTGAGTATTGTAAAACATTGTTTGATAAAAAGAAAATGACTCACATTGCACGTTTAATTTGGACAGAACCTTGCCTACTGATTTAGTCTTGTAACCTAGGTAAATAACAATGCACACGAAACTAGGTCAGTAACTTAATACAACATTTACGATAAGCTCACGAAATCAAAACCCTCACGACGAATGACAAAGTATAGCCTGAATTCGGGAAGCACTTAAACATCCATCGGATTGGTTTCAATCGATCGGACATTGTATCGTAGCAGTGATCGAGTTATTACCCTGTTGTCGCAGCAGAGATTCGTGCTTGTGTGTGTTTTTGAATGAAACAGTGTATAACTTTTCGTACGTAATGAAATTTTCCGTCGTAACAACACAACCATGCAAGTGCCAAACCCCTGATATATATACTGAAAAATGGTCCTTCTCGTGTGGCACGCCAGAGGACCCACCTGGTCCTGGTCCTGGTCCTGGCGCGTGGCGCGACGGCTCCACTTTTAGGCTAGGGTAGCCTCGTGTCTAACATAGCCCTGGTGAGTTAACATTCAACGAAATTCGTGTTTTACAACGAGTTTTGAAGATAATTATCAATTAGGGGATACCCCCTTGAGTTTTAGGGGGCCCTGATCCTAGTTTCAATTGTTCTGAAAAATTTACGTGTCATGCCATACTACTTGGGGGTCGCAATTAGGGTTTCCTAATAGACATTAATAAAATAAGAAATAATAATTTTGGCGAGAGTTGTTACACTTACTATCTACCCCAGTCATCCTAAGGTTTAGGAACTTATTTGCAATTTGTTCCTTTTCATTGGGAGGGCAAATTTTTCTTTCTATCATGTTTTTAAATTCCTCTCATTCCATATTGTAAACTCTATCATTTCCTTTAGACTGGAGGATAGTGTTCCACCATTTTAGTGTTGAATTCTTAAATAGATTGGAAGCAAACATTATCTTATCCTCTTCTGCACATTTGCTTATTCTTAAGACTGCCTCAGTCTTTTCTATCCAGCGTAGAGATGCAACGGCCCCTTCATTGCCCGAGAATTCCATTGGTTTACAAGACTAGAATTCTTTATAAGAACAACCATAAGACATGGTTCTTCTTCTTTTGGGAATGGGCACTTGAAGTATGGGTCCATTGTTTACGCTGTGTTCAGGTTCAGTGGGTCGTTTACTATCACGTTTACTTTTATTTTCTGCTTCCTTAACCGTTTTGATAATATATGGCATCGCATCTATTATCCCTTGTGCTACTATGTGTTGCATGGCACTGTTATCCACTTGGTTTCCATTATTGTTGTCGTTCGGGTTATCGTTATCCTGGTTATTGTTACTCTGGTTATCATTATTCTGGTTTTCCTGGTTCACTTCGTTGTCCATCTAAATTTTAAACATTCGCCAATTATTAATATCACAAATTAATATTTTAAGGCAAACAATCACACAACACACATATTGGTCAAAAGCGTCGAGCATTGCGACTTACTCTTTCTTATATAGTATGCATCTAATCCAAACTGATACTTGAATCAAAAATTACAATACTATTATGACTCACTAACCACAAAGTGGTCTATACTACGATAGGTATATTATTATTATTATTATATATTTATTTATTATTTTTTTTTTTCATACACACATATTATATATATATATATATATATATATATATATATTCTTATTATATTACTACCTCCACCATCACCTTCACTGATATGGGTTCATCCAGAACTCCATATTACGCTCGTCGTACTTCCAGACGAGTCGTTCTCCGATCTGCCTCATTCTGTCACTATTTTCTAAAATATCTTCTCCGAAAGTTCAGAGCTCTTGCACATTTTCTGCACTCATTAGGGGTGCAGGTGCTGGTACTGGGTCTGGGTACTGTGGCATGGGTTCTTCCTGAGGATACGGATTCCTAGGATTTCACTAATGTATTCATCATTATCGTAGTTGGGATCTAGAGGGTCCAGACCTGGGTAAGCTGCTAGGTTTGGCATGGGTTCATCTGTTAAGTGGTAGCGTTGTACATAATCCCTATGATCATCGAACCACGGGTCGTAGTCTGGGTCTAAGGGATTGGGTGCTGGTACCCTAGGTATCTCCTCTGGGTTGAAATCATGCATTTGGATTTGGTTTTCTTGGTTGTTTTCAATCTCCATTGGCTGTGTGGGAAACAAGGGTAATGGTTGAGGGGCTACTAGTTGTTCCAGGTTTAGGTCGGCAACTGTGGATGCTAAAATATGGAAGTTTGCTAAACTCCTATTAAGCATATCCTGTGTATGGGCATCTGTCTCTCTTTTAGCGGCTGCTAACACTCGCTGCTGTTGCAACTTTTTCATTCGTTTCCTACGTTCACGTGCTCCCCTACTGAACCATCCTCTCTTTTTAGGAGAGAATTGCTCTTCAGACTGAGCCTTAAATACGAATATCCCGTCTTCATTATCAGCTTAATACCCTAAGAGGGCAGGCTGTGAAGAGGTGCCTTCGCTTCTAGGTGAGCTGGACAACTGACGGTAGCCGCCGGAAGGTCCTTGGTCGCTCATACTGTAAACTAACAAATAGTCAAATAACACACAACAATAAAATACAGATATGCACGTATTTCCGTAATTAATTTCCTAACATTTTGAATAATATCTTGGTGTCAGCAGAACATTTCGGTGGCTGAATCAGTGGCTTGGCTCTGATACCACCTTCTGTCGCAACCCCCGCCCCCTATCTGTCCCGGGAACGGGCGGTCGCGAGACCAGTTTGGTGGTATCCAGGTGTTTATCGATTTGGCAGCGGAAATTTCATCAGGACCGTAGTTAGGAAATATTTTATCAGAGTAAATACCACGATTTTATAATATTAAGCATATTGGGATAAAACCCAAGTTTTTATTACAAACGTTTTCATAGGGAAAATCCCTATTTTATTGAATAAAACATCTTCTTTTATTTAGGTAACTTTTATAGCCACTTTTCCAAGCCTTCAGTGCTGTCCAGCTGGCTTCTAGCCGGCTTTCACATTTTGTTACCTGAAACGCGTTTAAAAACATTTTGTCAGTGGGAAATATTGGTGAGTGAATCCCAGTTTAGTCAAGAAGAGTTTATCAATTTTCACAGTATTGAGAGCGATTAAATGTTTACATCTACACAATTAATCATTCAGTACTGTCAATCCTGACTGGTGGGTCATATTACCCATTGGCTAACTCTTTGTCCAATGGTAACGTGTTCCACATTTTGTATACAAAATCCTAACATACCGGCATTAATTGAAGAATTACAAAGACTCAATCACTGCTAATCACATTGTAAAATAATCAAGGTTTTGTAAAATAGTTTGCAAAAAGGTTTACAAAAAGGAGATTACTCACAAAAAAAAGGTTTACACAAAAGAAGGATTACTCACATTGTTATCTTATGGCTTCCTTTAAGGTTTCCTGGGGATTATCTATTAAATACATAAATGCACACGCGTTAGTATAATAACCCAATATTTACATTAGTAATACCCTCCCCGAGACGGCATTCCAATGACTACGCCGGACAGAACCACGACAGCCGTTACGGAACCCTGGATCAATCGGGCAACGTATCTAATACGTAATCGGGGTTTTGATACTTACAACGGGGCAGAACTTCGTTAATTAGGGGGTATTTTGCCCGAGTATAAAGTACACTACGTAGAAATTTGAGAGAGAATCGAAGGAAATGAGCGACGGAAACTGAAGGCTGAAGGCCTTCTTATATAGTGCCTCTTCGACTTCTCTCGAGGCCCGCGCAAGACGTAGCCAAAGGCTACACGGCCCGCGTGGTAGACTGGTAGGCCCTAGCCTGGCCCAGTCATCGAACTAGCTTTGCCACGAGCCCGACACGTGGCGGCACCGGGTTAAGCCTGGTCACCTATCTGTCGTGCCCCGCGTAAGAGGTAGCCAAGGGCTACGCGCCCCGCGACAGCCCCTAAATTTTTTTGTTTTTATTTTTATTAAATTAAAGGTATTCGGGGCCCGTTTTCGCATACGAACTGTATTTTAGGATATATTGGGCCATTTAAAATATATTAGGGGTGTCGAAAATATTTTGGAGGGTTGTTATACTTAGCTTCTATAGTTAAGATTTCATTAGCTTAATGACCGAAAGTCAAAGTTATCGTAATGATGCTTTGACTTTGTGATTAATCACTAACGGTCCAGCCATTATTCGAATTAAAAGTGGCTATGTGTTGGTAATTATGTAGGTGTTAAACCCTTAAAAGGGCACCTCCTAATTATCACATTTACTTGGTCAATTGTCGGGTCAAACTACTTAACAGAAAGTCAAACGAGTCAGTTTTTACAAAATAAATTATAACTGATAATGTAGAAGCTATAAAATACATTTTATCACTTAAATAACTTGGTAAATAATATAAGAACATGTTTAGGCATGTTCAATCCGACAATTCTGAGTATTAGGCTCGGTTCGCAACCGAAAGTCGCAAAAGTAGACTTTTGCTTTGACTTTCAGTTCTGACCCGAATTAGCTTAGTTTAGATATGCCTTAGGGTTCCTTTGTGACCATATTATATGTTAGTATAACCCTCTGAGGTCATGCTACATGGTCCCTTAGAAATCAGAGGTCATTTGCATGTTTCCGTTAGATGCTTAAAACTTGACCATTATGCCCTTATGATATAAAAACGAGATTTTTGAAAATATGAGAGGACAAAAAGCTTTATTACTAATATATAATTATGTCATAAAAATTTGACATCAGTTTATGGTCTCAAATAAAAGTTATAGAAGATATCGTAAAACAAAACTTTTTGTTAATTAAATTGAATTTTTAGCATAAATCATATTTAAACCCAATTTTTGGCACCAAACTTGTTACCCACTGTTATGATATAATTTTTAGCGATTTTTGGAATTTTTTTTCAGATTTTATACTAACCATAACATGGAGTTCTTGTGTAAATTCGGTAATTGACGATAATGCCCTTTTCATTAATAAAATGAGTTTTACATATCATTTACATGCCAAACCTTTTCCTACTGATGTTATATATTAAATAAAATATTGTAAGCATTAGAGACTGATCAAAACTTCATAATTTTATAAACATCTTGAATATCGTCAGATACCGGCTTTAACGCTAATTAGGCGCATAGTATGGTTTAAAACCATATTTAACGCCTAAGACTTGTTACCTACTGATTTTATAAATAAATTTTCATACTTTAACAGTAGGTATAAGTCTTGAACTCAGACTTCCAAATTTGACCTTAAAGGCATATGTGAAATGACCAAAATGCCCCTACGGTGCATAGTTTGGCCATAAATGATAAACCTCACATATGTATGATATATTACTGATGTAACTTGATAAAATAAATATTTTTACTGAATATTTTGGACCAGAACCTCAGTTTGTTATTAAACCTATTTTATAAACTTTAAAATGACCAAATTACCCTTTTCGGGACTTAAATTGGTTTAAATTCGTTTTGGGCATAATTATTGATATCCTACTGATATCATATCATATTTAAAGCATATTAGCTTGTGAAACTTGTATATGACTCATCCGGTTACCCGTTATGCATATACGCGTTCGGTACGGTTTATGTAACTAGTTTGCATAAATTAGCCGAAACGGGTCAAACCTTATCATTTTTACTTCAAAATCCAGAATGTATCTAGTTTACCCATCTTATACAAGTCTTCATACTTGTTGGGTCTAAATTACATTCCAATCCGGTCACCGCTTAATCTTGCGTTTCGTACCGTAAACTTTTCTTTAAAACTAACCAGTCTAAGTTACAACTTGAATAAGACCCGTTAGGAATCTAATAGGTTATTAAAACCTTCGTTCCACATTAGGAGCCCAGTAAAAGCTATCTGCACTTGCTGGTTAGAATATACGGTTGAGTATAATTTACATTTTTAGCTCAGGTAAATACTTTTAACTTATTTTCCCTTATACGGGCTTGGGATACGGTAAATTATTACCGCTTGTTCGGGTATCGAATATTTAATCGATTAGTGGTTAAATTATTGAGATAACTCGTTTTAATCTGTTTTGTGTGTCCTGGATATCCTCGGCTCATTCATTTGAAATGGCCACGACTTAAGCACGGGGTGTAGGCATACACCTGACAATTGCGTATGTAAAACGGTATCTCACTCGTGAGGAAACTTCTTGTGGGCTTATACTAGTGGTGTGTCTATTAATCTTGTCTCGGATCTTCTAACCCGAGCCCTGAACGTACGACAAACATGTAAATCTGTATACAAGATTATTTTAAATAATTGTCCCAAGTTATAAAAGAATATTTGTGCCTTGTGCATTCAAATCAATTTTCATAAATGTTTTCACAAGAGTTAGTTAATTGTATTTACCAGTGTAAACTGACGTATTTTTCAAAAAGATTAAGTTGCAGGTACTACGCGAAATGGGATGGAAGCTCCTGAGTATTAGTTAACGAGTCTTGCAAGCTCTTAATACTTGAAGTCTGTCGAACAATATTTACTTTATGTTTTAAGATCCACCTGTGGATCCACTCACAATCGTTTGTATAATATTTTATTATACTTTGCATTTCGGTTTGTATTATTATTTTCTTCCAAGACTTCCGCTGTGCATTAAACTGTGATTAATTGACTATGTTGATATCAACTACGTCACGATACTCCCCACCGGGCCCACTGGTAATACATGGAAATATCGGGGTGTGACAAGGTGGGGGGTGGGGTGCACTAGTTGGGTTGTAATGACTAGTTAAGTTTAATAGTTGAAATCTAATGTTTAGTTAGGGTATTTAGTTGTTATGTTGTTATATAGTGTGTTATGATGTTCAAGAGCCATAACTAGCTTGGAAATGATAAAACAATGCTTCTAGTGAAAATTTGGTGTTTCGGGTAGTGTCCGGTTGTTCGGTTGGTTACTGGTTCGTTAAGGTGCTAAACTATGAAGTTTAGTGTGCTTTATGTTACCTTTTGTGACAGTTTTGATTCCCGACACTTAGGAAATCATCCAGGACAATTTAACCATATTTCTGCATGATATTTAAGTGTTTAATTGTTGAATTTTGCTGAATTCTGCAGAATTCTGCAGTTTGTGTGAGTTTTAGGCACTTTCCGACACTTAAACTATCTCTATGAAGGCAGTTTTGTGATTCACACTTTCCTACACACTATACTAGTGTAACTCTTGGTTTCTGGCTCATTATGCGTCTCAGTACCATGTCTGTCTATGTACTGAACTCCGTCAACATTTCTCTGATTTATCTGATATCTGTGCTAACTTTGTTTCGTGCATCATTTGAATCAATAGGTGTTTCATGCAGTAATGATATGTCATTTGCAATATATGATGCACATGTATGTATGATAACAATAATCAGAAAGCAGTTCATGTCATTAATTTAATCCAGCACAGGCAACAATTACTGTTTAATCATTGTACGGATACATGCAAATTTTTGACAGTTGTCACATTCTACAAGTAATTTTTTAATGAAAAAATACTGTTACAAAAGTAATCTTTAATGAACAAAATACGTTTCCAAAAGATAACAAAGGAAAATGTGTATATTTAAAAAAGAAGACACATCCCTAATATCTTATGCAAGTAATTTTATACAGATTAATGATGTAAAAAGTAAAGCGTTTCATATTTTGGAAACAATATTGTGATAGAAAGCTATGTGAGCGGAAAATGAATATTGTATACTTATACTATAAATAGCAATGAAGAAGAAACCATGTATTCAGTATTTGGTTTTGCCGTTCAAACCAAAAAAGGATAAAGTGTATAATTGTCACGTGACACCTAATAGCCTAAGAGAAGGACATGTGACCAAAGTTGATTTTGATTTATTATAATTTATAGATAGATTATAGATATAGATATTTTTCTGAAATGACTCATTTAAACCCGACTTCACTTTGGCAACAACATGTTTTAACCCGAACTAAATTTATATATCTTTTGAAACAATTCGTTTAGAGACGGACTCATTTTACTCTAACGTTTTCACCAGAACCCATTCTAACCCATCATCCAAACCCGCCCGAGCAATCAATTTGCCGGGCTTAGAGTAACAAAATCCAATCACCCTCATTCTTTAAGCCTGTATTATCAGAACTAGACCTGTTATTAGTCTCACTTTTGTTCCTCAAACAGAAGAGCGGGAAAACGCACAGAGCAAGAACAGAATGGCGCCATTGCTGCAGAGCTCTCAACCTTGGGTCGAGAAATAGTAATCATCCTTCTCCTCCGTTTTATCATTCTTACTGAATTCAATCTGTGTTTTATTACATACAGTTTTAGCTTAAATGTTTATAAAATCATTGAAATTTCAGCCGACCGAGGCGAGTGAATGAAGTTGCGCATCAAGATGAGGTTGTTCGAGTCCTTACCAACACGCTCGAGACCACTAATGTAACCTCAATTCCGTTAAATCTGCTCGTGTTGTTATTGCACACAATTTTCTAGGGTTTCTGTTTACTTGCAATCGTATGTTTGTTTGTTTTGGATTCATTCTAGGGTTAGGTTACACAAATTCTTTAGTTTCGAACGTTTTATTATTATTATTATTATTATTATAGTTATTAATTATCATTGTTGTTTGTTATTATGGTTGTATAAATTGATAGGTAGGGTGTTCACGAACTGTTTTATGTTCGTGTTCGTTTGTTAAGGAAACGAACTTGTTCGTGTTTGTTTGTTAATTTTAGGTAACGAATGTTGATGAACACAAATGAGCACAAACTAATGTTCATGAACACACATGGAAACAAATGAACATGAACAAATACACTGGCATTTATTAAATATTTTATCTGTTGGAATTGTGAAGTATTTAAATAAAATATAAAATATAAAAACTAAAAACACTGATGAACTATCTTACATAAACGAACATGTTACCGAACGTTCACGACTATAAATGAATGAATGCGGCCTCTGTTCATGTTCGTTCATTTAACTAAACGAATGAAATTTGTTGTTCGTGTTCGTTTGTTTTATAAACGAACGAACACAAACGAACTTCCCGCTGAACAGTACATGAACTGTTTGCTGAATGTTTGGTTCGTTTACAGCCCTATTGGAAACTGAAATCCAAATGAGGCATTTTTTTTTTGAATTGATGGAACACTATAATTGGTGATACGAATGAGGCATTTGTAAGGTAAATCTCTACATTGTTTTGTTCTGTGTTTCTGAAGTGAATTGGTTTTTGGTGCAGTGTCCGCACATGCTGTTTTATGGTCCACCTGGAACCGGAAAAACTACCACTGCACTTGCCATTGCTCATCAGCTTTACGGGTAACATTGACTGCATATAATAATGTCTTGTGAATTCTTCTTTTTATTTTTTCTTGTTCGTTTTAGTCTATGACTTTATGAGTGATGTCTTACATGTTCTAATGGTTTCTGTGGACGTATAGTTGACTTTGATAGTAAAAAGGTTGAATTAATACACAACAGTTTGTTCTGAGGGTGGTGTGGATTTGATTGCTTTAGATGTTAATACATCATGTACTTATGCTCAATGATGGCAAAGTTCTAAGGTAGTTGAACTTTAGGGTCTAGTTTATACTTTATAGGTGTAGAACAAAACTTGAGTAGCTTAAAGCGGTAACAAATCTAATGTGAAAACCCTTTTTGATATGATTTGTTAGCACAGTTAGGCATGCTTTCTGAAGTACTGATGCATCATGTTAAGGACAAAAAGTGACCATAATTTATGTCATTGCATTGTTCAAAATCCAACACCATTCGCAAGTTTTAGCCG
The DNA here is from genome assembly GCA_030545235.1 of Helianthus tuberosus. NCBI lineage: Eukaryota > Viridiplantae > Streptophyta > Magnoliopsida > Asterales > Asteraceae > Helianthus > Helianthus tuberosus. The sequence continues at coordinate 11,368,112 of CM060412.1, read as the reverse complement.
TATAGCTAGATGAGAGAAGCAGAAAGTTCAGGGATGTACCCTTTGCTTTGTTTAATTAAGATGACTAAAACTGTTGTGGTTTCTGCTTTAATAGTTTAATATACTCACATACAAGCAAGCAAGTGTTATTAATCTAAGTTTGTCATCCTTGGGGAATTATAGGTCTTTAATCTTCATTATGTCGTGCATACTTGTGTGATCGAACTACTTTTGCATGAAAGTGCTAACTTGTTCACTAATCAATTTGCTACCACCACTGTCTCTTTCTCTGTACAGTCCTGAACTCTACAAGTCAAGGGTTCTTGAGCTGAACGCTAGTGATGATCGTGGAATCAATGTAGTTCGAACTAAGATAAAGAATTTTGCTGCAGTTGCCGTTGGTTCTGCTCATCAAGGGTATATAAATTTACTCTTTTTCGTAAAGAATTATAAGAATGAACATAAAAAATGAAAAAAGAGACCCAGCAGCCAGTTTTTCTGAGTACGCTTTGGGTTTTAGACTTTAGTTATATGTTGTTTTCTCTCTCCGTGATGTAGGGGTTATCCTTGCCCGCCTTTTAAAATTATAATCCTCGATGAGGCAGATTCAATGACTGAAGATGCACAGGCAAGCTCTCTACTTATTTTTTATTCATTTCGTAGTCACCTTTGTTATCTGAAATGCTACATGTCTCTTTTTATCTTTATTAGTGCAACGAGTTTTATGTTGACTAATACATGGGGTTGAACTTCACATATGTTACATTACATGATTGTTTTTAAGATAATTAAGTTGTTTTGTCATTTTCCTTGGAGCATCAACATCTCGTTAGAAATACGTCCATGCATATTTTAAAAATGGGAATGGTGTTTTTGTTAATATTATGCAGTCCAAGCCTCCAAGGTTGTTCACATTTAGATAGATTTGTAACGTGCTTTTTTTGTAATGCAGAATGCTTTACGTCGTACTATGGAAACCTACTCAAAAGTAACACGATTCTTCTTTATATGCAATTACATCAGCAGGTCAGTGCTAATAGTTTTCTATGATAATACTTGCTTTTGTGTTTAGTGACACATCTCTAGAAAGGTAGTATATTTCTTAATTTTTTTGTTGAGCTTGTTTCCTACTTCATCTTGCACCTCTGGTAGACGGACAAAGATACATTGAATCTCCTTAAATTCTGCGTAAATAGTATCTTTAAAATAAAAGTATAAAACCTCACAAGAAATGCAACTGGAGATGTTACTTAACTAGAAACATAATTGAAAACTCATATCAAATTAATGGACACACTTCTTTTCTATGCACTTTCTTTTGGTTTCTTGTTCATGCATCTTGATTCTTGTTGCATACCTGGTGCAGGATTATAGAACCTCTTGCTTCTAGATGTGCAAAATTCAGGTTCAAACCACTCTCAGAAGATATCATGAGCACTCGTATACTGCATATTTGTACAGAAGAGGGCCTTAACTTGGACTCAGAGGTGCTGATCTCGTTTAACTCTGCATCTTCAACACTTTTTTATTGTTGGTAAATTGGCCTTTTGAGTTAATATATGTAATTGCTTATAGGCTCTCTCAACCTTAAGTTCCATATCTCAAGGAGATCTTCGTCGCGCTATAACTTTCCTGCAGGTAATAAACTTTATCACTTTTCGTACCACCTTACGACAAAAAAGGACTTGCATGTATTTCATGTAATTTATCCAATTATATTGTGACATCAGTCTTGCATTTTGATTTCTCACAGGGAGCTGCTCGCCTGTTTGGATCTTCAATTTCTTCCAAGGATTTGATTAGCGTTTCTGGGGTAACTAGATTTCGTTTCTTTTTAATTATTCTTTTTAATTATTGATTGGTTTGCCAAATCAGAGAGTAATGTGATGTGAGTCACGACTAGTGCTTTATGCTGCTTTACACCATAGTTATTAATAGCGCTCATATCTAGTGCTATAGTGAATACTGTAGCGTAGCGTAGCACTCATGTGTCGCTATTTGATTTTGGCGCCTCCATAGCGGGCAAATGGTGGGATTATAGGTTTTTTTGTTTTTTTTCTGCTTTAATATAAATAGCAGGATTTTAGTTTTTTTTAAGTATACATATAAAACAACTTATTTGGATATAATATACATATAAAATATTTCTAAAATTTTCTCCTATGTGTCGCTAAACGTTAAATAGCCCGCTATTTCATCGCTATCACTACGTAGCGTATAGGTAGCTTGTCGCTGTCGTTTACTATTCGCCATCAATAACTATTCTTTACATTTTAAGTTACTTCCAATATAAATCACCTTTAAAATATCTTTTAGATAGTAATCAATTTTCTAATCATAATGTCAAATACTGAGAATTTGATCTCATCAGGTCATCCCACATGAAGTTGTTCAGGCTCTTCTTGCAGCTTGTAAAAGCGGGTCATTTGATAATGCAAACAAAGAAGTCAATAATGTTATTGCAGAGGGGTATCCCGTCAGTCAGATGCTTTCTCAGGTATATATTGTTATCTTGATCCATAATCTTATCATGTCAGATTGTGTCTCAAATATTTGTATGATGTCATTGCAGTTGTTTGACATGGTGGTTGAATCTGAAGATTCTTCTGATGAGCAAAAAGCAAGAATATGCAAAAAATTTGGTGAAACAGATAAGGTATTTTTCGTGCCTTTTTATTTTTCTATATAGTACTTCCTTTTAGTATGTAGACTTAATTAGGGATGTGTACGATAGGACTAAAACTAGTGTACGTGCGCATGTAGGGGATACATATTCCTTTTATGTAGAGGTCGGCCTTCACCAAGGGTCGGTGTTGAGTCCGTTTCTTTTTGCGGTTGTCTTAGACGAGTTGTCAAAGTCAGTTTAGGAGGCGGTTCCATGGTGCATGCTTTTTGCAGATGATATTATGCTAGTTGTAGAGACTAAACAACGTCTGAATGCGAGGTTAGAGGAGTGGCGAGCAGCTTTAGAGACTAAGGGTTTAAGGATTAGTCACTCTAAGATCGAGTATCTTTATTGTGATTTCAGTAATGTAGGCGACAATGATGACACTCGGATCACCATCGAGGGAGTGGTTCCGCCAGGTAACTAAGTTCAAGTGTTTAGGATCTTTTGTTCAAAAGGATGGGGTGAGAGATAGTGACGTAGCGCACTGCATACATGTTGGCTGGTGTAAGTGGAAAGCTGCAACTAGGGTCTTATGCGACAAGAGGTTCCCAACTAAGTTAAAGGGAAAGTTCTACAGGGTTGCAGTGAGATCTGCTATGTTATATGGGACAGATTGTTGGGCGACCAAAAAGACACAAACGCGCAAGATGAGGTAGCGGAGACGGAGATGAGGATGTTAAGGTGGATGTGTGGGCACACGAGGTTGGATCGAATAAGAAATGAGGTAATTAGGGAAAGGTTAGGAGTGGCTAGGATTTCGGATAAGTTAAAAGACGGAAGATTGAGATGGTTTGGGCATGTGAAGAGGAGGCAGTCAACGGCGCCAGTTAGAGCAGTGGAAACACTCACTGTGGAGGGAAGGATGAGTAGAGGCAGACCCAAGTTGACTTGGGATGAGCGGATTAGACATGATTTACTAGAGTTGCACTTCTCTGAGGACATGGTTCAGGATATGAGTTCGTGGAGGCGTAAGATTAAGATTAAGGTTAAGGATTTTTAGAGGGGGGTACAGTAGTATCTTACTTGGGTCTCAAGGGTGAACTTTCTTAGACACTTTAGGAGATCTTAGTTGGGTACGTGGATATACGCGGTTTCTGTATGATATATTTGTTTCAAGTTTACTGTGTTACTTACCACTTCTTTTCTTAATTTTTTCTTCCGTTAATTTGTATTTGGTAACTTTCTACTTCTACCTTTATAGTTCTATGTGTTTGCATCTATGTTGTCAAAAGCGCGCCGGGCGCGAACCTAGGCGCTCAGGTGCATCGAGGTGAGGCTATAGCGCCTGGTGGTAGCTTAGGCGCAAATCTGGTTTTTTTTTTTTGTAAAAACGGTGCTCAGGCGAGCGCCCGGAACCAGGCGCAGCGAGAGAAAAACGTGGGCTTAATTCTGTCAGGCGCTCCTTTCTTTTTTTATGCTATTTTTTAAAGCTTTTTACAGCTGTAAACCATTGTTTCAACTGACTTGAAAAGTCAACCTTTTAACCATTGGATAAAGATGTGTCTCTTTGTCCTTTTTAATCTAATCTTCCACCACCAGACCATACTCATCTTTTTTAAAAATTAAAACACCAAAATTAAATGGCTTTCATAATAGTTTCTTTATTTTATATGTGGAATTGTGTTAATTTTCAAAGCATAATATATCTTTTAATTTTTTCCTCTATAGGCGCCTTTATTAAAAAAGCCCTCACTTTTGGCGCCTTGCGCCTAGGCTTCAGGCGAGGCCTATGCGCCTCGCTTGCGCCTTGCGTCTTTGACAACATAGGTTTGCATGTCATTTGTTTTGGAGCTGGGGGTCTCTCTGGAAGCAGCCTCTCTATCCACAAGGATAGAGGTAAGGTTTGCCTACATCTCACCCTCCCCAGCCCCTACAAATAGCTTTTGCTGTGTTGTGGGATTTACTGGGTACGGTTGTTGTATAGTACTTCCTTTTGACACATTCTTTTTTGTAAATTTCTTTTCAAAATTGTTATAATGGCTTCTCTCAAAGAACCACAACTCACGGTAGATAATAATTTTCAACATGAAACGGGTCAACTATAATGGCCTGTCATTATGGATCCCACTTAGAACACATTTACAAGTTAATCTCTAATGGGGCATGAAAGTTGATTATTACCAATGATTCAGACCATTCCGAGCCTAGTGGTAGGGTCAGACTTTCAACATGAAACGGGCCAACTATATATTTAAATCTTATATTAATTTTGGAGAAATAATAACACTTAAAGTAAAAGAAAAGGGTTGGTGCAAAGTAACTTACCCCTGTTAAAAAGGCGGCGACATTTGACAGCAGATAAGTGTCTTTTTGACTAATGATGAAAACCTTAAATATACATTAACAGGACAATAATGCGAACATGTGAATGAATGTCAATGTCATTATACAAATCGGTAAATAGGTAGAGTTGGATTGAAATATTCATCGAGCCGAATATTGGATTTGACTTTAAAAGTCAAAGACACATGTAATTTGTTTGCACTTGCTAAACAATATATGAATATGTGATGATGCACAAAGCCGTCTTACTTTGATTCTTTTTTTATTCAGTGCCTTGTTGATGGAGCGGATGAGTATTTGCAACTGTTGGCTGCTTGCAGCTCTATGATCAAAGCATATTCAAACATGCCCGAAGTATATTCCAACGACATGTAGCGTGTTTCTTCATCATATTAACTATGAGCCCCGGATATTTTTGTGTCTGGTTGTAACATGTATGGTGTTATGATTGTCATGCGCTGTCTAATGCTTTAACATAATCATGCACGTCGGGACTAGAATTGAATTGACCCGGCAAAAGTAACTTAGACGTGTGGTTACGCTGTTGGGCCAAAACGGTTTGATATGTATGTTTATCCGGGATGTTAGAGGTAGAAATTTAGACCTGTTCGTTTCGTTTAACTGTGCTGTTGGGCCAAAAGTTTTTGATATGCCAAACTGCATTTTTTGAAACATGAAGATGCATATGACTTGTTTGCACTTGCTAACAATGTCTATATGTATATGCAATTAAAGGGTTAACTTTTTAAAGGTTAAGTAAATGCGTAGCGACTATATAGTCATGTGTTTTTCCGCCAAAACCTAAATTTTGATTGTCAGGAAAGCACATGACTATGCTTTTTTAGAACGCTGACTTACGCACTCACTAATCCTACTCTTAAATCTACACCTTTTGTTAACTATGGCACTTAAACTCTCGGACCTAGGATCAATTGGGATTGACCTATTGCCTTTTTTTTTTCCTTTCTAAATTTGCACCTAATATATGTCTTTACATTATTTTATGAAACTTGAGTCAAAATTAGACCGTGGGGTATGGTGGGGCTTGGGTTGGGTTTGGGTTGGGGCATTTGTTGACACGTGGCTTGGGGGCAGACATGGGGCGATCCACATTTAAACAGGGTATGTTGGGGCGTGGGTTTGGTGGGCTTCGCTGGGCTGACCCGGTGGGCTGTTTGTTAAACAACAAATTTAATTTTTTTAATATTTTTAATTAAAGAAAATTACATAAAAAAATTCCTAATGTTTATATTTGTTTTTTTTATCTCTTCTCTCATCTCCAACACTATTTGTAACTCGTCACCCTGTAGGTGATCAATCGGCTGAGATAGCAATTTCAAATCATCACGTCTTTGTCTCAGGGCATCTCTAGCGGCATCTCTAGCTTCTTTGCTCTTTCGTTGTTCGGCCCTTTGTTGTTGGAAAACGTTGAATGTATCTAACTTGGATGAAATGTCATCCAACTGGTCGCTGTATATTCCCCTACGCAAGGCCGAACTCCCAGTTGAAGGCGATGCCGTACCAGATCTTGATTTTTGAGCACGCCTTTTTGCGGCATCTCTTCCATACTCAGGCCGGTTTGGGCTTGGCGAATCATCCAAAAGGTCCTCAAACTCTTGATCTCGTGCATCAGATTGGGCTTGGGACGAGGCCCTTGACCTTTTGGAAGACGTGTTACTTTCGCTACCACTAGGGATATTCGACCACTTTGGATGGAACTTACAAATCTCCCAACAATGCATGAAACGGAAGTCGGTCCCCACATTTGTCTTGAATTGAACCAATGCATTCATCACAATGTCAGCTTCGGTTTCACCACTTTTTGGGTTTTGTTTTGCTTTATTTAAAAAACCACTATATTTTGTAAGTTGGCCGCTTATCTCGGTCCACTTCGAGGATAAGCTATCGTTTTCACGATAAACCTCTCTTCCCAATTCTTTATGGAATACTCTACTAACCCCTTGCCACAAATGGGTTCGATGTTGAGAATTTCATATTTTTATAAAAACAAAATTTAATATATTACAAAGTTATATAAAAAAAACCATTAATATAAACAAAGTTTAAGAATACCTAAAGTTGCATGTTGAGATTGTTGAAACCAACCCCTCGCCAATGCAAGTTCTTCAGGAACGGTCCATTTTAGTTGTTTTCGCTTAGCGGTTTCAAGTGCTTTATCCCCCTCGGTTTTTTTCTTATGGCTTCTCTTTTTGATGGGTTTCGATGCGGAAGGACCATCGTTGGGTGGTTGAGTTTCGGGGACGGTTTCGTTTTGTGAAAGGTCGATGGAGTTTGGTGAAAGGTTGATGGGCGTTTGTGTAAACGGGGTAGGTATCGCATCATCGGTGTGTGGGAAGTTAGTAAACAAACAATTCCCAAGATACGATGCATAACTCGCTTCTTGGGGCATAGAAGAGTGTATCAAAAATGGACGAGGCATTGGACGAATGGGTGGTGGGCAAGGATTATTTTCTTGGAATGCATACGGGTTGTTCGAGTCAAAAGGACGGTTATGAGGATGCATTTTTTCGTTTTGTAGAAGGAGAATTGAAGATGATTATAGAAGATGTGGTTGAATGTGGTAAAAAATGGAAGAAAAATGTGAGTTTTATAGTGGAAAAATAATAATTTTTTTTTAAGATAGCCGTTGGCCGACGGCTAGCCCAACGGTTACTTTTGTTTGTCCAGTGAGAGCCCGCCATGTCAGCTTGGCCAGACTGCCCCACGCCCGGCTTGAAACCCAAGCCCCAATGACCACGCCCAAACCCAAGCCCACCCGGGGTGGTGGCTTGGGCGTTTTCCCCCAACCCACGCCCAAACCCCCGCCCCATACCCCATGGTCTTAGTATGAATTCCTACTTATTATGCATTCAGGGGTGATCGGGTTCGGATTTGGACTTATGAACCAAAGACCCGAATTGGGACCGCCTGATTATGACCTGAATCGAGACCACATGAATGTGACCCAAATATATTCCATGGTTTATTCTTTGGATTATGTAGTTAATGAATTTTGGTTTGGAGTCAAGCTTATAGTTTTGTCCTTGCATAGTATTTTTCATGGGACCACATGTGAAAGTGTTATTAGCCCACTTGATTCTCCCGATTGAATGTTTTATTAAAACGATGCTAGTTCATATGAATACAAGAGTATAATTGGTAAATAAAAATGATGTATGATATAGGCGTGTTGTCTATATATTAGACACACAAGCATAAACTACCGATGTTGCTGCAAGGATCCATGGAAAGGCTATTCGGATCATTAGAACTGTTGAGGAGATGGATCAGTCACACTTCGTTTTCACTTATCTATTGTTGATCTGTACGCAACAATGAGCACCTGTTAGACGGGGTCAGAGATTGAGGAGTCTCTAGACCACCCTCTGACGGTCAAGTTAGTTTCGATCTCCATGTACATACATAGAATATATTAGAATAAATAGAAAAGATGAGATAGTATTGGTGTGAGGAGTTAATCTCTTGGTATGAGTGGTTCCATCATCCATGAGAGTCCCTCACAATGGAGTTAAACCCTTCTTATACATGGGGGGTAGATGGGCTTTAAGACATTTATGAATCACTTATGTAGTAGTTGCAAATCCATAGGATAGTCCATGATTATGCAACCCAAGCTACATTACAATGGACTTATCACTTACTATCATTGTATGCTTTTACAATTACCACAAGGGATGGAAGAGGTGCATAATTCGGTTAAAAAATAACCAAACCATTTTTTTTGTTAAAAAATTAACAAGTTATAAAAATAACTGGTTAGATTAATTACCGGTTTTGTGTGGTGAAAATCTATAACCTATTATAACCGATTAAGTTACTAACTGGTTCTTATTCTAAATCTCAAATCGGTTCCTAACCTACCCTTATTTTTCTAAGCTAAAGTTATTACTATTGTACTGATTACAAACTTGAAGGGGTATGGTCCCAAATCCCGTGTTACGAACAATTTTGTAATCACGGTAGATGGTAGATGATCGAAAGATGAGAGAAGAAGAACACAAGAGAGGAGGAAAACTCAATTCATTGGATGGTTCAATATGTTACAACGCACACACTATATAGCCACTAACTAACCAATAACCCCTACACTATACAACAATTACATTTTGGTCCTTCTACTTATTTTGACACGTACCATCCCGCACAAGGCATTACAAGACATATGCGCAGAGGACCATACCCAGACTTAACAAAACTATACTTAATTATCACTAGAGCATGCAACGCAGTGACAACTAAGACAAGTACAAATAGTACAGATGACAGGGGTTGCAGCCAATCAGCGTGTGCCAGGCTCTGCCCAGACAACTCCTACGATGATCAATCGTGCAGGAGACAAGAAGTATAAAAGGACGGTGACGTGTAACCAATCAGGTTGCGTTGTTCACTGCTCCATGATCTCCATTCAAAGCCGGTGACATGCTCGACAACAAGGACAACTGTCAGGCCATGTGGTACCAATCACCGCACGCCAATGTCCTGATTCTCTGCAAACATTAACGGTCGTGTCAAAGGAGACAAACCGGATATTCCTTTTTGCACCTCTAACTCCATGTTAGCATGTGGGCTTTATGCAAGTTTCTTAGCCCAAACTCATTAGGTTGGGCCTAGTTAAAGAAGATTCTCTGCAACTCCATCTGCTTCGGCTTTACAAACGAAATGAACCCTTCTTGCTGCATGTTCATGCCCTAACAATGTCTTCAAAGGGTTCCCATACTCACATTACAAACCAAATCATAACTGCAATAATCCAAAACCGATCATTCGACACACACCTTGCAAAATCCCCCTTTATAACCCACCATTTTTCAAACCCACAACGCGCAACCCAACTCATCACAGACACCCTCCGCTCCATACCCAGATACTTCTTCCAATCCCCAAGATCCATGGGTCGTCAACCCGGATCCAGACACCGAACACCTCTCAAACAACGAAACCTCCATCAAGAATCCATAAACATCCATAAAGGCATCACCTTTTTTGGTCCTGCTGCTTACAGAGACCCACAAAAGGTAAAATTAGGGTTGGATAAAGCCCTAGAGTTTTATCACTGGGTTGAGTCCCAATTAGGGTTTAATCATACTGAAATTACTTGTAGAGAAATGGGTATTATATTAATCAAAGGGAATAGATTGAAGGAATTATATAACTTTTTGAAAGATATGTCTAGAAGAAGTAGTGGTGGGCTTGTTACAACAATGACCATGACCTGTTTGATAAAATGCCTAGGAGAACAAGGGCTTGTGAACGAAGCATTGTCGGCGTTTTATCGAATGAAGCAGTTTCGTTGTCGACCGGATGTTTGCGCGTATAATACGGTGATTAACGCATTGTGTAGAGTTGGGGATTATAAGAGGGCTAAGTTTTTGTTTGAGCAGATGGAGTTGCCGGGGTTTAGGTGCCCGCCGGATACGTTTACGTATACGATCTTGATTAGTTCGTATTGTAAGCATAGTTTGCAGACCGGGTGTAAGAAGGCGGTTAGGAGGAGGATGTGGGAGGCTAACCATTTGTTTCGGGTGATGTTGTTTAAGGGGTTTAAGCCGGATGTTGTGACGTATAATTGTTTGATTGATGGTTGTTGTAAAACTTATAGGATCGAGAGGGCTTTAGAGTTGTTTGATGATATGGGCAAACGGGGTTGTGTTCCGAATCGGGTAACATATAATTCTTTCATAAGGTATTATTGTGCTACTAATGAGATTGATAAGGCTATAGAAATGTTGCATAGGATGCAAGAGTTGGATCACGGGTTACCTACTACAAGTTCGTATACTCCTATTATTCATGCGTTTTGTGAAGCGGGAAAGGCGGTAGAGGCTTGGAATATGCTTGTTGAATTGGTAGATAGAGGGTCGATACCTAGAGAATATACTTATAAAATTGTTCATGAAGGGCTGAAATCTGTAGGGAGAACGGATTTGTTAGATAATGAGATTTGTGGAAGAATTGAAGACGGAATTAAGATTAGATACAAGCAAGTAATGAAAGTGAAACCGGTTATGTCTGCAGAGCCCCGGTTTTCTGTGGGTGACAACTGTGATATTGAAGAACATGAAGTTGCCTGATTGCTGTTCCAGACAATGGTATGTTGTTTGTTTCGTATGCCAATGTATGTTCTTATATAATTCTATGAGATATATTATGCTATATCAGTATATCTATCTACAGTAAAACCTCTATAAATTAATAACCTCGATAAAATTAATAATTTGTCCAGTTACAAAATTGGACCCCAGTCGATATAATAATAAGACCACCCGTAGTGGGGGGTTTTTTGGCGTTTCCCCCCCCCCCCAAAAAAAAAAAAAAAAAACGCCCCCCACGCCCCTAGACCACCCCCTGGGCGTTTTTTAAAAAAAAATTCTTCCGGAGCGTTCTTTTATCCACGCCTTTGTTCAATTGTTTGGCCAATGACCGTTGGCAACGGTCAAAAAGGTAACGGCTATTTTTTTTTATTTAACTTTTATATATATACCAACCTTTTACGCCCATTTTATACAAACCAAAACCAAAAACCTACACTTACAACATCAAACAACCTTTTACGCCCCATTTTATATTAAAAATGAATTCCCCCACCTCCTCGTCGTCCATTGCAAATTTTTATTACAAAGAGTTTTTAGCGGATGAGGGTGACTCGACCGATGAGGAGGTCGAGCAAGAGGCGGTTACGAGTGCGTGCGAACTCGCGGCTCGGTATATGAAGCATTGTAGCCGGCCTCAACGTGAAATTTTACCAAGAGAATATAAGATAATAACCTTTTTGAAATCCCAGTGTATATAAATTGGTCCCAACGAAACTATAAATTAATAATTACTAAAAGATTCCAAATTCTAAGATTGTCTAGTTAAAAATGAATCTATTTGTTTTTTTGTTGAACTTCAAATCTATCTTGAGTTCATATTTAAGTCTCCTCATTGCACATAAGAGTTGGGGCATTGTCTTCTCGTATTACAACAAAAAATTGTGGAGAGTTGTTGCCGCTTGCAATGCACTTAAGAAATGTGCATTGAAACTTGTTTTTGTAATTTATTTTTTGGTACCATGAATTAACTTTTTGTATTAAAAAAACAATGAATTTGACAAATTCAATTAATTTGTGAATGTATATTGGACTTAGAAATTTAAAGGTCATACGTAAAACCACGCTAAATTAAAAAAATTATTAATTTATCGATATAATAATATCTCGCTAAATTAATAAAATATCTCAGTCCCAACATTATTAATTTATAGAGGTTTTACTGTAATTGTTTTTTTTCTTAATAAGTCTCGAACTTGTACTACTAGATATCAGGTACAGCTCTTTATGCGACATAAGAACATTAATTAACCATCTATTTACATGGAACCGTAGAAACTTTTACTCAGTTTAGTTTAAGAGTAAATTGCCATTTTAGTTCCTAAGTAGGACTCTGGACTCCTGAGGTTTGGCCCAAAATGCCACTTTAGTCCAAGTAGTTTTTTTCTCTCCCCTGGGGTCCCCGACGTTTGCGTTTTTGGTCCTTTTTGTTCATTTTGTTAACTCCCTCAAAAAAACTCAGTTAAGTCAGGGGTAATTTCGTCAGTTCGCTAAATAGTTTGGTATTTGCCTTTTTTATCCAAAAACCTTTTTTTTTTCTTTTATTCATTTATATATATAAAAAAGCTTTAATTAAAAAAACCCTTCAATTTAAAAATATAATACTTTTTTTAATATAAAACCCTCCAATCCCCATCCCTCTCTCTCTAATCTCTCTCTACAGCCCTCACCACAACCACCATGTTTAGATATATTCATGAATACTAATGAAATTTGAGTTTTTTTTGAAGCTCTAAACAAATGGTTTCCACCTACAGTTAGTATGGATGCTTTGTAGTTCAATAATTGTTAAACCAAAGTGTTTCAACCGGTGCTTGTTAAAGCTAACATTGTAGGTCCCGTATACTTGTTTCAGGTTCGAATTCTAACATCAGTGAACTGTTGGATTATATCACCTGAGGAAAGAATTCTCACTAAATCATCATGTTTGCATCTCGTTCGCTAGAAACAGGTGAACTTCCTATGACCTTTGAGGACAGTGTTTTTTTTTATTGAGATATATGATTCGTAATGGCACTTGTAAAATGTGAAAATATATACTAACATGAAGTAAAGCATGTCAGAATAAAGGATCTTAAATGATTGTGATGATAATTATACAAGCGCACTTGTTAGTCATTTTACTATCTTTTTATTTAATCAGATAACAGTAATTACGTCTTATGACCAACATTCTTTTCATTTCGTTTTGGAAAGCAAAGGAAGTTACTTTAACAAATATGCTTGGGTCTGTAATGTTTATGCTAATTATATGCAACGTCAGTGCAGTTTGGCGTAACGAGGGGCTGCTATGGACAATGATTGGATTGAAACAGGGAATGGCGGGCCCATCTGCGTGAACATTCAATCGTTTAGGTTAGTTTCAAACCTATTCATCATAGCTAGATGTGGCAAAATGGGTGGGTCAAGTTGTTTGGGCAGTGCTTCAAAATGGGCTAAATGTGTTGGTGTAGGCCCGACCTGAAACAACTTTGGTCCAACACTTAATTTTTTTATTCTTGTATATAATAAGCTACTTATTAAATAAAATGATTTGTGAAGCAGCCCATTCGACATGTTCCCTTATAGATTTTTATCTTCTCTATGTTATCTATTTGACCCGTTATAGATAAAATATAACTCATCCATAAGTAAATGGATCACTTCAAATCACAATGTTTCTTAAACATGCTCGGTCAGTGGTTAAGGTGTTAATCTTTGCCCCAATCTCATCACGTCAGTTGGAGTTTCAAGAAACAACATCATTGCTCGATCTAGTACTAGAGTTGAATACCATGCCCTTGCACATGTCGACGCAGGGGTTCGTTGGATTATGTATATTATGCATGAGTTATGTTTATTTGTTTGTGGTCCTCTCACTTTCTGGCGCTACAATATTGTAGCTACTTATTTAATCGTCAATCCAATATTTTTATCAATGCACAAATCATCTTGAAATCAATCTATACACTATTCAGATTCACAAGGTGTGACACGTTTCTATTACGAACCAGCTTATCGGGTTAGCGTCCCCTCAGTTTGCCTATCTATGATTCCAGTGGTCCGTTAGTGATCCAAATTTGCCGTTAAAAGAAAAAGTTTGTTAAGTTTGTTAGTGAAGGTCGATAGCGGTTGATCAACAATCTGTCGACTAACGGATTCAATTAATTTATTAATAAAAATGTCTATAAATAGGATTGACATTGCATTTATGCTGAAAAAATATAATACATAAACTGCACAAGTTCTCTTATGATTTGTATAACATTTAATCAATCAATAAACCATATATGATGTTACCACCAAGATATCCACAAAGCTACTTATCATGTTGGATCAGGGGAACATGATGAGGTAACCATCACCTAGCCCTTGTAGGTCTGAATTTATGAGGAACAAATAGAGCAAAGGGGGTGTGCCGGGTGTCGAGGTGCACACATCGAGTATTTTTCTAGCATCTGGTTTCGGGTGTGGAACCGGATTTGGGTATGATTGGGTACTGAGAAGAAAAACCCAACCCTATGTACCTAAGTAGGGTATGATCAAGTTTGGATATAAATGCTTTTTTTTATAAATAATTAAATTATAATACGATAACAAAAATATACTCATGTACAAATTATTTAAATATAATTGTATTTTTTACTCAAGTACAAAAAATATAATACAAATTATTTACTTTATAATATGCATTTTTTAAGAATTTAAATATAAAATTTGTGAAGTAAACATAAAAATATACTTTAAAGATTCGAGTATACCATCATGTATTAAAATAACGGTATCATGTATAATCGGGTTCGTGTCTAGGGTATAATCGGGTACAATTCCTAGCATTGGTGTTGAGCTTAATATGTATACCTAATCATACCTTACACGTAGGGTCGGGTTCAGTTATGGCTATGAAAAACCTTCCAGGTACGAGTTTTTGTGCATCACTAGCCGGGCAGGCTGTCTCACAAGACCCATAATTTTTTAGGGCCCAATATTTTGTTTTCCTTGTTATACATCATTATTCTATCTGGATTTTAAACACAAAGTAGTGATGCAAGAGCTAGTAAGACCCTCTTCACAACTCTGCTTTTTTTTCTCTTTCCGCTCACTTCTCATCCCTCTTTGTTTCGTTTGTGATTTACACATTTCGCATTGCCCAAACGAGACAGGTATATCTCATTCAAGTACTCCTTGAGCCTAAATAAAAAAAGAGTAAACGATATGAGCCCAAGCTCAAAATTTAAGCTCAAGCTAAAAATTGTGTCGAGCCTGAGCTAGCCTTGGCTTGGCTCGTGAATAATCTATCGTCGTACCAATGAATCTTCTTTATATATAAGTTCTTATTTCAAAGGTCTATTTAACTAGTAGCACAAAACCTTTATAAAATACGGACTGGCCCTAAAGGATAACATAAGGATATGTAAAGGAACACTTTCTACCCGGAGCTCGCTACTCCAAAAGATAATACATGATCGCTACTCTAAAGGCGATAACATGTCCGTACGTCTGGATCCACCGTTGGCGGGAGTAGGGGTGCAAATGAGCCGAGTCGAGCCCGAGCTCATTTAACTTATGAAAGCTCGAGCTCGACTGATTCGAGATTTGCTTCTAAAGCTCGAGCTCGGCTCGTTCACTATTTATTAATCAATATATAACTAGTAATTAATATTATTTAAATATATTTATTATGTTAATTAAAATTTAGATAAATAGTGGGCTCCTTTAGGCTCGCGAGCCGGCTTAAACCTGATAAGCGAAACTCATTTGCTGAACAGACTTGTTTTTAGGCTCGTGCTTGAGCTAACCCTTGTGATGAGGTCATTGATGTTGCTTTACTTCTCAAGTGAAGTACAAGGATCTTCTAACGCAAGTTCCACACAAAATAATGCAAGTCATTTTACTTAAAATAAAGAATTATACTTTAAGTTTCAACATTTCTTTTACGAGTAAAATACCATAATGGTCCCTGAGTTTAAATTACTTTTTTCACTTCAGTTCAAAAATAGAACTTTTTGTATCTGTGTCTCTGAGCTTCTAGTTTTGTTGTCATTTTAGGTTAGAATTTTCTGTTAATTTCTTCTCATTTTTGTCGTTTTCCTCATTTAGTTAATATATATTATGGCATAAAAATGACGATTATACCCTTTATTTAAATGAGGAAAACGACAAAGAGGGGAGAAGTTAACAAAAAAATTTAACTCAGTTTACCAATTGGATGAAAATGACAATAAAAACGAAACCTCAGGGACCCAGATACAAAAATAATTATTTTTGAACTGAACTGACAAAAGTGACCTAAACTCAGGTACCATTTTGACACTTTACTCTATACATTTCTAAATTTTATCTCTTGTACAATTTTTGTGACATGCTTTGCTTTCTCGTGGGTACATGTCGTGTGTAGGTAATGTTCTTAACCTCACGTGATCCTACGTTATGTATTTTAATTCTAGTTTATGATATACTTTGTGGAACAAATTTACTATATCTCGGTGGCATATAAATGAAAGATCGGTGGTCTATGCTACCGACCAAAATTCAAAACAACCCTTAACTCTTGGCCATCGATAAAAACGACCCTAGACTTTCAAAACTAACTTTTACACGTTTTACACTTTCTAATTACTTTTTATAAAATATCATGTTCAGTTGTTCACTCCTTGAGTTCTAACTTTTTAAATTTACCTTATATATTTTTCATTCTTAGCTTAAAAGAACAAATGTTTAGTTTCTCACGTGGTTATTTTTATGTACATGTTGGTTTAAATTCGCGTTTTGACGTTAATTTTTTTCGGAAACGAGTTGGGTCAAATACAATGCGCTTTCATGCTTATTTTTATGTCTGTTTTCAGTTGGTTTACGTTTTGACGTACATGTCGCTATAAATTCACATTTCAACGTAAACGATATAAGTTCACGTTTGACATTATTTTTTTTTTCGGAAATGGGTCTGGTAAAATATAATATGTTTTCATGCCTATTTTTGCGTACATTTTTTTGTTGGTCTACGTTTTAACGTAAACCGTGTTCGGAAACGAGTCGGGTCATATATAATAAGTTTTCATTCGATTATATAAATTCGAGTTACTGTACATTTTTACGTTGCTACGTCTTGATACAAAAGTAAGGGTGATGTAGCGGTTACGTGGAACCCCTCACTAAATGAACCAACCTGGGTTCGATTCTGTTTCTTCTGTAACGCAATGTTTATATAAGTTACACTAAGTTAAATCGGAGCGTTTTCATACAGTTAACACATCACATAACGTGCCGACAGCTATAAACAACTAGGATGTTGCCACTGCAACACGCGACTTATAGCAACAATCTAGTTATATTATATTATATTATATAAACATACAAAGTTGAAGAGGGTGTAGAGTAACTCAAGGGGAGCCATTTAAAGGTAGGGCTGGCATATCGTGTATACCCGTACACGATAAGACACGACACGATAAGACACGATACACGAAATCCCATACACGAACACGACACGATAACTTATCGTGTCCTTTTTTTCAAACACGAACACGAACACGACACGATATACACGAAAATTACCTGTTAATACCTGTTAACACAATTGTTCAACTGTTATACACGAAAATTACCGGTTAATACCTGTTAACACGAACAAAAACACGAATACGACATGCTATCTGAGAGTTATAGAAGGATTTTAGGGTTTTATTTTTTTTAATTGAATGAGGAATGAAAATAGAAAGGAATTAAGGAACCCACACGCACATGGCTGGTGAGTTTTATTTAATTTAATTTCTTATCGTGTACTAACGGGTATTAACAGGTAAACAGGTATTTAACCTGTTTATACACGAAAATTAACAGTTAATCTCGTGTCTACCTGTTTGGTACACGATACCTGTTAAGGCCATACACGATACCTGTTAACTTCGTGTAGGTTCGTGTCGTGTATTCGTGTAAAATTGTCAGCCCTATTTAAAGGCAACCATCTGTATTTCATTAGCCTTTTTTTATTTTTTATTTTTAAATTTCTACAACATATGTGTATATCTAGAACATATAAAACTAACAAAATCTATAATACCTTAGATGGTTAGGAAATTTACCATTAGTATTTTTGCGTGTGATTCAGGGAAGCATTTTTTAATGGTTTTTCCTTGGCCCTTCAACAATTTATTTTTTAATTATTATTTTATTATAGTATTAAACTTATGATAATTGTCTATTTACCACTAAAATTTAGTAAAGTTTATATTTATTTATATTTTAACGATTATTGTTACTAATTATTTTGTTTGCCCTTCAATTTTCAAACACTTTAATCTACAAATTATATACGTTTTTAATCTATTTAGTTTGATTTTCTTTCCAAACTTGCATTCGTTAATTAAAAAAAATATTTGGTTGTGTTTAGTTTGGTATAAATTTTGTTAACAATTGGTATGTTAATTAAAAAAAATATTTGGTTGTGTTTGGTTTGGTATAAATTTTGTTAACAATTGGTATGTTAATTAAAAAAAATATATTTGGTTGTGTTTGGTTTGGTATAAATTTTGTTAACAATTGGTATGTTAATTAAAAAAAATATTTGGTTGTGTTTGGTTTGGTATAAATTTTGTTAACGATTAGTATAAATTTAGTTAACAATGGAGTTGTATTAAAAAAATATATTATTTTTCTTGAGTTTCAGTACTGTGTCGATACTCTGATAAACCGCATGGATTCCAACCGAACATTTGTCCGAGTTTTGGTATTGTCGAAACCAATGGGTCGATATTCCTTTTTACATATTACGACTTTATGTATTTGGGTTTCCTCTTTAGATTATTATAGCGAGTGCCGCTACCGTAATCAACCGAAATTATACCGACCAAATTCTCGCCAACCCGCTGCGGAGCGCGGGTATTCCCACTAGTATTGTTTAAAATCAAACTATTACTTTTTTTTATCCAAGTACTAATTAATCAACTATTTAAACCACAAATTATCATTTTTTTATTTCAAAAGGCACATATACTAGTAAATACTATTTTGTATTTCACAACTAAAACCGGAAAAAAAAACATGTATAAATACCAAAAATGGCATTTTTTTAGTATTGAAATGAAATAAAATAACTTATAATATATTTACACAAAATAATGTTCACACTTAAATAATGAACATAACCCACCAACCTATAAAAACCATGTTTGCCGTGCAATGCAACAAATATGTTGTTTGTCTTCTTTAACAACTCCGCCATCTCTTTCCATCTCTCCTTACAACACCATTCTAATTCCAAATGTATATTACATCTCAATTTCCTCTCTCTCACTTTGTTTTAGAGAGAGAAAGATATGGTGTGGTTCGGGTGGTGCCTAATTCTACTAGCGGTGGTCACTGGCGGCCGAAACATAATGGTGAAGGGAGCGAATGTGAGTTACGATGGGAGGTCGCTTCTTATCGATGGCCAACGCAAGATTTTGTTTTCGGGTTCAATTCATTATCCTCGAAGCACTCCTGATGTACGTATACATATTCTCTCTCTTTTCTCTGACCCTGGCTCTTTGTCGGACTTGTTATGATATCTGTTTCAGCGGTTAAAAAATAAATTATTTTATATGAACGATTAAATATTAAAAGTGTTAATAACAAAAACATTTTAGAACATTGTACTATAAAATCATTATCATCAATAAATTGCAAACGAATTTTTCAAAACATAACCAATTTTAGGTAAACAGCCGCGAAAATCATATGATGTATCTGTATGTAGTTCTCAATACCAGAGTGGGATAATTGGTTACGCAATTATTATACGTATAACAATTAAATCAAAAGGTACATTTGTGTTATGCAGTTCTCGTAGTTCTTTATTTAAAAAGTTCTCGTAGTTCTTTATTTAAAAATAGTTATGTATTAAACTATTAAAAATGTCCTAGTTAGTATTAAGGTAGAGGTTATAAATTGATAAATTTTGGTAAAGTCTCATATAGTAGACAAGATTTTGTTTGGAAAATCATAATATTAATTCTTGTATCTTTTATAAAAGGAAAATTATATACATTTTTTACTAGTGCACAACCACTTTTACTCCCTTCACATGATTTATTTATATTAAATTTAAAACATTTTAAAGAATAAATAGCGGGAAAATATTTACAGAAGGAGGTGAGCAACAACGTTTTCTGTCCATATGTTGTGGCAACAAATCACAAGGTTGCCAACTGTCCCTTGTACATTAAGACGATCTTTTCAATGTCTTCTTTTTTGTTTTCTTTTGTTTATATTTTTGAGAAAAAAAATTACATACTTGAACTTGTTTTCTTTTGTTTATATTTTTGGAAAAAAGTTTACATACTTCAACATTAAATACTATTAAATCTCTATGTTTATAATGTTAATTAATACAACCTTGATACTTTTACATCAAATGCACTTAAGTATATACTTAATTATGTGTCTTACTCAAGCATATACTAAATGTAGAAGGGTTCAACCACTTCTTTTTTTATATACTTCTATATATATTAACACCAAGTATACACTTTTTTATATACTTCTATATATATTAACACCAAGCATACACTATTAGAAAACAAACTTTTAGCGATGAAAAATACCAACAAACCAAACAAAACCTCAGTATTTTTAACGGATTACTGTCGAAGCAAACAACTTATCCAACAATAAAAAAATGAGTTTCATATATTTTTCAGTGATCTGTCGTGTGTCTCGACAATCACCATTGGATCTCCATCACACGTCCAAACATAAATTCCCTTTCTTTAATAAAAAGGGTTATTGGATTTTAATAATCCTAAGTTTCACCAGTTGGCCGATAATAATCCCAACTTTAAAAATTCTCTCCAATAACCCCAAGTTTAAAAAGTTTGGCCGCCATTGATCATTTTCAAACACATAAAAATTTGGTCTCATCAATAGATTCAATTACACCTAGAGATTCCTTAATTGATTTAAGTGCATCTATGTTTGAAAAGGATCAATGATAGCCAAACTTTTACAAGTTGGGATTATTGGAGGGAATTTTTAAAATTGGGATTATTATCGGCCAACTGGTGAAACTTAGGATTATTAAAATCCAATAACCCTAATAAAAAAAGCATAAAAAAACTAAATTTTTTTTTTTAATATTTTTGGCAACTCTACTAGTGAATATTATGTCGCTGGTCCGTCAGTGATGCGGTCACTGATGATCCAAGAGTATTGTGTTGCTATTGCTGTCGGTGAAAGTCTATTGATTTGTAGTGAGAGTGACTTAACCACATTTTATATGAAGTATAGGGAGTTTTATAAACACTAAATAAAGAATAGTGACTTAACCATGGTTAAACTATTGGCAGATGTGGCCATCTTTGATAGATAAAGCCAAGCAAGGTGGTCTAGATGTCATACAAACTTATGTGTTTTGGAACCTCCATGAGCCACAACCTGGCCAGGTCTCTCTCAAACTCACACCCACGTGCTACTCACGTGTTTACCAACTCATAGACGTAATTTCATATATACAACACTAATGTGTTTTTTTTGGATTAACTTGTAGTATGATTTTACTGGAAGAAATGACATAGTAAGTTTCATTAAGCAAGTCCAACAACAAGGTCTTTATGTAAGTCTTCGAATAGGACCATTCATCGAGGCCGAATGGAGTTACGGGTATGTATTATTACTAGAAAACGTATATCGTTTTCGAGTCGAAAATCATTTTCTATGAATCTGTCTTTCAGAGGTTTACCATTTTGGTTGCATGATGTTCCTGGCATTGTCTTCCGAACCAACAATGAACCATTCAAGGTAACCACACTAGTTCGACCCTCAAGTCAAAGTCAAAGTCAAAGCAATAGTAATTCCATTTCCAAATTTGATATTCATATTATTGTTTTGTCGGATAATAGAGTAAAATGCCAAAATAGTCCCTAGGTTTAGGCTACTTTTGTCATTTCAATCCAAAAATGAAACTTTTTGTATCTGGGTCCATGAGGTTTCATTTTTGTTGTCATTTTCATCAAATTGTCAAACTGGGTTAGAATTTTCTGTTAATTTTTCCTTTTTTTGTCGTTTTCCTCACTTAAATGAAGGGTATAATAGTCATTTTATGTCATAATATATTTTAGAGTTAATTACTGTTTTCGTCCCTGTGGTTTGTCAAAAATCACCATTTCAGTCCATTAGTTTAAAAATTGCGATTTCAGTCCCTATGGTTTCACTTTCGTAACTATTTCAGTCCACCTCGTAACCATTTCAGTCCCCGTACTAACATAATAAATGGATTGAAATGGTTACGAAAGTGAAACCGTAGGGACTGAAATGGTTACGAAAGTGAAACCACAGGGACTAAAATCACAATTTTTAAACTAATAGACTGAAATAGTGCTTTTTGACAAACCACAGGGACGAAAATAGTAATTAACTCTATATTTTAATCAATTGAGGAAACGACAAAAAAAGGGAGAAGTTAGCAGAAAATTCTACCCCAGTTTACAAATTGAATGAAAATGGCAATAAATTGAACCATCGGGGATCCAAATACAAAAAGTTTTATTTTTAAACTGAGATGACAAAAGTAACGTAAACTCAGAGACCATTCTAGCATTTTAAAGTATTGTTGTGTCCAATATTATTTAGGGCAAATAGCGAAATTGGCCAAGACTTGGTCAACTTTTCCAAACTAGCCAACTGAAACGTCTCATAGAGACGTTTCACGAATTCCCACACGTCTCAAAGACGTTTCCTCATCAGCCATCCACCGAAAGTCACGTGTCCACAAGTGCTGCTGAGACGTTTCAGAACTTTGCTGAGACGTTTCCCAAGCTGAGACGTTTCAGAACTTTATGAGACGTTTCCCAACCTGTAATTCCTTCATCTTCTCCGACGAGTCCTCCGGCCACCATCACCTTCGTCGTCCAACCCCTCCACCACCTCCGTTAACCTGCAACTCCTCTCCGACGACACCTCTTCTTCTACGGCGACTAACGTCACCACCACATTGTTTCTTCATCAGGTTAGTACCGGTTTTGTGGTGGGTGGTGGTTGTGGTGGGCGGAGAGTGACGATTGTTGGTAGGTGATGGTGGTGGTTGGTTGGTATGTGACCGTGCCGTGGTGGTTTACGGTGGTGGTGGAAGGTTGAGGTGCTCGGTGGAGGGTGGTGGTGCTTGTGAGGGTGGTGGTGGTGGTGGTGGTGGTGCTCGGTGAAGTTCACCTGAAGGGTTTGTGTTTGTGATCCGATCTTGATCAGTGGGATAAAGAAGTGTGGGTGTCAGAGACATGATGTTTTGAATTTGGGGAAGTGGATTTGTAGAGAGAGAAAGGGGAGGAAACGTCTTTGACTGACAAGAAAAAGGAAAAGTGTGTAAGCTAGATTGAAAAAGTGTGTCCACACGCTGTTCAAAAAAAAATGATGGGATTGGACACGTGGCTTTGGGTGGATGGCTGATGAGGAAACGTCTTTGAGACGTGTGGGAACTCGTGAAACGTCTCAATGAGACGTTTGAGTTGGCTAGTTTGGAAAAGTTGACCAAGTCTTGGCCAATTTCGCTATTTGCCCTATTATTTATTATGTAACACTGTACACATTAAAGTTAATTTAAATAATTGAATGTTAAAAAAACTCAAATTAAATCCTAATTTTAAAAGTTGTTTGTTTGGCATAACAAAAAGTCAACAAGTTTGAAAATATTGTGTTGGTGTTTTGTAGTTTTACATGCAAAACTTCACAACCAAAATTGTGGACATGATGAAGGCAGAGAACCTGTTTGCTTCACAAGGTGGCCCAATTATTCTATCTCAGGTTTGCAACAAGTTTATTCTTTTTATATGTAAATTCGCCCCATTTAGCTATAAGATTTAGCTATAAGGAATAATGGATTTAAAAAATCCTAACTATTATTAATTATAAGGAATAATGGGTTTAAATAATCCTAATTATTATTCATTGGTCGTCATTGGTCCCAACTACAAAAATCATCGTTGGCAGTCCCAACTATTATGGATCCTTACTAAAAGAACCCTAACACCGTTAGTCACCGGTTGCCGGAAAAACGTTTTTTGGCCGGAAAACTCAACATTTTCGTCCCAAACTTCTTTGTAACCTTAGATTGTACCTTTAGGAACCTTTTTTCTAGTAAAAGCCCAAATTATTAAAGTCACGGAAAAACAATTTTTTTGGCCGGAACACTCCTCACTACTACATAAATAGGCATTTGCTACGGCCAAAGCCGTAGCAAACACCCTTTTTGCTACGAATTTGCTACGGATTTGGTTCGTAGCTACAAGTCCCGTCGCGAATTTATTTGCTACGAACTTTAGCTATGGAAAATATGTTTGCGACGAATTTAGCTACAAAAAATGACGTCGGTGTTTTAGCCACGAATTTGCTATGAAGAAGGTTGCTACGAAATTTCGCTATGGGTTTTTAGCTACGGATATTTTTAGCTACGAAAACTTTTAGCTACGATTGTTTTTAGCTACGGTTGTTTTTAGCTACGGATACTTGTAGCTACGGAGTAGTTTTGCTACGAATCGGTTGGCTATGATAATTTGCAATTTTTTGCTACAAAATTTAACTACGAACTTGCTACGAGTTTGGCTATGGATTTTGCTACAAGTTTGACTATGGATTTTAACTAAAGTTTGACTACATAAATTTGCTACAGTTTGTGCAAAATCCACTGCAAAATTTTGCTACAGATTTTGAAAGGTTTTTGCTACAAATTTGTAAGGTTTTGTTTGCTAAGGATTTAACAACTGATATTAAGAAACTTTAAAATTTTATTATTTTTTTCATTATTTTTCGCTCAATCATTATACTCAAATCTTTAATAAATATAAACAACCAACATGACTTAATATACTAACCAATCAAATTAAAATACCAACTTATTCAAATAATACAATAAAATCCAAACTATACAAAAACCATACACGTAATTTCAACATTCAAAAACATTTTATGGCGGATTATCTGACAACAATTCTAGTCTCCCTTTCATTTGAGTGTATAAACAAACTTTCTTCAATTTTCCGATCATAGCATATTTCTCTACTTGTTGTCTTCTTCCAATCCAACTTCAAGGCACCTCAAAATAATAAATGAACATTAATACCAAATATATTTAACGTTTTAAAAATACCTATTTGTTACTTCTAGGGATCAACGTAGATACATTGTTCGACGGATTCCGTATGAGATCCAAAATCCACGTTTTGTCATCAGATACAAATACAAACTTGCAAAAACTGCCTCACTTGCAAAAAAACAAAAAAAAAAGTTATTGTATGTCACTTGAATAATCATCTCTTAACTACTAAAGTTTGATCCTTTATTTCAATGAGGATATTGTACTTACCACACATAGATTAGACTCCCTGTAAGGGGCGTTATTTGGCCATTTTTTTTATTTATAGCGCCCCATAGCGCCCCGCACACCACGACGGGCGGCGCTATGTGGGATTTTTGGGGGCGAGGCGCCATGCATATAGCGGCGTGAAGGAGGTTGTTTTCAAAAATTTGATCAATCACAAAAAATCAAGGGTTTTATAATGAATTAATAAAAACGAAAAATTAATAATTAGGTAATGATGGGTATGGGCTTTATGACTACGGGCTCTAGTGATATAACGCCCCATAAAGCCCCTGTGTGACGTGGCACGACCCATGTCGCGTAACGCCTAACAAGGGGCTTTATGATTACGGATGGCCTTAGTATACAAATAAAGCATGTCTCTGCAAAAAGAAAAGTAACAAGTAAACAAATAACTCAAGTAGAAAAATATTGTGTGTATGTGAGTTGATTAAAATCAATTATAGATTCTTTCATTTTTTGGTAGAACCAATTATTTGTTATCTACTTCATAAAACTTCACAATTTATGCTGTCACCAGAATGAAGAATCAAACCAAACAAAGATTTATAGATACTATATTCAAAATCGGAACAATAAAAATATATAACTGATGTATGACTGTTACCCTTCACGGCCGCCCTATACAATGCCGTACAACCATCATTACGCCTAACGTCCACATGAGCACCAGCACCCGTCAACACTTTAACACACCTCTCATACCCTTTACTCGCCGCCAAATACAACGGCTTCCGTCCATCTTGATCTTTACACTCCAACGTCCAATGCTTCCCATCCTTATCAATCTCATAATCTCATCCGTCCGATCAAACGCCACTGCCACGTGTAACTCCGACCACCCTTTCTCGGCCCATCTACGTTCCTCCACCTCTTCTAAACTAGTTCCCTCCACTTTCAAACCGGCCCCGAGTAGTAAACTCACCATGTCAACCGAGTTATCCAACCTGGTCGCAACTCGGTAGAGCAAATCATCCTCACGAACCGACAATTCGCTTAACACCGTCCTCTGAAGCTTAAACATACTCCTAACGGCGTTACAGTCGCCGTTACTCACCGCGTGTTTGAGCAAAAACAGGCCAAGAAATGCTACTTTCAGCTTAACATCATGTGTCCAGGAAGCGATGGTATCCGGGTTAACCGACTCAGATGATCCAACCCGAATGGTTCGGATTAAAAAGCGGTCAGTGGCAGAACGCGGGTAAGAAGATGTGATTTGAGGTTGTGGTTTGCGGATTATTTGGAAGGTGGTTTGAGACAAAGGGGAGATGAGTCCACTGGGTGGGTTGACCAGGAACTTGTGAGGGGATGATGTTTGGACCTTGAAGGCGATTGTGGTGGTGGAGATGAGTGATCTTAATCGGAGGGTGGCTCTGCACTTTGTTCCGAGAATGAAATCATAGGGTGGCTCTACACTATGTTTGGACAGGTGTTGAGAGAGATGCGAATCAGAGAAATGGTTTTCGTAATCACGGTTGAGAGTTGAGAGGGGGTTTAAGTTTATGGATCAAAACGTGGATTTGTGGCTGGGGATTGGGTGGGAAACTATGAGCGGGAATTTGGGGGCGGGAAGATTAGTAATTTGATTTTTCATTTTTTTGGTAGATAAAATTCATGTGAGGGATTAGTTTTTGCTCGTGTATTGTGTTTTCTATGTGCTAAAGTATATCTTTTAAGTGTGTGGTTCATATTTTGTTGGATTTGGTGCACCTTTTATTTTTATACTTGTTAATTGTACATACTTTAGACTTTATGACTTATTTTTTTAAATGTAAATAAGTGGTTGATTAAAACCAACATAAGTGGTCTTTATGTTTTCAATTTTCAGTCCAGTCCAATCTAAAATTAAATAAGCTAAAACATATTGTGTAATTCAAATAAGCTCAATAAAAGCATTAATGTTTGGTATTAGGTAAGTGATTCTCCATTTGATTAATCGTCTTTCTTTCAATTTACCCATTCTTCTTCATCATTGTGTCTACAACGTGATCTTTACTTGTTATGCCTACAAATGATCCTAATCAATGTATTCGGTTTTGATACTTTTTTTTTTTTTTTTTTTTTTTTTTTTTTTTTTTTTTTTTTTTTTTTTTTTTTGCGTCAGAGGCTGTGAATATACTTAGTCGAGTTCAAATGGTCATACATAGTAATGTTATGGCCAGGGCTTGCCCTGAGAATTTGTGTACCATGTTCGAGCTCGAAAAAACGTGCCCTTAGGCCTTAACGAAATTGAGTATTGGGCTCATTAAAGATTTAAACCTAATGTCAATAGGCTAATAACTAATATAAACCATAAAAATAGTTTTGTAAGTAGACCTATGTTGGTGTTTGTATGGGTATACCCTATTATTATTTTTTTTTACATATGCATATCAGATTTTTTTTTTAAATAGCGTGCCCTTCGAAATATCGGACCCTGGCCGGTGGTCCTTCTCACCCACCCTCAGGGCCGGCCATGGTGAGATCTATGGGCGTAGTTTTTAAAAGACTTAGTTTTGCTATTCAAAAAGGGGTAGCGGCGCAACCTGTTGGTCGTTTGTCATCTATCTTGATGTAAATTCATAACATTAAGCTATAAGTATTTGGTCGTGTATTGTATTTTCTATGTGCTAAACTATGCCTTTTAAGGTTGTGGTTCATGTTTTTGAGTTTGATATTCCTTTTATTGATTTATTCTACCTATTGTTTATACTAGTTTTGTCCGCGTCGCGCTTTGCGGCGAAATAGAGCAAATGATACTGTAAAATATACATTATTTGAAAATGTAGGATTTTTGTTTAGAAAGCCAAACCGTCTGAATTGATTTAGTTACGTACTTAATTTAAAAAAAAAATTAACCAACATATGTTATTAAAGAAACATCAAATTAATTGATAAAGAAAATATGTTTTGAAAAAAAAAAGTATTAAAAAATAAATTAATATGTTTTAGAAAATAAAATAACGTTAAATCTAAAAGAAAATATAATTACAACTATTATTATATTTAAAAAATAAAATATTAAAATGGTATATATTATTTTAAATTTTAAATCACTATTCATGATCACTGATAAACAATATATATATAATTATATAATACAGCCATGGTGAAAAAATAAAAATAATAAGCCTTATCATGTTCCTTAAAATTATAAACGAATCATCCAGATAGATAACTAGATAACTGAAACAAAAAACGAAACCAAACCGAAACCCGTCCTGACTCGAAACTCATCCCGTGCGGAAACTCATGTCGGCCTAAAACCTGTTGCGATCCAATACCCGTCCCGTGCGGAAACTCATGTCGGCCTAAAACTCGTTGCTATCCAAAACCCGTCTCGTGCGGAAACCCGTGTTAGCCCGAACCCAATTCGAACCGACCCGTTCCGATCCAAAACCCGCCCCATGCCACCTCTAATTAAACATGATTAAGTGTTAATTGCATATAAGTAGATAGATATTATATATGTAAATGAACTAGTTTTATGCCCTGCCCGTATTGCGGGGCGCTAGACCGAATATTTCTCTACCAACTAAAACAAAACACTATCATAGCTTTGCTAGATAAAAAACTAAAACAATGGCAAGGCTAAACTTTTAGCTGGTGCAAAACTGAAATTTGTCAAAACAATGAGAGAGTACAAGGCAGCTGCCAGACACGAATATAAATTATATCGAGTCAACCAATTAAAATAAAACACAACCATAGTTTTGCTGAAAAAAACTAAAACGAAGGGAAGACCGTAATTTCGAACTGGGGGCAAAATCATAATTTTTAACTAGGGTAAAATCGTAATTTGTCAAAAGCTAAAAGAGTGACAAGAATGTAAATTAGAATTAGGGGCAAAATCATAACTTTGAAAAGGGGGGAATCGTAATTTTAAACTGTGGGTAAAATCGTAACTTGTCCGGGCCAATGTGGGAGTGACGGGCAGCTGGTTGGCACTGTTCCCCCTCATGGTCTTTGTAGTATACTAGTTTATGCCCCGCCCGCATTGCGGGGCGCTCGGCCAAATAATTCTCTACCAATTAAAACAAAACACAATCAAAGTTTTGCTAGAATAAAAACGAAACCGATGAAAAGACTATAATTCTGAACTGGGGATAAATCGTAAGTTCAACTGGGGTATAATCCAATGTTTTAAAAACCGGTTCAAACCTGCCAGTTGTACCGATTGAACCATATGGTAAAACCGGTTAAACCGCCTGGTACACCCGGTTGAACCGCCCGATACAATCGGTTAAACCGTTTTTGAGCAAAATCCGGTACTGTATAAAAACCGAATTTTAAAACATTCGTATAATCATAATTTGTCAAAAGCTACAACGGTGGCAACATTGTAATTTTGAACTAAGGGCAAAATCGTAAATTTGATTGGGGTAAAATCGTAATTTGTCAAAATCTTCAACGATGGTAAGACTGGAATTTTGAACTGGGGGCAAATCGTAATTCTAAGGTAGGGTAAAATCGTAATTTGTTCGGGCCAACGGGGAAGCTGCCTGACTATTCCCCTCCATGGATTGTATATATTAACTGGGGTCCAAATCGTAATTCTAAGCTGGGGTAAAATCATAATTTGTTCGGGACCTGGCACTATTCCCCTCCATGGATTTTGTATATTTTTAAAATGAGTGCAAATAATATGAAAACGTTATAGAAATCAATTACCATAATGATCTAATATGTTTAACTAGGGATGAGTTCGGTGTCATCTGGTACTGAAAATCCCAAGATTGGGCACCGGTAACAAAAATACCTGGTACGGTGATGGTATTTGAGTGGTAAAACCGATAAATACCGGTACCATACCAAACCGGTACCAAAAACGTCAAAAGTCGGTACCAAATATATGCGGTACCGGTATCCAGCACCATTTGCTCATCCTTATGCTTAATTTAGTACGTATTATTTGTATAAGATATCTATATTAAATGTATTTATGTTTACATCAGTCCGTGTAAAATTGATTTTTTTAACTATTTGTAAGTAATTAATATTTTTGCTTTTGATTTTTCTATTTTATATATTATTAATTATTTTTTAATATTTCTTTTGTTCATTTTTGCTTATGGATTTTCTTACGCGTCTTTTTTATTGTTTTTTGAATATTGTTAGTTTTGCTATGGATTTTGCTACCACTATTATTAATTAATTTTAATTTTTTTTCTTTTCGCAACGTATTTTACTATGGATGTTGCGATGGATATTAGTAAAAAAATTTATGAATACTTTCTTTTTTCTTATTTTGCAATGAATTTTTCTATGGATTTGCTACAGATTTTGCTACGTTAATTTTTAAGATTTTTTTTCTATGTATTTGCTACAGATTTTGCTACGTTAATTTTTAAGAATTTTTCTAGATTTTGCTACCAATTTCTCTACTGACTCTATTTACTTATCGATTTTGCTACCGTTTTTTAAACCTCAGGTAGTTAGTTTTTAAATATTTATTTTTATAATTTAGCTAAGGACTTTGCTACCAATTTTACTAAGTTTTTTTATTATATTTATTTTCACAATTTTGCTATCGATTTTGCTACAGATTTTATTTTACTTTTTTTTAGTTTATTTCTAAATACTTATTTTCATGGTTTTGCTACGGATTTTGCTACCGCTTTTGCTACATTATAAGGTTTATATTAATTTTGTCAATTTTGCTACAAATTTGCTATGAGTTTTGCTATGAAATTCAATTGCGACGGAAGTTCGTAGCTAATCCGTAGCTAATTCGTAGCAAAATGTGTTCGTAGCTAATCCGTAGCTAACTCGTAGCAAAATTTGCCACCATTTTTTTCCGTAGCAAAATTTAATAGCAAATGCCTCTTTTTGTAGTAGTGCCTTTTTGGTTAGAAAACTCAACATTTTCGTCTCAAACCTCTTTGTAACCTTAGATCGGATCTTTAGGAACCTTTTTCTAGTAAAAACCCAAATTATTGAGGTTGCCGGAAAACTCATTTTTTGGCCGGAAAACTGAACATTTCCATCCCAAACCTCTTTGTAACCTTAGATCGGACCTTTAGGAACCTTTTTCCAGTGACCTGAGGCTAACGACGTTAAGCTTCCGTTAGTTAGGGTCCATTGGAGGCCAATATGTTAATAGTTGAGACTATCAGTGGTGATTTTTGTAGTTGGGACCGCTGACGGCCAATTAACAACAGTTGAAATTATTTAAATCCATTATTCCTACTTATAAACGAGTGAAATTTTTATCTTTTAGATGTAAGTCCCATGACATGATCCCATACATTTGCAAGTATGGACCAACCCGAACCGACCTATATTGGCATACACTAAACAAGTTATCTTTTATGTCCAAACTCGGGTTTGAAAATTATAGATAGAGAATGAGTACCAAAACGTCGAAGGATCGTTTCATGACGACGGATCACGATACGTGAACTGGACCGCGCAAATGGCGGTGGACCAAAACACGGGTGAACCGTGGATGATGTGCAAGCAAGATGATGCTCCGGATCCTGTGGTAATTAGTCTCTTAATCATACTTTTAAAAAGTAAAAAAAAAAAAAAAATGTTTAATTGCCATTTGACTTTAGAGGTCAAACATTTGTAACTTGCAGATCAACACTTGCAATGGGATGAAATGTGATGAAACATGGAAAGGACCAAACTCACCAAATAAGCCTTCCATTTGGACTGAAAATTGGCCTTCTTTGTAAATACTTGCTTTCTTACCAACATATTAAAAAAAAACTAATGTACATTTAAATTTCTTTAAAAAAAAAAACTAATGTCTTTTTTAGAAAACTGGACCCAAGGTCTCATCTTGGTAGCTACCCAAAAACTGAAATAAAAGTTTGCTTTTTCATTTTTATTTAAAACATAATTCACTTTTTCTCATGTAATATTTCCTAAATATATATACATTTTTGTTTGGTTTTCTCTTCATTTTATAAACATTTTTTTTTAAACTGAGTTGTATATAATATAAAGGTATTTTTGGTCTCATAACATCTAAAAATATAATTTATATTAAATATAACTATGTTTTCATTAAAATTTACATCGAAATGTATAACAGATAAACAAAACTGTACATTTAGACTTTCATTAAACTGTATAATTTATAAAGAAAAACAGTTTTATTCGATTTTGGTGGCAGCGAAGATGAGAACCCGGGGTTATAAATCCGGTTACCCTTTTTTTAAAAGCGAAAAAACACATTAGTTATCAATATACCATAGTTTTAAAAAAAGGTTGTACTAAACAAAACGAAACTCAAAACCCGAACATTACTAATTTACTTATCCGGTTTGTGAAGCTTACAAGGATTTGGAGAAGAACCATACATGAGATCAGCCCAAGATCTGGCCTTTCATACAACAATGTTCATCATAAAGATGAATGGAACCTTTGTAAATTATTATATGGTACTAATATCAACAAATATACAATTTATATACATGTGCAGTAGCGGAACCATGAACTTTTATTACACCTGTCATCATGTTTCTCAACTTTCGGTTATAAACTTAGATTTTTTATATAAAATCTAAGTTTATTTTTAAAAGAAAAACATGAGTTGGACCCACTCGGATCTAAAAAGTTCTGATTCCTCTACTGCGCCAATATACATTTATATATTGATTAATTTTGTAAATATGCATGAATCTCATGTACCTTTTGTTTTATGACAGTTCCATGGAGGAACAAATTTTGGCCGAACTTCGGCAGCGTTTATTATTACAGGCTATTATGATCAAGCTCCCCTTGATGAATATGGTATACTCAGACAACCGAAATACGGTCATCTTAAGGATATGCACGCGGCATTTAAGCTATGTTTGCAGACGCTACTCTATGGGAACCTCACGATTGAACATTTGGGCGACAATCAAGATGTACGCGCATATGTTTTATGTTCTATAAAATCTTGACACATCCTAATTTTATGTTTGTTGTACCTATATAAGTTGTAACAATTGTGGTTATAAATTTAATCGTATAGGCGTATGTCTACACTGGAAATGCTGGCGAATGTGTTGCATTTCTTGTTAACAACAGTAGTAAAGAAGGTGTTGAAATGGTGTTTCGTAATACTTCGTACACTTTGCCAGCGAAGTCGGTTAGCATCTTACCCGACTGCAAAAATGTAGTCTTCAATACTGGCATGGTACGGTTTTTTTTTTTTTTTTTTGTATTTCACAGGTTTGTTTGGGAATCTATGTGATGAGATTAATGTATGTTGTTTGAATGCAACAGGTAAACACACAAGTTAGCACGCGATCAATGCAACCAGTCATAAGGCTCGACTCGGCTCAACAATGGCAGGCCTTTAGTGAAGCCGTGCCTCAATTTGACCAGACCTCGTTGAGGTCGGATACATTGCTAGAACAAATGAATACTACGAAAGATACAACAGATTATCTTTGGTATACAATGAGGTAAGGTTAAAATAATGTTCATTTCGATTAACTTCCATAAACCAACACAAATTTAATGTTTGTGAACATATAGGATGGAGCTAAACTCATCAGAAGCTCAATATATGCTTCATGTGAACTCTCTTGGACACGTTTTACGCGCATATGTTAATGGAGCTCCTGTGGGTATGAATCTTGAATTGATATATGTATCTTGTGATCATATATATATGCATTGATAACATACTGTAACTGATAATAGTATCTTTTATTTATGTTAGGTTCTGCGCATGGAACTCGAAAAGTTACAAACTTCACGTTCGAAAACAGCATTTCTCTCCAAACCGGAACCAACAACATTTCCGTCCTGAGTATTATGGTTGGATTGCCAGTAGGTTTCAAAAACTTTTATAGTCAAATTTTGTACCTAAAACAGAAAGGGAACAAACTATGTTACTGATTTTAAAATCGAATGATCGAGTTGTGAAGGATTCAGGTGCGTTTATGGAGCGTCGAAGCGCAGGGTTACGTGAGGTGTTGATTCAAGAACTCAACTTCACTAACTCCCCTTGGGGATATCAAGTAAGCAATGACAGCTTGCAAAATACTTGTTAATAACTTTTTCGTTTTGAACGAGTATACTCATACACACATGTCCTTGTGATATGTGGGGGCTTTGTTGAACGATAAAGGTCGGATTGCTAGGGGAAACGCTAGTGATTTACACAGACGAGGGGTCGAGTAAGGTCTCATGGAGCCAGTATCAAAATCCTAGCACTATAACTTGGTATAAGGTGAGCCTTAGACACCTTTCTTGCATCAAGTTCATTAGGATTATTATTATTATTATTATTATTATTATTATTATTATTATTAACATATACTTCCAACATGTTTGTGTTAACAGACAACATTTGATGCACCAGAAGGTACCGAACCGATTGCGTTGAACCTTGGTTCCATGGGGAAAGGAGAAGTTTGGATCAATGGGCAAAGTATTGGAAGATATTGGGTCTCCTTTAAGACCCCTGCAGGATTACCTTCACAAACATGGTTTGAAATTTGCATGCCATATTTGCTTATGCTTGTATTACTATAATACATTGTTTAAGCATATGTGACTAACAAATGTTTTGGCTTATGTTTGACAGGTACAATGTACCTAGATCTTTCCTTAAACCGACTGCAAATCTACTAGTTTTGTTCGAGGAAGAATATGCAAACCCGTTAAACATTTCACTAGATACTGTTTCCATCGACAAAGTTTGTGGGCGTGTATCAGATTCACATCCTCCTAGGGTAAATTCAAGGGAAGTATCCGGTCACTATCAATGGAGACCGACGCCTAGAGTTCACCTGCGGTGCCCTAAAAAACAAACTATCTCGAAGATTGTATTTGCAAGTCATGGTAACCCTTCTGGCGACTGCGAAAACTACTCCATTGGAAAATGTCATTCGTCTAATTCTCAACAAGTCGTTGAAAAGGTGAGCTAGCTTATCTTGAATTAAATCCAACACGCTGATCATTTACATTGTAGAACGAATACAACTCCCTTTATTTGGGGTGTTTTAGTCATTATACGACTACAACATTGTAGAATGACTATAACACTTGTTGTTATGGTCTATGACTACAACACCTTTTGTTTAGGGTGTTGTACTCATAACTTTTGCAACCATATGTTGTTGCAGTCATATGGTCTATGACTACAACACCTTTGTAGAATGACTATAACACCTGTCGTTGTAGTCATTCTACAAAGTACAAAGTAAATAACTCGTAACTTTTGCAACCATATGTTTAAAGTTGACTTGCATTCAACACCTTTGATATTTCAGGCTTGTTTGGGAAGAAGGCAATGTTCGGTTTCTCACACGCCAGAATCTTTTGGTGGCGACCCATGTCCAGGCACACCTAAAACACTTTTAGTGGATGCGCGATGTGAATAAGTAGTTTGCTTCGTTTGCACACAAAATAGAAAGTAATAAACGCACAACAAGCGATATAAGTTACATGCTAATTAACATACTCAAATTCATTTATTGTATATGTTCATTTTGAATGTACATTGATCATAAACTCGTATACAACTAAAGCAATGAGAATGCCAACTACATGGTTTGGTTTTACTAAACAAACTTCGCGTCATTGTTGTCTAAATTTGGAGTCTAATATATGTTCCTCTCTCGCGGTTTTTGAAAACAAGCCCCAAGTTTATTTGTAAGTTGGCATCAACCGAAAATGCGCAACCTTTTTAATTGTAATTAACGACTGTTAATATGCAATTAAACTGCTTTAGTAGACGCTAAAGAAATCGATATAGAAACTCATTTTTTAGTTTCGGTTATGCCCCACAATAACCTTAGTTTTTACAAGAACAATGGATCTCCAATCCTCTAGGGTGGGTTTTCCTGTGTATTAACCTCTTTCTAGGGCTTTAGTCGCATTCCACAGTTTGGATGTCGGATCGAAAACATTATTATTGACTTCGTCAAGTCGTTAAAGATAATTTGCAACTAAGACTTGTTGTTATGATATGTTCTTAACTCAAACATTATTCTTGCATAATGTCACCTCTTAAGACTATAACCTCAAATCTCAACATGTATTTACTTATTAAATGGCTTCTGCACACATTTCATGTAATTTGATCATTGTGGTGAAACTTCACTATGACATTTAGTACCCCATGCTCAGATAACAAAGTCTACATCTTTATATGTTAGCATGGTGCTGATGGACTCTTGGCGTTTATCCCCATTAAAGTGGCGTAACGCCCCAAACACCATTACACTTCAATGAAAGGGGTGCCAAAGCAAGTCTCGTTAGCCTACTAACAGGCGTGAGTGGGTCCGGTGCTTTTTCCAACAAGACAAACAATGTCTTTTAGATATAAAAAATGGATTAATGATTGAAGCTTGGTTAAAACCACTACACACATGTGAATGTGTGGTTTAGACGGTTTAGTTAAAGGCTTCCTCTCTACGTGGCGTTGAGGTGGCACTTTAACAAGCAACTTTAACACAAACCACTACACAGTCTTAGGTGAATTTTAAGGGTATGTATTTCTTGTTAGTGTAATGTCAGCTTTCTATAGTGTAAACCTTGTTAAGTTAGTCTCCAAAGTACAAACCACATAGAATGATTAGAACATCCACAATTTTTTGATTTTTAAACTTCCAAGGACTGACATCCATCTCATTGCCACATCAGATTTTCAGACTTCCCTTAGGCCATGTGTAGTGGGGCGTTTTTAAAAAAAAAAATAAAAAAAACGCCCGAAAACGCCCATGCACCATTACATGGGGCGTTTTTTTAAGCAAAAAATCAAAAAAAGCCCCTTTGGCGTTTTTTAAACCACGCCCAACACCCTTCTCTTTCTCCAATCAGATTTCATCTCCCCTTATCCTATCCAATAAGATTTTTTCTTTTTTTTTCTTTATTTTATTTAATGCCCCATCCCCACTACACCCATTTTAAAAAACGCCCAATAATGCCCCTTTGCTGACTGAACCGCCACATGGCGTAAAATGCCCACACTTGGGGGCATTATTTTCCCCTTCCACTACACATGGTCTTAAAACCCCCCAACTTTTCCTACAATGTACAAACCTCCACAAACTCCACCTCACACTAGAGTTGTCCAGAAAACTCATGGCTTAGAAAAGCTGGCTCGACATGACTTGGTTTGAAACGGTGCTGAGCTGGTTCGACTTGGTTTGAAAGAGCTCGACATGGTTAGTAACAAGCCAAACTGGCTCGATTTTGCTTGCTCATTAGCTCGGCTCAGTTTGTCTCGGATTAATATACCTTTAATATATTTTATTTTCA
Source organism: Helianthus tuberosus (assembly GCA_030545235.1). Taxonomy (NCBI): domain Eukaryota; kingdom Viridiplantae; phylum Streptophyta; class Magnoliopsida; order Asterales; family Asteraceae; genus Helianthus; species Helianthus tuberosus. The sequence goes on along the minus strand of CM060412.1, from coordinate 11,330,557 downwards.
TCCAAGTACTCCCATTCTTCATAACTATTTCTTTCTCTTTAGCATGATTCAGTGTCGTCAATTCAGAACAACCCACTATGGATTTTCCATTCTCAATGCTCTACTGCAACTGTCATCGTATCATAAACCTAGTTTCTGCCCTACTACAAAGTGGAAAAACCCATATGAAAATTCAAACCATAACCCAATTCATTGTTATGGAAATGATTTGGATGGGGTAAAGTCATCCAACAGGATGATCACCGAATACATCCGTCAAGGCGATCTTAATTCAGCATATAACGTGTTTAAAAACATGTCAATTAGGACTACTATTACATACAATTCACTGTTAACAGGATATACCAAAACAGCAGGAAGAGTTCAAGATGCCCGCCAACTGTTTGATAAAATTCCTGAACCAGATATTGTGTCTTATAACACAATGTTGAATTGTTATATGCGTAACTATGGGATCAAGGCTGCCCAGGCCTTTTTTGACCAAATGTTGGTTAGAGATACGGCGTCTTGGAACACGATGCTATCGGGTTTATGTCAAAATGGGATGATGGATGATGCATATCAACTGTTTGATGAAATGCCTGAGAGAAATAATGTGTCGTGGAATGTTATGATTTCGGGGTATGCTGCTACGGGTGATTTAGTGGTTGCTGAAAAGTTGTTTAGGAATGCTCCTGTTAAATGTGTGGTTGCGTGGACTGCTATGGTTACGGGTTACATGAAGTCTAGAAAGGTTGATTTGGCGGAGAAGATGTTTGACGAAATGCCTGAGAGAAATCTTGTGACATGGAATACGATGGTGTCGGGTTATGTGGATAATGGACGAGCGGAAGATGGTTTGAAACTTTTTAGAACAATGGTTGAAACCAGGGTTAAGCCCAATTCATCGACCATAAGCAGTGTTTTACTGGGTTGTAGTAATCTTTCTTCGCTAAAACTAGGTAAGCAAGTGCACCAATTCATAAATAAATCTCCACTTTCTTTACACACCATGGTGAATACGTCTTTAATCAGTATGTACAGCAAGTGCGGTGACTTGGAGACCGCGTGGAAGTTGTTTCGTGAAACTTTACATAAAGATATCGTCACATGGAATGCTATGATTTCAGGATATGCTCAACACGGTGAAGGCAAAAAAGCTCTTTTGTTATTCAATACTATGAAAAAAGAAGTTAAACCCGATTGGATCACTTTCATAGGAGTTCTATCAGCTTGCAACCACGCTGGATTGGTCAATCGTGGGATTCAATACTTTGATTCGATGCAGAGAGACTACAAAATCGAACCCAAACCCGATCACTTCACTTGTATGGTTGACCTTCTTGGTCGAGCCGGTAAGCTTGTCGAGGCTTTAAATTTAATAAAAGCTATGCCTTTTAAGCCCCACCCGGCTATATACGGGACCCTTTTAGGTGCTTGTAGGGTCCACAAGAATTTAGAGCTAGCTGAATACGCAGCTAGAAATTTGCTTGTGTGTGACCCGTCAAGTGCGGCTGGTTACGTTCAACTCGCTAACGTCTACGCAGCCATGAGGAAATGGGACGGTGTATCTAAAGTTAGAAGATCAATGAAAGAGAATAAAGTCGTTAAATATCCGGGGTATAGTTGGATTGAAGTAATGAATCGTGTGCATGAGTTTCGATCAGGTGATAGAATCCACCCTGAACTGGTGTTGATTCATGAAAAACTGAACGAATTGGAGACGAAGATGAAAGTGGCTGGGTATATTCCTGTTCTTGAATTTGCGTTACATGATGTCGGTGATCACCAAAAGGAGAAGTTGTTGTTATGGCATAGTGAGAAACTGGCGATTGCATATGGTTTGATTAAAATGCCACGAGGGGTTCCGATTAGGGTTTTCAAGAACTTAAGGGTGTGTGGGGATTGCCATGAGGCCACAAAGTTTATATCTGCGATAGAGAAAAGGGAAATCATTGTGAGAGATAATTTGCGGTTTCATCATTTTAAGGAAGGGAAATGCTCTTGTGGCGATTATTGGTGACCTTGAGGTCCATAATTGCAGTGAGATGTTCATATACAACTAAGACAAATGAACTGTCCAAACCAAAACAAGTCGTCCGGTTTGAGATCCAAATGGTTTGGTTTTCAGACCCGAACCATACCATCTACCGTGGACATATATCGACCAGTGGTCTTTTAAACTAATTCTATGGTTTGACCTGCATTGACCTGTTAGAGACAAAATATAACCCATATTAGCAAATGGGTCGAAGTATACTTTGAAGAACCTAATTTGACCCTAAAGGTCAACTCAGGATAAAATCAAGCCATTTTCCAAGGTATGAGTTGACATATGTGTGATTTCCACTGACACATGCATTATTTTGCGTATTATTATTGTTGTTATGTAAGGGATTAAGAGTATTATTATATTCTGAGAAATAATATTATGTGCAGTGTCCTCTTTTTTATAAAGACATGACTTTCTGGATCAGTTATTCATTCACTGAGCGAAATTGTCTGAGGCGTTGCCGGTGATCTTGCTGAGGAGGTATAAATCATCAGATTGCTATAATACTGATTTATCAATTGGTTTCTGCTGTTTGATAGATCATCCAAAACTGTTATTTATTTATATTATTACATCTTACTACGAAAACAACACCCGCCCAGGCACAACTGATTGACAACCTTACCATCAAGACCAGCCATATCTTCTTCTTCTTTTCTTTTTTTTTTCTTTTTTTTTTTTTTAAATCAAAAGCAAATTTCAGTTTTCATTTTTAAATCCACGATTTGATGGATGGATGTTGATGCAGTGGAATGTTTGAGATCAGGTGCAAAGGCAGATGAAGGTTGAACTAAGCTGAGCTGGTCATAGGTAAGGTTGTATTTTTCATGCATTTAAATCTTTTTTTTCCTTCTTAAATTGTAAGTTTGTATACATTTTGTTGATTGTAACAGTTCAAATTTTGGAGATAAAATACTAAATACATTTTTATTTATTCATGTTATATCTGTCCAAGAATGTATACAATCAGTGGGTACAAATCTTGTTATACACCAGCAAGTCCCTCCTTGCTTTCATGATTGTATTGCAACAAGCCAACTTACCTTATGATCCTCGGCGAGAGGTTACTTGTCCCTACCCCTCGATTAGTGTTTTGAAGATTCGACCGGGTTCAATTATTTTCGAATTTTGTTAATGAGAGGTTGTTGTTTAATATTGTTATAAATTCTAAGATAGTGATTAAGTTAGTATGCTTGTTTTCCAATTATACATCATTGGTAGAGTAGTTGATACTTGTTTATACACGTGCATAAATTGCATAAGGTGTTTTTAATACAAAATCAATTTTAAGTAGAGAACCATATAATGCATTTGTGTGTAATGTTGACCAAGTATAACAAGGGTCGGGAGAGAAAAAGCGAGTGGGTAAGTTGTTGCATAACCGTTTTATGTATCAAAGCTAAAACAAACAAGTAATGTTTTTATATGGTTTTTACACTGTTCTACTCAAAATTAGTTTGTATCGAGTGTCCTCATGTACATGATACATAGATACAAAATTATCAATCCTAAACAATACAATTACAGGAATTTATGATTGTAAACTATGAAAACATAGGGTTGGCATAAAGCTTCTCGCCTAACAAAAAGTTAATTATTGTTCTTCTAATATTTACGATCCATATTTGCTTTTATCATTTAATGTAACCTTTTTACTTGAAAAATCAGAGTTCTTACAAATTCACTAGATGATCATATACATATAATTTAAAAAAAGTTAAAAAGATATATGTATAATATGAAACATTTTTTTTCCTATGAATTTATATAGTTACGTATGTATAATATGAAACTATTTTTTATATATATTCATAATTCATATTCATAATATTAATAACTAGAGTTATGCGCCGCCCGCGTTACGGGGCGCTAAACCAAATATTTTTTAGTTTAATAACATGCACGCATTTATTTCGGTTAGTTATAAATGCTACTTATAACACGATATAAAAAAGATGCATCGAGTTAACCAAATAAAGAAAAACACTATGATAGTTATGATAAAAAAAATAACTAAAACGATGGCAAGCGTGTAATTTAGAGTTGGGGGCAAAACAATAATTTGTCAGGACCAATTAGCGAGTGCTAGGCAGCTGTTTGGCACGAATAAAAACTAAATTGAGTAAACCAAGTAAAATAAAACACTACCATAGTTTTGCCCAAAAAAACTATGGCAACATTGCAATTTTTATCTTGGGTAAAATCGTAATTTTAAAATGGATGTAAAATAATATTTTGAACTGAGGGCAAAAACATTTTTTTATTTTGAATTGGGGGCAAAATGGTAATATTTTTATTGAGGCCAAAATCGTAATTTTTAGCTGGGGGCAAAACAAAAAAATTATTTTGAACTGGTGGCGAAATTGTAATTTTAAAATGGGAACCAAATTGTAATTTGGCAGGATTGTAGCGGTGGGCAAAAGTATAATTTTTTTAAACCAAGGCAAAATCGTAAATTTAAGCTGGGGACAAAGCATAAATTTAATTTCTAATTGGGGGCAAGATCGTAATTTTAAACAGAGGATAAAATCGTAATTTGGCAGGGGGCAAGATCGTTATTTTAAACAGGGGATAAAATCGTAATTTGGCAGGACTTATAAATAACTATTTTATAAAAAAAAAAAAAAAAAGAAACAAAAGTTGGCCACCACTTTTGGCCAACCAACAAACACAACTAGGGCTGTAAACGAACCGAACGTTCAACGAACAGTTCGTGAATCGTTCGGCGGGAAGTTCGTTTATGTTCGTTCGTTTAATAAACGAACGAACATGAGCAAGAAATTTCGTTCGATTAGTTAAATGAACGAACATGAACAAGGGTCTCGTTCGTTCGATTGTGTTCGTGAACGTTCGGTAAGGTGTTCGTGAACATTTGTTGATTTCGTTCGTTTATGTTGGTATGTTTGTGTTTTAGTTGAAGATCTTTATACTTACATATATTTTGTGTGCTTTTTATATTATTAAACTTTTATTTATTTTATTACCCTAACAATGAAAATATGAAACTCTCTTTCACCTTGTTTATCCACCATTTCCCTTTCATTTCTCATTTTTTACATCGGCGAATACGATCGACCCCTGTTCCACAATAAGGGATTCAAGTTCGAGTGCTACTCTCTGGGCCATCTATCTTTATCCTTCGTTGCGTTCGCCAAATTTATTTTGTGTTTGTTTATGTTCGTGAACCGTTCGCGAACACGCTTATTTCCTTAATGAACGAACACGAACATAAAATCTTGTTCGGTAAGTGTTCATGAACCGTTCGTGAACACAATTATTTCCTTAACGAACGAACCCGAACAAGGCCTTGTTCGTGTTCGTTCGGTTCGTTTACAGCCCTAAACACAACTATTCCCGTTACAAACTTATGTTTGTATGTATTATAAATATAAATGTAGATGTAAATATATGAAGACCAGAATAAATAAAAACAAAAATTGAACTACTAAATGAATCGATAAATAATATTTGAAACGAAAAAGGTACTTTTTTTAAAGTATCAAACATATTGTAAACTAGGTGTTGCCCCGCCCGCGTTGCGCGGCGATGGCCGAATAATGAGCGAGTGTTAGTTAGCTCATTGACACGAAAAACAATTAAATCGAGTAACCAATTAAAACAAAACACTTTTATAGTTTTGATAAAAAAAAACTAAAACAATGACAATATTGTAATTTTTAACTGATGGAAAGTTGTATTTTTTGACTGGGGTAAAATCGTAATTTGCCAAAAGCTAAAGTAATGGCAGAACTGTAAATTTGTCCCAGGGGCAAAATTGTAAATTTTCACAGGGCAAATTCGTAATTTTGAACTTGGGGTAACAACATAATATAAATTTGAACTAAGGGCACAGGCGTAATTTTAAGCTGGATGCAAAAGCACAATTTTATTTTGAACTGATGGCAAAATCGTAATTTTGAATTGGGGGCAAAAACATAATTTTATTTTGAACTGGGAAAAAAACGTAATTTTGAAATGAAGGCGAAATCACAATTTTTTTAATGGGGAAAAATCACATTTTTGAACAGAGGGCAAAATCGTAATTTTTAGTTGTGGGCAAAAACAACATTTTATTTTGAACTGGGGGCGAAAAGGTAATTATGAGCTGAGGGCAAAACCATAATTTTATTTTGAATGGAGGGAAAAATCGTAATTTTGAGCTGGGGACAAAAGCGTAATTTTATTTTGAGCTGTGGACAAAACCGTAATTTTAAAGAGGGACAAAAACGTGATTTTAGAACGAATATAAAATAATAAACTGGTTGGTCCAATTGGAGAGTGCCAGGCAAAGTCGTAATTTTGAATTGAGGGCAAGATCGTAATTTTGAGATGGGGACAAAAAGCGTAATTTTATTTTGAGCTGGGGGCTAAAACGTAATTTTAAAATGAATATAAAACAATAAATGTGTTGGTCCAATGGGGGAGTGCCATGCAGCTGCCTGGCACTATTCCCCCCAACTTACAAATGTATATGTAGTATAACTAGTAGATGCCACGCCCGCGTTGCGGGGCGATGGCCGAATAATTCTCAACCAATTAAAAAAAGACTACTATAATTTTGCTAGGAAAAAAAAAAAAACAAAAACGATGATAAGACCGTAATTTTGGGCTCAGGGCAAAACTTGAATTTTTCAGGACTAATGAGCTATTGTTAGGCAACTCCTTGAGACGAAAAAAAATTAAATCGAGTAAAACAATTAAAATAAAAAAACATTTATAGTTTTGGTAAAAAAAACTAAAACGATGGGAAAAACGTAATTTTTAACTGAGGGTCAAATCATAATTTTAATTCAGGGATAAATTGTAAACTAAATGGACCAACGGGGGAGTGCCAGGAAGTTGCCGGCACGACTGTAATTTTACACTGGGGGCAAAATTGTAATGTCACCAGGAAAACAAACAAAAACGATGGGGAAAATGTAAAGTTAAGTTGAGGGTAAAATCGTAACTTGGCTGTGAGAAAAAAAACTAATGGCAAAACTATAAATTTATACGGGGCAAAATCGTAATTTTGAACAGAGGGCAAAATTGGAATTTTTAGCCAGGAGCAAAAGCGTAAATTTATTTTTAAGTGGGGGTAAAAACATAATTTTGAACTGATGGAAAAATCGTATTTTTAAGGGAAAAAAACTAATGGCAAAACTGTAAATTGAAACGGGGCAAAATCTTAAATTTTTAACCGGGGGTAAAAGTGAATATTTAGCTGGGAGTAAAAGCGTAAATTTATTTTTAAGTAGGGGGCGAAAAGATAAATTTGAACTGATGGCAAAATCATACTTTTAAATCAGGATAAAATCGTAATTTTGTTGGGCCAATATGGGAGTGCCAGGCAGCTGAACTATTACCGGCTGACGTCACCAACTTATGTTTGTAGTACGTAGTGCAATAATAAAAAGAAATTATGGTATATTAAATGATAGAAAAGTATACATTATTAAATAGTAGGCATTAACAGAAAAAATAACCAAAAGCTTCAGAACTATTGTAAGGTGTTATAGTCTAAGGCTAGAGGGTGTGAAGGGCGTCACCCTTGTCACCTTACCAACGATAGCGTCGGTGGGGTGCCACCGTCCATACCCACCGATTTAAGAGGGGGCACCATGGTGGCTTCGCTAACATGGTAACGAAGAAGATTTGGCAGGATCGAGGGGTGATTGGTTGTAGGTGGGGGCGCTATAGTTTGAAGGGGGACTTTATCTCACACCCTGCAAGTTAAGAGAAGACGTGATAAAGCCCCCTGGCTGACGTGGCGCTAACGTGGCGTGATAAAGCCCCTAGAGGCTTTATCCCACACCCCATAGCCTAAGTGGTGCCGTTTGGTGCGGGTTCTAATTATCTAACATACATCGTTCTAAAACTTAGAATTAGATTTAGTGGATAAAAGTAGGGCCGTCAATTATTGACACGACCCGTCAACCCGATTCAAACCCGACACGATGAAAAAAGGGTTGGGTCGACTAACACGACCTGTTTTTTTCCGTATTAAAAACAGATCGGGTTTGGGTTGACCCGTTAACCCGTTTAACCATTTAGAAAAAAAAAATATTTTGCTTTTTGTTTTTTCCGTTTCAATTTTACATGATAGTCATAATAGCGTTACTTTTAACCCATTATATCTTTTACCTGTCACACTCATTCTCAGCATTAAACATGTTACCGATAACCCGTTTAAAACCTAACAACTTACTTATAAATCGTCAACTTCTATGACTCATTTAAAAATACGAGTTAAAGAGATCGGCCGGTCGGCTTCAGGTTGACCCGAATTTACATGCGCGCGGGTTAAGATTGAAATATTTGACCCGAATAATAATACAGATCGGGTTCGAGTTAAACATTTCAACCCGTCAACCCAACCAAATTTCAAAGTAATAAAGTTTTTTTTTTTTTTTTTTTTTTTTTTTGAGAAAATGGTTTTAAGGCAGTCTTTTGTGTGTTTGGTTGTTCTACTTCCATCTTTGAAAATTTCAAAGTTTTTGGAGGGACAATACCAAGGACGACGGCAGCACACCACCGTGAATCTCCACCAATGTCATTCACCACCACCAGATCTTCTTCAAGATCCTCCACCTCCCCCTTCCGCTCCCGAAAGTCATCGGACCCACCACCTGACACCACTCGCCGGACCACCAAACCCCAGGCAACTAAACCCTCTCAACCTCCTCCACTTTCTTCTTCTTCTTCTTCTTCACACAAAGTTAAAGAAAATGTCACTGTCACCGTCAGGCTTCGTCCCCTCAAGTAAGTTTGTTGTTTCACTTGAATTAGATTAGATGGGTTTGTTTTGTTTTTTTTATGCTTAAAATTAATAGTAAAAGTGATTGATCTGTGACAGTTCAAGGGAGATTGGGAAAGGGGATGAGGTGGCATGGTTTGCTGATGGAGATTATTCCATTCAGAATGAGTTTAATCCCGCCTTTGCTTATGGATTCGGTATAGTTTATACTTAGGGGGTGTTTGGCTAAGCTTTTTCACTTCTCCTTCTCAGAAGGACTTCTCCTTCTCAAGAAGTCACAATTTGTGACTTCTCCTTTTCTCCTTCTTGAAGACAAAAAACCACCTTGAAAAGTCCTTTTCATGCTTGTGTTTGGCTAAGCTTTCTCATCTTCCTAACTTCTCAATATTGTTTGGCTAAGCTTCTCCTTCTCAAAAAGGACTTTTAGCTCCATATAACTCAATAAGTCATTTTGAGAAGGAATCCCAAACACCACCTTATAGTTACATCCTTATTTTTATTTCTACTACAAAATCCCCCTTTTGCCTTCTAGTTATTTCTTTCAGAAAGGTGAAAGCTTTTTGGTTTCTTGATTTTTAACATTTTTACTCATAGTTGTCAATAGCCAGCGTAGCGGTTGCTATAGCGCGCCACATAGCGTAGAGGTCTAGGCTCACTATTAGGGTTGTAGCGATAATGGCGACAATTTATTTTTATTTTTTGTTTTTTTAATATAACTAGCAATTAAGTCTAGCTATAAAATAGCTGGATTTTAGGTTTTTGTTAAATATACATGTAAAATAGCATATATACCCAGGTATTTTGATATAATATACATATAAAATTTTAATTTTTTTTTTCTAGTGTATCGCTATTTATAAAATAGTTGTCCGCTATTAATAGCTATCTGCTGTGTAGCATGTAGGTACCTTATCGCTATGGATTCGGTATAGTTTATACTTTATAGTTGTATTTCCAATTTTGGTTTCTGCTACAAGCCCCTTTTTTGTAGGTTTTGTGAAACAAGAGAATGCTGATTTTTTTTTTTTTTTTTGATGTTTTCTTAGCTAATTGTGGTGGCTTTTGTTAGAAAGTTGAGAGCTTTTTGGTTTCTTGATTTTTGATGGTGTATAACTGCAGATAGAGTGTTTGGGCCTGCAACGACTACCAGGCAAGTTTATGATGTTGCGGCTCATCATGTTGTGAATGGAGCTATGGAGGGGGTAAATGGTAAGTGTTCTTTTTCTTTTTTGGAAATGTTTTAGATGAAACATATATTATATGTTAGCACTTTTATAGGAACAAACATATCCAACACTTCATTATCTTGGTGTTAAAATGTCCGCATCTGGAAAGCATAATCTGCAGCAATGCAATGCGATTCTTTGATGCGCTTTGATACGATCTGATGCAGCGCGTTATGCAGTTGACCAGTATTTGAACAAAGTAGACCATTAGTTGTAATGGGTCTGAGTTTCTATAATCTGATTGAACAAATCTGACCCTCGATTGTGCATGGGTTTGGTATTTGAACAAATTAGACCATCAACTAAAAGATGATGAGGATATTTTATATTATGGATTAAAAGTTAACGATTTAAAAATATTATCTATAAATAATTTTCTAGAATTTCTTAATAACAATTGTCTCGCATAAGCATTGGAGCGCCACCGGCCACACGCTCTTTAAAACCAAGTTCATTATAACATTCTTGTGTTCTTAATTACAAGCTGTAGGAGGTTTGAGCCATACAATCTTTCCATTTTCGAAATGCACTAATTTATCAAGACATTCTGTCTTTAGTTGTAGTTTTTTTTTCTTGTATTTGACATGTACGTATATTATTTCTCACTTCAAGGCTTAAGTACATATTTACTATTGCTTCTTTCACATGCTATCTATCGACCATGGAAACGAGTAGAAAACATCTAATTAACATGCTTACATACAGATTAAACAGTTCGGTGTACTTGTTTAATGCGTCTTATTATTATGCAGGCACAGTGTTTGCATATGGTGTGACTAGCAGTGGGAAGACTCATACAATGCATGTATGCCACTACAATGCTTCTATATGATCTGTCTTTTGCTTTGCTCTTTGTTTTTTTAAACGACAAAATACAAAACACTTGATGTGATTAGACCATTTTAAATACAAAACATGTCTTTTCTGCAACCTCTTGTGTTGCTAGTCATGTTTGGTTGACATTTAAATATAACTGTAGTCACTAATGATTTAATAAAAATCTAATGAATGTTTAGGGTGAGCAAAAGTCGCCTGGTATCATTCCTTTGGCTGTGAAGGACGTGTTTGGAATTATACAAGAGGTATATGCTAATGCTCCCCTTAATCTTTCATTTCTGTTTTTTAGTAGATTCTGTTGGGACATGTTTGTTTAACTGATATGCTGGAAAAACACTGTATTGCATCAGACACCTGGACGAGAGTTTCTACTTCGTGTATCTTATTTGGAGATTTATAATGAGGTTTGCACCTTTGTATTCCCGAATATATTAGCATCAAGGACTTGTCGTTTATCATGTCAATGCTGATGTGTTTCTTGTCTCTAGGTCATAAATGACTTGCTTAATCCAACAGGGCAGAACTTAAGAATTCGAGAAGATAGCCAGGTTTATAATGTCAAAATCATGTTACTCATTGCCCATTTAATGTTTGAGGTTTATAAATCCTTTGTCGGTCTCATATGGCTTCTGACAGGGAACTTATGTCGAGGGAATCAAGGAGGAAGTTGTTCTGTCACCTGCTCACGCTCTTTCACTAATAGCATCTGGGGAAGGTATGCTAATTTCTACTTATTTTTTATCAAAGATATATTTTTTAAATATATTATTTTGAAGCAACCAAAAGATGCAAAATTTAATTCTATTTCTTATGTTTATTCTTTCTATGGCTGCAGCACATAGGCACGTTGGGTCAAATAACTTCAACTTACTCAGCAGTCGTAGCCATACTATATTTACCCTGGTAATTATATTATCATGATCTTTCTAGCTAAATATAGTTTACATGTCATTTTATATAATAATGAGTTTTTTTGTCTATTCGATCACCAGATGATTGAAAGCAGTCCGTGCGGGGAGAATTTGGAAGAGGAAGTAACCTTGTCACAGCTGGTATTTAAATTACGCGCTTCATATTTAATTATTTATATCAAATCATGTTCATATTGGTTCATTGTCACTCTTTTTCTTGTAGCACTTAATTGATCTGGCGGGATCTGAAAGTTCTAAAACAGAAACAACTGGAATGAGGAGAAAAGAGGGTTCATACATAAATAAAAGCTTGCTTACTCTTGGCACGGTATGACTACTTGTTGCTTTTTCGACTTATCGTACAATGGGGTAAATATTTTGTTTCTTCATTGGTTGTTTACTTGCAAAATTTCAGGTGATATCTAAATTAACCGATAGTAAGTCTGCACACATTCCTTATCGGGATTCAAAGCTCACACGATTGCTGCAATCTTCCCTTAGTGGTCATGGACGAGTTTCTGTAAGTTCAAAAATATAATTTATTAGTTTCTGTAACCTTTTCTGCTAATTCAATAACATCTTTTGAACTCTTATGTAGCTTATATGCACTGTGACTCCTGCATCAAGCAACACAGAAGAAACACACAATACGTTGAAGTTTGCACATCGTAGTAAGCATGTGGAAATAAAGGCTTCTCAGAATAAGGTGATACTGGACACGCCTTTCGAAGAAAATCGTCTGGTTCTAGCAGTTCGTCTTACTTATTTGTTGTTTGTATTCTAGATTATCGATGAGAAATCACTCATCAAGAAATACCAGAAGGAAATTTCCAGCTTAAAACAAGAGCTTCAGCAGTTAAAGCGCGGTATGAAGGAGAATTCATACATGATGGCACCAAACCAAGAGGATCTCGTTAACATGAAACTTCAGGTTTGTTACAAGTTTTTCCCGATAAAAGTAGTTGTAAGCTGTGGAATTACGCACGTGTATGGTTAATGGTTTTACGTTACCTTTAATATGTGACAGTTGGAAGCTGGACAAGTCAAATTACAGTCAAGATTAGAGGAAGAAGAACAAGCTAAAGCAGCTTTGATGGGAAGGATTCAAAGATTGACTAAATTGATTTTGGTCTCCACGAAGAACACGATGGCGTCAAATATACCCGAAAATCCAGATCAGCGTAGGAGACATTCGTTTGGTGAAGATGAAGTATGTGTTATTTAGTACATTCAGTTGTATAAATTTCTATGCAGTTAATATCGCCGATGTATCGGTTATCGGTCCCCTGGTGAGACATCGGTGCAAAATATCGGTCAGAATATTATCGGTGATGTTGACCGATATCTCAGATTTTCTCGATATCAATACCTTTCTTCTTAGTTCTACCATTCGTCTTTCTTCTTATTGCTGCTATTAGTGTTTTAAGTCTTAATTGTTAATTGTTAGTGTTTTAAGCCTTAATCAGTTCCTACTTGTTATAATTGTTAGTGTTTTGCTAGTTGCCAAATGTTAATTTGTTAATGGTAGGAGATTATACTGAATTGTTAGGGTTAAATTGCTATATCTAAATTCTACATGATATTAAAATTACCATATATCCCACTGTGATAACCGATATCTCAAATATCCGTCCACCGATATCCGATTTTTTACCGCATTAACTGCTTAGATAAATTTTGAACATTTCTTATTAATAACCTTTATTACGGTTTTCGCTTTTTCAATAGCTAGTATACTTGCCGGAGAAAAAACGGGGGATCTTTATTGACGATGATGCCGGAAGCATCGATTCCGAGGTGTTGGAAAACGGGAAGTCTGATCTGGCGAATCTTGACGAGCTGGTTAAAGATTTTAGGAAGAACAGAAGAAAAGGAATGCTTGGGTGGTTCAAACTAAAGGTATGTTTCATAGCAATAAACTTTAACGTATACGTATAATAAAGTAGTTTTCTGAATTCTTGAGTTGTGTTTGCAGAAGCCTGACCATGTATCTGGTCTATCACCACATACTGATCATGAAAGCTCGACAAGTGATTCACCTACGTCTTCCAGATCATCAAAAAGTAAAGCTGCGTTTAGTGATACGAGAGATGGAGTGAGAAGTTCAGTTGGAAGAAAAGCGGATGACGTGGCGGTTGGTGATTTACTTCTGCAAAGAACACAAGCAGGCGACTTGTTTAGTGCAGCTGTTGGCAGTCGACGTTTACCTCCGGTGAGAAACTTTTCTTCTGTAATACAATTCGTCACGTTGGTATTGTTGTAGAATATAATTATTAGTTACATAAAATTATATCTGAAAAAAACGTGCGTGTCTCAGACCGGAACGACTATTACTGACCAAATGGACCTTATTCACGAACAAGTGAAAATGTTGTCTGGTGACCTGGCACTTTGCACTAGTTCCCTGAAGAGACTTTCAGAACAAGCGGTTAATAGACCCGGAGACTTGCAACTTCAGGTTACCTATTTTAAACGCATGTTTTTCACGTTAAGTTGAAAATTTCAGTTAAATGTTAGGCTGACCTCCATAACGCCGCTTCGATGGTCGTCTTTTTGTTAGGAACAAATGCAGAAGCTAAAAAACGAGATTAAAGGAAAGAAATCTCAGATACGTCTCCTGGAGCAACGAATGATCAGTTCCGTTGAAATGAATCCAAATAACTTAAAAGGCTTCGAGATATCTCAGGTAACATGTCATTTTACGTAATGATTAGTTCCGCTGTGTACTTGTGTTAACATAATGATTCATCGCCTTATCGTGCATGCATTTTAGGTTCCCTCCAAGCTTATTACTCAACTAAACGAGAAAACATTTGAACTTGAGGTAGGTTCTATGAATCTATTCTATATGCATTACGTTATCAAGTGGATAATAATGCTAACATAATAGCGCACTTTTTTGATATCTGGTAAAGATAAAAACTGCAGATAACAGGATTCTACAGGACCAGTTACAAGTGAAGGTATCTGAGAACGCTGAAATGCAACAGACCATTCTTTTATTACGACAACAATTGGAGTCGTTAATGGCGGACAACGAATCGAGCCCTCGACGAAAAAAGTATATTAACGAAGAAAAATACGCCAACGAAAGTACACCAACTAGTGTTATGAGTATGAACAAAGCATTCTCACAAGAAGACTCCATACATGGAAGTGGTGATACATTTCTTAATTCTCAGCTTCTAATGCAGGTTAGCTAAAACCCTTTTTTACTCTTATTTTATATTATTTTTTATGTTTTCTACTATTTTATTATATTATATAATAAATATTATCAAAGAATAAGTTGGATTACTGCAACGTCTGTTACATCGGAGCTACAATAACTTTTTTTTTCTTCTTTTTTTGTTGATTTTTGTCTTTCTTTTACTTTGACCCCTTAACTTTTAGTTTTTCACTTACACTCCCTTAACTTTTTAAAAACTTTACGAAATGTCATTTTGACCCCCCATCAGTTTTAAGTGCTTATTTGTATATATTTATGTGTTTGTATAAATTCAAGTTGGTTTACGTTTCGACGTAAATTTTGTCGGGTCAAATATAATACGTTTTCGCGCATATTTTTTGTGCGTTTTCAATTGGTCTACGTTTTGACGTAAATGTTGTTTGGAAACGAGTCGGGCCAAATATAATACGTTTTCATTAGACGGTATAAACTCGAGTTACTTTATGTTTTGACGGCGCCGTCCTTTAACTTAAAAAAACACTATTTTCTTACGTTTCAATGTAATATTTTTAGGAAATAAGTCGGGTCAAATATAAAACGTTTTCGTGCTTATTTTTATGTACTTTTTCAGTTGGTTTACGTTCTGACGTAAATTTTGTTCGGAAACGAGCCGGGTCAAATATAATACGTTTTCATTAGATAGTATAAATTCGCGTTACTTTACGTTTCGACGTCGCGCAAAGCACGTGAGAAATTTACTAGTTTATATTATGTTGCAAATTGAGTTGAATCAGGCGACTGAGATAGAGACGTTGAAGAAAGAAAAGGCCCAGATCGCTGAAGAAAAAGACGGGCTTATGATATGCAGCCAGAAACTTGCCGATGAAGGTTCATACGCGAAGGAGCTTGCTGCCGCTGCAGCGGTCGAGCTTAGAAACTTAGCTGCGGAAGTAACAAAACTTTCCTATCAAAACGCCAAACTCAACGCTGAGCTGGCGGTTACCAAAGAAGCCTACGATAACTTATGTAAAAAGAATAATGATATCGGTTCTCGTCAAGATGCATGTGTGAAAAAACCGGAAGACGGTTTACTTGTAGAAGAGTTGCGGAAAGAGCTCAATGCAAGACACCAGAGAGAAGCTTCGTTGGTTGGTGCGCTTTCGGAGAGAGATAAGTTGGAAAGCGAGCTAAGAAAAAGACTAGATGCTGCGAAACGACACGAGGAGGATTTGGAAACTGAGCTGGCAAACATGTGGACCCTTGTTGCAAAGCTGAAGAACTCTGCTAGTTCGGAAAATATCTTGGCTGATCAATCGTCAACTGTACGATGCAATGTAATTTTTCAGGAAGATGACGAGACACAGTCGCTTAATGATATAAGACGTATGTATGATAAAGAAAAAGAAAGGTGTCGGGAACTCGAGCGTTATGTTTCAAGACTGAAGGTACTCGTTTTCATTCACTATCGCACATTTTGATTATGCGGAAAGTGTTAAAATGTACAACTCGATTTTCATCGTGTCAGCAGGGTGATGATATTGCTGATCTGGACATTAATTCACTGGAGGAGCTCCAAAACCTTAATGTTGAGGCGATAACCAAGATCTGTCACGCAAAGGTAATGTAGAGATTGGCATGATACTTTATGTACGTATATATGTATTTACGTATACGATGTGCATACACACATTCTTTTACTAACAAGTTCGTTGATTACGCAGGCATCATACAGGTGAGGATGCTTATATAACGCAAAAATCATGAGGCAAGATTTGTGTAGCTAGCTGCGGAAATCATTTTGTAATAGATGTATTTATTTCTTCAAAATTTCCATGTACTCAGAATGTACATTGTGACTACTAAAAGTTACATCTTGTAACAACTGACTATTATGTATTTACCGGCACAATATAATAATTATTTCATGCATATTTTACATCCGAGTCTGGAACCTTTTTATTCATCAACCTTTTCTCAAGTTACTATGCAGCACAATAGGCTTGTAAGATGTCCATGTTGGATTCATCCGGCTTGCAACGTCCTCGACGATCTAGAGCTCCATCATTTACGCTGTTAATAAACAACAAAAAAGTTGATAAAAAACGCTATGTTTTAGTAGTTAAGAAATCATAAAAGAAAGAGTCGGGACTTTGGGAGTTTGCTGCAGTTTGCAGGAGCCCATCCTATCCGTTGCTTATCGTTGTCGTAGATGATGAGTTTGTCATGGAACGATATGTCTGCAAACAGTCAAATACCAAGTAAAAAGCAGCTTTATTATGCGTGTATACACTGACGAATGATAAGTTTGTTTGACTGATTTGTATCTTAAGCTTATTACCTCCAATTAGATTAACACTTTCAAGGCCGACTTCTGAACCATTCAAGATCCCAAGGCAGGCGTTACCATATTTCTGTACCAACATATGCAAATGTTAAACAACATTGTGAATAAAGAACTGTTTTAGTTTTCTCATGACTCCTTACACTAATGATGAGGTATGCTTCGGGGTCCATCTGAAACCGAACATTCTTTGATTTTGCAAAGCTCAAAGTTATTGGGTTGAATAAGTTTTTGACGTCTTGAATCGACTTGAACGGTTTTGATCCTTTCCAACATACCGGGAGAGTTTTATCTTCATTTGCATCGTAAATCTGCTTTCCTTTAAGGTCATTCATAAGCTGCAGCACAATATATTTACCCAATAAAAATATAATTAAAATTAGACATACCCATTCAAAATACTTCAAATTTAAAATACTTCAGATTGATGGAGAAGTATAGGGAGAAGAAACGAGACCTACACATGGTGTTCATTGATCTTGAAAAGGCCTATGACACTGTGTCACGTAGACTGATTTGGGATAGTTTGGAGAGTAGAGGGGTTTCTGGGAAGTATATAGACTTAATTAAGGATATGTATGTTAGGACTGAGACTACTGTCCGAGCGCCTGTAGGGGATACTGATTCTTTCCCTGTGGAGGTAGGACTTCACCAAGGGTCTGCTTTGAGCCCTTTTCTATTTGCAGTTATCCTAGATGAGTTGACAAAGTAAATTCAGGAGGCTCTTCCGTGGTGCCTGCTTTTCGCAGATGATATTGTGTTAGTTGCTGATAGTAAACAAAGCCTAAATGCGAGGTTAGAAGACTGGCGAGCAGCTTTAGAGGGCAAAGGTTTAAGGATTAGTAGATCTAAAACTGAGTACCTGTATTGTGATTTTAGTGGAGTAGATAACGATGAGGACATTCAGATCACCATTGATGGGCAAGTGGTTCCGCCGGTCAATAAGTTCAAGTATCTAGGATCGTTTGTTCAGAGGGATGGGGAGATAGATAGTGACGTTGCCCACCGCATCCAGGTTGGATGGTGTAGGTGGAGAGCTGCCACTGGGGTATTGTGCGATAGGAGGTTCCCAACAAAATTGAAAGGGAAATTTTATAGGGTTGCAATTAGACCTGCTATGTTATACGGAACCGACTGTTGGGCCATTAAGGAAGTACAAGCACGCAAGATGGAGGTGGCAGAGATGAGAATGCTAAGATGGATGTGTGGGCACACAAGGTTAGACCGGATAAGAAACGATGTTTTTAGGGAGAGGTTAGAAGTAGCTAGTATATCAGATAAGATAAAGGAGGGAAGATTGAGGTGGTTTGGGCATGTGAAGAGGAGGCAGACGATAGAGCCCGTTAGAGTGGTTGAAACTCTCGAGGTGGAAGGGAGGAGGAGTAGAGGCAGACCCAAAATTACTTGGGATGAGCGGATTAGGCAGGATTTGCAAAAATTGCACCTCTCTGAGAACATGGTCCATGATAGGAGCTCGTGGAGACATAGGATTAAGGTTTTCTAGGAGAGGGTACAATTGTGTTTTTAGGTATAGTGTATGGTCGTAGATATGTATCTATTTGTATAGGCTGTTTGTGTTATATTTGTCTATTTACCATGCAATCTTTCACCACTCATGTTATATTGGTAGCTTCATTCACACACACATACACCTAATGTTCTATTTATTTCTTTCCTGGGTGTTTTGGAGCCGAGGGTCTCACTGGAAGCAGCCTCTCTATCCCTAGAGGTAGAGGTAAGGTGTGCCTACATCCCACCCTCCCCAGACCCTACCAATAGCTTTGCTATTTGTGGGATTTTACTGGGTATGATTGATTGATTGACTAAACTTTGTTTATTAAATAACACCATTATACCCTTATCTTTCGCCTTACACTATGAAAACACAATATCTGAAATCTGCAAAAAGTCAAGAATTCTTAAACTCACCAATGATACGAGAGCGTTATAAGCTTTTGCACTAAAGTAAGTGTAGGTACTTCCGCTATCAAACACTATCGGTAGACCTTTTATTCCACTTGTTTTTCCGGCAACAAGTAGCTCAGCAGCTCCTAAGTAGTAGTGTTTTCTGATAAAATTTGATAAGTTATGACAATTTATAATCTGCAATAAATAAATAAATAAATAAATAAATAAATAAATAAATAAATAAATAAATTTTTACTCTATTTTGGTTGTTGACATGGGTATCCAGGTGACCCCTGAAGAAGGGACAAATTCATCTCCGAAAAACAAATGTCCGTCTCCTTGCGCGCTAAGACAATGAGCCACCACATTTTTTGTCACACCGAGTTCGTTTAATTGGCGTAAGATGCTTGCTTTGCCTAACCCTAGACCAAGGACTCCATCTGTGTAAGGTGGGTTCATTGAGGCTTCAACTGCTTGATCGTAACCACATCTAAACGTATGAAACTAAGATGCTATGAGTCATGCTTTATTATTAAATAATAGATCACAAAAAATAGAAGAAAAATAGGCTGACCCAAATGCAAGACGAGGTTCGACTACAGTTCCATTGGTGTATTTTAAGCGAAACTTGTCATTGACCAAAAGGCCGAGAGACGACCCGTGATCGGCATACTGAACTTCGTAGTCACACTGATCCTTCGGAGACTCACAGTTGAGTGTTTCTGGCCAGTGCACAGATGCACACAGTGGGTCCATGCATGTCACAAGGTTTTTGTTAGGCTTATAATGCTTGTGAGGAGCCTACAAAGATTAAGAAAACAATTGCTTGATTGTTGCTTTAAATGTTAAATATACACACATCCAAATGCTTTGAAAAATAATAATGCTTACGGTTTTTAAAGATATAAACGCAACGTACTTTTTCTTAGTCATGATTTAAAAGGTTATTATGTGTATGTATGTAGGTTGAATTTGTTTACCCAAAGTAATGAATACGTTTATTTGATTATATATATTTACAATACAAAACAAAAGAAACAATGCAATAATACTATTAAAAGAAACAAGATTAAAATTTTCAGAAACTAGAAGAGTTACCGGGAAGCATTTGGTGCAAGGGGCATCACACTGAAGCCAAGTGAGATCACTGCCAGTGTCGAGGTCCAACCAATAAGGTTTCGGTGGATTCCCTATGTTCACTGTCACATAATAGTACCTGCATATACAAGTGGACCTCTTCCCTTTAATCACCAATATTAAGACCCATAACTTCCATCTACACAAACAATCTACAATATTCTATACAATTTACAAGACTCTGCCGCTAATTTAAATGGCATGTTTCACTATTATTCGTTGCTCCTGAAAAGTTTAGTTAGGGAATTAACCCAACTAGGATCACTCCTACAGGTTTGTGAGGAGTATTAGTGTAACACCTGGCCGCGTATACCAACCAATATTGTCTGTTTTGCCAACTAAGAGCTCATATAGTTGTTTTTGGTTACCCGGTGAAAAATTCCCAAGCGGGTTGGGCTCACTCAAGCGTGCTTAATTGTGGAGTTCTCCTCTCATCCACAATCAGTGTGCCCAAAACGCGTTGTTATGGCCCAACGTCTCTCTCAAGGACTAGACAGAACGATGTGTGATTCGCCTAATGTGTTGAAATCAACCACTTTCTAGTTTCTACCTAAACGTATTTGTTACGTGACGAAAGCTTGACAAATGCCCATTATACCTAGGTGTCATGCTCTGAAATACTCATATTTTCACTCTTTTAGGATGCATAGAATACTCCCACTCAAGAACCAATTTTACGCCACAACTTAGCAAACAAATATACCAACTTTGAACGCAAATTCGGGCTCTTATTCTCACAAGTAAGTTAGAAAAACAACAAGATTTCCATAATCAACAACCGATCTTAAACTCGACAATATGAATGCTCAAGTAATCATGTCAAACATTTATGTGTAGCTTGATGCCAATAATTTTGCATACTAAACAGAATTCCATGATCACTTTTGGAGATCAATATAAAAATTACATAAACTCTGATTCAATAAACCTACAACACATGGTTGTAAAAATCCCGACTAGTCTCCGATTAATCACTAATCAGATGTTCACCGATTATGGCCGATTAATCGATAGGCAGTCAATGGCGGTCCAATTCTGGCCAAATTTCGACCAAACATCATAAATTCTCGCCAATTACTTAAAAAGATGGGTCAATGAGGGATTAAAAACATGTCTATTTTAAAAAACTACATATAAAAATGTTTGTGTGTACATATATAACTAAAAATTACATATAAAAATCCCAATCCGATTAATCCATATTAATCCCGATTAATCACTAGTCACTACCCCACCGACCGACTAGCGCCTAGCGATTCTTACAACACTACCTAAAAAAGTAACATATAATCTACTTTGTAGCGAGTACTCGGAGCCTAGGCCGGACCATGGCAAAAATAAGAAAAAAGCACACATTAATAACAAGGGCAAAAAGGTCCTAAAGTTATAGATATCAAATAAATAAATTCATATGATGAACATCATCAAGAAAAGATAGATAGATACAAACATACCCAGTAGGATAAACATTTCCGGTGACTTGAAAGACGATGGAGGAGAATGATTGGTGGCCGGAAGTTGCAGAAGAATAACAACCGGTTAACAAGAAAAAGAGGGGTAGGATGAAGATGAATCTTGAATGCATGTTGAGTGATCACTTGTTCATAAAGTTTGATAAAAGTTTATAGACAATGAGTTTGTGATGACTAGAGTAGACCTTGACTTTGTATATGTCTGAACTGGAGTGAGTTTTGACCACACTATTTCTTATCTTGTTGACAAATAGTTTATGTATGCATACTAGGTGTTGCCCCGCCCGCGTTGCGGGGCGATGGCCGAATAATTTTTAACCAATTAAAAAGACAGTGCCATAGTTTTGCTAGAAAGAAAAAGTAAAAAGAGTGTTAGGCAGCTCCTTGACACGATTTTTAGCTGGGGCAAAGTCATATTTTTATTTTTACTTGGGGGAAAAATCAAACTTTTTTCCCGAGGGTAAAATCCTAATTTTTAGCTAGGGGAAAACCGTATTTTTATTTTGCACTAGGGGCAAAAAAACGTAATTTTGAATTAAGGGTGATATCGTAATTTTGAACCAAGGGGAAAATCGTAAATTTTAGCTGGGGGCAAAAGCAAATTTTTATTTTGAATTGAATGCAAAAGACGTAATTTTAAACTGGGGGAAAAACCGTAATTTTAAAGTGGGTATACAATAATAAACTGGTGTAAAATCGTAATTTTGAGCTGGAGGAAAAAGAAAATTTTATTTTGAACTGGGGCGAAAACGTAATTTTGGCTGAGGGTAAAAGCGTAATTTTTTTACCGAGGGCGAAATCGTATTTTCGGTTTAGCTGGGTGTAAATTCATATTTTTATTTTGAACTGGGGGAAAATCTTAATTTTGAACCGAGGGTAAAATCGTAATTTTGAGGGAGGGGGAAAACGATAATTTTATTTTTAGCTGGGGGCAAAACAGTAATTTTAAACTGAGGGTGAAATCGTAATTTTGAAGCGAGGGAAAATCGTAATTTTGAGCTAGGGGCAAAAGGATAATTTTATTTTGAACTGGGGGCGAAGACGTAATTTTAAACCGGGGGCAAAACCGTAATTTTAAAGTGAGTATAAAATAAGAAGCTGAGGGTAAAATCGTAATTTTAAAACCTATGGCAAAATCGTAATTTTGAGCTGGTGGCAAAAGGGTTATTATATTTTTTAGTTGGGAGAAAAGCATATTTTTAAACTGGAGGCAAAACCGTAATTTTAAAATGGATATAAAATAATAAAATGGCTGGTCTAATAGATAAGGGGCGGCCGCCCATTTCGACCAATGGCAGGGAAACACTATTCCCTGCCATTGTTTTTGTATATGTTATATATAATAATAATAGTTGAGCACGGTAATAATAATAGTGGACCATAGATGTCAAATGAACAACAAGGTAGTAGGTACCGTATAAACATGTGTTTGTTTGTTTTCGATCGGTGTAATCTTTTCTCTTTTAGTTACTATAGAGAGTATCAGTACTGTAATTAATCGAATTAATACCGACTAAATTCCTACCACGAAGCGTGAGGGAATATCACTAGTCTATACTATATAATAAAAGAAACCTGTTTTGGAACACTTGTCATTCTCTCATTTAATTGATTAAAATTATTAATAATACTAATAATAATAATATTTAATCTAATCTAATACAAATAATAATAATATTTAATCTAATCTAATAATGATAAGAATAACAACAAATTAAAACGTATCCTTCTGCTATTAAATAATAAATTAAACTGAAAAAAATAATACTAGCTTTAAGATGTTGGATATACTTAAGTCAAATATTATACCTTGAAAATTAAATAAACAATGCCCGATTTTTTTTAACTATCAATATGGATTGTCTAAGTTATCATATCCTTTAAATTTTATTCTGAAAACAATGTCTAATTTATTAACTTTCTATAAAGGTAATATATTAATTTTACATAAAATTATCTTCAAATTATTTAAATAAATTCATTTTATTATCGATACTAGGTTATAACCCCGTGTATTACACGGGGTTGAATAAATAAATTTTATATACTAAATAATA
This sequence comes from Helianthus tuberosus, assembly GCA_030545235.1. Lineage (NCBI taxonomy): Eukaryota > Viridiplantae > Streptophyta > Magnoliopsida > Asterales > Asteraceae > Helianthus > Helianthus tuberosus. Next base: position 11,306,731 of record CM060412.1, on the reverse strand, counting down.
AAATAAAATTTATCTTTAAAACCTAAAGTTATATCCTTAAAACCACGTGTATTACACGGGTTGAATAAATGTAATATTTGTGTCACTTGTGTCATATTTGGGTGGATATTGGGCAATGATGGTGACAAACCCACCGAGGGGGGTTCGATCCTGAGCCGCACCTCGGTTTTCATCCGGCTGTTACATGGGCGACTCTTTAGGTGTGCGGAGAGGACTTCCTCACAAGGCCCGTTTTTTTTTCGAGGGCACAAGATTTTTTTTTTTTTTAAATCGATATATATATGTCATTTAAAAAAATTGTACACACATAACAAATCCAATATAAAGGCCCATTATCAAATGCATTTGTATTCTTTATAATTTACCCAACTTAACAATAGGTTTATTGGTCCCAATCCAATACTAATATGATTAAAAAAAAAACAGAAATACGCAGCGGCTATAAAGGCCCATTATCAAATGCATTTGTATTCTTTATAATTTACCCAACATAACAATAGGTTTATTGGGCCCAATCCAAAACTAATATGATTAAAAAAAATACGCAGCGGCATCTGCAGAAAGAAGTTTTTCAAAGTTGAAGTTGTTAAAATCGTACTTACGATCTACAATATCACAAGATAGACTTAGTGGGTTGGCGATGATAGTTATCGAGAACGAAGTTTTAGATAATATAAACTGTTAAGAGTTGATCCAACAATTTGCTATGAAGAACGCAATGAGTGCTGCACGAATCATTGGTTAGCTATTAACTTATTATTTATTACGGTATGTAACTCATTAGAATACTATAATTTTGTCATTATCGTAATTGCATTGTTTATCAAATACTACAATTTTTGTCATTTTCGTAATTATATTGTTTACCGTTAAAACATATAGGCCCATTTTTCGAGCTCGAACAGGGTACGTGAATTTTCAGAGACGCCACTGGGCTGTTACTTCAGCGAGGCAACTCGTGTGGAGGCAGTACGGTTTCCGGGGGATCGCCGTAACCAAGTCTGGCCAACCCAGCGCGGGCCCGGTTAAGACAACGTAAGTCTAGGCAGACTTGGCTAGGGTCGTCGATTAGGCGGTGTGACATTGGGTCACTCAAAAAGAAAGTCACCGTTCAAAAAAAAAAAGAATAAATATAATGTTGTTTACCAAATAATAAAATAATACATCTTTAAAAAACCTCATTTATTATACGGGTTGAATAAATGTAATTTTATATATCAAACAATAAAAAAAATCACATCTTTAAAAATATGCGCATTACACGGTTTGAATAAATGTAATTTTCTGTACTAAATAATAAAAAAATATATATCCTAATTATCCATTAGATATTAAACTAATAATATTTAGTAGGAGGGTTATTTATAATATAAGATATTAATTTAAATAATATTTAGTATGAGAGTTATCTATAATTAATTAGAAGAAATTAAATTAAATTAATAATTATCTATAAGAGATGGCCTAATATGATGACAAGTGTCCCTAAAGTGGTTTCTTTTATTATATAGTAAGATTCGCAATACATCAAAATGGTTAATTTATCTATAACGTTCTATAAATTAGTCTGTTTGTATCCCGATACATCAAAATGGTTAATTTATATATAACGTTCTATAAATTAGTCGGTATGTATACTTTTCACCGTAATTAATATTTACATATAAGATTCCTGCATATTTTTGTGTGTTCTTTTAGCTAAGAAACATCTAAATGATCATGTATTTATTTACTTATATGCGTATTAAATTAGATTAGATTATACAGGATAAGGGATTATACAGTTATTATACCAATAAGCTACAATATGTATATTATTAGATATATAATATATCCACATAATAAATATAAATGGATCGTTTTGTCATATAGTAGAATCAATATATATTGTTTAGTATAACGGGTTATTTATTAATTTTATTTACTTATATGCGTATTAAATTAGATTAGATTATACAGGATAAGGGATTATACAGTTATTATACCAATAAGCTACAATATGTATATTAGTAGATGATATATAATATATCCACATAATAAATATAAATGGATCGTTTTGTCATATAGTAGAATCAATATATATTGTTTAGTATAACGGGTTATTTATTAATACCAATTTCAATGATTATTAATATACAATTATTTTCATTTTTCCTCTTATCTCTTATTTATTTAATTTTCTTTTCTCAACTATTTTTGTTTTGTTTTTACTTATCAATAACTATTTAATATTTCATTGATTTGGCTACGTGTAACACTCAAGTTTCTAACCTATTAATAAATAAAAAACAAAGTAAAATGTTATAACTTATGTAATACACAAGTTTCTAACCTAATAATAAATAAATAAACAAAGTAAAATATAATAAAAATTCTATAGCACATCAAAATTCATTTTCCAAAAACATATATTGACGACTATGTGTGTTAACCGATTACATTATATGTATTCAAGCCGTGTAATACACACGTTTATTAAATCTGTGCAACGCACGTGTTTTTAAAGATGTACCTTTTTTATTACTTAGTATATAAAATTAATATTTATTCAACCCGTGTAATACACGGGGTTCTAACCTAGTATTGTTTAAAGTATATGCGATGAAATTCAAACTTAAAATACATAATATATAATAATCTATTTTATTTGTATTATTTATCATCCATGAATTTAATATATATATATATATATATATATATATATATATATATAACAAAATTTTATAAAAAGAATAATATTATATTTTATTTGTACTATTCATCCTCCTAGGATTTTAGTATACACAATAATAATAATAAACGAGTAGAAGCTATAATTTAAATATAAAGCTTTAAATGAATTGAGCTCAAAAAGTTTATGAGAAAACTAAATAGAGGATATTTTATAGAGTTGATTGAGGTCAAAAAGTTTATGAGAAAACTAAATAGAAGATTTTTTATAGAGTTTGAGAGGAAATTTGTGAAGTGAATGATGAAAGAGGGTTGGATATTTATAAAGTGGGAATGAATTTTTTTTAATATTGTAACAATCATATCACTATTAGAATCCTTTTCCACGCCCGAGATAGTCATCACAAAGAAACTCATCACCACCGTGAAAACATCGCATGCGGCGGTGTTTCATGGCCATCACACTCATCACGGTCCTGGAACTTGGGGCACCCCCATGCACCCTAAGGGCCTATGTGAATCAATATCATCCACTGAGTAAAAATTTATATGGCCCAAATTTATTTTCACCGTTTGTACAATTAACATGGTTTATACAGAATCATAACTTAGACAAGAAACCACAAAATATTACTCACGACTCAAACAATCACAATGATCATCAAGAAAAAAAGGTAAAAATTTATACGACGTTAACAGTATGGAAATAATTAATGAGAAAAAAAGTAAAAGTTTATACTACGTTAACAGTATGAAGATTTCCACATAATGCAACACATGAAAACTACTATAATTTTAATACAAGGGCCGACTCAAAATATTATATTATAGGCTCGAAATAGATAATAAAATTGTGTCGCAACCCCCGATCCCTTATTCCCGGGAACGGGCGGACGCGATCTCAGAGTTTTGGGTGGTATCAGTTATTTAATCTCGCAGCGGAATTTACATCAGGACCGTAGTTAGGAAATGTTTATCAGAGTAAAACCACCATATTTCATATTAATAATCACATAGGTAAAACCCAAGTTTCTTATTACAATACATTTATAGGGATAAACCCTATCTTATTGAATTTAAAACATCGTTTATTAGGTAACTTTTATAGCCACATTATCCCCAAGCCTTTAGTGCTCTCCAGCTGGCTTTTTACTAATTGGCTGTCACATTGGGTTACCTGAAACGCGTTTTAAAAACATTTGTCAGTCGGAAATACTGGTGAGTGAATCCCAGTTTAATCAAGAAACATTTTATCAATTAAAACAGTATTGAGAGCGATCACATTGTTTATGTCTACACAATTACTCCATTTGGTACTATCAATCCACTGACTTGTGGGTCATATTACACATTGGCTAACTCATTGTCCAATGGTAACGTACTGTCAACCTTGACTTACTACTCACAATGTAGTAAATTTTGTATACAAAACCCCAACATACCGGCAGTAATTGAAGAACAACAAAGACTCAATCACCGCTTAATCACATTGTAAAACATTTAAGGTTTTGTAAAATATTACAAAAAGGTTAACAAAAAGAGGATAAACTCACTTTGCTATCTTAGGCCTTTCGTAAGGGTTTCCTGGATATAATCTATAATTTATACAGCTGGGGCATTGGTTAAACCAAATGGCATGACAGTAAATTCATTTGACCATACCTTGTTCTAAAAGCGGTCTTAGGAATGTCCTCTTCCTGTACCTTTAATTGATGATATCCTGACCTTAAATCATTTTTAGAGAAAAATCGAGCTCCTTGTAGTTGATCAAATAGATCATCGATTCTCGGTAATGGGTACCGATTCTTAATCGTGACCTTGTTTAATACACGGTAGTCAATGCACATACGCATTGATCCGTCCTTTTTAACGAAGAGTATCGGCGCTCCCCATGGCGACGAACTTGGTTGGTGGATTTACTTGAATTACCTTTTGATCACATAAAATATTGGCTTTATTGGCTATTAACCAATCCATTCCTAAAACAACATCAAATCCTGCCAGATTCATAGGATACAGGCTTGCAATAAATTTCTGATTTAAAATTTCTATGTTTGCTCCCTGCAAGATTTCAGAAATCCTAATGGTTTCTCCATTGGCTGTCTCTACTAAGCATTCTAGAGGTAGTTTAGTTAATGACTGATTTAAAATTTTGCAAAACGATGTATTAATAAAACTTTGGTTTGCACCAGAGTCAAATAATACCTTAGCAAAAACATCATTAACTAAAAACGTACCAGCTATGACATCTGGAATCATCTTGGCTTCATCTGCAGTCAAAACAAATGCTCTAGCATTTTTAGTGTTCTTGTTGTCTGGAGCTGGAGCTAATTTCGGACAGTTTGGCCTGATATGACCTTTTTCTCCACAGTTATAGCATAATCCATTACTGGATTTCTTCCTGCAATTTTCTTCCTTATGTCCTGGCATCTTGCAATAATTGCAGAGAGTGGAGCATTTTCCCGAATGCTTTTTCTTGCAGACCTTGCAGTATGGTGAAGAGGTAGAACCCATATTCCTACGATTGAAATTTCCGGAACGGAATTCTTGTGTAAGCCTTTGGGTTAAGTTCCTCCTCTGATCTTCTTCTCTAGTACGGACTAATTCATCAGTCAAGGTATTTGCTAGTTCTACAGCTTCTTCTATATTTTGAGGTCTAGCTTCCTTGACTATATGTCTTATCTCTCCAATTAATCCCCAAATATAACGGGAGATTAACACCGGTTCTGGTGAAGCAAGGGTTGGCACTATTCTAGCATATTCAAAGAATAACTTCGAGTACCCTTTACTATCCACACCAGTCATCCTAAGATTTAGGAATTTGTTTGCTATCTGTTCCTTTTCATTTGGAGGGCATAACTTCCTTTCTACCATATTCCTAAATTCTTCGCAATCCATACTATAGGTGCTATCACTTCCTTTTGTTTGGAGAATAGTGTTCCACCATTCTAGTGCTGCATTCTTAAACAGATTAGAAGCAAACAGTATTTTATCTTCTTCAGCACATTTGCTTATCCTTAAGACTGCCTCAGTCTTTTCTATCCAGCGTAGAGCTGCAATAGGTTCTTCATTGCCCGAGAATTCTATTGGTTTACAGGACCAGAATTCTTTGTATGAACAACCGTAAGGCACGGTTCTTCTTCTTTTGGGAATAGGCATTTGAAGTATAGGCCCATTGTTTACGTTGTTTTCTGGTTCACTTGGTCCCTTACTGCTATGCTTACTTTAATTATCAGCATCTTTAACAGTTTGAAAAATAAAAGGCATTGCATCTATAATTCCCTGTGCTACTATGTGTTGGATAGCACTATTGTCCACTTGATTGTTATTGTTATTGATGCTTGGATTCTCATTAACCACGTTAATGTTACTCTGGTTATCATTATTCAGATTTCCTTGATTTTCTTCGTTGGCCATCTGAATTTTAAACATTTACCCCATATTAATATCACAAATAATAATTAATATAGTAATTCACATGATACGCAAACTAGCCAAAAACGTCGATCATTACGACTTATATTCTATTTTCATATACTATGCGTCTATTACACACTAGTACTGAAATAAAGGTTACAATACCAACAGAAAGAAAATTACACTAATAGTACTATGCATCCATACACATATAACTTTATTTTATTTTTATTTTATTTTCTTATTATTATTATTACTACTACCATTTCCTCCATTCTCACATTCACGGGTATGGATTCATCCAAAAATCCATATTGCGTTCATCGTATTTCCATACGAGACGCTCTCCCACCTGACGCATTCTCTCACTGCTTTCTAAAATTTCCTCCCCGAAAGTCCTAAGTTCTTGGACGTTTTCTGCACTCATTGGGGGTGCAGGTTCTAGGACTGGGTTTGAAATCTGGGGTGCGGGTTCCTGATATGGGGGTAAAAGTGCCTGAAATCGGTAAGGATCTTCTAAGAGTTCCCTGATGTAGTTATCATGGTAATAAGGATCTAAAGGGTCCATACCTGAATAGGCTTCTATAGGTGTGTCTTCAGGGATAGAGTAACGTTGAACATAGTCCCTATTTTCGTCCCACCAGGGGTCGTAATTTGGGTCTAGAGGGTTTGGTGCAGGTACCCTAGGGATTTCTTCTGGGTTAAAGTTGTGCATCTCCACTTGGTTGTCAGGATTTTCTATCTCCATGGGTTGTTCTGGGTTTTGTGGTTGTGGGGCTACTTGTTGTTCCAGACTTGGGTCAGCAGCAGTTGTAGCTAGGATATGGAAATTAGCTAGGCTTCTATTAAGCATATCCTGTGTATGGGCATCTGTCTCTCGCTTAGCAGCTGCTAGAACTCTTTGCTGTTGCAATTTTCTCATTCTCTTCCTACGAGCAAAAGCTTCCTTACTGAACCATCCTCGTTTCTTATGAGGGAATGGCTCTTCTGACTGAGCTCTAAAAGCTAACACTCTTTCTTCCTGATCATCAGTATACCCCGAAAGGGCAGGCTGTGACGAGGTACCTTCACTCCTAGGTGATTCAGACAACTGACGACTCATGTTTGAGATTTCTTGATCACTCATACTGTAAACTAACAAATAGTCAAATAACACATAACAAATAATCACAGTTATGCATATATTTCTATTATTTCCTAACACAAAATTTAGAACTTAAGTGTTAGCAGAACACTTCTTTGGCTCAGACCAGTGGCTAGGTTCTGATACCACATTCTGTCGCAACCCCCGATCCCTTATTCCCGGGAACGGGCGGACGCGATCTCAGAGTTTTGGGTGGTATCAGTTATTTAATCTCGCAGCGGAATTCACATCAGGACCGTAGTTAGGAAATGTTTATCAGAGTAAAACCACCATATTTCATATTAATAATCACATGGGTAAAACCCAAGTTTCTTATTACAATACATTTATAGGGATAAACCCTATCTTATTGAATTTAAAACATCGTTTATTAGGTAACTTTTATAGCCACATTATCCCCAAGCCTTTAGTGCTCTCCAGCTGGCTTTTTACTAATTGGCTGTCACATTGGGTTACCTGAAACGCGTTTTAAAAACATTTGTCAGTCAGAAATACTGGTGAGTGAATCCCAGTTTAATCAAGAAACATTTTATCAATTAAAACAGTATTGAGAGCGATCACATTGTTTATGTCTACACAATTACTCCATTTGGTACTATCAATCCACTGACTTGTGGGTCATATTACACATTGGCTAACTCATTGTCCAATGGTAACGTACTGTCAACCTTGACTTACTACTCACAATGTAGTAAATTTTGTATACAAAACCCCAACATACCGGCAGTAATTGAAGAACTACAAAGACTCAATCACCGCTTAATCACATTGTAAAACATTTAAGGTTTTGTAAAATATTACAAAAAGGTTAACAAAAAGAGGATAAACTCACTTTGCTATCTTAGGCCTTTCGTAAGGGTATCCTGGATATAATCTATAATTTATACAAATTGTAACACCTCGAAAAATTCACGTCCTATAATGTGTTGACACGTGTCATAGGTTTGAACGTGTGAAAGAATGTTATAGAAGGATTTAAGTTGACAATCATGGAAAGTATGTGAATATACGGGTTCTAAATGTCAACAGTGAATAAATATACTTTACATTAACCCTACATGATGCTCATACCTTCAAACGAATAAATCATGGATCATACGAAGCTAAATATGAAAGAAAGTGAGAGATTACAAACTACATGGGTTAAATGTGTCAACATGTTTAAGTTATACCTCTGAGTGACCTTTTAGCAAACCCGAAGCTTTGTAACGGTTAATTATGCTCACTAGAATGCACGATATAAATTTCACAAAGTTTCGTTATCGTATGAGAAAGTTATGATAAAATTCGTATGCGAAGGGTTAAAAGCGTCTACGATGAAGTTTATGACTTTTCGGGTGACAATAAAGTTAACCGAGGACTTAAGAAAGTGGGTATATGTCTTGAAGCCCTTATAAGTCAATTTGGAGGGTTCAAAGTGCAAGAAATAAAGTCGAAGCAAAGTTTTCAAGAGCCAAGGATCAAAGCATAAAAATCAAAAATTTAGATTTGATCAGAAAGGGCGTCGCGCCACGCGAGGACCCTGGGGGGGCTCTACGCGTGCCGCGAGGGGCCTTCTGCTCCGAAAACTTTGGGTTTTTGTCTGCCAACTCCATTCTAACCGACTTATAATCGATTTTCCTCATCTTGGACGACCCCTAAACAACCCCTAGGCCCTTAGGGACATCTGGAAATGATCCATGGCCATTGCTAGGCTTGTGTGTCAATGATCCATGAGGTTTTGAACACTATAAAAGGCCACAAGGTTGCAACATTGTAACCACACCTTCCATCTGCCTTTCTGATCATTTCTGGAGCTCCAAAGCAGACTCAAGTGATCACAAATCGTGCATAGGACTTCAGTAAGTATGCTTAACCTTTCTTAGTTAAGTTTTTGCTTAGTTTTAGCTTAAAAGTCAAACCGTCGTAATTAACGGTTGACTTAGCGATTAATCATTGATGGTCCAGTGATTAGTCGAATTGAAAGTAGTTATAAGTTGGTAATTATGTGGGCATTAAACCCTTAAAAGGGCACCCTCTGATTCCCACTATAACTAGGTCAAATGTCGGGTCAAACTTGTTATTAAAAAGTCAACAGAATACTTAATTTCCAATTTATGCATAATTAGCAATGTAGAACCCATACAACCTGTTTTATCATTAATATAACTTGGTAATGAATGTAAGAACATGTCTAAACATGTTCAACCCGACAATTTTCAGTAGAGACCCGGTTCGGAACCGAAAGTCGCATAGTTTGACTTTTGCTTTGACTTTCAGTTCTGACCCGTTTAAGCATGTTTAAGAAATGCCTTAGAGATTTAATTGGACTAGGTTACATGCTAGTATAACCCTCTGTGATTATACACCATGGTTCATTAGTTATCTAATTAATATGCATGATTCCGTTAATTGCCTATATGTTGACCATTATGCCCTTTTCACCATAAAACGTGATTTTTGAAAAGGTAAAAGAGTAGAAACCTTAGTTACTGATTTATAAACTTGTAACCAAAATTTGACATCAGTTTGAGGTGTAGATTGAGAGTTATGCTCATTAGCGTAATTAGAAAGCTTCTTTAGCGATTAAACGACATATTTAGCGTATAGCCTATTTAAACATACTTTTTGATATCAAACTCTTTACCCACTGATGTAATATATTATTTTGGGATTTTTGAAGATTTTTAATTAATTTTAGGCTGAGCATAACTTAGAGTCATAGGCTTAATCCGGTAATTGTCGGTTTTGCCCTTTCGGGCTATAAAATGAGTTTTACATATCTTTTTGACCCCAAACCTTTTGCTACTGATTTCATATGATAAATAAATTATTTTAAACCTTTTGGAATAATAAAAATATCAGCTTTATTTATAGAACCCGGAAACGGCTTCTAATCGCCTTTTTAAGCGTTTTAACGCATAGTATGTACTAAAACTATTTTAAACATACAAGGGTTGATACCTACTGATATTTTAGGTAAATTATGATATTTTAACAGTAAGCAAAAGTTGTTTAACTCAGACTTCAGTTTGAGCTTTTCGGCTTATGTGAAATTACCAAAATGCCCCTACGGTGCATAGTTTGGTTATAATTGATAAATTTCACATATATACTTTACCCTACTGTTATAACTTAGTAAACTAAGTATTTTTGCTGATTATATCAGACCTGTAACTCAGGTTAATACTTAAACTCTTTTATAACCTTGTAAATGACCAAACTACCCCTACGGGGCGTAGTTTGTGTTTAAATTCGTTTCGGGCATAATAAAAGATATTTTACTGATGTCACAACATATTTAAGGCATATTAACTTAGAAAACCTGTATATGGCTCTAATGATTACCCGTTACGCCTCTTGCGCGTTCGGTTCGGTTTATGTAACTAGTTTGCATAAATTAGCCGAAACGGGTCAAACCTTATCGGTTTTATCTCAAAATCCAGAATGTGTTTAGATTACCCTTATAAGATAAGTCTTCAAACTTGTCGGGTCTAAATCACATTCTATTCCGGTCTTCACTTAATCACGCGTTCGAACCGTATCATTCCTTAAAACTAACCGGTCTAAGCTTAAGCTTAACTAAAGACCGTTAGGATTCTAATAGGTTATTATAAACCTTCGTTCCAGAATAGGAGGACCAGTAAAAGCTACTTGCATTTGCTGTTTGTGAATTATACTTGCAAAGGTAAATACTTTTAACTTATTTTCCCTTATACGGGCTTGGGGTACGGTATATAAAATACCGCTTGGTCGGGCATTCGACCTTAATCGATTGGTGGTTAAGTATTATCGAGATGACCCGTTTAAAATATGTTTTGTTTGCTTAAAGCCTTTGGGGGGTTAATGACCATGTTCCGGATATCCTCTGTATCATTTTACGAAATGGCCACGACCTAAGCGCGGGGTGTAGGCGTACACCCGTCAGTGCATAAATAAATAATGTGGTGTGTCTATTGATCTTTAACCCGACACGATCCGGGCTACTGAACGCATAAGGAACATGTAATCCTTTTACAAGTTTATATATTTAAATAATTATCCCAAGTTATAAAATGTTTATGCCTCGAGCATCCAAATCAATTTTTAATCATTTTAAAAATGAGTCAGTTGATTGTATTTACCAGTGTAAACTGACGTATTTTCCAAAAAGATTAAATGCAGGTACTACTCGTAATAGGCTGGATTTCTCCTTAGCATCAATAAAGAGTTTCGCAAGCTTAAGATGCCTAACATCTGTTGAACTACTGTTTCCTATTTATTTTTGATCCTTCTGTGGATGAATTTCAACTGTTGTGATACTGGATATTACAATTCATTAAAGTTGAAATATATATCTTTCATTTGCTTCCGCTGTGCATTTTAATATTGTGTTGTTTGACTATTATGTTGCCAACCACGTCACGATACTCCCTACCGGGCCCACCGGTCATACGTGGAAAGTCGGGGTGTGACAGGTTGGTATCAGAGCCAACACTGAGTGAATTAAACACTAGCCTTTTGTGTTTAATCTCAATGACACAATTGCACATTCCTAAACTTTCGAGTCTAGACAAATAACATAGGACAAATTCTACTTTGTTTTGTTTTGTTTTGTTTTGTCCTTTATTTTATATATTCTTGTCGTTATCTTATGTTATATTGACAGGATTAAATATGCCGCCAAGATTTTTCAGACGAAGAGGACGAGGCAAGGGGCCAATCACCGCCCCCAATGACCACGAGGCCGGGCCTTCGCACATGCGAGCTCCTTCCACCACTGCGAGTGCTGACCCTCGAGAGAACAGGAGGAACCTTTTTGAGCCTGCGAGACGATCTGTTTCACACAGTTCGACGCCTCCCTTTCATAACTCTTATGGGCCACAGTCGGAAAATGAGCCCGATAACCCTCAACCTTCTTACATACCTCTACAGCGATCCCTATCGCACCATTCCTTTGGAGACCCCACACCTGTCTTTCGGGGCCGGTTTAACCCGGCAAACTACATACAAGAACCAGTGGGTTTTAACCCATTGGGGCCAGAGGATCATTTCTCCGGGGATCATGCAGAGGACATGGATGAGGACACAGATCCCGTCGAGCCCGCAACCGGAACTCCCAACCATCCTATCGAGGTCTCCGATGGTTCGTCTTTTCATGGATCACCCTACCATGGTCCGGACAGTTACCAGGCACGATTTAACCAGTTCGAGTGGTATTTTACACCCTCGCATCATTCGTCGCCTCACCAGCAGCAGCATGATCCCTCTGGGGATTCACGTTTCGTGGCTGTCACGCCACCGCCTCCACCGCCACCAGTTCATCAAGCACCTTAGAAACCGCCTCAACCATATTAGATGGATGTTTCATATCCATTAAGAACCACTCTTTTCCTTTGTCCCTACTTCCTTTGAAGTTAGCTGGTTTTGACATCGTTTTAGGCATGGACTGGTTATCTCGTAACCAGGCCCAGATTGTCTGCAATAAGAAGCAAGTGGTGATCAAGACTCCGTCTGGTGAACCACTTACCATTCAGGGAGATACCCGGTATGGACTGCCTGAGCAAGTGACTATGCTCAAGGCCTCTAAGTGTTTGAAGAAGGGTTGTGTCATCTACATGGCACAGGTGACTATTGATGAGCCGAAACCCAAGATTGAGGATATCCCCGTCATTTCTGAATACCCTGAAGTGTTTCCTGAAGAACTACCTGGGTTACCGCCAGATTGGCAAGTGGAATTCAGAATTGACATCATCCCTGGAGCAGCACCGGTTGCTAGAGCGCCTTACAGGTTGGCACCAACAGAAATGAAGGAATTGAGAATGCAACTAGACGAATTGCTAGCCAAAGGTTTCATTAAACCTAGTTCGTCTCCTTGGGGAGCACCAGTCTTATTTGTCAAGAAGAAGGATGGATCGATGCGTCTGTGCATCGATTACCGTGAGCTTAATAAGGTCACAATAAAGAATAGGTATCCTTTGCCCAGGATCGACGATTTGTTCGATCAATTGCAAGGGGCAAGTTATTTCTCGAAGATTGACTTGAGGTCAGGCTACCACCAACTGAAGGTTAGAGATGAAGACGTACACAAAACTGCATTTAGGACTCGTTATGGTCATTACGAGTTCCTAGTGATGCCTTTTGGGCTCACTAATGCACCTGCCGCGTTCATGGATCTCATGAATCGCGTTTGCAAACCATACTTAGATAAATTCGTCATCGTTTTCATCGACGACATTCTCATTACTCGAAGAACCAAGCTGACCACGAGAAACACCTTCACTGTATTCTTAAACTCCTACATCATGAGAAGCTCTATGCCAAATTCTCTAAATGTGAATTTTGGCTTCGAGAAGTCCAATTCCTTGGACATGTGGTTAGTGAGCGTGGTATCCAAGTGGATCCCGCTAAAGTGGAAGCAGTTATGAACTGGCAAGAACCAAAGACACCCATAGAAATTCGCAGTTTCTTGGGATTGGCAGGATATTACAGACGCTTTATCGAAAAATTTTCAAGGATTGTTGCGCCCCTAACTTCTTTGACTAGGAAGAAGATTAAGTTTGACTGGGGACCCAAGCAACAAGAATCCTTTGATATCCTAAAGAAAAAGTTGAGCAACGCTCCTGTACTGACATTGCCTGAAGGTACCGAAGAATTCGTATTTTACTGCGATGCATCACACACTGGCATGGGGTGTGTGCTTATGCAGAAAGGCAAGGTTATTGCCTATGCTTCACGGCAGTTAAAGGTGCATGAAAAGAATTACACCACCCATGACTTGGAGTTGGGTGCCGTTGTATTTGCACTAAAACTATGGAGGCATTATTTATATGGAATCAAGTGTGTGATCTATTCTGATCACAAGAGCCTCCAGCACCTGTTTAATCAGAAGGATTTAAACATGAGGCAGCGCCGATGGATGGAGACTTTGAATGATTATGATTGTGAAATCAGATACCATCCCGGCAAGGCGAATGTATTCGCCGATGCCTTGAGTCGAAAGGAAAGGGTGAAACCCATCTGAATCAATGCCAAGAGCATTGAAATAAAGAACAGTTTGAATGAAAGGTTGTTAGCTGCACAGAAAGAAGCTGTGTTGGAAGCTAACTATCCTAATGAAAAGCTAGGGGTAACTGAGGAGCAGTTATCTCTTGGCAACGACGGAATTCTGAGATTGAATGGATGAATATGGGTTCCAATTTATGGAGGACTTCGGGATGTTATCCTCCAGGAAGCCCATAGTTCTAAATATTCCGTTCATCCTGGAGCTGATAAGATGTACCAGGATCTAAGGGCAAACTATTGGTGGATAGGCTTGAAGAAGTCTGTAGCTACCTATGTAGCTAAATGCTTGACGTGTGCGCAAGTCAAAGCAGAACATCAAAAGCCGTCAGGTTTGCTGCAACAGCCTGAACTTCCCACTTGGAAGTGGGAAATGGTAACTATGGATTTTATCACCAAGTTACCTAAGACAAGGAAAGGAAATGATACCATATGGGTAATCGTAGACAGACTGACTAAGTCATCACATTTCCTACCCATTAAGGAGACTTACAGCTCCGACATGTTAGCCCAATTGTACGTGGATAAGATTGTAGCTTTACATGGCATACCTGTGTCTATTATCTCTGACAGAGATACTAGATACACGTCACATTTTTGGAAAAGTTTCCAACAATCTTTGGGCACGCGTTTAAATTTTAGTACGGCTTACCATCCTCAGACGGACGGCCAGAGTGAGCGTACTATCCAAACTTTGGAAGACATGCTTCGAGCATGCGTGATTGATTTAGGTGGTAGTTGGGATAACCACATGCCGTTAATCGAATGCTTCTACAACAATAGCTACCATACCAGCATTAAGGTTGCGCCTTTCGAGGCCTTATACGGTAGAAAGTGCAGAACGCCCGTTTGTTGGGCGAAAGTTGGAGATGTCCAATTATCAGGACCGGAGATAGTCTTTGAAACGACGGACAAGATTGTCCAGATTCGTGACCGTCTCAAAGCTGCCCGAGATAGGCAGAAGAGTTACGCAGATCCAAAGCGTAAACCTATGAAATTCGAAGTAGGTGACAAAGTGTTGCTTAAAGTATCACCCTGGAAGGGGGTGATGCGATTCGGTAAGAAAGGTAAGTTAAGCCCGAGGTATATAGGACCGTTCGAGATTATCGAATGTGTTGGGTCAGTGGCTTACAAGTTAAACTTACCTGAAGATATCAGTGGTATTCATAAAGTATTCCACGTCTGCAATCTGAAGAAATGCCTAGCTGACGAATCGCTAGTCATACCACATACGGATGTGCATATAGATGAGAGCTTGAAATTTGCGGAAAAACCATTGTCGATTGAAGATCGACAGGTTAAGAAGCTTCGAAGGAAGCATGTGCCTATTGTAAAGGTAAAATGGGATGCCCGTAGAGGTCCCGAGTATACGTGGGAGGTAGAGTCCACAATGAAAGAAAAGTACCCTTATTTATTTCATTAAATCTCGAGGTCGAGATTTCTTTTAAGGGGGTGAGGATGTAACACCTCGAAAAATTCACGTCCTATAATGTGTTGACACGTGTCATAGGTTTGAACGTGTGAAAGAATGTTATAGAAGGATTTAAGTTGACAATCATGGGAAGTATGTGAATATACGGGTTCTAAATGTCAACAGTGAATAAATATACTTTACATTAACCCTACATGATGCTCATACCTTCAAACGAATAAATCATGGATCATACGAAGCTAAATATGAAAGAAAGTGAGAGATTACAAACTACAGGGTTTAAATGTGTCAACATGTTTAAGTTATACCTCTGAGTGACCTTTTAGCAAACCCGAAGCTTTGTAACGGTTAATTATGCTCACTAGAATGCACGATATAAATTTCACAAAGTTTCGTTATCGTATGAGAAAGTTATGATCAAATTCGTATGCGAAGGGTTAAAAGCGTCTACGATGAAGTTTATGACTTTTCGGGTGACAATAAAGTTAACCGAGGACTTAAGAAAGTGGGTATATGTCTTGAAGCCCTTATAAGTCAATTTGGAGGGTTCAAAGTGCAAGAAATAAAGTCGAAGCAAAGTTTTCAAGAGCCAAGGATCAAAGCATAAAAATCAAAAATTTAGATTTGATCAGAAAGGGCGTCGCGCCACGCGAGGACCCTGGGGGGGCTCTACGCGTGCCGCGAGGGGCCTTCTGCTCCGAAAACTTTGGGTTTTTGTCTGCCAACTCCATTCTAACCGACTTATAATCGATTTTCCTCATCTTGGACGACCCCTAAACAACCCCTAGGCCCTTAGGGACATCTGGAAATGATCCATGGCCATTGCTAGGCTTGTGTGTCAATGATCCATGAGGTTTTGAACACTATAAAAGGCCACAAGGTTGCAACATTGTAACCACACCTTCCATCTGCCTTTCTGATCATTTCTGGAGCTCCAAAGCAGACTCAAGTGATCACAAATCGTGCATAGGACTTCAGTAAGTATGCTTAACCTTTCTTAGTTAAGTTTTTGCTTAGTTTTAGCTTAAAAGTCAAACCGTCGTAATTAACGGTTGACTTAGCGATTAATCATTGATGGTCCAGTGATTAGTCGAATTGAAAGTAGTTATAAGTTGGTAATTATGTGGGCATTAAACCCTTAAAAGGGCACCCTCTGATTCCCACTATAACTAGGTCAAATGTCGGGTCAAACTTGTTATTAAAAAGTCAACAGAATACTTAATTTCCAATTTATGCATAATTAGCAATGTAGAACCCATACAACCTGTTTTATCATTAATATAACTTGGTAATGAATGTAAGAACATGTCTAAACATGTTCAACCCGACAATTTTCAGTAGAGACCCGGTTCGGAACCGAAATTCGCATAGTTTGACTTTTGCTTTGACTTTCAGTTCTGACCCGTTTAAGCATGTTTTAGAAATGCCTTAGAGATTTAATTGGACTAGGTTACATGCTAGTATAACCCTCTGTGATTATACACCATGGTTCATTAGTTATCTAATTAATATGCATGATTCCGTTAATTGCCTATATGTTGACCATTATGCCCTTTTCACCATAAAACGTGATTTTTGAAAAGGTAAAAGAGTAGAAACCTTAGTTACTGATTTATAAACTTGTAACCAAAATTTGACATCAGTTTGAGGTGTAGATTGAGAGTTATGCTCATTAGCGTAATTAGAAAGCTTCTTTAGCGATTAAACGACATATTTAGCGTATAGCCTATTTAAACATACTTTTTGATATCAAACTCTTTACCCACTGATGTAATATATTATTTTGGGATTTTTGAAGATTTTTAATTAATTTTAGGCTGAGCATAACTTAGAGTCATAGGCTTAATCCGGTAATTGTCGGTTTTGCCCTTTCGGGCTATAAAATGAGTTTTACATATCTTTTTGACCCCAAACCTTTTGCTACTGATTTCATATGATAAATAAATTATTTTAAACCTTCTGGAATAATAAAAATATCAGCTTTATTTATAGAACCCGGAAACGGCTTCTAATCGCCTTTTTAAGCGTTTTAACGCATAGTATGTACTAAAACTATTTTAAACATACAAGGGTTGATACCTACTGATATTTTAGGTAAATTATGATATTTTAACAGTAAGCAAAAGTTGTTTAACTCAGACTTCAGTTTGAGCTTTTCGGCTTATGTGAAATTACCAAAATGCCCCTACGGTGCATAGTTTGGTTATAATTGATAAATTTCACATATATACTTTACCCTACTGTTATAACTTATTAAACTAAGTATTTTTGCTGATTATATCAGACCTGTAACTCAGGTTAATACTTAAACTCTTTTATAACCTTGTAAATGACCAAACTACCCCTACGGGGCTATAATACTTACAACGGAGCAGAACCTCGCTAATTAGGTGTATAATACCCGTGTATTATAACTCTTCTACAGAATTGAGATTTAGAATTGAGATTGTGAGCGACGGAAAACGAAAACTGATGCGTTCTATTTATAGTTGCAAAACCCGACTCTCAGGCGGCCCGCGTAAAGCACAGGCCAGGGTTACGCGGCCCGCGTCAACCCTGGTCAACATAATAGCTTAGCTGGGTCAGCTAGTAGGTCTGCCACGATGTCGACACGTGTCGGCCTCTGGTGTATTCACGTGTGATGATCTCTAGCGACCCGCGTCAACTAATGAGGGGTCTTACGCGGCCCGTATGAACTAAAGGAAACAAAGAAGTCTGGTACTAGCCTTCATACCGCCCGCGTGAACTGTTGGGGTGGGTCTACGCGGCCCGCCTCAACTGTAAATTAAAGCTTTTATATTTAATTTAAATAATATAACATAATTCGGGCTCGGTTTTCACATACGGGGTGTAATATAAGACATATTGGGACATTTTACAGTATATTACTGTGTCAGAATATTATGAGGGTGTTGGTTTTACCGAGGGTTGTTACATTCTCCCCACCTTATTTTAGAGCTCGTCCTCGAGATCTACTGAAACAAATGCGGGTATTTCTTTTTCATTTCTGATTCAAGCTCCCATGTATATTCAGGTCCTCTTTTGGAGTCCCACTTCACTTTGACTAGAACAAGTCTCTTGTGTTTGAGATTCTTGACTTTCCTGTCTTCAATTTGTAGAGGTCTTTCTACAAACTTGAGATGTTCATTTACCTCTATATCCTTAAGAGGTACTATCAATGATTCATCAGCTAAACACTTTTTGAGATTAGATACATGAAACACATCATGTATTCCTGCCATTTCCTCTGGCAGTTGTAGCTGATAGGCTACATGTCCTATTTTTCTAATAATCTCAAAAGGTCCAACATACCTGGGACTTAACTTTCCTCTTTTGATGAATCTTACCACTCCTTTCCAAGAAGAGACTTTCAACAATACTTTATTTCCTACTTGAAACTCCAATGGCTTGCGTTGGTTATTGGTATAACTCTTTTGTCGATCACGTGCGGCTTTCAGTCGTTCCTTGACTTGAATAATCTTGTCAGTTGTTTCTTGCGCTATCTCAGGTCCAGATAGTTGCTTTTCCCCAATTTCTGCCCAACAGACTGGGGTTCGACACTTTCTTCCATAAAGTGCTTCGAATGGTGCAGCATTGATACTTGTGTGATAACTATTATTATAAGAAAATTCTATTAAAGGTAAATTATCGTCCCAATTACCTCCGAAATCGATTACACAAGCTCTAAGCATGTCCTCCAATGTCTGAATTGTCCTTTCGCTCTGTCTATCCGTTTATGGGTGATAAGTCGTGCTTAACTTTAACTTGGTTCCCATTGTCTTTTGGAAACTTGACCAAAAATAAGAAGTAAAGCGGCTATCTCTATCAGAAACAATTGATAAAGGAATGCCATGTAAATAAACAATTTCGTTTACATACAACTTAGATAATTGTTCCATACTAATTGTTTCCTTCATTGGTAGGAAATGAGCTGACTTGGTTAGCCTATCTACAATCACCCAGATTGTATCATTTCCTTTCTTTGTTTTGGGTAATTTAGTAACAAAATCCATTGTTATCAATTCCCATTTCCAAACTGGCATTTCTAATTGCTGTAACAAACCTGAGGGTTTCTGGTGTTCAGCTTTAACTTGTGAACAAGTTAAACATTTAGAAACATAGGCTGCTATGTCCTTTTTCATTCCTATCCACCAGAAATTTTTCCTTAAATCCTGATACATTTTATCACTTCCTGGATGCATCGTATATTTAGACTTATGGGCCTCTTCTAGTATACGATGACGTAGGTTTCCTAATTTAGGTATCCACATTCTCTTTTTATGGAATCTCCAAATTCCATCTATTCCTTGTTCCAATTCTTTTAGCATACCTTTTAACTTTTCAGTATCTTCCTTGATTACTGATTCTTGTGCTTCTCTTATCTGATCGTTTAAATCTACTTGCAGATTTAATTTAAGAGAACGTACCCTTTTTGGCTTTTCATGATATTTCCGGCTTAAAGCATCTGCCACTATATTTGCTTTTCCTTCATGATACTGAATATCACAATCATAATCACTAAGCAATTCCATCCAACGTCTTTGTCTCATATTCAATTCTTTCTGCTTGAAGATATACCTTAAACTCTTATGATCAGTAAATATGGTAAACTTACTACCATAAAGGTAATGTCTCCAAATCTTAAGAGCGAAAATTATAGCTCCTAATTCTAAATCATGGGTTGAATAATTCTCTTCATGATTCTTAAGTTGTCTAGATGCGTAAGCTATAACCTTTTGACGTTGCATTAATACGCATCCATTAGCTAACTTAGAAGCATCACAGTAGACTACAAAATCTTCAGTTCCTTCTGGTAATGCTAATATGGGTGTATGGGTTAATTTTTGCTTAAGAATTCTAAATGCTTCTTCTTGTTTTAATCCCCATTCAAACTTAACAGATTTACAGGTTAACTTAGTTAAGGGAATGGCTATTCTAGAGAAATCTTGAATAAATCTTCTATAATAACCGGCCAATCCTAAGAAACTTCTAACCTCGGTTGGTGACTCAGGGGTTTTCCATTTAGTAATTGCCTCAATTTTTGTTGGATCTACATGAATTCCTTCATGATTGACTAGGTGTCCAAGGAATTGTACTTGTTCTAACCAAAACTCGCACTTAGAAAATTTAGCATAAAGTTTTTCCTTTCTTAATAGACTTAAAAGTGCGTGCAAATGCCTTGCATGATCCTCTTTATTATTAGAGTAAATTAAAATATCATCTATGAAAACAGTTATGAATTTATCCAAATATGGCTTACATATTCGGTTCATCATGTCCATAAATGCAGCTGGGGCATTGGTTAAACCAAATGGCATGACAGTAAATTCATTTGACCATACCTTGTTCTAAAAGCGGTCTTAGGAATGTCCTCTTCCTGTACCTTTAATTGATGATATCCTGACCTTAAATCGATTTTAGAGAAAAATCGAGCTCCTTGTAGTTGATCAAATAGATCATCGATTCTCGGTAATGGGTACCGATTCTTAATCGTGACCTTGTTTAATTCACGGTAGTCAATGCACATACGCATTGATCCGTCCTTTTTAACGAAGAGTATCGGCGCTCCCCATGGCGACGAACTTGGTTGTATGAATCCTTTCTCTAACAATTCGTCTAATTGTTTCTTTAATTCCTGCATTTCAGCAGGTGCCAAACGGTAGGGTGCTTTGGCAATCGGTGCTGTTCCTGGTATCAAATGGATTCTGAATTCAACTTCTCTATCCGGAGGTTGCCCTGGCAATTCTTCTGGAAATACGTCTGAAAACTGAGATACTACAGGAATATCTTTTAGTTCTTTTCCTTTAGTGTTAGTGATTATGGAAATCAAATACACTATAGAACCTTTTCTTATAGAACTTGCAGTTTTCATCACAGAAATAAACTTAGTGGATTTAGAGGGTTTATCTCCTTTAATTGTGATCGTTTTACCTTTTGGTGGATTTACTTGAATTACCTTTTGATCACATAAAATATTGGCTTTATTGGCTATTAACCAATCCATTCCTAAAACAACATCAAATCCTGCCAGATTCATAGGATACAGGCTTGCAATAAATTTCTGATTTAAAATTTCTATGTTTGCTCCCTGCAAGATTTCAGAAATCCTAATGGTTTCTCCATTGGCTGTCTCTACTAAGCATTCTAGAGGTAGTTTAGTTAATGACTGATTTAAAATTTTGCAAAACGATGTATTAATAAAACTTTGGTTTGCACCAGAGTCAAATAATACCTTAGCAAAAACATCATTAACTAAAAACGTACCAGCTATGACATCTGGAATCATCTTGGCTTCATCTGCAGTCAAAACAAATGCTCTAGCATTTTTAGTGTTCTTGTTGTCTGGGGCTGGAGCTAATTTCGGACAGTTTGGCCTGATATGACCTTTTTCTCCACAGTTATAGCATAATCCATTACTAGATTTCTTCCTGCAATTTTCTTCCTTATGTCCTGGCATCTTGCAATAATTGCAGAGAGTGGAGCATTTTCCCGAATGCTTTTTCTTGCAGACCTTGCAGTATGCTGAAGAGGTAGAACCCATATTCATACGATTGAAATTTCCGGAACGGAATTCTTGTGTAAACCTTTGGGTTAAGTTCCTCCTCTGATCTTCTTCTCTAGTACGGACTAATTCATCAGTCAAGGTATTTGTTAGTTCTACAACTTCTTCTATATTTTGAGGTCTAGCTGCCTTGACTATGTGTCTTATCTCGCCAATTAATCCCCAAATATAACGGGAGATTAACACCGGTTCTGGTGAAGCAAGGGTCGTCACTATTCTAGCATATTCAAAGAATAACTTCGTGTACCCTTT
Source organism: Helianthus tuberosus (assembly GCA_030545235.1). NCBI lineage: Eukaryota > Viridiplantae > Streptophyta > Magnoliopsida > Asterales > Asteraceae > Helianthus > Helianthus tuberosus. Next base: position 11,284,234 of record CM060412.1, on the reverse strand, counting down.
ACTATCCACACCAGTCATCCTAAGATTTAGGAATTTATTTGCTATCTGTTCCTTTTCATTTGGAGGGCAGAATTTCCTTTCTACCATATTCCTAAATTCTTCCCAATCCATACTATAGGTTCTATCACTTCCTTTTGTTTGGAGAATAGTGTTCCACCATTCTAGTGCTGCATTCTTAAACAGATTAGAAGCAAACATTATTTTATCTTCTTCAGCACATTTGCTTATCCTTAAGACTGCCTCAGTCTTTTCTATCCAGCGTAGAGCTGCAATAGGTTCTTCATTGCCCGAGAATTCTATTGGTTTACAGGACCAGAATTCTTTGTATGAACAACCGTAAGGCACGGTTCTTCTTCTTTTGGGAATAGGCATTTGAAGTATAGGCCCATTGTTTACGTTGTTTTCTGGTTCACTTGGTCGTTTACTGCTATGCTTACTTTTATTATCAGCATCTTTAACAGTTTGAAGAATAAAAGGCATTGCATCTATAATTCCATGTGCTACCATGTGTTTGATAGCACTATTGTCCACTTGATTGTTATTGTTATTGATGCTTGGATTCTCATTAACCACGTTAATGTTACTCTGGTTATCATTATTCAGATTTCCTTGATTTTGTTCGTTGGCCATCTGAATTTTAAACATTTATCCCATATTAATATCACAAATAATAATTAATATAGTAATTCACATGATACACAAACTAGCCAAAAACGTCGATCATTGCGACTTATATTCTATTTTCATATACTATGCGTCTATTACACACTAGTACTGAAATAAATGTTACAATACCAACAGAAAGAAAATTACACTAATAGTACTATGCATCCATACACACATAACTTTATTTTATTTTCTTATTATTATTATTACTACTACCATTTCCTCCATTCTCACATTCACGGGTATGGATTCATCCAAAAATCCATATTGCGTTCATCGTATTTCCATACGAGACGCTCTCCCACCTGACGTTTTCTGCCCGAAAGTCCTAAGTTCTTGGACATTTTCTGCACTCATTGGGGGTGCAGGTTCTAGGACTGGGCTTGAAATCTGGGGTGCGGGTTCCTGATATGGGGGTAAAAGTGCCTGAAATCGGTAAGGATCTTCTAAGAGTTCCCTGATGTAGTTATCATGGTAATAAGGATCTAAAGGGTCCATACCTGAATAGGCTTCTATAGGTGTGTCTTCAGGGATAGAATAACGTTGCACATAGTCCCTATTTTCGTCCCACCAGGGGTCGTAATTTGGGTCTAGAGGGTTTGGTGCAGGTACCCTAGGGATTTCTTCTGGGTTAAAGTCGTGCATCTCCACTTGGTTGTCAGGATTTTCTATCTCCATGGGTTGTTCTGAGTTTTGTGGTTGTGGGGCTACTAGTTGTTCCAGACTTGGTTCAGCAGCAGTTGTAGCTAGGATATAGAAATTAGCTAGGCTTCTATTAAGCATATCCTGTGTATGGGCATCTGTCTCTCGCTTAGCAGCTGCTAGAACTCTTTGCTGTTGCAATTTTCTCATTCTCTTCCTACGAGCAAAAGCTTCCTTACTGAACCATCCTCATTTCTTATGAGGGAATGGCTCTTCTGACTGAGCTCTAAAAGCAAACACTCTTTCTTCCTGATCAGCGGTATACCCTGAAAGGGCAGGCTGTGACGAGGTACCTTCACTCCTAGGTGATTCAGACAACTGACGACTCATGTTTGAGATTTCTTTATCACTCATACTGTAAACTAACAAATAGTCAAATAACACATAACAATTAATTACAGTTATGCATTTATTTCTATTATTTCCTAACACAAAATTTAGAACTTAAGTGTTAGCAGAACACTTCTTTGGCTCAGACCAGTGGCTAGGCTCTGATACCACCTTCTGTCGCAACCCCCGATCCCTTATTCCCGGGAACGGGCGGACGCGATCTCAGAGTTTTGGGTGGTATCAGTTATTTAATCTCGCAGCGAAATTTACATCAGGACCGTAGTTAGGAAATGTTTATCACAGTAAAACCACCATATTTCATATTAATAATCACATGGGTAAAACCCAAGTTTCTTATTACAATACATTTATAGGGATAAACCCTATCTTATTGAATTTAAAACATCGTTTATTAGGTAACTTTTATAGCCACATTATCCCCAAGCCTTTAGTGCTCTCCAGCTGGCTTTTTACTAATTGGCTGTCACATTGGGTTACCTGAAACGTGTTTTAAAAACATTTGTCAGTCGGAAATGCTGGTGAGTGAATCCCAGTTTAATCAAGAAACATTTTATCAATTAAAACAGTATTGAGAGCGATCACATTGTTTATGTCTACACAATTACTCCATTTGGTACTATCAATCCACTGACTTGTGGGTCATATTACACATTGGCTAACTCGTTGTCCAATGGTAACGTACTGTTAACCTTGACTTACTACTCACAATGTAGTAAATTTTGTATACAAAACCCCAACATAGCGGCAGTAATTGAAGAAATACAAAGACTCAATCACCGCTTAATCACATTGTAAAACATTTAAGGTTTTGTAAAATATTACAAAAAGGTTAACAAAAAGAGGATAAACTCACTTTGCTATCTTAGGCCTTTCGTAAGGGTTTCCTAGATATAATCTATAATTTATACAAATGTACATTGGTTAGTATCATAACCCTTTGAAAATATTAATGATACCCTCTCCGAGACGGCATTCCAACAACTATGTCGGGCAGAACCACGACAGTTGTTACGGAACCCTAAATCAATCGGGCAGCGTAACTATTACGAAACTGGGGTTATAATACTTACAACGGAGCAGAACCTCGCTAATTAGGGGTATAATACCCGTGTATTATAACTCTTCTACAGAATTGAGATTTAGAATTGAGATTGTGAGCGACGGAAAACGGAAACTGATGCGTTCTATTTATAGTTGCAAAACCCGACTCTCAGGCGGCCCGTGTAAAGCACAGGCCAGGGTTACGCGGCCCGCGTCAACCCTGGTCAACATAATAGCTTAGCTGGGTCAGTTAGTAGGTCCGCCACGATGTCGACACGTGTCGGCCTCTGGTGTATTCGCGTGTGATGATCTCTAGCGGCCCGCGTCAACTAATGAGGGGTCTTACGCGGCCCGTATGAACTAAAGGAAACAAAGAAGTCTGGTTCTAGCCTTCATACCGCCCGCGTGAACTGTTGGGGTGGGTCTACGCGGCCCGCCTCAACTCTAAATTAAAGCTTTTATATTTAATTTAAATAATATAACATAATTCGGGCTCGGTTTTCACATACGGGGTGTAATATAAGACATATTGGGACATTTTACAGTATATTAGTGTGTCAGAATATTATGAGGGTGTTGGTTTTACCGAGGGTTGTTACAAATTGAGGCCCTTTTCGCAAAAGAATAAAAGAAAAAAAAATGTTTTGGATCCTATGATTCATATATCATCTTTGTGTATATATAATTAATTATATATATCATAAACCTCAACAATCTTAAACCCAAAATCACCTGCATATAATATGTTTTTTAGAATTTGCGGCTTTAAGAAAGTGAAGACCCAAAACGCTTGTTTTATCTCACTTCCATTGAGCCAACATTAAAAAAAAAAAAAAAAAAAACAACCACCATGTGTAATCCAAAGCTCATCTACCCTTCATAAATCATACCTTTATAATATTGTTCGAGGAACTTATTATAAATCCAAAGCACATCTCTTATTTTTACCCTACACAAATTAGACAATGAAGTAAAAAATCAGGGCAAGAATGGAAATATTTTAATTGTATGAGACAGGACAAAAAAAAGAGAGGTAAAGAAAAACAATAAATTACGTAATTAGCCCACACAATAACACTTCTCTTAAAATTTGTAATTTGTGTTTGCCCACCCTTTTACTCTTCTCCTAAAATTTATGTCAAGTCTTACAAACATAAAAGTTGCAAGAATCCAAGTCACACATACAACAATAAACATTTTTTTTAAATTAAACTTCATTAAAACAACCTTCCACCCAAACGGACAAAATACCAAACAACAAACATATATATATGAAGCGAGGGACGATTAATCATGCATCATGTGGTGACATAATTTTATCAATTTCGTTGATAGCCGAAAAACAAGGGGGCACATGCACTAATCGGCTTTTGTCGTAATTGCTAAATGTTACGTGTCTTATGTCCAAGGCGTGATGTAAACTACTATCAAGCCGGAGTCTCACTGGAAGCAACCTCTCTATTCCTACTGGACAGATGTAAAACTGTCTACATCTTATCGTTCTCAAACCCTATCTTACCTTTGCTATTGGTGAGATTTACTGAGTTTGATGGTAGATGGATGGATGATAGAAACTCCTAAGATAGATATGATGATACTTCAATTTCTGGTAAACTAATACAACAAATTATACTTTTTAAAAAAGTAGGTACATTTTATAACTCTTAAAATCACCTTCACGAAATCATATTACGTGTCAAGAAACCAACAAAAAAAAGTATTTACCTTTTTTTTTTCATTTAAAAGAAACAAAAATAATTGATTTGTTTGTCACGTGTTTCGTTAACTGAAACATAATTATATGTGGAGAGCAAAACGTGAAGACCGGTCACGTTAGCCGGCCCGCCACCACTGTCCCGGTGATGTGGGGGGCGTCCCCCTCGACTGTTTTGCAGCGACCTCCCGCGTCAGAGACTAACGTTTAGAGGCGAGAGGGCAGGAGCTAACTCAAATGGGTAGAGCAGGGTAGGCCCGGGATTCGAACCGCCGCCTTATGGAGAGCAAACTTCCCCCACTCTAGCCACTGAGCTGCGCCCCTGAGGACATATGTATCCATCATCTGTATGTATTGTGATTTGTGACCATCTTCTTCTTCAACTTCTTCTTCCCCCATCGGATCTACCAACAGGTGACTCCACTTATACGATGTCGTTTCATACTCATCCTCAATTTCTATTTTTATTTTTATTTTCTTTCTGCAAATATAATCGGATCACTTGATCATGTTGATCTATTATTATGTTTTTAATTTTAATTCATCACTGGTGTTTGATGATTTAGATCAATCTGTGAATATGAAACGTTAAATTAGGGTTCAGTTTTTCTTTCAAATCCGTTGTTACAAGTTGTTATTACTCAAGTATGTATGTAGATCGCACTTTTGTTTTAATTGATCATTGTTTTGATTTTTAAGCTATGAGCCTTTGTGTTTTCAATTGATTATTGCTTCATTTTGTGTTTATTGTAGTTGATCATGTTTATATGAATGTTTTAAGTGTTAAATGTTAAGATTTTCTTCAGATTATTAATCTCATTTATAGGTTGAATATGGGAGTTGCACAAAACAATATCGGCATGGAGGAGGGGACACTTGAGATTGGAATGGGTAAGTTATGCGTATGAATTTCGCCTTAATTACGGTCAAATAGTGATGTTAAATGTGTTTTTGTGTGTGTGTGTGTGTGTGGGGGGGGGGGGGGGTGTTTCAAATGAGTTCACTCATAGTTGTTAGTAGCGATCGCTATAGCGCACCACGTAGCGTATAGGTCTAGGCTCTCGCTATTAGGGTTGTAGCGATAGATAGCGATAATTTATTTTTGTTTTTTTTAAATATAAATAACAATTAAATATAGCTATAAAATAGTCCGATTTTAGTTTTTTGTTAAATATACATGTAAAATAGCATATATACCAGGGTATTTTGATGTAACATAGGTATAAAAAAAATTTTAATTTTTTTCTAGTGTATTATAAAATAGCCGGCCGCTATTTATCGCTATTCGCTATGTAGCATATAGGTGCCTTATTGCTATTTGCCATTAACAACTATGAGTCCACTATTGTTGTTTAAAGAAAGCATTAGAAAGTCGAATGTGAAATATTATGTCTCGATTGGTTGATGTCTGAAATTTTCTATTGCTTGATGTGTTCACAGAGTATAGAACTGTCTCTGGAGTTGCTGGACCACTGGTCATCCTTGATAAAGTGAAGGTTAGTTCCTGGTTTTTCTTTTCTTTTCTTTTCTTTTTTCTTCAGTGTTATTACTATTGTTATCTATTACTATTATTATTGTGATTACGGTTATGGTTATTAAACGTGTGTGCCTTTGAACTTTCCAATTTATAATCATGCTTACGTAGATGAGACACAACATCAAGTAACCGGTTCATCCCTCTTTCTATCATGATAGGGACCAAAGTATCAAGAAATTGTGAACATCCGTTTAGGTGATGGAACAACTAGACGTGGTCAAGTTCTGGAGGTTGATGGGGAGAAAGCTGTTGTTCAGGTAATTGCCGCTTGGTATTTCATGCATACATTTTATCTGTGCATTTGTGATTTTGAAAAGATGATCTACGTTCTATTTATGTTTCTCAGTCATTAACTTAACGGGAGAAATATGTGACCAGTTGATTCACTTGTATAAGATTGCAGTCTTGATGCACCAAGTGGATTGAGCTTTTAATTTCATAGACAAAAGATTGAATATATTCTTCTGACAATCAAAGCGTATATATTCAGATACTGCCAACTGTCTTGTAAATTTTGTTAGGGGGCATGACAAATGAAATTTATGATGGTATATACACCTTGCAGCATGATAACAATGATATAACTACCTCTTGGGAAAAAGCTTATACTAAATACACATTTGCATAGCTAGTTAGCCATAAGCCAAAGTGCCTAATAATGTTGTTTACATAAATATAAGCACGTGACGTGGGTAGATAATGTTAGAGGCTGACCATCTATTACTGTACCAACGTCAAGCTTTTTCTGTAGTGCACATAGTTATTCAAAGTTTTTTCTTGAGTAAAATGTGTAAATGAAGTCTACATGAAAGTAGTAAGTTAGTTACTAATTATTTTGCAGACTGCTGCACGAGCTAATTTCAAAATCGTAACTTTTCAAATATACTCTTACATAGTGTACAAGTAGTTATATAACCACCTTAAGCTACAATCCGGCCACCAACAAGGTGTCAAACTGTCAATTATATTAGTTGATTATTATAAGCTAGTATATTTATGCAACAAATCAAATAACACCAATTTTCATGCAAAAACATAGTCACGAATATATATTTTTATCATCAATATCTGCAATATTTTGTTTTTCTAAGTTAGGATGTATCTGTTGTCTTAATTTATCGTATTTGTTTACATGCTCATTACATAATCAGTAAAAGAAAGTAACTATTACATTGGGGATTCGAACCCTAGATATGAGATAAAGGAATCTACATAGCAAGAAAATAATCTGTAATAATTATATAAGTAAGGGACATACATAATATTTTGCACTATTTTGACCTAACGTAAACGTCATTGTTCTCTTGACCAGGTTTTCGAAGGAACATCGGGAATTGACAATAAGTTCACCACTGTTCAGTTCACAGGGGAGGTGCAAAATTTTCCGTCTATCCCATTTCTTTCCAGATATCTTTTGCACTTTATAATTTATCTGGATGCTAACTATGTTTTTTAATAATGTCATTGTTACATTTTCAGGTTCTAAAAACTCCTGTTTCTATGGATATGCTTGGACGCATATTTAACGGCTCCGGGAAGCCAATTGATAACGGTCCTCCTATTTTGCCAGAGGCTTACCTGGATATTTCTGGTAGCTTTTTATAACATTGAAAAATGTGAACTATAATTATTTGTTCCCATTTCATAAAAAAGATATGCCTATACATGGTATACTGTATATATGTACATATATTCACTAGTCTATTATTGTTTCAGGAAGTTCTATTAACCCTAGTGAAAGAACATATCCTGAAGAAATGATACAGACCGGTATCTCAACAATTGATGTCATGAATTCGATTGCTAGAGGACAAAAGATTCCTCTGTTTTCTGCTGCTGGTCTTCCCCACAATGAAATTGCTGCACAGATCTGTCGCCAAGCTGGTTTGGTAAAACGGCTGGAGAAAACCGAAAACTTACTTGAGGTAGTTGTTGGCCAATATTATACGCGATTTAAACATTCTTTATATTTGATGATTTAAACATTCTTGATTACTTATTTTTCTAGGGTGGCGGTGAAGAGGACAATTTTGCCATTGTCTTTGCAGCTATGGGGGTGAATATGGAGACCGCTCAATTTTTCAAACGCGATTTTGAGGAAAATGGATCAATGGAGAGGGTTACTCTATTTCTGAACCTTGTAAGTCCTCCGTGTTTGTTTTTATTTGTTAATTGTTGGTTTATTGTTATTAGATATTTACTACTTGTTTTTATAGGCCAATGATCCTACAATTGAACGTATCATCACTCCTCGTATTGCTCTGACCACAGCAGAATATTTGGCGTATGAATGTGGGAAACATGTTCTCGTTATCTTAACTGATATGAGTTCCTATGCTGATGCCCTTAGAGAGGTAAAACAAAACATCTTTGCTTAAAAGGAAACAGGCGGGTCAAATGGGTTGAATGCGTCAAAATGCATTGAGTAAAAGCCATTTTCGTCCCTAAGGTTTGGCCAGTTTTGCGACTTTCGTCCAAAGGTTTGTTTTTCCACTTCCGGATCCAAAAGGTTTGAAATCTTGCCATTTTCATCCGTCTCGTTAACTCCATCCATTTTTCTTCGTTAAGTCAGGGGTATTTTCGTCCTTTTATTTAGTAAGGGTATTTTGAATAGATGTATATAAAGTGCCTCGAATTGCTCTTTAAGTTAACAAAAAAGACGAAAATACCCGACTTAACGGAGAAAAATGGATGGAGTTAACGAGCCGGATGAAAATGGCAAGATTTAAAACCTTTTAGATATAGATGCGAAAAAACAAACCTTTGGACGAAAGTCGCAAAACTGGCCAAACCTCAATGCCATTTTACTCAAATGCATTTTTAATGCATAAAGCCTCCTAAACCATAGTATAAGTTATGTAACCATGTTTGACAATTAATCATTTATAATAAGTTGATACTAAAAAACCACCACGAAAAAAGTTCTCTTTTGACCTGAACTTGTGTCTGACCCGTTACCCGACACATCCATTTTGACCCGTACTCATACTGCACAAATTTCAGGTCTCTGCTGCTAGAGAGGAAGTACCCGGTAGGCGTGGATATCCTGGGTACATGTATACAGATCTGGCAACAATATATGAGCGTGCAGGACGAATCGAGGGCCGAAAAGGCTCCATCACCCAGATCCCAATTCTCACTATGCCTAATGATGGTCCCCACCATTCTCATACCTTTCTTAGTGTTGTCTTCCGTTTCACGTTTATCAGTTTCGCTAAACTTTTTCGATCATCACAGATATTACGCATCCCACTCCGGATCTCACGGGTTACATCACCGAGGGACAGATATACATTGACCGACAGCTCCATAACAGACAGGTAAGATTGAGATATCATAATCCCAATGCTAACCGTTTGCATCTCAATTTCAGCTAGTTTAATAATATTATGGAAATTTACAGATTTACCCACCAATCAATGTGCTTCCGTCCCTATCGCGATTGATGAAGGTAAGCCTAAAACTCTGCTTGAAGTTTACATATGGTATTAGGTTTTTAATCAAGAATGTTTATAATTGTAGAGTGCTATTGGTGAGGGGATGACTCGAAGAGATCATTCTGATGTCTCCAACCAGGTAAGATAAAATTACTAATTGCCCGAACATGTCATCACACCTTGGTTTTAAAATGTGCGATGCGCTTCGATGCATTTTGATCCCAAAAGCTGATGCACGATGCGAGGCGTTTGTTATTTAAAAAATTATTTGTAGATAATATTTTAACTTCTTAACTTTAAACACAAAAAAAAAAATAGAGATTAAAATAAATAAATAAATACAAAAAATAGCTCTGGTACCATCAAAGAAGTTCAATATAAACCAAAATAAGCCTTGAATTCTTATGTGTAGGAACCCAGTTAACAACTTCATCGGCTCATTGTACAAGTTTATTAAGCACATCGTACAATTTTACTCTACAGTGGTTGATTTTAAAATAACGCGCGCATTAGGGCGCCTCACGCGAGCGCATCAGGAGCAGATTATGTGATTTAGAGCACATCATGTAATCGCAGCGCATTGCATCACCTGATGCGATCTCTCATCAACGCATCACGCATTATGCGCTCCTGATGTGCGCATTGTATGATATCGATATGGATCAATATGTATGCTTTAAGTTGGAAACAGATTACCAACTTTTGTTACTTTTATATTTTCAGCTATATGCAAATTACGCCATTGGAAAAGATGTTCAGGCCATGAAAGCTGTGGTTGGAGAAGAGGCTCTCTCTTCTGAGGATCTGGTCTCTCTCTCTCTCACGCACACACACACACAAGATTAATTAAAATATTAAATTTTTATTGTATAAATGTTACAGCTATATTTGGAGTTTTTGGACAAGTTTGAAAGGAAATTTGTGGCCCAAGGGGCATATGACACCCGAAACATCTTCCAGTCACTTGATTTAGCGTGGACACTTCTTCGGATATTCCCACGTGAACTTCTTCACCGTATTCCAGCAAAAACCCTGGATGCATTCTACAGTCGCGAGGCATCCAATTGAAAGAAACAAAGGTTTTGTATCATAATCTGGTTTATGTTGCTATTGTAATAAGGGTTCGTTATGTTTCCGTTTATTTAAAGCCCAAGATCTGTTGTTCATTTCGATAAGAGGCAGTTAGGATTATTTATTTGGTATAGAATCAGGCCGACTGGCAAGACATTTTGGCGCGATTTATGTTTTTTTTTTAAACCATGTGGCTTATAGAATTTGGGATGTTAGACCTTGAATTATATGCATATTTATGTTTGAAGCATAATTTGTGTTGTCTGGAGTTAAACTCTCAACCTTTTGATTGTGTAGCACATCACTTGCGACTCGCATGTCTCCTAAGGGATTGAACGCCACTATTAAGATAGCAATTTTTTTTCGTTATATATGTATCGGAAGTTCAAATAACAATATGTATTTTTAAAGGATGACCAAAGTGGCCGGTGTTGGGTAACGCGTTCTGAGCAAAATGAGTTTGAGCTGAAATAAGTCATTTTATAAAAGAAAAAAAAAGTATTAAAGTGGATTCACCCCTACATGTGGTGGTGGCGGGGCATGCAATGATGAGGTGGTGTCAATTGTGGTGGTGGCGGTTGAGGCAAGAGCGGGGGTGCTGGTGGAGGAGATAAGAGGTGGCAATGGCGGTGTCGGTGAAGCCAAGTAGGTGTTGGCGACAAACAATGGTCATAGGTGGTGCTGGCATATTTGGACCGTTTTAAGGATTAGTTTTGTCGACTGCCAACAAACAATTTTATGTATTTTTTTTTACCATAACATGTCTATTATTATTTTTGTAGTAAGGATTAGTTTTGTCGACTTTTAAATACTAAAATGTGATAAACACCAATTAATAAAAGTCCAGATACGTTACCAACTACTAAAGATGATATATCATCCATTTGTGCATAGATCCCTTTTTTATTAACTTAGTTGTACATAAATAATGTGTCATTATCAAGCCTATCGCTAAACAGTGGCAGATTTAGCCCAAAAATTCAGCGGTATTCAACTTTTTTTTATCAGGGGAATTCTTTGTATAAAAAAGAAATTTACATTACGTAGACGGAATTATATAGTATTTTTACACGACGAAGACAAAATTAAAAGGTGCTACCCTTTCTTGTACACTACCTTCGCCCCTATCGCTAAACATGAAGATATACTTGCATGATTGACCAATAACATTTAACAATGAATGAGCACTATAGTTTAATAAAATATTCTAATTTTAAACCTTATAATAAGTTATTTAAAACTAATTTGTCTTTTTCATACTTTAGTTAAATATATATGGTTTTCTGTTATGTTATGTCGACCCTAAATAGTACTTAATCTATACGCATTACGCAATAGATAACATTTAAAAAAGTAATTCGTTTGACCAATTAAAAACTTTCATGCATATCTTATTTCCAGCCTATCTCCAAACACAAGTGGTCAAGTGTTATAATTAATTGTTTATAAATATTATACAATGAATTTACAAATAAGGTCTATGTCAAAAATAAATAAAAATCAATAAACTTAAAAATAAGGTCTATGTCAAAAATTAATAAAAATCAAAGCCGTAAGTCATTTTCTAGACTATTCAAGCTTATGAAATGAAATTTTGAGGTAATTGGTTCTAAATTATAGACGCGTATATGACATTTTCTACGATAAATAAATATAGAAGACTAGAGGAGGATAATGTTAAAAAATGATTTATGCTACAAATGCAGAAAAAATATAGTATAGAGCATCCATGAATACTCAAAGTTTCATATCCGAATCGACTTTTCAAGAAACCGGTCGAGTTTTATAATCAAGAAGAAAAGAAGAAAATTCAAATATAAGCAGTCAGGCATTATATATTATAAATTAGCAACTTCTTGTTGCATTGTGTGTACTACCCCATGCTTGGGGAGTGTTTCAAATTTTTTTTTTGATTTTTTACTTTTAATCCAAATATTTTCATATTTTGTATTTTAACCCTTGTAATTTTTTCACTTTTAACCTAAAGTTTTCCATCTTTTATAATTTAATACAACACTTTATTATTTACAACTTTGGTCCCCCATACTTTTTATCTTTCGCAAGTTTTTCGTTTTACGTTTCATTCTAAATTTTGCGAGTTAACATGTCGTAGCGTGCATGTGAGGTTCAACGTTTTTGCTCTATTTTTTCATATTTGACAGACCCGTCGCAACATGTCCATTTTTTCCCTTTTGACAAGTTCGCCGCAACGGGCGGGTCCTAGATCGACTAAGTTATTATTTTCTACGTTTTACGTTTCTGGTTAATTTCTTCGAATTAACACACTGTAACGGGTGTGCGTGGTTCAACGATTTTAAGTCTGCTTTTCATTCAGTGTAATTTTCCCATTTTATCTATTTTATTTTTACGATGTTGAGAGTCGATGTTGTTGTGGCATTGGTGCTACTTGGCACGGTTTTACGAACGTCTTTAACCTATTAATTTTTTTACTAATATTTTGTTTCAGTTTACCCCTATACTTCCTTTACTTAAAAACTATTTTTACGTGCATGTTTTATGTACGGGTAGGTATAAATATGATTTGTTCTACATTCCGACGTAAACTTTTTTTATAGACGAGCCAGGTCAAATATAATACGTTTTCGTTTAAAGACACCATTTTTACGTGCATATTTTTATGTACGTTTCGGTATAAATTCAAGTTGTTTTACGTTTCGACGTAAACTTTTTTGGGAAATGATTCAGGTCAAATATAATATGTTTTCGTGTTTATTTTATGTATGTTTCGTAAAGTTTGTTTCGAACCGAGTGGAGTCAAATTATGATTTCTTTTTCTCCCCTTTTTTCGAAAGCTCTAATTAATCCCTTTCGATTACATGTGCAGATTTTCCTTCATACCCGTTACGTTTTCTATGTATTAGTTGGGTCACATATAATATGTTATGATTGTTCGATGTGAATTTGATTTACTTTATGTTTGATCCAATCACAATGCTTATACATGTTACATTGAGTTCAACTGGATACGTCGAATGTGTGTTTTCATATGGTTAATGCATCATATAACGTTTGGACTAATCCATTCAATGTTTACGATGTACCCGCACCGCAACGCGGGCGGGTCTTAATCCTAGTTTAATTTAAATATAAATAAAAAATATTTTTTTGATATATATAAACTTTTTTTTTTTTTTTTTTTTTGTAATATTGTATAATATTTCATTCCAAATTTGCAAATTACAAACAAGTGGCAGGTAAACGGGCAACAAGCTGCGCCGCAACCCCCTTTTGAATTGCAAAACCAATCCTACTAAAGACGAAACGACCCTTAAAGGTTGAGAGATTACTATTCACAACCTGTTGGACCCTGTTTAGAAATTCCACAGCCTCTGGGGCTAGGGAACCAAATGTATCAAAAGCGAATGGGATAAACACATGTTGATTCTCTAAACAAGCCTTCTCGTGTTTAGCAACTTTGCTTGATTCCGCTTTCAACGCAGCTTGGCCAGCAGCAAACCCATTATCCCTGAGCCCAACAAGAGGGGACACTCCTGTAAGGTCCACACAAGCGTGTTTCCCCTGGCCCACCCAAACACAAGAATATCAGCTGGTCGAATAGTAGACCTCCCATCGAGCGGATCCGTCAGAAAGTTCACCGGAGCCTCCTTTTTCGACGAAATCCCCGCCCGCTTTAAAACATCAAATAGAATATCCCTTACCAAATCATGCCTGTATTTAAAACCAGGCAACTCCTTACAATGCACCGCATGCTCTCCAAAAGTATCTAAACAAACCTTGCGGCAAACTGGGCAAGGCTCATCAACCGGAAACAGAGGGATCATTAGCCGGTACTTAAGAATTGCCCGGTATTCCACTGCCGACATGTGTTGGCCTAGACCTTCAATGGGGATGACTGTCAGGAAATCCTGAGCATGAGGAGCCCGGAGACAATCGAACACGGCTTTCTGACGAGGGGATAGACTAAACTTCTCTCCCAAACTTTGGACAGTTCTACTAAATAGGGCACTCGCCAAAGCATTCTGGGCTTTAGGAGGGGCGGTGTCCTTATTAGAGAAACCGCCAAGATCGAAATCCGGAAGGGACATATGCATGCAATCCAACGCACACACATAATCAGAATCTAACCCGACAATACCACAGTCCCGAAGAATGTGGTCCTGCAAACTCCAAGATTGTGCCCTCGAGGCCACGAAAGCATACGTAGATACATCCTCAGCCGAACATAAACCCAAACCCCCAAAACGGGTCGGAAGGGATGCAAGCCTCCATTGAAGATCCCCAAAAAATGGACCCCCGCAAACCACAATATCCTCGATAGCTCTCCTAAGGCCTTTGTCAAAAACCGAAACAGCCTCCCCAACAAACGTGGGTTGGCACGTTCTGAGGCCGAATAACAACTTAGCAACACCCATGCAAGAGCGCAGTAAGAGGAGCTCCCATTGAGGGTCCCGTAGATGTGGAAGATAGCTCATCAGATCCACTGCACAATATGCCCTTTTCACAGCCAAGCTACTGATAAAACCCGCATCCCGACTAACAGCGCCCCCGAGGAGTTTGACACCCAACACCGGCCTTCCAATCCCACTAGGAAACAAACCCTTTTGCGTCTTAACTCCATTGCACGATGGCCAAAAAGCTTCTGTTTTCTTGACGTTAAGTTGAAGCCCCAAACAAGGCCCCTTAGTCCCGATGATTTCTAAAGCTTTAGCCACCTCTTTAGCATCTCCTATAATCGTACCATCATCCAAGTACCAAGCATGGAAGAGTAACTTGCATCTATCTCGTATCTGATGAATGAGGGGATGCAAAACTAAGGCAAAGAGAAGAGGCCCTAAGGGGTCTCCCTGCTGAACCCCGGTGGTGGACCAAATATGGTCGTCTCCGACATATAATCTAGCCGGCTGTCCATATAGAAAATCCACCCATAAAGAAATGGACGGGCATCGGGTCCGAACTTCTGACAAAAGGGCGGTTCTATCCACCAGGTTGAAAGCATTAGAGAAATCAACAGTAATCATGGCCAACGACCCATCCGAGTGGAACGCGTTTAAGAACCTGTTCGCACTATGGAGCACAGCCTCAGCCCCGCTAGGAATACCCACCCCAAATTGAAAATCACCGAGATATTTAGCCATCTCCTTCCCGACCCCCCTCATAGCCGCCTTAGAGACTAACCTCCTCCAAATGGCGCCCACAGCAATAGGCCTAATCCCATTGTCTGGTTTAAGTAAGGGCGTGAGGGGCGCAGAAGCAACAAACTCCGCCAAGACCCTAGGGCACCTCCCACCCAAGCACAAGTTAACCACCTCAGAAATAGCCCTAAGCAGCCCGCAAGCGATCACCGACCCCTCTCCACAAAGAGCATCCAAAATGTGTTGTGCCCTCAACCCATCCCTCCCACAAGAGGTCCCTTTGGGGAAAGATTTAATGCACCCAAGAACGTTATCAACATCCACAGTAAGGGGTGGCTCCGATAGTAAGGACCCAGGCATAACCGGAGGAGGTACGACAGGATGTTTAGCCACCAACGCTTTCATAGTATCCTCACCAAGAGGTGCAACCCCCGAAGAACATAAAACCTTAACCGCCGCAGTGAAATGGCCATCTGCAACTTTCCGTAAACATTGCTTAACGTTGGTGCCCACCTTAGAATTATAAGACTCATGGGAAGGCTCGTTAGGGCGCGTAACCACCTCTGATGTTTCGGCAAAAAGTGATAGGATGAGTTCAGCAAAACCATCCCTATTGCCCCACGCTGCCAGGGCCCGCTGAATACTAAGACATTGTAAGGACTTCCTATTCCCCGACCTGCGCTCCTGACGGTTAGAAGGCTTGAAAATCTGCAACGTGCAACGTGGCAACAACAAAAGTCTCACCCACGCCTCAACAGACTCTGGCGTAGCCACCACCTTGCACAAAGATGTCGTAAAAGCCTGGGAAAAGGCCATTCGACAACTATGAGGGATGCTCTTAACTGTTTGACTCAAGTATTATTATATTATTTAAAAAATGACTTTTAACATGAGGGATGCTCTTAACTGTTTGCTCAAATGTCTTTTAACATATCTCCTTTTTTATACATTACAATCATAAAGTCCATAACTTTAAGCTTTTTAATTTGACTCAAGTATTATTATATTATTTAAAAAATGACTTTTAACATGACATGGAGCGGAAAAAAAACATGGGTCAAGGAGCAGCGTCTCAAAACCTCTAAATGATTTTGCAATGCACTAATTTGCAATTGTACATCAAAACCATTCTACGGTAGGTTCAAACATATTACGTGTGATGCATCATTGCATTGTGGTAATGTAATGTATGAAAACATACAAGTTCTATATTGGTATGTCAAACTTATTACAAAAGGTGCGTCAAAATTTGCATATCTTGGCAACAACTAGTCACCTGCTAGTGAGCATGTAAAACTAGGGGTGCAAACGAGCCGAGCCTTATCGAGCCCGAGCCGAGCTTGAGCCTAAAATAAAGCTCGTTTGCTTATCGAGCCCGAGCTCGAGCCTCGTATGTGAAGCTCGTTAGGCTCGTCGAGCCTTATCGAGCCTTAGTGTAAACGAGCCGAGCCGAGCCGAACTTATTCAAACGTGTTTACAAGCCGATCTCGAATCTAAAAATAAGCATATTTAGTAAACGAGCCCGAGCTTCACTTATCGAGCTCGCGAGCCTAAAAAGTCTATTATTTATATTATTTTTATTTAATATATTAATTAATAGATAATAAACGAGCCGAGCTCAAGCTTGAGAAAATACAAACGAGCCGAGCTCGAGCCTTGAAAACAAAGCTCGAATCGAGCCGAGCTCGAGCCCGAGCTTACATAAGTTAATCGAGCTCGAGCTCGAGCCTGGTCAAGCTCAGGCTCGGCTCGGCTCGTTTGCACCCCTATGTAAAACACATGGCATATTTATTGTATACTACAGTACAACTAACTCATTAGACTAATGGGTATGGGGGCCGGCTGAGGCCCGGCTAGGACCGGCGCCGGTCCCCCACACCACCCCCCTCATGTCCGGCCCGGCTCAAACGGCTCCCCACAGCCGGGTTAGCCGTGCCTCTCTCCTCTCTCCTAACACACATACATCTATACATACATACATATATATATATAAAGAGGTTCATCCCCCACCCCCCTAGGTTCATCCCCTTCAAGCCGAGCCTACGTGGCGGCTCGTCCCCTCCAGGCTCATCCCCTCCAAGCCCATCCTCTCCATACCCTTTGGTCTTATAACGACGCATCATATTTCTTAAGGTGTAAGGAGTGGTTAGACACTTAAAAGTGGTAAACTTCAAAATCAACCAATGAGAGTGTGCCATGTCATTCAACCTTACGAGTTTATACTATGCTGAAAAGTGTTGGCAATGGTTAGACACTTCATGAATTGGTAAATTATTTAAAAAAAAAAAGAAAAAAATGTGATTGGTTGAGAGGGCATGGATCCCACCACACCCCCCTATCTCTCCCCTTCCCTCCCTCTCCTCGGTTCGGCAAACGTTTACCGCCTATCCATCTTTACCGATTGGCAAAACCCACCGACGGCGGTGTTACCGCGCGGTAAACCGGTTTGCCGAGTGGGTTTGCCACCCACTCCGGACACCCTTATGTTTGATTAATTTATGTGTGCATGTTTATATAATGATGGGTAGAAGTCTTCACAATTCGGTTTGCTTTCACTGTTAGACTTATATTTTCAATATCTACAAACATTACGGTCGGCGGGAACAGTTCTTCCACTTTATTGGGTCACATGGGAGGCAAAGAGAATAATTCCAGTCCCCCATTGGTCTAACAAATTTACACTTTTATCCCGTTTTAAAACTACGATTTTGCCATCAGTTTAAAATTATGTTTTCACCCTCACTTAAAAACATGTTTACGCTTTTGCTCCCAGCTAAAAATTTCACTTTTGCCCTCGGTTAAAAATTACGATTTTGTCCCGTTTAAATTTACAGTTTTGCCATTAGTTTTTTTCCTCACAGCCAAGTTACGATTTTGCCCTCAAATTAAATTTACATTTTCCATCGTTTTTGTTTGTTTTCCTGGTTAAATTACAATATTGCCCTCAGTGTAAAATTACAGTCATGCCGGCAGCTGTCTGACACTCCCCATTGGTCCATTTAATTTATGCTTTTATACCTGAAAAAAATTATGACTTCGCCCTCAGTTCAAAATTACGTTTTCCCATCGTTTTAGTTTTTTTTTTCAAAAGTATAATTTTTTTTTTAATTTGTTGACTCGATTAAATTTTTTTCCGTGTCAAGTAGCTGCCTAACACTCGCTCACTAGTTCTGAAAAATTACAGTTTTGCCCTGAGCCGAAAAATATGGTTTTATCATCGTTTTAGTTTTTTCACTAGCAAAATTATAATAGTCTTTTTTAATTGATTGACAATTATTCGGCCATCGCCCCGCAACGCGGGCGGGGCATCAACTAGTAAAGAATAAATTTAAAATCCATGAAAAAAAACTAAATTGTAGAAAAATATTATAAATTATAAATTAGCAAGTTTTTTTTTTGTGCATAACAAGTTGTACATTGTGCTTTGGGTATTTAAAAAAAAAACTTTATTTTTTTTACTTTTAACCCAAAGGTTTTTATCTTTTGCAATTTTAACCCTACATAATTTGTTTTTTTTAACTTTAACCCAAAAATTTTTATTATTTGCAATTTAAATTCACAACTTTTGTCACTTATACTTTTCATCTTTCGCAAATTTTCGTTTTACGTATAGTTCTAAATTTTTCGAGTTAGTATGACGCAACGTGCATGTGTGGTTCAACGTTTTTACCTCTATTTTTTCATATTTGACAGGTTCCTCGCAACACGCATAACCTAGGTCGAGTCAGTGTCGGTGGTCAATGACGGTTGTGTGACATTAGTACTATTTGACACCGTTTTACGCCCCGCTGCAACGCAAGGTGTGCTTTGGGGGTTTTTTCAAAGAAAAAATGGTTATGCATATGGTTGTCGTAACATTGCTTTGAGGGTTTTAAAAAAAATGATTTTTTTTTTTATTTTTCACCCAAAAAAATTTCATAAATTACTTTTAACCCAAAAGTATTTGTTTTTTTACTTTTAACCAAATTTTTTTTATCTTTTGCAATCTATTCTCATAACTTTTTTTACTTTTCAACTTTGGTCCTTTATAGTTTTTATTTTCCGCAAATTTTTCGTTTTATGCTTGGTTATAAATTTTGTGACTTAACACATCGTAACGTGCGTCTTTGGCTTAACTTTTTTACATTTCGTTCTAAATTTTGCGAGTTAACACGATGCAACATGCGTGTGTGGGTGAACGTTTTTACATCGTCTATTTTATCCGTTTGACAGGTTTAACATAACGTGTGGGTCCTAGATCGACTTAGTTATAACTAATGAATCCCCGCTGCATTGCAGCGGATCGCAATCCTAGTTCATTTTAAAAATAAACTAAAAGCATAATTTATATATACACAAAAATACATGCAATATAGAGAAAGCGTGTGCTAACTCTGAAGCCTAATTTGAAAGTACATGTAATACAAAAAACTGTGTACTATCCTAAAGTCGTAATACGGAATTTAAAGTGTCCACACATAATGAAGAAATATATTATTCGTATTGCTAGAAAGTACTAGAGACCTATTCTAACAAATTTATTAAGAAAACGGAATAAAATATTATGACCAAAAATATATAAATTAAGAATTTTTCAAGGTCGGTTTTTGTTTAAAGCAGAGACCAAGCCGACTATTCCAATTTTAAAATTTATAAACCGGCTGACCATATTATTATAAACTAGGGTGTTACACCCCGCGCTTCGCGGCGGGGCGACCCGATTTTTGATCCGATACAGAAGTATGTCGACACATGTCTTACATCAAGTGGGAAACTCGATTAGAAAAGTTTTTACAAAGTAAAAAGGTTGTCAGTGTGAATGCTAATCAACTTAAGTTTATAGCGACACGTAAATAAAATAAAGACGTAAAAGTTGATTAAAAAGTATTTAGAAAGTTAGGAGGTTGTAAGAGTCAATGCTGAAAATTAAAGGTTATAAGTAAAAAAACAAACCACAAAAAAGAAAGAAAAAAATTGTGCAAGGGGTAAAAGCGTAAAGTTTAAACGTTGACATAAACTGTAAATTACAAAAGAACTTGGTATTTAAGAAACAACAAACAAAGCATAAGGGCCGAAAACGTACATTACAAGAGATGGGAAAAAACACGTAAAAAAACAAAACCACAAAAAATTAGTGCAAGGGGTAAAAACGTAAAGTTAAAAAGTTGATGAAAACTGTAAATTGCAAAAGAAGTTGGTATTTAAGAAACAACGCACAAAGCATAAGGACCGAAAACGTAAATTAAGAAAAAAAAGAAAAAAAAAAGAAAACCAAAAGGTTGCTAGGAAAAGACAAAAAAAAGGAAAAAAAAATGTCCTCACCGACATAGCATATTTATAGTTATATAATAGCTTGTCGCAATACGACATGATTACAAGTTTAAACAATTTTATTGTTTAAACAAACCTAATGGTTCATCTAACTTCATATATTTGATTCATTTTTTATTCGTTTTGATAGTTTTGTATATACTAGTAAGTCTTACTCATTACAATGATGTGTTTCTGTAATAAGCTTTAATACATATGTTTATGATTGCGTATCAAACCAATCACAATAACGTATATATATTTAGCGTTTACAAAATAAACCAGTGACTCAGTGAGCTCTACGTATACTATGTTAAAAAAAAAAACACAACCACAATGATACAACCATTTATGTTACTTTTCTTATAGGCAAACACATTTATGTGCAAACCTAAATATTAAACAATTAGTTCTATATTTTGTTGATGTTTACATGGAAAAAAATATCATAAAAGACAATAACATAAGAGAAAAATGTCCGGATAGTCCCTGTGGTTTCACATTTTTTCACCTATAGTCCCTATCTTTCTAAAATGACCCGGATAGTCCCCAAGGTTTACCGTTTTGTTCTCGGATAGTCCCTGGGTCTAACTTCAGTTACTTTTCTCTGTTAAAATGATGTGAAATGACAAAAATACCCTTTCCTTAAAAGGCCAAACCACAGGGACTATCCGGGCGTCTTCTTCATTTTTATTTATAAAACCCCACCACCACACTTCATCTTCAACCTCCACCCTCCACCATCACCGCCACCATCACCCTCCTCCACCCTCCCCCACCACCCTGTGAATCATAACCCGCACACCAGACAAAACCCCTGTGCCCTCTCCTTCTTCGATGATAACCTCACACCCAACTATCTTCTTCAGCGACACAAACCAAAATCTATAAACCTTGAACAGACACTCAATAAAAACTCTTCAAACAACTCATCACCAAACAACTGAATCGAGCAAATCTGCAACTTCAGATCTACTTGCAGAACAACCAATAATCCGATTTTGACTCAGAAAAACACCAAGTCAGATCTGCATACTCATACGCACACTAAAGTAACTGAATTAAATTGAATTTATCAGTCCGAAACTTTCAAAACTTGATTCGAAACACACTGAATTAGTTCGAAATATATGACACTTTAACCAGAATTCACGAAACACACTGAAAAACGAGATGAAGAAGATGACGAGTTCAGATGTTACCGCCAGACTCATCACCTCCATCTCCGCCTCCAACCTGAACCGGCCTTCCACACATCAGCCGCTGCCCACCTCCATCCTCTTCACACTTCAACCGCCGGCCGTCTTCAACCGCTGGACTGTCAAATCGGCACCGATTTGAGGTGAAAATTATACCATTCTACTCGTATTCATGGCCTGAATAAAAGCCCTATAGTTTTTGAGTGGCATTCGTACCGATTAAACAAGAATTTTTGAAATGAAATCACATGGTGATTTCATGGGTTTACACATGGAAGAAGGCACAGTGGGTGGAGGAGGCAGTGGTGGCTGATTACGGTGATGAAGGTGGTGGTGGCGGATGATGGTGGTTGGTGGTGGTTGTGGCAGTGGTGGCTTGGCGGTGAGAGACGGCGAGGATGATGGGTTGGTGATGGAGGTGTTGACAGGCGGTGGTGTTTTATGGTGGTGGTGGAGATGAAGGAGATGGTGGTTTAGAGAGAGAGAAAAGGGTCTGAAGGTGATGAACTGATGATGAAGAATGAATGTGGTAGGGAATTATAAATAAAAAGAGAAAAATGCCCGGATAGTCCCTGTGGTTTGGCCTTTTAAGGAAATGGTATTTTTGTCATTTCACACCCTCTTAACAGAGAAAAGTAACTGAAGTTAGACCCAGGGACTATCCGAGAACAAAACGGTAAACCTTGGGGACTATCCGGGTCATTTTAGAAAGATAGGGACTATAGGTGAAAAAAGGTGAAACCACAGGGACTATCCGGGCATTTTTCTCATAACATAATAAAGATATAAATTCCACTAGCTAATTATCCTAAAACAGAGATAGAATAAAGAAATTGAACATATATCGTCAGAGTTGAGAGAATATGAGTCGTTATCGTCATTAAAAGAAGTGTCCTCACTTATAAACAACAAGAAAATAATATAGGTAGTAGTTGATAGTTAAGATAATAAGGAGCAGGAGGGATGTAAACAAATCGAACGAACACAAACAAGGCATTGTTCGTGTTTGTTCGTTAATGATATAATGTGTTCATGAATGGTTAATGAACACTTACCGAACGAGATTTTATGTTCGTGTTTGCTCATTAAGGAAAGGAACGTGTCCACGAACACAAACGAACACACATCAACGACAACAAAGATGGTGGCTAGAGGTGTATGGTGAGAGGGAGTGGCAGCAGACCTTGAAGCGCTAATCGTTGAATGAATGTCGATAGCATTTTTTGATGTGAATAATGAGAAGGAAAATGGAGCGGTGCATAAACAAGGTAGAGATTAGGGTTCCCTATTCTATTTGTTTGGGTAAATGAGATACATAATAATTAAAGAATATAAAAAGTTTAGACAAATTAAATAAATACTAAAAAAAATTAACGAACAACATAAACAAAAGAACATGAACGAATGTTCACTAACACATTATCGAACGTTCACTAACACATTATCGAACGTTCACAAACGTAACTGAACGAATGAGACATTTGTTCGTGTTCGTTCATTTAACTAAACAAACGTAAACGAATTTTCCGTCGATTCACAAACTATTCACTGAAAATTCGTTTACAGATAACTTAAAAAAAAACAATAGATAGAAATAAAATAGAGTAAACTTCCGTTTTGCTCTCTGTGGTTTGGTCATTTTAACGGTTTTGCTCCAATGATTTAAAAATAGCCATTTTCCTCCCTAATATTTCGAGTTTGTCGCCAGTTTGCTCCCTAATCTTTCGAGTTTGTCACCAGTTTCCTCCCTGATGGAGTTAGAGGCTGAGAGCAAAATGAAGATAATTTAGAAAAATCAGGGATGAAAATGGTTATTTTTAAACTATTGGAGCAAAATCGTTAAAATGACCAAACCACATGGAGCAAAACAGAAGTTTACTCAATAAAATATTAATTTTATGTAAAAAAAAATTCAAACATTTTGGCTATATTAAAAGTAGAACAACACTTTCATGTTCACATTTGAAAATTAGCCCCCAAAACCTAGAAGAAGCCATGCATCACCATTATTACACCTTCAATAATTCCACCTCTGTTTCTGCAACACCCCATCCCCACCTCATCAATGTCAGATCTCACCTTTTCTCTGACAATTTTTCCCTTTTCAATCTTGTCAGCACCCTAAATTCCAAAAAACCCCCAATTTTCAACCCATTTTTTCATCCTCTGCTTCTTCAATTTCAATTTCAAAACACATGGCATCATCACGCATTTCAATACTCATCACATATTCATTGCCCCATTGCTTTGAAACCCACAATTCCCTAAATTCACCCCTCAATTTCTCCAATTTCACCTTCAATTTCTGTTTCTTCTTGTCAGTTTCTCACTCTGTTTCTTGTTTTAACGCAATTTGATTGTTTTGAGATGGTTTTGATACGAGAAGTTATGATTCGAGAACTAGGGTTAGGGTTAGGGTTTCAATTTCAGTTATAAAGTTATAAAATTGATGGATTTTATGCCGGAAATTATGATTCGAGAATTAGGGTTAGGGTTAGGGTTTCAATTTCAGTTATAAAGTTATAAAATTGATGGATTTTATGCGGGAAATTACGATTCGAGAATTAGGGTTAGGGTTAGGGTTTCAGTTTCAGTTATAAAGTTGTAAACTTGGATTGATTTGAGATGGATTTGGTGAAGAAAAGATGAGGATGCAAGAATTAGGGTTAGGGTTTGGGAAATGGGGTGTAGGGTTTCGAAAGTTGATGACTTGCCGTTGGTGATTAAGTGTAGAGAGAGAAAGAGGTTGATGAAGAGTGCTGTGGATTACCGGTATGAATTGTCTTGTGCACATTTGGATTACTTTCATAGTTTGAAAGATGTTGGTTTTGTGTTGTCTAAATTTGTTGATGAACAGCTTGTCATTGCTTCACCTGTTATTACATTGCCGTCTGATTCGGTTTCGCGTGTTCGTTCGGTTGATGGTAGGAATCAGGATAATGAGTCTGAGTCTGAGTTGAGTGTGTCTTTAGATGGTCATATTCATATACATGATGAAAATGATGATCATGATGATGACAGTGGTGGTTTTGAAAATAAACCGCCGCAGTCGTCTAACTTTAATCGGCCCGGTGACTATAATGAAATGAATATGAATGAACCTTATGTAAGTAACATAGGACCAAACCAGACTAATTGGGGTGAACCTTATGGAGTTGATAGAGGACAGCAGCCATATCAACCTCAATGGGGTGAGCCTTATGTGGAGAATTCGTCTGCGTTTCCGTTTCCGTACCAACCTCCTTGGGGACCGAACGAAACTAGTTGGGGCGCGGGTGACCCTTATCAACCTCCTTATGTGATGAACCCATCTGCATCGCAATATCCGCCTCCTTGGGGGGCGTATCAAGCGAATTTCGATACTTTCGATGGATATAGTGGGAACTCGAACTCGAATTTGAATTCGAATCCAAATCCGAATCGGTATGCTTTTTTTATGAAAAAACCTGCCCCGGCTAGCCACACTGTGATTCAACAAGAGGAAGCAAGGGGTTTTCGAGAAACAAGTCAATGGGTTGATCATCCACCGGGTTATGATCCATATGTAAGTGGATACGGGTATGGGTTTTCTTACGGTGGGGAACCGCCACCTCCCCAAGAACCCGAGAAGCCCAAAAGTCCGCCGCCTCCTCCTCCGCCGATGGAATCTGATTATTTTAACTTTTTTAACTCATATGATAGTGAGTATCATGGGTATGGATATGGGTATAATGAAACAATGGATAGTAGTCCGGATACGAGTGAAGTGAGAGCGAGGGAGGGGATTCCGGATTTAGAAGAAGAAACGGAAACCGAGTCTCACTACGAAGACGTAAAAACGAAGACATTTAGTAGAAAGAGAAATCTAGTGGAAGGAAAAGAAGACAGTGAAGATAGTACATTGAAGGGAACTTCAAGTGGTACGGAGGGTAGTTCTCGAAGAATCAGAACACCACCGGAGAAAAGTGAAGACACTGCAAACGCAGCACATGCCGAATCGAGTTCAAATTCCGTACCATTGGAAGTTAAACGAGAACATTCAGTTGGCACCGAAGTAGAGAAGCAGCATAGCTCTGAAACGATTGTTTCACAAAGCACAGAGGAGGGTAACAAGGGAGTAAGTGTTGACATCGATGAAGGGTCTACACAGGAGTTAGAAATAGAATCCTCGATTATGAGTAGTTTGACAACGTTATCTCCTCATGGTTCTCGGGATCTTCATGAGGTAGTTAATGAAATCAAAGGCGAATTCGAGAGTGCGTTTAGTCATGGGAAGGAGGTCGCTTTGATGCTAGAGGCAGGGAAGTTGCCTTATCGATCGAAGTTTGCTGTTCTTAAGGGTAAAGAAAATTTGATTTTTGTCACCATAAATCCATAATATAGTCATACAATGTTTTCCTTTTATTATTTATGCTTATGTATGTCACTTTGCAGTAATTTTATCAAAGTTAGCACCTTCATTGGTATCTTCAGACCGTCCAATACAATCTGCAAGATCAAGTTCTCGAGTAACAAAGTTAGCAGGATCCTATGAGGATGCGGTTCTGGATGTTAGGCCCGTTAACCTTTCTTCTACTTTGGAGAAGCTGTACGTATGGGAGAAGAAATTATACAAGGAAGTAAAGGTAAAGCCATCATCATCATCTTAATAGTTCGTTATTAATGTTACAAGAAGCTGTACTTAACAATTGACTCTGGATGAAAGGGCTGCAAACAAACCGAACGAACACGAACAAGACCTTGTGCGTGTTCGTTTGTTACGAAATGTATTTGTTTACGAACTATTCATGAACACTTACCGAACGAGATTTTATGTTCGTGTTTGTTTGAAAATTTTAGGCAACGAACGTTGATGAACACAAATGAGCACAAGCTAATGTCCATGAACACAAATGGAAACAAACGAACACAAACAAGTGTCCATGAACAGAATATATAATACATATAATACACTGACAATATTTTATTTGTCGGAACTTTTTGAAGTATTCAAGTAAAATATAAAAACTAAAAACACTAATGAACTATGGAACACAAACGAACACTTCACCGAACGTTCACAAACATAATGAACGAACGCGGCCTCTATTCATGTTCGTTCATTTAACTAAACGAACAAAATTTCTTGTTCGTGTTTGTTTAATAAACGAACGAACACAAATGAACTTCCCGCCTAATGGTTCACGAATTGTTCGCCGAACATTTGGTTTGTTTGCAGCCCGTACCTTAATAGTGATAATGATTCTGTGTTAACTGTTAAGCCACTCGGTTTCAAATTTGAGTTGAGTAATGTGAAATTGATACATCAGGTGGTTGGTCTGGTTTAGGGTGAAGAGAGACTACGGGTGATTTATGAGCAAACGTGCAAGAGGTTGAATGAGTTGGATGCAAAAGGCGCAGAATCTAGTAAGATTGACGCTGCACAAGCTTCTATAAAAAGATTAACTACTAAACTTAACGTGTCGATCAAAGCTATTGATGTCATATCTTGTGAGATAGACAAAGTGAGGGACAAAGAACTGCAGCCGCAAGTCAGCCAGTTGATCTACGGGTACGGAAATCTTTTAACAAGTTTATTTTTTATACTATAGAACCCTCATGATTTGGTTTATTGTGTTCTCTACAGACTTATAAGAATGTGGCGATCGATTGTAAAATGTCACCGAAGGCAGTTCGAAGCCATCATGGAGAGCAGAAGTCGTACGTTAAGGGCAAACACAAGTCTCGAAAGAGATTCAAGCTTGAGAACCACTCTTGAGCTTGAAACAGGGCTTTTAAAGTGGGCCCAACATTTTAACAACTGGATTAACGCTCAGAAATCATACATCAATTCGTTAAACGGATGGTTAAAACAATGCATTGATCACGAACCGGAAGTCACCATTGACGGTGAGGTTCCGTATTCTCCGGGTCGTTTAGGAGCTCCACCGATTTTCATAATATGCAACGACTGGCAGAGGGAAATTAAAGGCGTTTCTCAAGAAAAAGTGTTGAAAGCAATGCATAGTTTCGCTTTAAAGTTGAGGAAATTGGTGGAGAGACAAGACGACATACAACGACTTATGGTAAAAAAGGAGCATCTTACGAAGGATTTTGTGGGGAAAAGTCAAAATCTTCGGCCTGATGAAACGCATGGGTCAATGGTTCCGTCTGAAGAACGAGCGAGTGTGGATTATAAAGAAGCTATGAAGTTGGTTCAGGACGGCGAATTAAGTAGTTTACAAGGTGGTGTTATTCCAATTTTTAAAGCTTTAGAGGTTTTCACTCGTGACGCTTTGAAAGCCCATGAGCAGGTAAGATTGGCATGATGCAAAGCAGTAACTGTCTTATCAGTTTATCGGACGGTTTTGACCCAATGGTATATGTGAATTTTGCTATGAGAGATAAGAGATTAGTGATTAATTGTGTTATACAATAGGCAATGTTAGGCATTGTTATCCATTTCTTTCAGACCTGCACTACTAATAGGGTATTTTGTACATACAACTTTGCTATTCTTTCATATTCTTTTCTTCTAAATAGTGTTCATCTTTGCTTTAGTGTTTAGTTATATTATAAAGGTAAAAATGTGATATATTGGCCACTGATATAGTGATATTTGTACTTTGTTTCTGCCTAGACGCGAAAACTTGATGTAAAACAATGGCCAGGACCTATAAACAATAACACAATAGTTTCATATTAACCTGTTGCCCTGTAAATAATATACGCTAACCCAATAGTTTTATTTTCCTCTTAAATCTGTTGTTTGTTAGTTTTTTGAGTAAACTTCCGTTTTGCTCCATGTGGTTTGTTCATTTTAACGGTTTTGCTTCAATAGTTTAAAAATAGCCATTTTCTTCCCTGATTTTTCTAATTTATCTTCATTTTGCTCCCAGCCTCTAACTCCATCAGGGAGGAAACTGGCGACAAACTCGAAAGATCAGGGAGGAAAATGACTATTTTTAAACTATTGGAGCAAAACCTTTAAAATGACCAAACCACAGAGAGCAAAACGGAAGTTTACTCTATTAAATACGCGATATATATATATATTTTTTTTGAAACAGACCCATTGAAAAAAATTATTAACTTTTTTTTAAATGCATTTTCATTTTAGAATTTGTTAAAAATCGAGTCACTCCCCGCCACTATAATAAATAATAATAAAACACAACTTCCGGGTTAGCGAACCTTGCCGGACACAACCACAAGTGGCGGTTGTTGCGGGTTGGTAATCTCCGGCGTGTCGAGTCGCAACACCACGCCACCATTTTGCCTTCTTTTTGTTGTATTTTATTTCGTTTTTGGTCGTTTTACACATTGATATTTTGCAGCTTCACCGCGGTCCTTACCATTTGGTTAGTCCACAGATTCCCGGGTTGCAAAACGGTGAGGAAACCCTAGTTTTCAAATAAAATAACAAAGTATGCACTATTCACGTTCACATAACCAGGGGCGGACCTACATATGCCCGTGGGTGGGCGGCCGCACCCCTTGAAAAAAAAAAATTTAGTGTTATTTTTCACGAAAAATCCCGACCGCACCCCTTGAAAAATTTCGACCGCACCCCTTGGAAAATTCTGACCGCACCCCTTAGAAAAAAAATGTTAGAATTTATATAAAAATGTTGAAAGTTATCAGTTTGCATGTGAAGTATAATGGTTATCGGCCATTATATTTGTTTTTAATTCAGTATTCACGTGTTTTGTTTGAGTGTTTCAATACTGATTGTTTCAGCACATGTAATGTGAAATTGGAGGTCCAATCAGGGTGTATTGAGTATTTGGCCCATGTGCTTTAGTTAGAAAAGAAATCATAAACAGCCCACTAAATGCTTAAGGTTCAATAAACATTTCATTTGAATATTGTTGTCTGATAAAGCTTTTTGCCGACACTGATAGAGCATAAAGTTTGGTGAAGGAAATAGCTGCTCAACCAAAGTTGGTTGAAGAAGAAGCACTTAAACTCACAGCTGATCTCAACGGGAACGTTACAAGGTTTGAGCAAATCATTGAGGATTTCAAACGGATGTTCATTACATGAGCTCCTGGAGAAATACTAAGGAATTGAAATTAAGGAATATTGTTTATTTTGTATGTGACAGGGACAATGAGTAAAGATGTTATGGCGCGATTTCTCAACAAGAGGAAAGCGGATGAAATCGGATCATCTTCCGATTTTGTTGATGTGAATGATCTTCCCTCGGATCCTCATGATCGCAAGGCGATAGCATCATACAACGTGAATCAACGAGATGATATTAGAAGGGCATACCTACTAAGAGGACCATGTCAACCAACGGGTATTCAATATCCAACATCAACGTTTCAAGGTAAAGAGTCGAGAAAATTCAAACAAGAATGGTATGACCGAAAGGAATACAAGGGATGGTTAGAGTATAGTATAAAATCGGATCGTGTGTTTTGCTTATGTTGTTACTTGTTTAGGTCCAAATTTGGTGATCATAGAGACCCGACCCGACCCGAACCGGTTTTTTTATGTATATATCTAGACGCCTAAGATTTTAAAAAAAATTCCGCACCCCCACGAAAAAAATCCTGGGTCCGCCACTGCACATAACCAAATATGTGTTTCAGGTAAATTTGCAAGAATTTGCAAGTCTCTGGGGCAAAGCACATTTTAAAATAAAAAAAAAAAAATTAATAACAATGTAGTATACACTATTCACTTTGATATAACAAGATTTTAAACGTATAACTACAACTCATCAATCACAAAAACACAATGAAACCATGATTAGTAGCAAGCAAACACCACAATATTCAAATGTACAACAGGCTTTCATAATCAGCATTCTGGAAGTGAATGAGCAGAAGCATAGGGAGAAAAGCTAGCAGCAGAATCATTATAACGCAACAGGTGTGGCTGCTGCTGACTAGACGACCACATATAACTCGATGAACCATTTCCGGGACCTGGGTAATACGAAGACAGGTGTCGGGAATTTAACGGTGATACAGAAGGGTAGCCCAAAGAGTTTGACGAAACCAAATGAGAGGCCCGCGATCTGTGTGAAGAAGATGCGATGTTTCTAATGTCTAACGAGCTTCTTGACGGAGTGATGAAAGACGATCGGTGTGAAGAAGATGCAATGTTTCTAATGTCTAATGAGCTTCTTGATGGAGTGATGTAAGGGGATTGGTGATGGCTTTGAAGGGTGTAAGGAGTACTTGAAACGGAGTGAATGTTAGAATGTGTACGCGATGTTTGACCTATTTGTATTGCGGGAGATGATGGTGCGTATGATGATGAATATGTAGAAGATAATATGGTTGATGCAGCCATGGATGCTGGGTTGGATGAAAGTAACGGTGTGCGTTCTGAGGCTGGTGGCTCACCGTTAGCGGTCCTTGCATCACGTTTACAAACCGGGCAAAACGTTCTCCACGAAGTCAGCCACGCGTCCACACACATTGCGTGAAATTCTGTCAATTTCTAACGTTAGTGACATGAAATACCAAATTCTCGTGCATTATTAACCATTTATAATGGCACAAAAGTACGAGTCGTGTTGACCTCGCAAGACTTTTATGTCTTAATAATAATAATCTAAATTAAATAAAGAGTAAAATGCCATTTTCGTCCATGAAGTTTGGCCAGTTTTGCGACTTTCGTCCTAAGGTTTATTTTTCCGCATCTAGATCCAAAAGGTTTGAAATCTTGCCGTTTTTATCCGGCTCATTAACTCCATCCATTTTTCTCCATTAAGTCGGGGATATTTCTGTCTTTTTTGTTAACTTAAAGGGCAATTCAGTCTTTTTCAGGGGTATTCAGTCTTTTTACATAAAGTGAAAAAGACCGAATTTCCCTTTATGTTAACAAAAAAGACGAAAATATCCCTCTGACTTAACGGAGAAAAATGGGTGGAGGTAACGAGCCGGATGAAAACGGCAAGATTTCAAACCTTTTGGATCCAGATGCAAAAAAACAAACCTTTGGACGAAAGTCGCAAAACTTGCTAAACCTCAGGGACGAAAATGGCATTTTACTCTTAAATAAATGAAGAAAAAGACTTACTGTGTCGGCATGGCAGAATTCTAAGTTTATCGCCAACGTTATAATCTTCAAGGCAGATAGCACAAGTAGCCGAAGTGCAATTATCTTCTAAAACAGCGGTAAATACTAGGCTTGGCATGGCTTTGACTAACCGACTACTCATCCCATGGAATTCCCGAACACGAGAAGATTGGGGGTGTTCTCGTCTTATCCTATGCCTACGCACAAAGAAACAAGTTGCCAAAACAGCCGACATAGCCAGCAACGATATAAATGATATGGCCATGATTGACCATGCTGAGTTCTCATAGCCCGGGATAATCCATAATTGCATTGAAGTTATACCAGCAAACTTACTCAACTTCAGGCCAGATGATTTTGAAACAAATACCGCATATATCACTATACCCGTTGCAGTCCCTGCCACTGCAAATTTAGAAATCCTAGATTATTACCCCATTTGAATATAAATTTCTAAATACACATCGAAAGTATAAAGCGATACACGTCATAATAATGTAAAAGCAAATGCAAAAAGGATCATACTTGCAACAAGATCACTATCATCATTGTTATAGATAATGGCTGCCTTGAATCCTGCAGCTTGTGCTCTTCTAACTTTATCGTCGAAACTACATACTCCTCTAATAATCAACACAAAGGGCTGGTTTACGCTTTCTTCAATCGACCCATTAGCCAAAGGGGCGCACGCATCCAACGGCTCAGCTTGATACAATGTTCCGCATTCGCCAGTCCCGTTCACACGTGGAGCTGCAAAAAACATCAACAAATTACAACACAAAACAAAATGCATCAATCTACCATAAGCATTCTTGATTGAGTGTAAACAATCAAATTCAAATACCCAATGCTTAAACCTAGGGATAGTTATGTAATTTCAAGTTCAAGATTCTTCAACAACTAAAGATCAAAAGAATCATAACATCAGAATGATCAAACACATCATCTATCTGCATAAAGTTCCAATTTTTATTCAACCCAATAAAGAATATAAATAATCTTGACCTTCAATCAAGAAGAACATGCATCAGTCTACCATAAGCATTCTTGATTGAGTATAAAGAATCAAATTCAAACACCTAATGCTTAAACCTAGGGATAATTAATTAGGTAATTTCACATTCAAGAATCTTCAACAACTGATATTAAAAAAAAATCATAACATCAGAATGATCAAGCACACTATCTATCTGTACAAAGTTTCAATTTTTAAGCAACCCAATAAAGAATACAAATCATCTTGACCTTCAATATCATAACAATCACATATTCACATAATCAAACACAACAGAAAAAAAAAAAAAAAAAAAAAAACCCTCACCAAAATTAGCTTCAATGTCATCAAAAGACAAAGTGACATTATTCCCCATCAAAACAACTTTAGCAATCACCCCTGAACTCACCAAACAAAGAAAGCAGCAAAAGATCCAGAAATTCAACATCTTTTTTCAAACCCACAACAAAACCTAAAGACCCTTTAAAGATCCAATTTTGGTTGTTGAAAAACTAGGGTTTAAAGTGGGATGGAAACATCAGCTTCCATCCTCAAATTACACTAGTCAAGCATCATAAAAATTGGGGCTTTTTGGTATGATGAGATATGAAGTTGAAGTGGTGATGAATTTGGGTCAAATTCAATTGAAGATCAATGAAAAGATTGATGATGAGAATGAATTATCCTGTGGGCTATTGAACCGCCAGTAGCAGAAAGACAGTAGGTGGGACCAGTGAGAGCTAAGAGGAGGTTTCTAGGTTTGTTTGTTTCCCCAACTTGCTATATCATTATACAAAATAATAATAAATCACTATCATTCAAAATATCTTAATTAAGTTAATTTTGTTAGGTTCATTGTGTAAGATATATTGATGTATTTAGATTTTAATAAGTTATGTTGTTTAGTGACATGTATTGCATGTGAATATAATATGCAAGTTGTTAATGTTAATGATTTAAAAACTTATAATGTTATGTGTTTGACGGGATAAAAATAATATAACGGTTTGTTTTTATTTAGTTTACTGGCTTTGTGATGTGATTATAAATGTTATTATCGTCGACATCCCATAAAAAAAGTTATGGGGTTATATTGCGCCAATGTATGTTAATTTGAATGTCTAATTATTATGTTGCCAAGATTTGGACTCGATATTACACAACGTTTCGTATCTATACCACATGCCAGATTCTTTCTATGTATTTAACTCGTGTCTTGAAGTTTTGGTGATGATATCTACGTGCCATGAGTACCGTAAACTTCGAAGGTAGTACCACATAAATAGATTATTATTCGACTATGTATGTAACTCAAGTAAAGTTTTTGCAATAATATTTGTGGACTAAATCTATGAGGCCATGCCCTAGTGTTCGAATTAGACTAACTACAAAAATGTTATGCAATACAGGCAACTCAAACGTATTGAATTTTCTCACTTTGTAGGTCTTTTCTTTGGATGTTCCTTTGATTCTCGTCAAGCAACTACTAGTATTAGATAACCCGTCCATTTAAGCTTTCGTGAACACCTCTATGATCTAGTTTCTCTAACAAAACTATAACTGTTTTTGCCATTTTCTAGCCTCTTGCTAGTTTTAGCGTGTTTTATAATACATTCTCCCGCTATTAAAAAAAGATCGCTTATTGATTGAGTAGCTTGACGCGATAAATGTGGTAATTATTTATGCATAATGTTAGTAACCTCTTATCTTCAAGTTTCAGGAGTGTTTTAATGAACAAGTACCACGGGAAACAATTATGTGAGAGGAGACAAACTTGAACTATGATTAAAAAAAAATTGAACATCTCCCAGACAAGAATCTTGTAGATTTATGACAAAAAAAGGACATTTGAAGAAAATCATACCACATTAAATAATAAATAGTGTTATTCTTCACAATTTTGAATTTTGTCATTAAAGCTTTAGGGTATTGGGAGTGGGTGCGGTAAACACTCGGCAAAGTTGGTTGCCGCTCGGTAAGCCCACCCCTCACATGTTTGACGCGCGGCAAGTTTGCCAAATCGGAGTTCGGTCACCGCATCGGTGAAGGGAGTGTGTGTGTGGTGGGGTGGGGTCCATGCCAATTTCAACCAATCACACATTTTTCTTTTTTTTTTAAAGTTTCCCACTTCACCAAGTGTCTAACCATTGCCAACACTTTTCAACATAGTTTAAACATTTATGACTGAATGACGTGGCACACTCTCATTGGTTGATTTTGAAGTTTACCACTTTCAAGTGTCTAACCACTCCCTACACCCATAGAAGGTAACCAATTTAATTTCTTAAAGTTTGGTTTTGGTTCTTTATGGAATGTGTATTGCAAGTTGTTGGGGAGTTTAATATGGGGACCCCTTAGGTAAAATTTGTTTGGTCTTTTTAGATTTGATGCAAGACTACAAGAGTTTTTAACTAGTTTTGGATTTAAATGAGTCTTGTAGGATTTGGGATTATTTTGACCTAAAACCATGAATTACCCATAAAAAAATGTTTGGAAAGTGATAGTATGGTTAAATGAGCTTGTTTTTGATGTTCTATAAAATATAATGGTCGTGAGCTTGTTTCGACAGATTTTTTTTCGCTCTTTAATATGACATACCCCAAGTTTAAAAGTATATTATAACGTACAGTTCATTTATTGGTCAACAAGTGGTTTCAATTATACAAACCGACCGTCGAGTATATATGTGATCATGGACAAGAAGTGGGCAAGCGTTTTCATCATATTTATAAGCTTTTTGAGGTGAGTTAGAAAATTTACTAAAACTACGTAGATACCAAAAGACTCGATTTTCATATCTTCGTTGTATCATGTGTTACTTTACATTTGTTTTATGATTTGTCAAATTTAATTGTCAAGTGGGTTTTATAATCATGTTGTTGTCATTAGTAGTTTTCGGTTCTTGATACCTACATAAATGTTAGATGATATTTGTGTATTCTTTGTGTGTAATATTTCTACATTTGTGTATGGTATGCTGGCTAATAAGATATTCATTATGTGCTTTTTATAGTATATGTCAACTTTGGAATATATCATAAATGTTCTTGATTCCTACACCTTGTGACCTTAGAGCACTCTACACCATAATCATAAATCATAGATTTTGCCTTAAACCGATCTTTATATAAACATCGCTTAGAGTTTCATCCAAAGGATTACCACATCTGATTGGAAGAGCTTCAAGGGAGGTAGGATAATTTACAAGGAATTGCAAGCTTTATAGTTTGTAACATGCATTTGTGTGTTGATGAACATGATTTAGTCTTGTGAATTTTCTATTTTGTTGAATGCAATGCTTAGTGAGTAGTTATTTTTAGTGTTTGCTTGAATGGGATGATCCCTATCATAGGATATAGTTGGAATGTTTCATTGGGAAGATGTAGCAACTAGCAAGTCATAGTTTTTTTTTTAACGGCCAACAGAATCAATTCCGAGCACTCTCAGGGCACCCATTGGACCAAACGGAGTACTCCGAGAATAACCCGAGTCCACCATCAATTCTAGGGAAAACCCGGTAACTCACCCGTCCATAGACACGACGATGAAATTACTCGTAAAACTCGTTCATGATGTATGTGATAGTTAACACCAAGTAAATACATCATGTTCATGATGTATGTCTTATCACCCTTGTTCTAAAAGAAATAGATACATATTCTTAAGATTGAGAGTTATCAACTAATGTTCAAATTTGTATATAAACACTACCAAGAATCAATGCTATTTTTCAAATTTGTATATATAGTAGTTTGATATTGATATTGGCCATAGGCAGGTAGATGAATGAAAATACTAACATTTCATACATTTTTTGAGGGGGGAATAGTGTCGGACAGCTGTCTGACACTTCCTCATTGGCCCGTACAAATGACAATTTTACCTCTAGTTAAGAATTACGATTTTGCCCCCAATTCAAAATTACAGTCTTGCCATCATTGTGGCTTTTGACAAATGACGATTTACCCCCAGTTTAAATTATAGTCTTGCTATCGTTGTAGCTTTTAACAAATTAAGATTTTACCACCAGTCAAAATTACGATTTTCCCCCAGTTCATAATTACAGTCTTGCTATCGTTTTAGTTTTTTTAGCAAACCTATGCCAGTATTTTGTTTTAATTGGTTGACTAGATGTCATTTTTATTCGCTAGCGTTCGCTCATTGGTCCTGACAAATTACAATTTTGCCTCCAGTTTAAAATTAGCAAAACTATGGTAATGTTTTGTTTAATTTGATGAATTCTATATGTATCTATGAGATCAAGTATGGAATTCTGTTTACTCACTTTAAATTGAGTATCCGTTTCCCTCGTTTTCCTGCTAGGATTGGAAGTCCTGTATTTTACATATCCATACGATTAAGTCCTTGGGTTTCCGAAATAGTGTAAAAAGAAGTGCTTCAAATAATTACTATTTGACTCGGACCTTCTCTAAAAAGTCGAGGTATTTCGAATTGTTTGTTGGCGCAGACAAAGTCAGGAAAAACCTTTGAGCCTAGTGTGCCGCAACGCAGACGGGGCATAAAACTGGTATACAATTTCAAAAGTTGAAACAGATATTTTATATAAAAAATATAATTATAAAAATCTACAAAAATGCATTTCCAGGTTTCCAGCCACCAGTGATCTCACTTACACCAACTTTGCAGCCGTTCAAATCCTTCAAACGCGTCTTAGATCACTTTTATACCCCCCCCCCCCCCCCCCCCCCCCCCCCCCCTAAATCACTTCAATTCATTCTAGGGTTCATCAACACTCCCAATTTCAATCATCTACACATTCATCATCTATAATTCCATATCTAACCTCAGAATCTCACCACCACAAACCCTAGCTTCATCCAATCAATGTATTACTAACTGTTAATTTGTTAATTGTTTGTTTTTAATTGTTATCAATGGCAGCACCGAGGAGTTTGGTGGTGGATACTGGAAGGTTGATGAAGGATGAAGAGACTGCTGCTGTTGAAGATTCACCTACCACTAAGAAGCCTGCAGGTGCTAAACTGGACGGGAGGTATCCGCTAACCGGATGGGAGTTTACGGTTGCGTTGAGTGTGTTTTCGGTGTTTACTGTTGGATTGTTTTGCATTTATCTTACTATGCCGGAAGCTGAGTATGGAAAGCTTAAGTTGCCTCGGTCGATTTCGGATTTGAGAATGCTTAAGTAGGTATCTTATCCTGCATTGTTATTGTTTTGATGTAATTTGATCGCTAAAAGTAGGCCTGTAAACAAACCGAACGTTCATTAACTGTTTGTGAACTTGTTCGGCGAACGAACGTCCACTAACACAATATTTTGTTCGTATAATTATTAATTAAACGAACGAACATGAACACATATCTTGTTCGTTCATTTGTGTTCGTGAACGTCCATTTACATTTGTTTATGTTTATTCGTTTATGCTTGTTCATTTATGTACATTTCAATTTAAATACATAAGTAGTTATATTTATATAAATATCAAACGTAAAAAGGACTTCCTAACTACTTATATAAATATAACTAATTGGTAATTGGGCTTTGTAGTAATAAAAATGGGGTTTTCAATGGAATTTATCATAATAACTACTAATTTATAAAAAAAATTACTTTATGTTCGTTTATGTTTAGTCAATTATGTTCATTTGTGCTCATTTATGTTTGTTCATTTATGTTATTTACGTTTGTTAAGTTATGTTCGCCAAGTTTATTTGTTTGTGTTTGTTTACGTTCGTGAACTGTTCGTTTAGGTTTTAAACAAACGAACACGAACATACCCATTTTCTTAATAAACGGACACAAACAAAAAAATGTGTTCGATTATATGTTTGTGTTCGGGTTCGGTTAAAGTTAAATGAACGAACACGTGTTTGTTCAGTTCATTTATAGGCCTAGCTAAAAGGGGGTGGCGGCGCAACTTGTTGCCCGACTACCTGCCATTGCTTTGTAATTGCCCTTTTTCGTGTGGAATGATATTGACGATAACTATTTTAATTAAAAAAAAGCATGATCTGTTCCTGTATAGTTTTTTATGTTTTATTGATTTTTATGTGTTGATGAGTATTGATACTTGTAGTATTATATGTTAGTTAGGGTTTACAAATTACAACCAAAGGGCTTGAAATTGTTCTTTAAGTTCTTATTTTGTCAACACATTTTTATAAACTTTTAATATACATGATACATTATTATGATATGTTTAAATCTGGTATTGGTTTTATCAGAGACGATCTCGGAACATATGCAAGCATTTACCCAACAAAGTTCATTCTTGGTTACTGTTCAACTTACATATTCATGCAAACATTTATGATTCCCGGAACCATTTTCATGTCGTTGCTCGCTGGAGCTCTTTTCGGTGTAAAAGGTATCTTCTTGGTCGTCTTCAATGCCACAGCCGGTGCATCATGTTGCTTTTTTCTGTCAAAGTTGATCGGAAGGCCCATTGTTTTGTGGCTGTGGCCAGAAAAGTTGAAACTGTTTCAAGCAGAGGTATGCATTGTTAAAACTTAAATCAAACGATATCCGTTTCACTTCAGTGTCTTGTCTATTCACGTTTGATGTGTTTTTTTAGATAGCAAAGCGCGGTGACAAACTGCTGAATTATATGCTCTTTTTGAGGATAACTCCAACCCTACCAAATCTTTTCATTAATTTGGCATCTCCAATTGTGGACATACCATTTCATGTCTTCTTTTTGGCTACTGTCGTTGGCCTCATTCCGGCCTCTTATATAACTGTGAGAGTAAGTTGTTTAGATGAATCATTCTTTCAATTGTTTCCTTAGAAATGTTTTAAACCGATTTGATTTAGATTTTTGGTTTTGGTTACAGGCTGGGCTTGCTCTTGGAGAACTTAACTCGATTAAAGATCTATACGATTTGAAGACGTTAACTGTACTTTTCCTCATTGGATCCATCTCCATATTACCAACAGTGCTGAAGAGAAAACGGGTATATGAATAAGCAACTATAGATTAAAAAACAAGCTGTTGTTCCTCTGTATGTTCTCGTTTTATATAAACGAAACTTTTAAGACATCGCTGTTGAGCACCAAACAATGTATATGGGTAGACATGGGTATACAAATTACTAAGTTATCATACTTTTCCATGACAAAATAGAACAAATCGGTCTAAATTGCGACAAGAGTTCAAAGGCATAGGTGAAACAACAAACTACACCTGACCAAAATTGGATGTAGGGTACAAACTTGTCAAGCTCTTTTGACCCATCACCGGCACAATTCAGACCCACCAACCCGTTAAACGAACAACCCCTTCCCTAAAAACTCGACAAAAAAGTGAAACTACAATCATCCTACAAGCAAAAAGTGTGATTGGGAGGTTACATTTTCTTTGTACAAGCAAAACACATATCTGCACTACGCGGAGCCTGATCCAGGCATGAAGGACATGAAATCCAGTGACTTGAGGGATGTGGGGAAACTTCCGCCCTTCGGTGGGACCCATAATTTTCCATTGGGCAGCAATACCTGTGATTGACCACCCCTGCTGGTTGCTTCAATGCCTTCAGTGGGAACTTCCTTTACTTTCTTCACATACTCGAAAAACTCTGCGACTTGTCGAGCATACCTTCATATATGAACCAATAATCAATCCAAAGATAAAGACATTTTAATACTAAAAATTGTATCACCAGTATATAACCTAATATGACCCTTCAAGTCGTTTTTGGATGCATTTAGACTTTAGGTTTGTTTCAACTCGTAGGGGGTGCAAACGAGCCGAGCTACTCGCAAGCTACTCGAGCTCGGCTCGAAAAAAACCTCAAACGAGTCGGCTCAAGAGCCTAGACAAGCCTACCGCTTATATAACTTTTTTATTCATATGTTAAATATATATGAGAAAAATGCAATTTGCGTCCCTGTGGTATGAGCGAAACATCAACTTGAGCCCCTAAATTCTTTTTTTTGCTTCTTTGAGCCCCTGAACTTATAAATTCATAACACTTTGCGTCCCTCCGTCAGTTACTGTTTAAAAATTGTGAAATGTCCTTTATACCCTTAATAATAAACAGATATAAATCTTAGAGAAGGCTTAGACTCAGCATAATTTCCCTGGCTCAAGCATCAACCAAATCAAGTTTATTTGGTGCAACAAGCCAACTACTTTGGTTCTCTGACTCAAGCATCAACCATAAGAGTTGGGTCATTTAATGGAGAGATCTATGCCCCTTTCAAGACATAGTGTTTGGGGGATGGGACATAGTGTTTGGCCAGAGCCAAGGTGTTGGACATTGATCTCCAGAAGCAGTTAAGGCCTTACATGGAGTCCATGGTCCCACTCCCTGGTGTCTTTGACCCCGATTTCATCGCAGCCAACCAAGGCGAGCGTGCTGACAAGGTCATCAAGGGAACCAAAAACGAACAGATCCAAAAGATCATTAAGGACATCAGGGAGTTTAAGGAGGCTAACAAGGATAATAAACAAGCAGAGCCCTAGCCAAGCTCGAGCTTGAAAAATTAACAACGAGCCGAGCTCGAGCTTTCATAAGTTATACGAGCTCGAGCCTGGGCTCGGCTCGTTTGCGCCCATACTTTTTAGGTAGAATTTTTATTCAACCATTTGATATAAAACACAACCAAAACAAACCCGTCATAACTAAATGGGCAGACGAATCACGCAAACATAAAAATATTACTTGCAAACTGATCACGCAAACATGAGTACATTTTCAAGAAAGAACACAGCAACAAATATGGTAAGCATGTAAAAGCAAAGAAATCATACTGTTGTTTCGCTTCGATATCCTTGCTAAAATCAATCGTGGGCTCACAGTCAAGAATCAATGCAGGTACCTGTTTGTAGCATGTAGTCGATACGAAACTATAGAACAACCATTAAAAAAGTCGCATTGGAAAAGTAAGTTCTACCTTCTGTATGCTCGGGTGCATACGATTTCCTTCCAAATAAAATACCCGGTCTTTAATATCAGGATGTATAGAGCAATCATGAACAGGAGGGTTGCTAAAAGATAACGTTCCATGATTCCCACTTTCAGATGGAAAAAGCCAACTTTCATGTTTTTCATGCAGATCACGAAGATATTCTAGGCTGACCCCACCTTCCTCTGATCTCTTACGTAGCATCATTCGTTTGTGGCAAGTATCTGGGCTAGCCCGAAGGTATATAAAAGCATCTGGAATAAGGCCCGGAAGAGAAGAAACAACCGGGTCAAACCATGAATCGTAGATGCTGATTTCCATCTCGTTCATCCAGTTAGCCTCATGAACAGCTCTCACGAAAACCTTTAGAAATAGAAAAGAAAATAAATGTCAAACATGGAGGTATAGCTCGAAAGCGATAATTCTAAAAGCTTAAAACATAATACATACCATCCGATCACTGAAAACGCTTCTCTCCATCAATCTGAGGGGCTTAATTCCGCTAGACGACTCTTTCTCCTGCATAACTCGCGTAACAAACACATAGTTTTGGAACGTGTAAGCATACCTCTCTGGCTCAGCATAAAAAGCATCTAATATGTTAAAGTGATCAGGCCCGATATCCTGCCACTTGTCAATCGGTTCAGGAACAATCTCAACAAGATCCTGAAGCTCAAGAGTTTCATTAGCAATTCTCTGCAAGAAAGTCGTCTTTCCCACACTTATATTCCCTTCCACACAGAAAGTAAGCCGTTTCTTTTGTGGAATGGTGTTCACACGATCATCTTTAAGCTCTTCATCCACACTCTCTTTGATGAATGTGGTTATACTTTCAGCATGGTTTCTGTGTTTAATCCCAACAGAGCTTCTTAAAAACTCCACCATCTTCTGATTCGACTTCCCAAAGAACTACAAACCATAAATATAAAAATTAACTACGGCTGCAAACGAACCGAACTTTTAGCGAACAGTTCGTGAACCGTTCGGCGGGAAGTTCGTGTGTGTTGGTTCGTTTAATAAATGAAGGAACACGAACAAAAATTTTTGTTCATTTAGTTATATGAACGAACAAGAATAGAAGCCGCGTTCGTTCATTTACGTTTGTGAACGTTCGCTAATGTGTTCGTTTGTGTTTAATAGTTCATTAGTAATTTTAACTTTTTATACTTTATTTAAATACTTCACTATTCCGACAAATAAAATGTTTAATAAGCATCAGTGTTGTTCATTGTTCATGAACGTTTGTTTACGTTCATTTGTATTCATGAACATTAGTCTGTGTTCATGAACGTTCGGTACCTAAAATTAACAAACAAACATGAACATGTTCATTTCCTTAATGAACGAGAACACGAACAAAACATCTCATTCGGTAAGTGTTCATGAACACATCTATTTCCTTAACAAACGAACACGAACAAGACCTTATTCGTGTTCGTTCAGTTAGTTTGCAGCCCTAACATTAACCCACAATTCAAAACGAAAAATGCCACCACAACCACAAAATTTGAACAATGAGAAGTTGAGAACTAATAATCTTGAAAAGATACTTGCTCACAAAAGACATATGATGATAAACAAGTCAATGACCACATATGTAACGTAACATGATTTTGAAGCACATGACAACTGTAAAATTACCTATATACCCTTTTATCCAGAAAAGTTATATCTAATATCCTTGAATAATAAATACTCTTAGACTAGAAGGTATGGGGGCCGGCCCCATGCCCGTCCGCTGCTCGCCGCCCCGGCTCCCCCACCCCCCTGCTCCGGCGCCGGGCCAGGCCCGTCTTCTCCGTCCGCTCACAGCCGAGCTCGCCGTCCCTCACTCCCACACACACACCTATACATACATACATATATATATAAAGGGGTTCATCCCCCACCCCCTAGGTCCATCCCCTTTAGGCCCCCGCTTACGTGACGGTGACGTGGCGGCCCATCCCCTTGGGGATGAGGCTCACCATACCTTCCAGCCTTAAACACATAACAGTTTGTACAAAGTTACCAACACAATCAAACACCCCCCTAAAAGCAATCCATAGAATATTCATCAATCACCCTGCAGGCATATCTTTTAAAAAAGTACATCCATATGTTACATTATTTAAACAAATTTAGGTCAAATTAAGGCTACCTTATCCTTGTAGATTTGCTTAAGTTCAGCAACTCCTCCTATCCCATTCTCAACCAACTTCCTCAAATTCCTCGGACCGACACCCGGAATCGTCAGCAAATCCGGGTTTCCAGCGAGCAACGGCACACCATTACCACCACCACCACCACTCCTATGATGTCTCCTATTCAATCTCACAATCTTCTCACCACCATCACCACCACTATCCTCACCATTATCTTCTTCAGAACTAACCGAAACCAAATTATCCGAAACAACAGAGGTTTGAAACCAAGCAACACGACGAGAACCACTTCGATTCTCCTTTAACAAACTCCAAGCCCTAGAAGGAACCGTATTA
Organism: Helianthus tuberosus; assembly: GCA_030545235.1. Classification (NCBI taxonomy): domain Eukaryota; kingdom Viridiplantae; phylum Streptophyta; class Magnoliopsida; order Asterales; family Asteraceae; genus Helianthus; species Helianthus tuberosus. The sequence continues at coordinate 11,239,753 of CM060412.1, read as the reverse complement.
ACACTCTCAACAGAACATCTACATTTACGACACGTGTAGGTTAAATTAGAACCTACACGAGTGGAATTCGAGCATGTGTTACGGCTGCTGCTAAAAAGGTTTCTAGAACCTATAGCGGTGGTGGTGGTGGCGGCGTATGGCATTGGAAGTGGAGTGTTGTGGCTAAACCCTAACCCTAGAGGAGGATGAATTGTGGGGATTTGGTTAAACCCTGAAGCGATAAGGACAATACGAGGGGTTAAAATGGGGGATGGATTAGTAGAGAAGATGGGGCCTCCTGCACGGCGTAAAAACATCTGCTGCATAGTGGCTGCTAACAAACATGGCCTTATCACTCTCTCATACCATTTTTGTTTGTCTTGTAGCTTCGTTTTCACTGTAATTTTCTGCAACTGGCGAGATGAGAGATAAACAGGGTTTTAGGTTTCTAGGGTTTTTGAAAGTCAGTTGCAACAATTGTCCCTTGACTTTTTCAAAATTACATGTTAAGTCCCTACAATTTTTGTATTTTTTTTTATTCGCAATAAGTACTGTTAATAAAAAGGCATGTGCTATGTGCTTAGTGCGTTATTTGGCTCATCATAACGTTGGAGCACGTTTTGTATTTTTTTTTATTCGCAATAAGTACTGTTAATAAAAAGGCATGTGCTATGTGCTTAGTGCGTTATTTGGCTCATCATAACGTTGGAGCACGTTGCGGCCACCGTCTCTTAGGGCGTTTTTGGGTCATTTTATGGTTGGGCGTTTTGGTGAAAAAGCCGTGAAGTTTGTGGGTTTCGAAAACTTGTACCGTAGGACAATGGTTATAAAAAAAATTAGTTTTCAATTTTATTATTTACTTTTTCACCTACTTAAACCCCAATTCAACCCACTTTTTATACATTTTTTTACAACATCTTCTCTTATTCTTTATAAAAAACATACTATGCATCTTATTCTCTCCCCCCCCCCTCCCTTGGTGTTCCGTCTCGACCAAGTAACACAAATTCATATCGCTCGAACACCACCCAGTAGGGTTGTTCACGAGCCGAACCGAGCGGACCTTTGCTCGTGCTTGGTTCGTTTACAAACCGAACCAAGCGGAGCGGCTCATTTAAAACTGAGCCTCAAATCAAGCGAGCGTTTTTCTGGCAGTAAATATTCCGAGCGAGCGTCGAGCGAAGTTCGAGCAATTTGGACAACCGTGTCACCCGATTTAAATTTGCTGAGAGAGACAGTGACAATGTTTGGTCTCAAGTTTTCATGTCTTTAAAAACATGCACATTTCATGGCATAATATTTTATGAATAACAATATTGTGGCCGAAGAGACGATGATCATATTGCACGGACAATTACGTTGAGAGCAGGAGACGATCAACTTAGGGTAACGACATGAAACATTGAGGCGATGTGTGACAACTCGTATTTCCGAACCTATCTTTGTACTTTGAAGTAACGTATGTGTACGATATGTGATTTTGTGTAAGTGAATGATTATATGAATGTTATGTTGATACATGCTTTGTGTAATGTATGTATGTATATAAACGGCCCAAACGCACAACACTCACCCGATCGCACAAGCCCATTCGGGCCACACCTTTGCATCCGAGACCAAAGGGCAGCCCAAGATTGGGTTCGGCCCATTTCACTTGTGTCGCATAACACATGAGGGGGATGCAGACTCCTCATTCGTTTGCTAAACACAACACACACACAAACCCTAGCTTTCTCTCATCCTCTCTCTCAAACTCGACGGCAAACACTCCTTCACCACACCTTTGCATCCGAGACCAAAGGGCAGCCCAAGATTGGGTTCGGCCCATTTCACTTGTGTCGCATAACACATGAGGGGAATGCAGACTCCTCATTCGTTTGCTAAACACAACACACACACAAACCCTAGCTTTCTCTCATCCTCTCTTTCAAACTCGACGGCAAACACTCCTTCACCATCGGAGATCATAGTGCTCGGACCATTCTTTTATTCGGATCATTCTCGTTAGCCCCTCTTAACCGGTTAGTGTCTTGTTATTAATTGAAGTTATGTTATGTGATTATACGTGTCTCATGTGATGATTTGTAAACTTTAATATTGGTGTCCTTAAATTCGGTTCACATGTGTAAGATGAAATCGAGATGTATATTAGCAACCGGATGTGTATGATGATATTAATCGACTATCATGTCTTGTTTTCGGGTTAGGTTGCATGATGAATGATGATGTTTATAATCTGTTGTATGTTCATGTAATCGGAATCAAATGATATGAAGTGATAAGTGATTGTTATGCTTGAAACATGATTAGGGTTGCATATTAGATATTGACACCACTGATTCGAATGATTCGATGATTGCTGTTCTTGAGTTGATTACAATTAGGTTGGTATGAATATGCATGATTGTAACACCTCGCAAATTTCGGGTTTAATATTAAAACGACACGTGTCATGTCAAACAAAAACGCGTTGAAAACCCGGATTTAATAAAGATGTTTTCGGTAGGATTTAAAGTGGCGTCATGTTAAATTATTACCTCTGAACACCTCAATTATAAATCCCAAGACCCGATTTAATATTTTGCACATCTATTATACCCTCAATTCAGGGAATTATTGCCAATAATGGAATTGGAAATGTATGATAGGATTCTACGAAGAAAAGAATGGAAACCCGTTGTTTTCGGGTCTTGTTATTGGATCCAATTGAAACAATGGATAATGGTAGGGTATGAGACTATTCTAGACACATTATGAAGGGCCCTAAGTGATAATTGATGCCCCAAAGTCAGAAGTTACGGCTACCCTTTCAAACCTTCAACAAACAAAACAATTCTGATCAGCATAGGGCGTCGCGTAGCGCGACGGCCCCTCGCGCTACGCGAGGGGGTGCCCAGCGACAGGTGACCTGCTGTTGGCTGTTGTGTGCAATTGTGACCCTCTTGGCCGGTTTTTCTTGCATGTGAAGGACCCTTAGACTCCCCTAGACACTAGAGACATGTGTTTATCATTTGTGGCTGATCATAGACCCTTGTGTCAATACCTTGTGGTGCTTGATTCTTGTATATAAAGACCCATTCATTCACAACCATTCTTGCAAACAATCTGAGCATTTGAGGAGCATCCCAAGCTGATTTCCAAGCATTCCTAATCATCATTAATCATCTAGTAAGCTTCCTAACCCTTCTAAATTACTTCTAGCTTTATATTTAGCTTAAAAGTCAAAATACCGTGTTTAACGGTTGACTTCTTGATTAAGTAACGATAGTTTAGTCGTATGTCAAATTAAAAGTACCGTTAGATAGGTAATTATATGGGTATTAAACCCTTATAAGGGCATGTACCAATTCCAGACCTAACTAGGTCGTTTGCCGGGTCAAACGTTGACCGAAAAAGTCAACAGAATTGCAAATTATGATTTAATACACGATTAATGATCCGAGAGGCGTGTAACCTGTTTTAACCTTAATATAACTTGGTAATAAGTATAAAAACTTGTCTACGCTTGCCCGACTCGACAAATTTCTGTTTAAACCCGGTTCGGAACCGAAAGGCGCAAAACCTTGACTTTTGCTTTGACTTCGGTTCTGACCCGTTTTAGTTTGATTCGAAGATGCCTTAGTGCTTCATTAGAGTAGGGTTGCATGTTAGTATAAGTCTCTGTACTTGTTTCGTTGATTATCCGATGCATGCACACGTTTCCGTTAATCGCTTAAATTGGACCATAACGCCCTTATGACCATACAACGAGAATTTTGAAAATGTGGAAGTACAATAATCTTAGTTACTGATTATTAAACATGTACGTAAATTTTCACGTCAATCGGAGGTCTAGATAAGGAGATATGCGCATTAGCGTAAATAATAAGCTTTTTATTAATTAAACGGCGCGATTAGCGCATAGCCTATCTAAACCCGATTTTCGGTACCAAAACTTTTACCCACTGATGTTAAATAATATTTTGGGATTTTTGAAGATTTTTAATTATTTTTAAACTGATCTTAAGCTAGGCTTATCGCATTGATTCGGTTAATACCGAATATGCCCTTTTAGGCCATAAAACGAGTTTTACGAATCCGATTGATACCAATCCAATTGCCACTGATTTAAAATAATAAATAGAGTGTTTTGAGCCTGTTTTTCTGATCAGAAAACTCAGAATGGTATTTTAAACCGTACGTCGCTTAAAACGGCTTTATACGCGTATTAAACGCATAGTTTGGGTCCAGAACCATTTTATCACAAAAGACTTTATACCAACTGTTGATACCTGTTAAAATTGATAATTTTTCTGATTAAACCAGACCCGTATCTCAGAGGTATTATAAATCCCTTTTATAACCTTCAAAATGACCGAAATACCCCTACGGGGCATAATTAAGGATTAAACTCGTTATGGGCATTATGGAAGATATCATGATGATATCACAACATATTTAAAGCGTATTAACTTAGGAAACCTGTTCGCGACCCTTTCGGTTACCCGTTATGCATTATACGCGTTCGGTTCGGTTTATGTAACTAGTTTGCATAAACTAGCCGAAACGGGTCAAACGATATCATTTTTATCTCAAAATCCAGAATGTGAATAGTAAACCCATATTAAACAAGTCCTCAAACTTGTCGGGTCTAAATCACATTCTATCCGGTCTTCGCTTAATCGTGCGTACGAACCGTATCATTAAAACTGACCGGTCTAAGCTTAAGCTTAATTAAAGGCCCGTTAGTATTCTAATAGGTTATATTAAACCTTCGTTCCAGATTAGGAGAACCAGTAAAAGCTATCTGCAATTTATTCGATTAAGGATTTATACTTGCAAAGGTAAATACTTTTAACTTATTTTCCCTATACGGGCTTGGGTTACGGTACATAGCGTACCGCTTGATCGAGCATCAAATCTTCCACGCTTAGTGGTTAATTGAATAATTTGATCGGCTCGTTTTAAACAGATGTGTTTACTTTACAGCCTTTGGGGGGTTAATGACCATGTCCCGGATATCCTCGGCATTATCTTACGAGATAGCCACGACCTGAGCACGGGGTGTAGGCGTACTCCCGTGTATAACTCACTTAAAGTGGTGTGTCTATTGATCTTTAACCCGGATACGTCCGGGCTACTGAACGCATAAGTAACATGTAAATCGTTCACAAGATTATAATATTAAATAATTCTCCCAAGTTAATAAAAATGTTTATGCCATGTGCATCCAAACCAATTTTCAATCATTTTATAAAATGAGTCAGTTGAATGTATTTACCAGTGTAAACTGACGTATTTTCCCAAAAAAAAAAAAAGATTAAATGCAGGTACTAAGCGAAATAGGCTGGGATTCTCTTAAGCATCAGTAGAAGTCTCGCAAGCTTTAGATGCCGAAGTCTGTTGAACCATAAACAATGTTTTTAATTCGATCCTACTGTGGATAAACACCGAATGATTGTGACTTTGTTTACAATAAATAAATTCGGTTGTATCTTATTTTAAATTTGCTTCCGCTGTGCATTATTATATTGTGTTGTTTGACTATTACGTTGCCAACCACGTCACGATACTCCCCCACCGGGCCCACCGGTGACACGTGGAAATCGGGGTGTGACAGGTTGGTATCAGAGCCAACACTGAGTGAATTAAACACTAGCCTTTTGTGTTTAATCTCAGTTACACAATTGCACATATCTAAACTTTCGAGTCTAGACTTATAACTTAGGACAAATTCCGCCTTTTCGGTATTTGTTTTGTCCTTTAAATTTTATATTTTTGTTATTGTTATCTTATGTTTTATTGACAGGAATAACAAAGATGCCTCCAAGATTCTTGCGTACGCGAGGGCGTGGAAAGGGGCCGGTAGCCGCCCCCAACGATCACGAAGCAGGACCTTCGAATACACGAGGTCCTATCCCCGCCGAGAGTGATGGTACTCGACGGAACCAGAGAGGTCTCTTTCAACCAGCAAGACGGTCGGTTTCGAACAGCTCGACGACTCCCGCTCAAGACTCCTACGGGCCACAATCAGAAAATGAGCCTGGAGACTCACACCATTCGCACATACCGTTACAGCGATCTATGTCGCACCGCCCTTTTGGAGACCCCACTCCATTCTTTCAAGGCCAGTTTAACCCGGCGAATTATATACAAGAACCAGTGGGTTTTAACCCATTGGGACCGGAGGACCATTTTTCTGGAGGAAACGATATGGACGAGGAAGACGACCCTGTAGAACCCGCATCAGGAACTCCCAACCACCCCATCGAGGTCTCGGATAGTTCCATTTACCACGGACCACCCTATAATGGTCCAGATAGCTTCCAGGCTATCTTTACTCGGCACGAATGGTATTATACACCTCCTCACCATTCGTCGCCGCATGAGCAGCAGCAGCCTCACCATTCGTCGCCGCATGAGCAGCAGCAGCCTCACTATTCTTCGCCGCATGAGCAACAGCAGCATCATCAAGATTCCTCTGGGAATCACCAGTTTGTGGCAGTTACGCCACCGCCTCCACCGCCACCAGTTCAACCGGCGCCTCCGCAACCGCAAAGACGTATGAGAACCGGAGCCCGGATGTCCACACGAAGAGAGGAGTTTCATTTCAGCTCTCCTCTACAATCAAGTGGCAGAAATTATCAGCCGGATCAAGAAGTTCCACAGATAGGTGGACCATCAAACCCCGTCGCGCAGCAACCGCCACCAATAGGTTTTGATAACCTGATACCAGCATACACGGGTCCTTCGATGTACAACCCGTTTGAGCCACTGACTCACACTAACCTCGGTTACGCTGAAGCCGACCCGTATTTAGTAGCAGCTAATTACAACGCCCTTAACCAGGAGGGACCGTATGGAGGTCCTTGGGGAGTAGGCTACCCAGTACAGGGATACCAGGTGCCTACACAACCCCCGTACTACCAACAACCCCCGCCGTCTCTGCAGATGTCGCCACCACTGCATCAGGAGATCCTACAAAGTATTAGGGAGGTGCGGCATGAGGCACGGGAAGACCGACGGCGTAACCAGGGGATGTTCAAGACCTTGACAAACTTAATCAAGGGAAAGAGCAAGAAGGATCAGTAAATCCTTTATGTGTGTATGTCTACTTTAAAATTAAGTCCCTGCGTGGACATTTATGTGTGTATGTAGTCCCTGCGTGGACATTTATCTTTGTACCTAGTCCCTGCGAGGACATCTATTTAAGTAATCAGTCCCTGCGAGGACTTGTGTTTTAAATTTAACCCCTGCGCGGGTAAGTACTTGTTTGACCCCTACGTGGGAAATGGTTTGTGTAAAAAGACCCGTTTAGGGCAATATGTAACCTATGTATAATTAATGGAATGTTTGTTTTATAAATTTCATGTTGCCATTATGTGCATATATAAATTGTAAATGAAATAAATAAATTAAAATCATTCCTTTTAAATTAATCTGCCTACGAAATTTATTTAATTAAGGATATTAAAGTGTGAAACCTAGCCACGTGTCAAATATAAGACCGGGCCAAAATGGTAAGACCTATTTAAAAGATTCAATTCCCTGTTAACATCTTAAAACATGTTAACACTCCTGGCAGAAGTGATTCGATAAAATCACATACGTCATTTTTAAAAAGGAATTCTTTATGAGATTCCTAACCCAGTTTAATGATCTCTGAATCCTGGGTACATCATCAATTAAGATGATCATATTTTACCATACGTGGTAATATAATGCCTACGGGCCCTGCTCATTTCCATATGAGCCAAAAGACAGTGGTAGCTTTGACTCCCTGTCTAATAAAGGTAATGAACTAGGTTCAAACCTTAAAAGTCTTGATTCTCTGAAGTCATAGCTTATAATTTAAATTGTCCATGTGACCAAGCCTTATGTGCTAATATATATTGTTATTGTTTATGTTTAGGATAAATTTTAATTGAAATCCTAAATTAATACGATTAATAAGTTAGCCAAATATGGTCTCTGTTACCATGGTTAACGAGTTACCCTAAGGGGTAATTCCATAATAAACTCCCAAATAAATTATTGTCCTTGTTTTCTGCAACAGTTCAATACAAATGGCTAACTCTAATGAAGTCAATAGCCATCCTGTGGAGCCGAATGAGAACGCCCAGATTACATTAACGGGCGCTGAACTAAAAGCAATAATAGACGGTGCTGTTACTCAAGCTTTGGATAGACAATATGAAGAATACAGTAGTACCCGAAGTCAGACCCACTCTGTATCCCATTCAAAGCCAAGGACACATTCAGAGGCTCATAACAAGCCTCCTCCCAAAAAGGATGTGCCAAAGAAAAACGGTGATGATCGCCAGTCCACCAACCACCAAAGTAATCCATCTCAGCAGTTAGTACTGCATCAGGGACACCGTAACAAGGGTTGCACATATAAGTACTTTGTGTCTTGTAAACCCAGGGATTTTACGGGGGAGAAAGGAGCCGTAGACTGCATGACGTGGCTGGATGAAATGGACACGGTCGTGGACATCAGCGGATGCGCTGAAGGTGATGTGGTTAAATTTGTCTCACAGTCCTTCAAAGGTGATGCGTTAGCTTGGTGGAGATCTCTGATGGAGGCCTCCGGAAAGATCCCGTTGTATAGCATGACGTGGGATCAATTCATTGCCCTGATCAAAGAAAATTTCTGCCCTCAACATGAGGTGGAAAAGATAGAATATGACTTCCTATCATTGGTGATGAAGAACCTCGACTGTCAGGCTTATCTGACAAGCTTCAATACACTGTCCCGGTTGGTACCCTATCTGGTAACCCCGGAGCCTAAAAGGATCGCTCGTTTTATTGGTGGATTAGAACCCGAGATCAAGGCCAGTGTAAAAGCTTCTCGGCCAGTTACCTTCAGGTCTGTAACTGACCTTTCCTTATCCCTCACACTGGATGCGGTCCGGCAGAGATCGCTGAGGAATAAGAATGCCGAGAAGAGGAAGCATGAAGATGATGGTTCGCGTAAGTCGAACAAGAAGCACCGTGGGAGCGGTGATCACAAGAAGGGATCGGAATCGAGGAAAGATGGGCATCGTTCTGGAGAGAAGCCCACATGCAAAACTTGCAAGAAACAGCACTTTGGAAAGTGCAGGCTCGAATCAAACTCGAATAACGAGTCAAGGTCTTTTGCTTGTGGTTTGTGCAAGTCCAAGGAACACAAAACCTTGGATTGCAAGAAGATGAGAGATGCAACGTGCTATCGTTGCAATGAGAAGGGCCACATAAAGACTAACTGCCCTAAGTACAACAAGAAGCCTGAGGAGGCTAAGAAGACTAACGCCAGAGTCTTCAGGATGGATGCGAAAGAAGCTGTGCAGGATGATAACGTCATAACAGGTACTTTCCTTGTAAATGATGTCTTTGCAAGAGTACTTTTTGATTCAGGCGCAGATAAGTCTTTCGTAGATCATAAGTTTTGTAAATTATTGAATTTAACTGTCAAAACCCTAAAAGTGAACTATGAGGTAGAGTTAGCAGATGGTACCGTAGAAACCGTCTCTACTGTGTTAGATGGATGTGTTATATCCATTAAGAACCATTCTTTTCCTCTGTCTCTACTTCCGTTTAAATTAGCCGGTTTTGACATAGTTCTGGGTATGGACTGGTTATCTCATAACCAGGCCCAAATCGTCTGTAACCAGAAACAGGTGGTAATAAAGACTCCGTCTGGTGAATCACTTACCATTCGGGGAGATACCCAGTATGGGCTGCCTGAGCAGGTGACTATGCTCAAGGCTTCCAAGTGTTTGAAAAAGGGTTGTGTCATCTACATGGCACATGTAATTATCGATGAGCCCAAACCGAAGTTAGAAGACATCCCTGTCATCTCTGAATACCCAGAAGTGTTTCCTGAAGATCTACCTGGTTTGCCACCAGTTAGACAAGTTGAATTCAGGATCGACATCATCCCCGGAGCGGCACCAGTTGCTAGAGCACCATACAGATTGGCACCCACCGAAATGAAGGAGTTGCGGACGCAGCTAGATGAATTGCTAGCTAAGGGTTTCATTCGACCTAGTTCATCTCCTTGGGGAGCGCCAATCCTGTTTGTCAAAAAGAAGGATGGGTCGATGCGTCTGTGCATCGACTATCGCGAGCTTAATAAAGTCACGATCAAGAATAGATATCCATTGCCCAGGATCGACGATTTGTTCGATCAGCTTCAAGGGGCAAGTTACTTCTCAAAGATTGATCTGAGGTCAGGATACCATCAGTTGAAGGTTATGGATGAAGACGTTCACAAGACTGTATTCAGGACTCGCTACGGTCATTACGAGTTCCTAGTGATGCCTTTTGGGCTCACTAATGCACCAGCCGCGTTCATGGATCTCATGAATCGTGTCTGCAAGCCTTACTTAGATAAATTTGTTATCGTCTTCATTGATGACATCCTTATTTATTCTAAGAACCAAGCTGACCACGAGAAACACCTTCGTTGTATTCTCAAACTTCTACGTCAGGAGAAGCTCTACGCCAAATTCTCTAAGTGTGAATTTTGGCTACGAGAAGTCCAATTCCTTGGACACGTGGTTAGTGAGCGTGGTATCCAGGTGGATCCCGCTAAAGTGGAAGCTGTTATGAATTGGCAAGAGCCAAAGACACCTACGGAGATTCGTAGCTTCCTGGGATTGGCAGGTTATTACAGGCGTTTTATTGAAAATTTTTCAAGGATTGCTGCACCCCTAACTTCCTTGACCAAGAAGAAAGTAAAATTTGTTTGGGGCCCTAAGCAGCAAGAGTCCTTCGATGTTTTGAGACAAAAGTTGAGCAACGCTCCTGTGCTTACATTACCTGAAGGCGCTGAAGAATTTGTAGTTTATTGTGATGCATCACACACTGGCATGGGGTGTGTGCTTATGCAGAACGGCAAGGTTATTGCCTATGCATCACGACAGTTAAAGGTGCACGAAAAGAATTACACCACCCACGACTTAGAATTGGGTGCCGTTGTGTTCGCACTAAAACTGTGGAGGCATTATCTTTATGGAATCAAGTTTGTGATCTTTTCTGATCACAAGAGCCTCCAGCATCTGTTTAACCAAAAAGAATTAAACATGAGGCAACGCCGATGGATGGAAACTTTAAATGATTATGATTGTGAAATCAAATACCATCCCGGCAAGGCGAATGTAGTCGCTGATGCCTTGAGCAGAAAGGAAAAGGTTAAACCCATTCGAATTAACGCCAAGCGTATGGAGGTAAAGAACAGTTTGATAGAAAGGGTGTTAGCTGCACAGAAGGAAGCTGTGTTAGAAGCTAACTATCCTAATGAAAAGTTAGGAGTAACTGAGGAGCAGTTAACTCTTAGCAAGGACGGAATTTTACGGTTAAACGGACGAATACGGGTTCCGATTTTTGGAGGACTTCGTGATGTCATCCTCCAAGAAGCCCACAGTTCCAAATACTCCGTTCATCCTGGAGCTGATAAGATGTACCAGGATTTAAAGGCAAATTATTGGTGGATAGGCTTGAAAAAGTCTGTAGCCGCCCATGTAGCAAAATGCTTGACATGTGCGCAAGTCAAAGCCGAGCATCAGAAACCGTCAGGTTTGCTACAACAGCCTGAACTTCCTACGTGGAAGTGGGAGATGGTAACTATGGATTTTATTACCAAGTTACCCAAGACAAGGAAAGGAAATGATACGATATGGGTTATAGTTGACCGACTGACTAAGTCAGCTCATTTCTTACCCATCAAGGAGACTTATAGCTCCGATATGTTAGCCCAGTTATACGTTGACAAGATTGTAGCCCTACACGGCATACCTGTAGCTATCATCTCTGACCGGGATACTAGGTACACGTCACACTTTTGGAAGAGTTTCCAGCAATCTTTGGGCACACGTTTGAACTTTAGTACGGCTTACCATCCTCAGACTGACGGTCAGAGTGAGCGTACTATTCAAACGTTGGAAGACATGCTACGCGCATGTGCGATCGATTTGGGAGGTAGCTGGGATAAGAACCTACCATTGATCGAATTCTCCTACAACAATAGCTACCACACCAGCATAAAGGCCGCGCCGTTTGAGGCATTATACGGTAGAAAGTGTAGATCGCCAGTTTGTTGGGCGGAAGTTGGAGAAGTCCAGTTATCAGGACCAGAAATCGTGTTCGAAACAACGGACAAGATTGTCCAGATTCGTAACAACCTCCAAGCTGCCCGGAATAGGCAGAAGAGTTACGCGGATCCAAGTCGTAAGGATTTTCACTTCGAAGTAGGTGACAAAGTCCTACTTAAAGTGTCACCATGGAAAGGGGTGATGCGATTTGGTAAGAAAGGCAAACTAAGCCCGAGATACATAGGACCTTTCGAGGTTATCGAACGTGTCGGGTCAGTTGCCTACAAGTTGAACTTACCAGAAGAGCTCAGTGGAATTCACAATGTGTTCCACATCTGCAATCTAAAGAAGTGTTCCGCTGACGATTCACATGTCATGCCACATACAGATGTGCAAATAGATAAGAGCTTAACGTTTGTGGAAAAACCTTTGTCGATTGAAGATCGACAGGTAAGGAAGCTCCGAAGAAAGCATATACCTTTTGTAAAGGTCAAATGGGATGCACGTAGAGGTCCCGAATATACGTGGGAATTAGAATCCACCATGAAAGAAAAATACCCTTATTTGTTTCAGTAAATCTCGGGTCGAGATTTATTTTTAAGGGGGTGAGGATGTAACACCTCGCAAATTTCGGGTTTAATATTAAAACGACACGTGTCATGTCAAACAAAAACGCGTTGAAAACCCGGATTTAATAAAGATGTTTTCGGTAGGATTTAAAGTGGCGTCATGTTAAATTATTACCTCTGAACACCTCAATTATAAATCCCAAGACCCGATTTAATATTTTACACATCTATTATACCCTCAATTCAGGGAATTATTGCCAATAATGGAATTGGAAATGTATGATAGGATTCTACGAAGAAAAGAATGGAAACCCGTTGTTTTCGGGTCTTGTTATTGGATCCAATTGAAACAATGGATAATGGTAGGGTATGAGACTATTCTAGACACATTATGAAGGGCCCTAAGTGATAATTGATGCCCCAAAGTCAGAAGTTACGGCTACCCTTTCAAACCTTCAACAAACAAAACAATTCTGATCAGCATAGGGCGTCGCGTAGCGCGACGGCCCCTCGCGCTACGCGAGGGGGTGCCCAGCGACAGGTGACCTGCTGTTGGCTGTTGTGTGCAATTGTGACCCTCTTGGCCGGTTTTTCTTGCATGTGAAGGACCCTTAGACTCCCCTAGACACTAGAGACATGTGTTTATCATTTGTGGCTGATCATAGACCCTTGTGTCAATACCTTGTGGTGCTTGATTCTTGTATATAAAGACCCATTCATTCACAACCATTCTTGCAAACAATCTGAGCATTTGAGGAGCATCCCAAGCTGATTTCCAAGCATTCCTAATCATCATTAATCATCTAGTAAGCTTCCTAACCCTTCTAAATTACTTCTAGCTTTATATTTAGCTTAAAAGTCAAAATACCGTGTTTAACGGTTGACTTCTTGATTAAGTAACGATAGTTTAGTCGTATGTCAAATTAAAAGTACCGTTAGATAGGTAATTATATGGGTATTAAACCCTTATAAGGGCATGTACCAATTCCAGACCTAACTAGGTCGTTTGTCGGGTCAAACGTTGACCGAAAAAGTCAACAGAATTGCAAATTATGATTTAATACACGATTAATGATCCGAGAGGCGTGTAACCTGTTTTAACCTTAATATAACTTGGTAATAAGTATAAAAACTTGTCTACGCTTGCCCGACTCGACAAATTTCTGTTTAAACCCGGTTCGGAACCGAAAGGCGCAAAACCTTGACTTTTGCTTTGACTTCGGTTCTGACCCGTTTTAGTTTGATTCGAAGATGCCTTAGTGCTTCATTAGAGTAGGGTTGCATGTTAGTATAAGTCTCTGTACTTGTTTCGTTGATTATCCGATGCATGCACACGTTTCCGTTAATCGCTTAAATTGGACCATAACGCCCTTATGACCATACAACGAGAATTTTGAAAATGTGGAAGTACAATAATCTTAGTTACTGATTATTAAACATGTACGTAAATTTTCACGTCAATCGGAGGTCTAGATAAGGAGATATGCGCATTAGCGTAAATAATAAGCTTTTTATTAATTAAACGGCGCGATTAGCGCATAGCCTATCTAAACCCGATTTTCGGTACCAAAACTTTTACCCACTGATGTTAAATAATATTTTGGGATTTTTGAAGATTTTTAATTATTTTTAAACTGATCTTAAGCTAGGCTTATCGCATTGATTCGGTTAATACCGAATATGCCCTTTTAGGCCATAAAACGAGTTTTACGAATCCGATTGATACCAATCCAATTGCCACTGATTTAAAATAATAAATAGAGTGTTTTGAGCCTGTTTTGCTGATCAGAAAACTCAGAATGGTATTTTAAACCGTACGTCGCTTAAAACGGCTTTATACGCGTATTAAACGCATAGTTTGGGTCTAGAACCATTTTATCACAAAAGACTTTATACCAACTGTTGATACCTGTTAAAATTGAGAATTTTTCTGATTAAACCAGACCCGTATCTCAGAGGTATTATAAATCCCTTTTATAACCTTCAAAATGACCGAAATACCCCTACGGGGCATAATTAAGGATTAAACTCGTTATGGGCATTATGGAAGATATCATGATGATATCACAACATATTTAAAGCGTATTAACTTAGGAAACCTGTTCGCGACCCTTTCGGTTACCCGTTATGCATTATACGCGTTCGGTTCGGTTTATGTAACTAGTTTGCATAAACTAGCCGAAACGGGTCAAACGATATCATTTTTATCTCAAAATCCAGAATGTGAATAGTAAACCCATATTAAACAAGTCCTCAAACTTGTCGGGTCTAAATCACATTCTATCCGGTCTTCGCTTAATCGTGCGTACGAACCGTATCATTAAAACTGACCGGTCTAAGCTTAAGCTTAATTAAAGGCCCGTTAGTATTCTAATAGGTTATATTAAACCTTCGTTCCAGATTAGGAGAACCAGTAAAAGCTATCTGCAATTTATTCGATTAAGGATTTATACTTGCAAAGGTAAATACTTTTAACTTATTTTCCCTATACGGGCTTGGGTTACGGTACATAGCGTACCGCTTGATCGAGCATCAAATCTTCCACGCTTAGTGGTTAATTGAATAATTTGATCGGCTCGTTTTAAACAGATGTGTTTACTTTACAGCCTTTGGGGGGTTAATGACCATGTCCCGGATATCCTCGGCATTATCTTACGAGATAGCCACGACTTGAGCACGGGGTGTAGGCGTACTCCCGTGTATAACTCACTTAAAGTGGTGTGTCTATTGATCTTTAACCCGGATACGTCCGGGCTACTGAACGCATAAGTAACATGTAAATCGTTCACAAGATTATAATATTAAATAATTCTCCCAAGTTAATAAAAATGTTTATGCCATGTGCATCCAAACCAATTTTCAATCATTTTATAAAATGAGTCAGTTGAATGTATTTACCAGTGTAAACTGACGTATTTTCCCAAAAAAAAAAAAAGATTAAATGCAGGTACTAAGCGAAATAGGCTGGGATTCTCTTAAGCATCAGTAGAAGTCTCGCAAGCTTTAGATGCCGAAGTCTGTTGAACCATAAACAATGTTTTTAATTCGATCCTACTGTGGATAAACACCGAATGATTGTGACTTTGTTTACAATAAATAAATTCGGTTGTATCTTATTTTAAATTTGCTTCCGCTGTGCATTATTATATTGTGTTGTTTGACTATTACGTTGCCAACCACGTCACGATACTCCCCCACCGGGCCCACCGGTGACACGTGGAAATCGGGGTGTGACAGGTTGGTATCAGAGCCAACACTGAGTGAATTAAACACTAGCCTTTTGTGTTTAATCTCAGTTACACAATTGCACATATCTAAACTTTCGAGTCTAGACTTATAACTTAGGACAAATTCCGCCTTTTCGGTATTTGTTTTGTCCTTTAAATTTTATATTTTTGTTATTGTTATCTTATGTTTTATTGACAGGAATAACAAAGATGCCTCCAAGATTCTTGCGTACGCGAGGGCGTGGAAAGGGGCCGGTAGCCGCCCCCAACGATCACGAAGCAGGACCTTCGAATACACGAGGTCCTATCCCCGCCGAGAGTGATGGTACTCGACGGAACCAGAGAGGTCTCTTTCAACCAGCAAGACGGTCGGTTTCGAACAGCTCGACGACTCCCGCTCAAGACTCCTACGGGCCACAATCAGAAAATGAGCCTGGAGACTCACACCATTCGCACATACCGTTACAGCGATCTATGTCGCACCGCCCTTTTGGAGACCCCACTCCATTCTTTCAAGGCCAGTTTAACCCGGCGAATTATATACAAGAACCAGTGGGTTTTAACCCATTGGGACCGGAGGACCATTTTTCTGGAGGAAACGATATGGACGAGGAAGACGACCCTGTAGAACCCGCATCAGGAACTCCCAACCACCCCATCGAGGTCTCGGATAGTTCCATTTACCACGGACCACCCTATAATGGTCCAGATAGCTTCCAGGCTATCTTTACTCGGCACGAATGGTATTATACACCTCCTCACCATTCGTCGCCGCATGAGCAGCAGCAGCCTCACCATTCGTCGCCGCATGAGCAGCAGCAGCCTCACTATTCTTCGCCGCATGAGCAACAGCAGCATCATCAAGATTCCTCTGGGAATCACCAGTTTGTGGCAGTTACGCCACCGCCTCCACCGCCACCAGTTCAACCGGCGCCTCCGCAACCGCAAAGACGTATGAGAACCGGAGCCCGGATGTCCACACGAAGAGAGGAGTTTCATTTCAGCTCTCCTCTACAATCAAGTGGCAGAAATTATCAGCCGGATCAAGAAGTTCCACAGATAGGTGGACCATCAAACCCCGTCGCGCAGCAACCGCCACCAATAGGTTTTGATAACCTGATACCAGCATACACGGGTCCTTCGATGTACAACCCGTTTGAGCCACTGACTCACACTAACCTCGGTTACGCTGAAGCCGACCCGTATTTAGTAGCAGCTAATTACAACGCCCTTAACCAGGAGGGACCGTATGGAGGTCCTTGGGGAGTAGGCTACCCAGTACAGGGATACCAGGTGCCTACACAACCCCCGTACTACCAACAACCCCCGCCGTCTCTGCAGATGTCGCCACCACTGCATCAGGAGATCCTACAAAGTATTAGGGAGGTGCGGCATGAGGCACGGGAAGACCGACGGCGTAACCAGGGGATGTTCAAGACCTTGACAAACTTAATCAAGGGAAAGAGCAAGAAGGATCAGTAAATCCTTTATGTGTGTATGTCTACTTTAAAATTAAGTCCCTGCGTGGACATTTATGTGTGTATGTAGTCCCTGCGTGGACATTTATCTTTGTACCTAGTCCCTGCGAGGACATCTATTTAAGTAATCAGTCCCTGCGAGGACTTGTGTTTTAAATTTAACCCCTGCGCGGGTAAGTACTTGTTTGACCCCTACGTGGGAAATGGTTTGTGTAAAAAGACCCGTTTAGGGCAATATGTAACCTATGTATAATTAATGGAATGTTTGTTTTATAAATTTCATGTTGCCATTATGTGCATATATAAATTGTAAATGAAATAAATAAATTAAAATCATTCCTTTTAAATTAATCTGCCTACGAAATTTATTTAATTAAGGATATTAAAGTGTGAAACCTAGCCACGTGTCAAATATAAGACCGGGCCAAAATGGTAAGACCTATTTAAAAGATTCAATTCCCTGTTAACATCTTAAAACATGTTAACACTCCTGGCAGAAGTGATTCGATAAAATCACATACGTCATTTTTAAAAAGGAATTCTTTATGAGATTCCTAACCCAGTTTAATGATCTCTGAATCCTGGGTACATCATCAATTAAGATGATCATATTTTACCATACGTGGTAATATAATGCCTACGGGCCCTGCTCATTTCCATATGAGCCAAAAGACAGTGGTAGCTTTGACTCCCTGTCTAATAAAGGTAATGAACTAGGTTCAAACCTTAAAAGTCTTGATTCTCTGAAGTCATAGCTTATAATTTAAATTGTCCATGTGACCAAGCCTTATGTGCTAATATATATTGTTATTGTTTATGTTTAGGATAAATTTTAATTGAAATCCTAAATTAATACGATTAATAAGTTAGCCAAATATGGTCTCTGTTACCATGGTTAACGAGTTACCCTAAGGGGTAATTCCATAATAAACTCCCAAATAAATTATTGTCCTTGTTTTCTGCAACAGTTCAATACAAATGGCTAACTCTAATGAAGTCAATAGCCATCCTGTGGAGCCGAATGAGAACGCCCAGATTACATTAACGGGCGCTGAACTAAAAGCAATAATAGACGGTGCTGTTACTCAAGCTTTGGATAGACAATATGAAGAATACAGTAGTACCCGAAGTCAGACCCACTCTGTATCCCATTCAAAGCCAAGGACACATTCAGAGGCTTATAACAAGCCTCCTCCCAAAAAGGATGTGCCAAAGAAAAACGGTGATGATCGCCAGTCCACCAACCACCAAAGTAATCCATCTCAGCAGTTAGTACTGCATCAGGGACACCGTAACAAGGGTTGCACATATAAGTACTTTGTGTCTTGTAAACCCAGGGATTTTACGGGGGAGAAAGGAGCCGTAGACTGCATGACGTGGCTGGATGAAATGGACACGGTCGTGGACATCAGCGGATGCGCTGAAGGTGATGTGGTTAAATTTGTCTCACAGTCCTTCAAAGGTGATGCGTTAGCTTGGTGGAGATCTCTGATGGAGGCCTCCGGAAAGATCCCGTTGTATAGCATGACGTGGGATCAATTCATTGCCCTGATCAAAGAAAATTTCTGCCCTCAACATGAGGTGGAAAAGATAGAATATGACTTCCTATCATTGGTGATGAAGAACCTCGACTGTCAGGCTTATCTGACAAGCTTCAATACACTGTCCCGGTTGGTACCCTATCTGGTAACCCCGGAGCCTAAAAGGATCGCTCGTTTTATTGGTGGATTAGAACCCGAGATCAAGGCCAGTGTAAAAGCTTCTCGGCCAGTTACCTTCAGGCCTGTAACTGACCTTTCCTTATCCCTCACACTGGATGCGGTCCGGCAGAGATCGCTGAGGAATAAGAATGCCGAGAAGAGGAAGCATGAAGATGATGGTTCGCGTAAGTCGAACAAGAAGCACCGTGGGAGCGGTGATCACAAGAAGGGATCGGAATCGAGGAAAGATGGGCATCGTTCTGGAGAGAAGCCCACATGCAAAACTTGCAAGAAACAGCACTTTGGAAAGTGCAGGCTCGAATCAAACTCGAATAACGAGTCAAGGTCTTTTGCTTGTGGTTTGTGCAAGTCCAAGGAACACAAAACCTTGGATTGCAAGAAGATGAGAGATGCAACGTGCTATCGTTGCAATGAGAAGGGCCACATAAAGACTAACTGCCCTAAGTACAACAAGAAGCCTGAGGAGGCTAAGAAGACTAACGCCAGAGTCTTCAGGATGGATGCGAAAGAAGCTGTGCAGGATGATAACGTCATAACAGGTACTTTCCTTGTAAATGATGTCTTTGCAAGAGTACTTTTTGATTCAGGCGCAGATAAGTCTTTCGTAGATCATAAGTTTTGTAAATTATTGAATTTAACTGTCAAAACCCTAAAAGTGAACTATGAGGTAGAGTTAGCAGATGGTACCGTAGAAACCGTCTCTACTGTGTTAGATGGATGTGTTATATCCATTAAGAACCATTCTTTTCCTCTGTCTCTACTTCCGTTTAAATTAGCCGGTTTTGACATAGTTCTGGGTATGGACTGGTTATCTCATAACCAGGCCCAAATCGTCTGTAACCAGAAACAGGTGGTAATAAAGACTCCGTCTGGTGAATCACTTACCATTCGGGGAGATACCCAGTATGGGCTGCCTGAGCAGGTGACTATGCTCAAGGCTTCCAAGTGTTTGAAAAAGGGTTGTGTCATCTACATGGCACATGTAATTATCGATGAGCCCAAACCGAAGTTAGAAGACATCCCTGTCATCTCTGAATACCCAGAAGTGTTTCCTGAAGATCTACCTGGTTTGCCACCAGTTAGACAAGTTGAATTCAGGATCGACATCATCCCCGGAGCGGCACCAGTTGCTAGAGCACCATACAGATTGGCACCCACCGAAATGAAGGAGTTGCGGACGCAGCTAGATGAATTGCTAGCTAAGGGTTTCATTCGACCTAGTTCATCTCCTTGGGGAGCGCCAATCCTGTTTGTCAAAAAGAAGGATGGGTCGATGCGTCTGTGCATCGACTATCGCGAGCTTAATAAAGTCACGATCAAGAATAGATATCCATTGCCCAGGATCGACGATTTGTTCGATCAGCTTCAAGGGGCAAGTTACTTCTCAAAGATTGATCTGAGGTCAGGATACCATCAGTTGAAGGTTATGGATGAAGACGTTCACAAGACTGCATTCAGGACTCGCTACGGTCATTACGAGTTCCTAGTGATGCCTTTTGGGCTCACTAATGCACCAGCCGCGTTCATGGATCTCATGAATCGTGTCTGCAAGCCTTACTTAGATAAATTTGTTATCGTCTTCATTGATGACATCCTTATTTATTCTAAGAACCAAGCTGACCACGAGAAACACCTTCGTTGTATTCTCAAACTTCTACGTCAGGAGAAGCTCTACGCCAAATTCTCTAAGTGTGAATTTTGGCTACGAGAAGTCCAATTCCTTGGACACGTGGTTAGTGAGCGTGGTATCCAGGTGGATCCCGCTAAAGTGGAAGCTGTTATGAATTGGCAAGAGCCAAAGACACCTACGGAGATTCGTAGCTTCCTGGGATTGGCAGGTTATTACAGGCGTTTTATTGAAAATTTTTCAAGGATTGCTGCACCCCTAACTTCCTTGACCAAGAAGAAAGTAAAATTTGTTTGGGGCCCTAAGCAGCAAGAGTCCTTCGATGTTTTGAGACAAAAGTTGAGCAACGCTCCTGTGCTTACATTACCTGAAGGCGCTGAAGAATTTGTAGTTTATTGTGATGCATCACACACTGGCATGGGGTGTGTGCTTATGCAGAACGGCAAGGTTATTGCCTATGCATCACGACAGTTAAAGGTGCACGAAAAGAATTACACCACCCACGACTTAGAATTGGGTGCCGTTGTGTTCGCACTAAAACTGTGGAGGCATTATCTTTATGGAATCAAGTTTGTGATCTTTTCTGATCACAAGAGCCTCCAGCATCTGTTTAACCAAAAAGAATTAAACATGAGGCAACGCCGATGGATGGAAACTTTAAATGATTATGATTGTGAAATCAAATACCATCCCGGCAAGGCGAATGTAGTCGCTGATGCCTTGAGCAGAAAGGAAAAGGTTAAACCCATTCGAATTAACGCCAAGCGTATGGAGGTAAAGAACAGTTTGATAGAAAGGGTGTTAGCTGCACAGAAGGAAGCTGTGTTAGAAGCTAACTATCCTAATGAAAAGTTAGGAGTAACTGAGGAGCAGTTAACTCTTAGCAAGGACGGAATTTTACGGTTAAACGGACGAATATGGGTTCCGATTTTTGGAGGACTTCGTGATGTCATCCTCCAAGAAGCCCACAGTTCCAAATACTCCGTTCATCCTGGAGCTGATAAGATGTACCAGGATTTAAAGGCAAATTATTGGTGGATAGGCTTGAAAAAGTCTGTAGCCGCCCATGTAGCAAAATGCTTGACATGTGCGCAAGTCAAAGCCGAGCATCAGAAACCGTCAGGTTTGCTACAACAGCCTGAACTTCCTACGTGGAAGTGGGAGATGGTAACTATGGATTTTATTACCAAGTTACCCAAGACAAGGAAAGGAAACGATACGATATGGGTTATAGTTGACCGACTGACTAAGTCAGCTCATTTCTTACCCATCAAGGAGACTTATAGCTCCGATATGTTAGCCCAGTTATACGTTGACAAGATTGTAGCCCTACACGGCATACCTGTAGCTATCATCTCTGACCGGGATACTAGGTACACGTCACACTTTTGGAAGAGTTTCCAGCAATCTTTGGGCACACGTTTGAACTTTAGTACGGCTTACCATCCTCAGACTGACGGTCAGAGTGAGCGTACTATTCAAACGTTGGAAGACATGCTACGCGCATGTGCGATCGATTTGGGAGGTAGCTGGGATAAGAACCTACCATTGATCGAATTCTCCTACAACAATAGCTACCACACCAGCATAAAGGCCGCGCCGTTTGAGGCATTATACGGTAGAAAGTGTAGATCGCCAGTTTGTTGGGCGGAAGTTGGAGAAGTCCAGTTATCAGGACCAGAAATCGTGTTCGAAACAACGGACAAGATTGTCCAGATTCGTAACAACCTCCAAGCTGCCCGGAATAGGCAGAAGAGTTACGCGGATCCAAGTCGTAAGGATTTTCACTTCGAAGTAGGTGACAAAGTCCTACTTAAAGTGTCACCATGGAAAGGGGTGATGCGATTTGGTAAGAAAGGCAAACTAAGCCCGAGATACATAGGACCTTTCGAGGTTATCGAACGTGTCGGGTCAGTTGCCTACAAGTTGAACTTACCAGAAGAGCTCAGTGGAATTCACAATGTGTTCCACATCTGCAATCTAAAGAAGTGTTCCGCTGACGATTCACATGTCATGCCACATACAGATGTGCAAATAGATAAGAGCTTAACGTTTGTGGAAAAACCTTTGTCGATTGAAGATCGACAGGTAAGGAAGCTCCGAAGAAAGCATATACCTTTTGTAAAGGTCAAATGGGATGCACGTAGAGGTCCCGAATATACGTGGGAATTAGAATCCACCATGAAAGAAAAATACCCTTATTTGTTTCAGTAAATCTCGGGTCGAGATTTATTTTTAAGGGGGTGAGGATGTAACACCTCGCAAATTTCGGGTTTAATATTAAAACGACACGTGTCATGTTAAACAAAAACGCGTTGAAAACCCGGATTTAATAAAGATGTTTTCGGTAGGATTTAAAGTGGCGTCATGTTAAATTATTACCTCTGAACACCTCAATTATAAATCCCAAGACCCGATTTAATATTTTACACATCTATTATACCCTCAATTCAGGGAATTATTGCCAATAATGGAATTGGAAATGTATGATAGGATTCTACGAAGAAAAGAATGGAAACCCGTTGTTTTCGGGTCTTGTTATTGGATCCAATTGAAACAATGGATAATGGTAGGGTATGAGACTATTCTAGACACATTATGAAGGGCCCTAAGTGATAATTGATGCCCCAAAGTCAGAAGTTACGGCTACCCTTTCAAACCTTCAACAAACAAAACAATTCTGATCAGCATAGGGCGTCGCGTAGCGCGACGGCCCCTCGCGCTACGCGAGGGGGTGCCCAGCGACAGGTGACCTGCTGTTGGCTGTTGTGTGCAATTGTGACCCTCTTGGCCGGTTTTTCTTGCATGTGAAGGACCCTTAGACTCCCCTAGACACTAGAGACATGTGTTTATCATTTGTGGCTGATCATAGACCCTTGTGTCAATACCTTGTGGTGCTTGATTCTTGTATATAAAGACCCATTCATTCACAACCATTCTTGCAAACAATCTGAGCATTTGAGGAGCATCCCAAGCTGATTTCCAAGCATTCCTAATCATCATTAATCATCTAGTAAGCTTCCTAACCCTTCTAAATTACTTCTAGCTTTATATTTAGCTTAAAAGTCAAAATACCGTGTTTAACGGTTGACTTCTTGATTAAGTAACGATAGTTTAGTCGTATGTCAAATTAAAAGTACCGTTAGATAGGTAATTATATGGGTATTAAACCCTTATAAGGGCATGTACCAATTCCAGACCTAACTAGGTCGTTTGTCGGGTCAAACGTTGACCGAAAAAGTCAACAGAATTGCAAATTATGATTTAATACACGATTAATGATCCGAGAGGCGTGTAACCTGTTTTAACCTTAATATAACTTGGTAATAAGTATAAAAACTTGTCTACGCTTGCCCGACTCGACAAATTTCTGTTTAAACCCGGTTCGGAACCGAAAGGCGCAAAACCTTGACTTTTGCTTTGACTTCGGTTCTGACCCGTTTTAGTTTGATTCGAAGATGCCTTAGTGCTTCATTAGAGTAGGGTTGCATGTTAGTATAAGTCTCTGTACTTGTTTCGTTGATTATCCGATGCATGCACACGTTTCCGTTAATCGCTTAAATTGGACCATAACGCCCTTATGACCATACAACGAGAATTTTGAAAATGTGGAAGTACAATAATCTTAGTTACTGATTATTAAACATGTACGTAAATTTTCACGTCAATCGGAGGTCTAGATAAGGAGATATGCGCATTAGCGTAAATAATAAGCTTTTTATTAATTAAACGGCGCGATTAGCGCATAGCCTATCTAAACCCGATTTTCGGTACCAAAACTTTTACCCACTGATGTTAAATAATATTTTGGGATTTTTGAAGATTTTTAATTATTTTTAAACTGATCTTAAGCTAGGCTTATCGCATTGATTCGGTTAATACCGAATATGCCCTTTTAGGCCATAAAACGAGTTTTACGAATCCGATTGATACCAATCCAATTGCCACTGATTTAAAATAATAAATAGAGTGTTTTGAGCCTGTTTTGCTGATCAGAAAACTCAGAATGGTATTTTAAACCGTACGTCGCTTAAAACGGCTTTATACGCGTATTAAACGCATAGTTTGGGTCTAGAACCATTTTATCACAAAAGACTTTATACCAACTGTTGATACCTGTTAAAATTGAGAATTTTTCTGATTAAACCAGACCCGTATCTCAGAGGTATTATAAATCCCTTTTATAACCTTCAAAATGACCGAAATACCCCTACGGGGCATAATTAAGGATTAAACTCGTTATGGGCATTATGGAAGATATCATGATGATATCACAACATATTTAAAGCGTATTAACTTAGGAAACCTGTTCGCGACCCTTTCGGTTACCCGTTATGCATTATACGCGTTCGGTTCGGTTTATGTAACTAGTTTGCATAAACTAGCCGAAACGGGTCAAACGATATCATTTTTATCTCAAAATCCAGAATGTGAATAGTAAACCCATATTAAACAAGTCCTCAAACTTTTCGGGTCTAAATCACATTCTATCCGGTCTTCGCTTAATCGTGCGTACGAACCGTATCATTAAAACTGACCGGTCTAAGCTTAAGCTTAATTAAAGGCCCGTTAGTATTCTAATAGGTTATATTAAACCTTCGTTCCAGATTAGGAGAACCAGTAAAAGCTATCTGCAATTTATTCGATTAAGGATTTATACTTGCAAAGGTAAATACTTTTAACTTATTTTCCCTATACGGGCTTGGGTTACGGTACATAGCGTACCGCTTGATCGAGCATCAAATCTTCCACGCTTAGTGGTTAATTGAATAATTTGATCGGCTCGTTTTAAACAGATGTGTTTACTTTACAGCCTTTGGGGGGTTAATGACCATGTCCCGGATATCCTCGGCATTATCTTACGAGATAGCCACGACCTGAGCACGGGGTGTAGGCGTACTCCCGTGTATAACTCACTTAAAGTGGTGTGTCTATTGATCTTTAACCCGGATACGTCCGGGCTACTGAACGCATAAGTAACATGTAAATCGTTCACAAGATTATAATATTAAATAATTCTCCCAAGTTAATAAAAATGTTTATGCCATGTGCATCCAAACCAATTTTCAATCATTTTATAAAATGAGTCAGTTGAATGTATTTACCAATGTAAACTGACGTATTTTCCCAAAAAAAAAAAAGATTAAATGCAGGTACTAAGCGAAATAGGCTGGGATTCTCTTAAGCATCAGTAGAAGTCTCGCAAGCTTTAGATGCCGAAGTCTGTTGAACCATAAACAATGTTTTTAATTCGATCCTACTGTGGATAAACACCGAATGATTGTGACTTTGTTTACAATAAATAAATTCGGTTGTATCTTATTTTAAATTTGCTTCCGCTGTGCATTATTATATTGTGTTGTTTGACTATTACGTTGCCAACCACGTCACGATACTCCCCCACCGGGCCCACCGGTGACACGTGGAAATCGGGGTGTGACAGGTTGGTATCAGAGCCAACACTGAGTGAATTAAACACTAGCCTTTTGTGTTTAATCTCAGTTACACAATTGCACATATCTAAACTTTCGAGTCTAGACTTATAACTTAGGATAAATTCCGCCTTTTCGGTATTTGTTTTGTCCTTTAAATTTTATATTTTTGTTATTGTTATCTTATGTTTTATTGACAGGAATAACAAAGATGCCTCCAAGATTCTTGCGTACGCGAGGGCGTGGAAAGGGGCCGGTGCCGCCCCCAACGATCACGAAGCAGGACCTTCGAATACACGAGGTCCTATCCCCGCCGAGAGTGATGGTACTCGACGGAACCAGAGAGGTCTCTTTCAACCAGCAAGACGGTCGGTTTCGAACAGCTCGACGACTCCCGCTCAAGACTCCTACGGGCCACAATCAGAAAATGAGCCTGGAGACTCACACCATTCGCACATACCGTTACAGCGATCTATGTCGCACCGCCCTTTTGGAGACCCCACTCCATTCTTTCAAGGCCAGTTTAACCCAGCGAATTATATACAAGAACCAGTGGGTTTTAACCCATTGGGACCGGAGGACCATTTTTCTGGAGGAAACGATATGGACGAGGAAGACGACCCTGTAGAACCCGCATCAGGAACTCCCAACCACCCCATCGAGGTCTCGGATAGTTCCATTTACCACGGACCACCCTATAATGGTCCAGATAGCTTCCAGGCTATCTTTACTCGGCACGAATGGTATTATACACCTCCTCACCATTCGTCGCCGCATGAGCAGCAGCAGCCTCACCATTCGTCGCCGCATGAGCAGCAGCAGCCTCACTATTCTTCGCCGCATGAGCAACAGCAGTATCATCAAGATTCCTCTGGGAATCACCAGTTTGTGGCAGTTACGCCACCGCCTCCACCGCCACCAGTTCAACCGGCGCCTCCGCAACCGCAAAGACGTATGAGAACCGGAGCCCGGATGTCCACACGAAGAGAGGAGTTTCATTTCAGCTCTCCTCTACAATCAAGTGGCAGAAATTATCAGCCGGATCAAGAAGTTCCACAGATAGGTGGACCATCAAACCCCGTCGCGCAGCAACCGCCACCAATAGGTTTTGATAACCTGATACCAGCATACACGGGTCCTTCGATGTACAACCCGTTTGAGCCACTGACTCACACTAACCTCGGTTACGCTGAAGCCGACCCGTATTTAGTAGCAGCTAATTACAACGCCCTTAACCAGGAGGGACCGTATGGAGGTCCTTGGGGAGTAGGCTACCCAGTACAGGGATACCAGGTGCCTACACAACCCCCGTACTACCAACAACCCCCGCCGTCTCTGCAGATGTCGCCACCACTGCATCAGGAGATCCTACAAAGTATTAGGGAGGTGCGGCATGAGGCACGGGAAGACCGACGGCGTAACCAGGGGATGTTCAAGACCTTGACAAACTTAATCAAGGGAAAGAGCAAGAAGGATCAGTAAATCCTTTATGTGTGTATGTCTACTTTAAAATTAAGTCCCTGCGTGGACATTTATGTGTGTATGTAGTCCCTGCGTGGACATTTATCTTTGTACCTAGTCCCTGCGAGGACATCTATTTAAGTAATCAGTCCCTGCGAGGACTTGTGTTTTAAATTTAACCCCTGCGCGGGTAAGTACTTGTTTGACCCCTACGTGGGAAATGGTTTGTGTAAAAAGACCCGTTTAGGGCAATATGTAACCTATGTATAATTAATGGAATGTTTGTTTTATAAATTTCATGTTGCCATTATGTGCATATATAAATTGTAAATGAAATAAATAAATTAAAATCATTCCTTTTAAATTAATCTGCCTACGAAATTTATTTAATTAAGGATCTTAAAGTGTGAAACCTAGCCACGTGTCAAATATAAGACCGGGCCAAAATGGTAAGACCTATTTAAAAGATTCAATTCCCTGTTAACATCTTAAAACATGTTAACACTCCTGGCAGAAGTGATTCGATAAAATCACATACGTCATTTTTAAAAAGGAATTCTTTATGAGATTCCTAACCCAGTTTAATGATCTCTGAATCCTGGGGTAGCCCCCACGACCGAAATGCCAGATAACTATCATGGGGTAGCCCCCACGGCTGGATTGCCAGAGTTAATGGGTTAAACAGAATCACGTTTTTCAATCATGGGGTAACCCCCACGGCAGGGATGCCAGTTAAAGGAACTGTTTTTGGAATAACTTAAAACAAACACCCAACTGTGAACTCGCTCAACATTATTGTTGACTCGTTACTACATGCTTTGCAGGTCAATAGGTACTTAGCTGGAGCTTGCATGGGGAGTGTCGTTGTGGGACATGGACAACTGTGTGCCATGTTAAACCTTTGGATATTTAAACTTATGTTTTGGTTTTGAACATTATGCTTCCGCTCATAACTTAAACTATGTTGGTTTTGGACACTAATTGTGTTGGTTGGACTTTTATAATTAATTACTTGCTTGTTCAATATGATTAGTGGTTTGATCCTGGTCAGTCACGCCTCCAAGCGGTGATACTCCGCGTGTGGATTTTGGGGGTGTGACACGATGAGCAGCCTGTCGTTTATCGGTTTAGGGTTTACCTTTTAGATTTGATATTAAATTTTTTTAATTGGCGTGGTTGGGCGAGTACGTATAGATATAGTTGTAAATTTGTATATAGTGGACCAAAATCTAATATAGTGGTATATATAAAACTATAAATTTAATTTATATTTAAGTAAATTTATATGTATGTGTAATTTGTGTGTATATATATATAGGTGTGTGTGTGTATATATATGTATAATTTATATTTGTGTATATACATGCTTATATATGTATATGTATACTAATTAAAAATAATAATTCGAGCCGAACCAAGCCGAGCGGACCTTTGCTCATGCTTGGCTCGTTTACAAACCGAACCGAACCGAGCGGAGCGGCTCGTTTACAACCGAACGTCAAATCGAACGAGAATTTTCCGAGCAATTTCTGAACGAGCGTTGAACGATTTGAACGGCCCTACCCGATCTTATGTTCGAATCTTGCTTCATCTGGTTTCCTACCTTGACTTCTTGTAGGTTACCTGCCTAACGCAAGCTGCTATTTACTTAATCTTGTTGGTTCTTAGGGTATTGACGGTGTCCCATAAGTTTACCGGTAAAAGGTTCTTATGCTTAAAAAATAGATAAACATACCAAGATTTCTACATGGAAAGGATTTTATTTCTATACACAAACAATAATATATAGATACATATATAACATAAACCAAAAATCAAAAAGACCTCTGTAACAAAACAATCAGCCACTCAAATATGTTTCCTAGTTCCACAGAGCCATGGTTATAGACATCACTATCATTCCAACCCAAGGAAAGCCTCCAGGAAAAAATCTGATACCTGCAAAACCAAAAGTCAAAGTCAACAAATATTGATTGACTTTTATATAATATATAGTTCACAGTTCATATCAAATCTTTTTAAGGTTGAAGAACCAGCCAAACATTGACTGGTTCCTGATCCTGCTGTCTCACCTTCACTGCTATCACCAGATGGAGAACCATTTGGGGATGAAGCGTCTAACAAGCGTACTCCAAGCCTGCTGCAATCGCTTCCAATAGCACCTGTGTCAAGAATAAGATTCAAACTATTATTTAAAAATCTAACCATTTATGATTTATATATATGTATGTCAAGAAGCGACGGTTGATCGTACAACTGCTGAAGCATGGAAAGTGGGAGATATTCATGAGATTGGTGTATCCAGCCTTGCAGTCACATGTATACTTATATGTATTATTATTGTTGCATGTACCTTCTCCACAGTATGTCCAGTAACAAGCTGAATTAAACCATAAACATGACTAATGTTAATAAAAAGGAAAATCAGGAATACAGACATTTTTACTCACTTTTTGCTAAAATAGATATTGACTTTTAGCCCACAAAAAAAAAAAAAAAAAAAACATATCCAAAAGCAATCAATCAGAAAACGTCACCTAAGTCGGCTGCTTGAATTTAGCTGGAACAAAAAACCTTAAAAAGTGCTAAAAGGTCCACAAAACAACCAATGAAATCAATACATGTGTTAAGCGCCGGATAAATTAGCCGGCGGATCTTCAAAGGGCTAAACTTTAGCCGTTGGCTAGAATTTAACCCTAAAAGAGTGGTATATTGGGCTGAAATTCAAGAAAGTTAACAAGTAAACGAATTACGACCAAAGAGGGAAATATTATTAGGGATCGGAGGACTCGGGGGAGGAGCTGGCATGCACGAGTAGTCAAGGGTACCTAAGAAAACAGATTAAGGTCAGTTATAAGGTCAAAATGGCTAGTTAATTGTAGTTAACACTTCATATGATCAATCTTACAGTTAGGGATGACACATGGTAGGAATTCATGAAAATCATCATCACCATCATGATCATCGTCATCTTTGTCTGACCGAGTTTGGCGCCATCCAGGATCACACTTGCAGGCAAAACCGAATGGTTTAGAAACATCAGCTGAGCAGTTTCCTCTTCCACAGTTGACCTCATCACAAATATTATCTGTTCAATCACATGGACACATATATGTGTCACACATCTATTAATTAGTATGGATTAAACACACACACACACACACACATATATATACTGCAAAAGAGGGTTAATTTAATTACAAGATAAAGGAGGGAGGGCAAATGGCATAGGCCAGTCTGATTTAGCCATGGAAGACAGGAACACAAGAACAACTAGCATGGTATAGATGGGAGCAAGTAAAGATTTGGAGAGAGCCATTGTATTCAACTGCAATGGAAGGAGGATATGTTTGGGAACTAGTAGTGACTTGTATGTTTTTATATTTCCTTAACTCAACTACCACATAACTAACTAATACTTTAACAATATATTTCTATTGATGATAGAAAAATTGCAATAACTTAGAAGAAGTTGGTGGGTGTCACTATACATATATACACATATGACATAATGGCAAAATTTGAATACTATATAACACATGTACATTTGTAATTTTGATTACAGTTTATCATTTTCTTTTTATTTTATTTAAACTGAAAGACAATGTAAATGTTTTAGAAATATATAGCCAGGCAAATTTATTTTGTTACATATCAAATTAAACATTAGATTTTGCAATCTAGATTATATAAATTCATATTTTATTAACCAGCAAATAAGAATTAATAGAAGCATAATCCATAAAAGTCATATGTTTACATGTCATATTGTATTCTCATTTGACTTATTCATTGCCTAAAGTTTAATACTATATGACTAAATCAATATCTTATATATTAATTTGGTATATTATATTAGGTTAGAAACTCGTATAATTGAGGTGCAACATCAATGTTTCTAACGAACGGTACGCACGATAAAGATGTGGAGTGGCAAATCGTTGATGTCTTCAAACAACATTTGTAGGGAGAAATGAGTATTTTATTAGGGTTAGCAATTTGAAAAAAATTGAATTAGTCTCTCTCATGTAGATGGCACATGGGGTATATTTTTGTTAAAAATTGACGACATTAAAGTTGAAGCTATACGTGCAACTCACTCACAAATGTTTAGACTAAGCTTGCAATTTTTCATTCCAATATGATCAAACCACAAGAGCCATTTATGCAAATAACTCATGCAATAGAGAGCCATTTATGCAAATAACTCATGTAATAGAGTTCGAGTTCGGTTTGTTTAGGAGCCCTACGTCTAAAGTTCTAGCTCTAGCTTTTCTTGTTTAGTGTTTATAAGTTGTTTTATTATTTTATTTTTGAGTAAATTGCCATTTTCGCCTCTGAGGTTTGGGCACATTTGCCATTTTAGTCCAAAATGACACTTTGGTACCATTTTGCCCCCCACGTTTGTAACTTTTTGCCATTTTCGTCCAAATAATGACACTTTGGTACCATTTTGCCCCCCACGTTTGTAACTTTTTGCCATTTTCATCAAAAAATAAAGTAACTTGGTTAGCCATTTGGACGAAAACGGCAAAAAGTTACAAACGTGGGGGGCAAAATGGTACCAAAGTGTCATTTTGGACTAAAATGGCAAATGTGCCCAAACCTCAGGGGCAAAAATGGCAATTTACTCTTTATTTTTATACACATGTATTTACTTTTATATTGATTTATAAATTTTTTTTTTGAAAGGTGAACTTCTTAATGGTGACCATTGTCACATCCGCAAATCGCGGACCCTCGCCAAGAACGTGGGCCCAGATAGCAAGGCCAGCGCTGGAATTAACCAGTCTTGGGTCGAAGGCTTTCCCCCAGAAACCGTACTGCCTCTACACGAGTTGCCTCGCTAGAGTA
The DNA here is from genome assembly GCA_030545235.1 of Helianthus tuberosus. Classification (NCBI taxonomy): domain Eukaryota; kingdom Viridiplantae; phylum Streptophyta; class Magnoliopsida; order Asterales; family Asteraceae; genus Helianthus; species Helianthus tuberosus. The sequence goes on along the minus strand of CM060412.1, from coordinate 11,207,352 downwards.
ACAGCCGGATGAAAACCGGAGTGACGCTCAGGATCAAACCCTCCTCAGTAGGGTTTTCACCATCATTGCGCACGGGTGTCCTACCCCCTATCGCCACAAGCGGGAGTCGAACCGGTGACCTCTAGGAGGACAAACCGGCCCCCAACCACTGGGCTATGACCTCTAGGAGGACAAACATTATAATTAATGTTTTTATATAACATAATTTATATTATTTAGTTATTTTTATCATAAATATATATAGTAATACTTGTTATTATATATGTCTGTTTTGTTAAATAAAAATTGTTGTATTTATATTAATAATAGGCTCGCTAGCCTTGTCAAACTCTGGCATGGCTTCTTTATTAAACCAAGTTTCAATTTAAGCTCAATCTCTTGTTAGAACTTGTTTAAGCTCGAATCAGTTCGATATTACAACATGTCATACTCGAGTAGCTTGCAAGATCGAGGCTAAATTCTCTTTTTTAGAAGTTCGTTGTATAGTATGTAAAAATTGCCTAATTATGTATATAAGGTTGCATATAGGTTGCGTTTTTTATATGCATAACCATAAGTGATATCACACATATATTGCGTAATTGTTCCCCCCCTTTGTATGCTTTACACGGAAATTCAACTTCCTAAACCAACCTCTATACACGATATATATGTATTCTTCCTGTGGAGACGGGGTAGATAAGATCACATATTGATCTTACAGAAACATTTACTAAAAAAATTTCAACGGGTGGTAGAGTGGTAAGTTGTTAATTCCTGTTTAGGATAGGTCTCATGTTCTAAACTTGCTTCAACTCGTTTCCTACCATAACCTCTTGAAGGCCACCTGCCAAACGCAAGCTGTAATTTACTTGACCGTGTTGGTTAGTAGTGTGAGTTTATCGGTAATGGATGCATGGTTAAAAGGAAAAAAAAAGAACATTACCATTTACCAATATTTCTACATGGAAAAGATTTTATTTTTTATATACAAACAATAATAGATAGATAAATAGATAGATAGATACATGTAAATATATAAACCAAAAACATCAATAAGGCCTCTTAAACAAAACAATCAACAATCCAAATATGTTTCCTAGCTAGTTCCACAGAGCCATGGCTATAGACATCACTATCATTCCAACCCAATGAAAGGCTCCAGTAAGAAATCTGATACCTGCAAAACCAAAAGTCAAAGTCAACAAATATTGATTTGACTTCTATATAACATATAGTTAACAGTTCACATAGTCTCTTCTTATGGTTGAAGAATCATTCAAACATTGACTGGTTCCTGAGCCTGCTGTCTCACCTTCATTGCTATCACCAGATGGAGAACCATTTGGCGATGATGCGTCTAACAAGCGTACTCCAAGCCTGCTGCAATCGCTTCCAATAGCACCTGTTTCAATATTCAAACTTTTATTCAAAGATCTAATATGTTAGGAATTATATATAATGGTCAAGAATCGACGGTTTTGATCGTACAACTGCTGAAGCATGGAAAGTGGGAGATATTCATGAGATTGGTGTATCCAGGCTTGCAGTCACATGTATGCTTATATGTATTATTCTTGTTGCATGTACCTTCTCCACAGTATGTCCAATAACAAGCTGAAACAAGCCATAAAAATGTATAAAAATTAATAAAAACACCCTAAAAATCAGAATATGTGCTGAAATTCAAGAAAAGTAACGAGTAAACAAATTACGATCAAAGAGAGAGATATTATTAGGGATAGGAGGGCTCGGCGGAGGAGCTGGCATGCACGAGTAGTCAAGTGTACCTAAGAAAACCGCAGATCGATTAGCTAGGGTCACTTCTAAAGTCAAAATGGCTAGTTAATTGTAGTTAACACTTCATATGATCAATCTTACAGTTGGGGATAACACATGGAAGGAATTCATGAAGATCATCATCATCATGGTCATCATCATCATCATCTTTGTCTGATCGAGTTTGGCGCCATCCGGGATCACACTTGCAGGCAAAACCAAATGGTTTAGTAACATCAGCTGAACAGTTTCCTCTTCCACAGTTGACTTCATCACAAATATTATCTGTTCAATCACATGGACACATATATAATAATTAGTAGTATGGTTAAATCAGATATATGTACTACAAAAGGGTTGATTGATTACCAGAGAAAGGAGAGAGGGTGAACGTCGCATGAACGTCTGATTTAGCCATGGAAGACAGGAACACAAGAACAATTAGCATGGTAAAGATGGAAGCAAGTGAAGATATGGAGGGAGCCATTGTATATATTCAACTGCAATGGAAGGGGGATATGTTTAGGAACTAATTGTGACTTTGTATGCTGTATATATATATTTCCAAAACTCAACCACCACATAACTAATTAATACTTTGTATGCTGTATTATAATTTTGTATATAATACATATATATAGAGAGAGAAAGTGTAAATACAATAGAGCTTATCGTGCGATGTGTACACGAACAGGAGATGCGCCGCGTGTCACTCTCATAACGTGCGTGATTATGAATATAACGTGCGTAAATCCGATACACTTGAATACTCCGGAACTTAGGTAAGTCGGAACTCAAGTGAATCGGAACTTATGTGAAATTATGCAATAACGTGCGTGATTATGTATATAGCGTGCGGATTTCGGAACTATATGGCAAAATCCGGAATACTTGAATATCCGGAACTTGGGTATTTCGGAACTCAAGTAATTCGGAACTTATGTGAAATTATGCAATAACATGCGTGATTATGTATATAACATGCGGAATTCGGAACTATATTGTGAAATCCGGAATACTTGAATACTCCAGGACTTTGGGTAATTTGGAACTCAAGTAATTCGGAACTTATGTGCGGTTGTGATAGTCTACGCACCGCACGATAAAACATTGTACGTTAACCAGCCTCTATATATATATATACACACACATAGAGTAAAAATATGAATAGTGTAGAAGACATATCCATGTGTAACTTTGATTCCAGTTTATAATTTTCTTCTTATTTTATTTTAATTGAAAGACACTGTAATATGCCAAGCAAATTTATTAACACTGTAAATATTTAAGAAATAGCCAAGCAAATTTAGTATGTTACATATCAAGTTAAACATTAGATTTTGCAATCAAGATAATATTGATTTATATTTTATCAACCAACAAATAGAAATTGATATACGCATAATCCATAAAAGTCATATGTTTACGTGTCATATTGTATTCTCATTTGACTTATTCCCTAGACTAATTCATTCCCTAAAGTTCAATACTTTGTGACTAAATTAATGCCGTATATATTGATTTGTTATATACTTATAGAGTAAAGTTCCCGTACAAATAATTTTAATATACTAAACGTACAAATAGCATGAAAAAAGCAAAAAAAAACACGGTGACATTTTCGTAACTATTTGTTCGTAGGGTAATTATCAAAATTACTCTACAAATGATCCTGTAGAGTAATTTTGATCTTGTAAAGTAATTTTGTAAAATGTTCTTGTAGAGTAATTTTGATCAAAAAAACTATACCTTACAAAAAAAACCTAACCCACCCCCCAAAAACCTACCCCCCCCCCACAAAATCAAACTAAATGCTAAAAACTAAACTGTAACACCTCGAAAATTTGTGTTCAATGAAATAACAACACGTGTCATGCAAGAAAAAAAGTATTATAAACCCGGATCAAGTTAAGGATGTATGGCAGAATTTAAAAGTGGCGTCATGTAAATTCGTACCTCTGAACGACCTCATTATGAATTCCAAGACCCTAATGTATATTATAAACATCTGTTATACTCAAACCCGGTAAATACTAACAATAATTGATTCTAAATTTCAAAAGTGGAATCCTACGAAGAAATGCACGACAACCCTTCGTTCATGGCTTTTCGTTAAAGTCCAAGACAAATGTACATCATTAAAGGTGATCTACACTGTACAAGGCTTGTTCATGAGGCCCCATACTGAATTATAGAAGCCCAAAATTCGTAAAACTTGGTTGCCTGTTCGAATGCTTGAAAGGTCAAAATTTTTGGCCTTCTGCAAAGGGCTTACGGACCGTAAGCCACCCCCTTACGGTCCGTAAGGGGTGCCCAGCGACAATATTTTCGACAGTTGGCTGTTATAAACGTTGTAACCGACTTAGTTAGATATTTTTCACTTCTTGGACGACCCCTACATGCTTTTAGACCCTAGGAGCACTTGTAAATGATCTGGGAACAATGCTAGGCTTGTGTGTCAAGATCACAAGTAATTGAAATCACTATATAAAGCCACAATGTTTGCAACATTCTTGCATTCATTCCATCTGCATTTCTGGAGCTTTTGGGAGTTCAAGAGCAGACCCTAAGCATCCCTAATCGTGCATAGGACTTCTGTAAGTATGCTTAACCTTTCTTAATTGAGTTTAGCTTAGATATTAGCTTAAAAGTCAAACCGTCGTAATTAACGTTTGACTTAGCGATTAATCATTAATGGTCCAGTGATTAGTCGAATTGAAGGTAGTTATAAGTTGGTAATTATATGGGCATTAAACCCTTAAAAGGGCACCCTCTGATTCCCGCTCTAACTAGATCAAATGTCGGGTCAAAGTTATCTATAAAAAGTCAACAGAACTATAATTTTCAAATTTATGCCTAATTAACAATGTAGAAGGCATGTAACCTATTTTATCACTCATATAACTCAGTAATAAGTGTAAGAACATGTCTAAGCATGTTCGACCAAAAATTTTCTGTTTTGACCCGGTTCGGAACCGAAAGTCGCAACACTTTGACTTTTGCTTTGACTTCAGTTCTGACCCAATTTAGTATGATTTGAGAATGCCTTAGAGCTTCCTTAGGACCAGGCTACATTTTGGTATAACCCTCTGTGGTTGGTTCATTGATTATCCGATTCGTTTACACGTTTCCGTTAAATGCCTAATGTTGACCAATATGCCCTTTTGACCATAAAACGAGAATTTTGGAAATGTGAAAGGACAATAATCTTTGTTACAAATTTATAAACATGTCCCTAAATTTTCACATCAGTTGGAGGTCTAGATTAGGAGTTATGCTCATTAGCGTAATTAGAACGCCTTTTAGTAATTAAACGGCGTCATTAGCATAAAGCCTATCTAAACCCAATTTTTGGCACCAAACCTTTTACCCACTGATGTAATATAATATTTTGGGATTTTTAAAGATTTTAATTATTTTTAACCTGCTCATAACCTAAGGTTATGGCATTAATTCGGTAAATACCGAATATACCCTTTTCGGTTATGAAATGAGTTCTACAAGGTATTTTGACGCCAATCCAGTTGCTACTGATTTTATTAAATAAATGAAGTATTTTGAACTTTATAACCTGTCCAGAAAACTCAGATTTCCGGTATAACCCGGAAATCGCTTAAAATGGCTTTTTAAGCGTATTAAACACATAGTTTATGTTTTAAACCATTTTTGTTATATAAGACTTATCACAACTGATATAACCTGTTAAAATAAGTTATTTTACTGATGTATTCGAATCCGAATCTCAGAAATATAAATAATCTCTCTTATAATCTTTAAAATGACCAAAATACCCCTACGGGGCTTATATTGAGATTAAACTCGTTTTGGGCATAATGGAAGGTATCCTACTGATATCACAACCTAATTAAGGCATATTAACTTAGGAAACCTGTAAATGACTTTTATGGTTACCCGTTACGCCTCTTGCGCGTTCGGTTCAGTTTATGTAACTAGTTTGCATAAATTAGCCGAAACGGGTCAAACCTTATCATTTTTATCTCAAAATCCAGAATGTGTTTAGATTACCAATATAATAAAAGTCTTCAAACTTGTCGGGTCTAAATCACATTCTATTCCGGTCTTCGCTTAATCGTGCGTTTGAACCGTATCTTTCCTTAAAACTAACCGGTCTAAGCTTAAGCTTAACTAAAGACCGTTAGGATTCTAATAGGTTATTATAAACCTTTGTTCCAGAATAGGAGACCCAGTAAAAGCTACCCGCATTTGCTAATTGTGAATTATACTTGCAAAGGTAAATACTTTTAACTTATTTTCCCTTATACGGGCTTGGGGTACGGTATATAAAATACCGCTTGGTCGGGCATTCGACCTTAATCGTTTGGTGGTTAAGTATTATCGAGATGACCCGTTTAAAAATTTGTTTTGTTTGCTTAACGCCTTTGGGAGGTTAATGACCATGTCCCGGATATCCTTAGCATCATTTACGAAATGGCCACGACCTAAGCGCGGAGTGTAGGCGTACGCTCGTCAGTGCATAAATAAATTATGTGGCGTGTCTATTGATCTTTAACTCGGCACGAACCGGGCTACTGAACGCATAAAGAACATGTAATTCTTTTACAAGTATTATATATATTCAAATAATTATCCCAAGTTATAAAATGTTTGTGCCACGTGCATCCAAATAAATTTTTTTATCATTTTTAAAATGAGTCAGTTAATTGTATTTACCAGTGTAAACTGACGTATTTTCCCAAAAAGATTAAGTGCAGGTACTACGCGAACTAGGCTGGCTTCCTCCTAGCGTCCACAATAAGTCTCGCGAGCTTGGATGTCAAAACTGTTGAACAATGTTTCCTATTTATTTTTTTTATCCACCTGTGGATTACTTTCAACTGTTGTGATACTCGATATTACAATTTATTAAAGTTGAAATACATCTATTTTTGCTTCCGCTGTGCATTTAAATATTGTGTTGTTTGACTGTAATGTTACCAACCACGTTACGATACTCCCCACCGGGCCCACCGGTAATACGTGGAAATATTGAGGTGTGACAGGTTGGTATCAGAGCCAACATTGAGTGAATTAAACACTAGCCTTTTGTGTTTAATCTCAATGACACAATTGCACATTCCTAAATTTTCGAGTCTAGACAAATAACATAGGACAAATTCTACTTTGTTTTGTCCTTTATTTTATATACTCTTGTTGTTACCTTTGTTTATATTGACATGTTTAACAATGCCGCCAAGAATTAGAAGAGGAGGAAAAGGCAAGGGGCCAATCAGCGCCCCTAACGTTCACGAAGCCGGGCCATCACTCCGACGAACTCTTTCAACCACCAGGAGTGCTGGTCCTCAAGGAGACTGGAGGACCCCTCTAGAGCCCGCCAGACGATCTATTTCGCATAGTTCGACGCCTCCATATCGTCACTCTCTTGGACCTCAGTCCGAAAGCGAGCCCAACAACCCGCAACCTTCATATATACCTCTCCAGCGAACCCTTTCGCATCATTCCTTCGGCGACCCCACTCCTGTCTTTCAGGGCCGGTTTAACCCGGCGAACTACATACAAGAACCAGTGGGTTTTAACCCACTAGGACTTGAAGACCACTTCTCAGGAGACAATGCAATGGACATGGACGAGGACAGGGATCCCGTCGAGCCTGCAAGCGGGACCCCCAACCATCCTATTGAGATCTCTGACGGATCATCCTTCCACGGATCACCCTACGTTGGTCCAGACAGTTATCAAGCTAGGTTTAACCAATATGAGTGGTATTTCACACCACCTCATAACCCACAACAGCAGCAGCAGCAGGATCCCTCCGAGGATTCCCGATTCGTGGCAGTCACGCCACCGCCGCCAGTACATCAAGCGCCCCCGGAACCGCCAAGGCGTAGGAGAACAGGCTCGCGAATATCCGTGCGAGGAGGGGATTTTCACTTCAGCACTCCCCATCACTCAAGTGACAGCCACTACCCGCCACTGCAAGAAGACCCACAAATGGGTGGGCCTTCAAACCCAGCTGCAGAGGTGAATTCTGCACAAGTTGCGCCACCACCACCGGGAATGGGTAACCCAATTCCTACGTATACCGGATCAACAAGGTACAATCCGTTTGAGCAGCCGACTCACACAACATACAATTACGCTGAAGCCGACCCGTACCTTGTAGCATCGAATTACAATGCCCTCCACCCAGAAGGGCCATATGGAGCCCCATGGGGAGTTGGATACCCAACTCATGGCTACCAAGTACCTGCTCAACCTCCGTTGCAGCACCAACCTCATCCACCACGATTTTCCCCGCCAGAACGGGAAGAAATTCTTCAAAGATTGGACCAAGTCGAGCGAGAATTTCACAGAGATCGCAGGGAGCGACAAGGTTTCCTCAAGGGCCTAGCAGGCTTGCTAAAGGGGAAGAAGAAGAGGGATCATTAAACCCCTACATGTGTTGTTGTACTTTCTATTTCAATCAAGTCCCTGCGTGGACATCTATTTGTGTACTTAGTCCCTGCGTGGACTTGTCTCTTTAGTCCCTGCGAGGACGTTTATTTTTAGTAATTGGTCCCTGCGTGGACTTGTAATTTCAGTTTAACCCCTGCGTGGGTAATTTGTCTATTTAAAAGTCCCGTTTAGGGCAACGTGTACTCTTTTAAAGTAAATGGAATGTTAAGTTTATAAATTTCATTTTTGTAATTATATGCATAACTATATTATACATGAAATAAATAAATCAAAATCATTCCTTTTTAAAAATAATCTGCCTATTATATATTAAATAAGAATCTCAAAGGTATAACCTAGCCTGCATGTCAATATGAGACCTGGCCAAGATGGTAAGACCTGTTTAAAAGATTCAAATCCCTGTTAACATCTGAAAATATGTTAACGCTCCTGGCAGACGTGATTCGTTAAAAATCACACACGTCATTCTTATAAGGGGATTCTTCAAAAGATTCCTAACTTAACCTAATGATCTATAAATCATGGGTTTAAACCATTAATTAAGATGATCACATGTTGACCATCCATTTGTAATATAGTGCCTGCGGGCCCTGCTCATTCTCGTATGAGACAAAAGACAGTAGTAGCCTTCGACCCTATCTGAAAAAGGTAAAGAACTATGTTCAAACCTTCATGCCTTGATTCTCTGAAATCATGGCTTATAATTTAAAAAAAAAATGTCCTCGTGACTAGGCCTTTTGTGCTACTAATAAAACTGTTATTGTTTTATAATTAGGATAAAATATAATAAAAATCCTAAATAAATATGATTAACAAATTAACCAAATATGGCCTGTGTTACCATGGTTAATGAATTGCCATAAAAGACAATTCCATAATAAACTCTCAAATAGATTAATGTCAATATCTTATGTAACAGTTCAAGATACATGGCTGACTCAGACGAGATTAACAGTCTGCCAAAGGAGAATCCTGACGCCACCAGGTTCAATGTGACTGGCGCGGAACTCCGAGCATTAATCGATAATGCTGTCACAAAAGCCTTGGATAGGCAGTATAGTGAAGCAAGCGGTACTAGGAGCAGAGCCCAATCAGTACCTCATTCCAAGCCTAAGACTCATTCTGAGGCTCACAGCAAGCCACCCTCCAAAAAGGAAGAACCAAAGAAAGACGATGACGATCACCAGTCTTCTAATCAGCAAAGTGTTCCATCTCAAAGGATCGTGCTGAATCAAGGACCCCGTGATAAGGGTTGCTCCTACAAGTATTTTGTTTCATGTAAACCCAGGGATTTCACTGGGGAGAAATGAGCTATAGACTGCATGACGTGGTTGGATGAGATGGACACCGTGGTTGATATCAGCGGGTGCGCAGAGAAGGATGTGGTAAAGTTTGTGTCTCAATCGTTCAAAGGTGAGGCCTTAGCCTGGTGGAGATCGTTGATTCAAGCTACAGGGAAGATTCCACTGTACAATATGACATGGGAATAATTCGTTGCCCTCATCAGGGAGAACTACTGTCCTCAGCATGAGGTCGAAAAGATTGAGTCGGATTTTCTGTCGTTGGTAATGAAAAATCTGGATTGCCAAGCTTACCTTACGAGCTTCAACACAATGTCAAGATTGGTTCCGTATCTGGTGACCCCGGAACCCAAAGGAATAGCTCGTTTCATTGGGGGTTTAGCCCCAGAAATCAAGGAAAGCGTGAAGGCCTCTCGGCCAACTACTTTCAGATCTGTAACTGATATATCTTTGTCCCTCACACTGGATGCGGTCAGACAGAGATCGCTGAGGAACACGGATGCCGAGAAAAGGAAACGTAAAGATGACAATTCACGAAGGTCAAACAAGAAGCACCGAGGAAACAATGACCACAAGAAAGGGTCTGAGTCTAAGAAGGATGAGCATCAATATGGAGATAAGCCCAAGTGTAAGATCTGCAAGAAACTGCACTTCGGGAAGTGCAGGTTTGAATCGAACTCGCAGACACAGTTAAGAACTTTTGCATGTGGGATATGCAAGTCCAAGGAACACAGGACATTGGATTGCAAAAAGTTGAAGGACGCAACGTGCTACCGTTGCAACGAAAAGGGGCATATCAAGTCCAACTGCCCAAAACTTGCAAAGAAGACTGAGGATGGGAAAAAGACCAATGCAAGGGTCTTCAGGATGGATGCAAAGGAAGCTGTCCAGGACGACAATGTGATTACAGGTACCTTCCTCATAAATGATGTCTATGCAAGAGTACTTTTTGATTCAGGTGCTGATAAATCGTTTGTAGATAATAAGTTTTGTGAATTGTTGAAATTGCCTGTTAAAACCCTAAGTGTGAAGTATGAGGTGGAATTGGCAGATGGCACCTTAGAAACCGCCTCGACCATATTAGATGGATGTTTCATATCCATTAAGAACCACTCTTTTTCGTTGTCCCTACTTCCTTTGAAGTTAGCCGGTTTCGACATAGTTTTGGGTATGGACTGGTTATCTCATAACCAGGCCCAGATTGTCTACAATAAGAAGCAAGTGGTGATCAAGACTCCGTCTGGTGAATCACTTACCATTCAGGGAGATACCCAGTATGGACTGCCTGAGCAAGTGACTATGCTCAAGGCCTCTAAGTATTTGAAGAAGGGTTGTGTCATCTACATGGCACAAGTGACTATTGATGAGCCGAAACCTAAGATAGAAGACATCCCCGTCATTTCTGAATACCCTGAAGTTTTTCCTGAAGAACTACCTGGTTTACCACCAGATAGGCAAGTGGAATTCAGAATTGACATCATCCCTGGAGCAGCACCAGTAGCAAGGGCGCCTTATAGGTTGGCACCAACGGAGATGAAGGAATTGAGGACACAACTAGATGAATTGCTAGCCAAGGGTTTCATTAGACCTAGTTCGTCTCCTTGGGGAGCACCAATCTTATTTGTCAAAAAGAAGGATGGATCGATGCGTCTGTGCATCGACTACCGTGAGCTTAATAAGGTCACTATCAAGAATAGGTATCCATTACCCAGGATCGACGATCTGTTCGATCAACTTCAAGGGGCAAGTTACTTCTCTAAGATTGACTTAAGGTCAGGCTATCACCAATTGAAGGTTAAAGATGAAGATGTACACAAGAGTGCATTTAGGACTCGTTATGGTCATTACGAGTTCCTAGTGATGCCTTTTGGGCTCACTAATGCACCTGCCGCATTCATGGATCTCATGAATCGTGTCTGCAAGCCCTACTTGGACAAATTTGTCATCGTCTTCATTGACGACATTCTCATCTACTCGAAGAGCCAAGCTGACCATGAGAAACACCTTCGCTGTATTCTTAAACTTCTACATCATGAGAAGCTCTACGTTAAATTTTCGAAGTGTGAATTTTGGCTTCGAGAAGTCCAATTCCTTGGACATGTTGTAAGTGAGCATGGAATCCAAGTGGATCCCGCTAAGGTGGAAGCTGTTATGAATTGGCAAGAACCAAAGACGCCTACAGAGATTCGTAGCTTCCTAGGCTTAGCAGGATACTATAGGCGATTTATCGAAAATTTTTCAAGGATTGCTGCACCCCTAACTTCTTTGACTAGGAAGAAAATAAAGTTCGATTGGGGCCCTAAGCAGCAAGAATCCTTTGATATCCTAAAGCAAAAGTTGAGCAACGCTCCCGTATTGACGTTGCCGGATGGAATCGAAGAATTTGTAGTCTATTGTGATGCATCGCACACAGGTATGGGATGTGTGCTTATGCAGAAAGGCAAAGTTATTGCCTATGCTTCACGTCAATTAAAGGTGCATGAAAAGAATTACACCACCCATGACTTGGAGTTGGGTGCCGTTGTATTTGCACTGAAGCTATGGAGGCACTATTTATATGGTGTCAAGTGTGTGATCTATTCTGATCACAAGAGCCTCCAGCACCTGTTTAACCAAAAGGATTTAAACATGAGGCAACGACGATGGATGGAGACATTGAATGATTATGATTGTGAAATCCGATACCATCCAGGCAAGGCAAATGTGGTTGCGGATGCCTTAAGTCGGAAGGAAAGAGTGAAGCCCATAAGAATCAATGCTAAGAGCATTGAGATAAAGAACGGTTTGAATGAAAGGTTGTTAGCTGCACAGAAGGAAGCTGTGTTGGAAGTTAACTACCCTAATGAAAAGCTAGGAGTAACTGAAGAACAGTTATCTCAGGGCAAGGACGAAATTCTGAGATTGAATGGACGAATATGGGTTCCAGTTTATGGAGGACTTCGGGATGTTATCCTCCAAGAAGCCCATAGTTCCAAATATTCCGTTCATCCTGGAGCTGATAAGATGTACCAGGATCTAAAGGCAAACTATTAGTGGATAGGCTTGAAAACGTCTGTAGCTGCCTATGTAGCTAAATGTTTGACGTGTGCGCAAGTCAAAGCTGAACATCAGAAGCCGTCAGGTTTGCTACAACAGCCTGAACTTCCCACGTGGAAGTGGGAAATGGTGACAATGGATTTTATCACCAAGTTACCTAAAACAAGGAAAGGAAATGATACTATATGGGTGATCGTAGACAGACTGACTAAGTCAGCACATTTCCTACCCATTAAGGAGACTTATAGCTCCGACATGTTAGCCCAACTGTACGTAGATAAGATTGTAGCTTTACATGGCATACCAGTGTCTATTATCTCTGACAGAGATACTAGGTACACGTCACATTTTTGGAAAAGTTTCCAACAATCTTTGGGCACGCGCTTAAATTTCAGTACGGCTTACCATCCTCAGACGGACGGACGGGCAGAGTGAGCGTACCATCCAAACTTTGGAGGACATGCTTTGTGCATGTGTGATTGACTTAGGTGGTAGTTGGGATAACCACCTACCATTAATCGAATTCTCCTATAACAACAGCTACCATACCAGCATTAAGGCTGCGCCTTTCGAGGCCTTATACGGTAGAAAGTGCAGAACGCTCGTTTGTTGGGCGGAGGTTGGAGAAGTCCAACTGATAGGACCTGAAATAGTCTTTGAAACGACGGACAAGATTGTCCAGATTGGTGACCGCTTGAAAGCTGCCCGAGATAGGCAGAAAAGCTACGCAGATTTAAACCGTAAACCTTTTAACTTCGAGGTAGGTGACAAAGTGTTGCTCAAAGTATCACCCTGGAAGGGAGTGATGCGATTTGGTAAGAAAGGCAAGTTAAGCCCAAGGTACATAGGACCATTCGAAGTAATCGAACGTGTCAGATCAGTTGCCTATAAGTTAAACTTACCTGAAGAGCTCAGTGGTATTCACAATGTATTCCACATCTGTAATTTGAAGAAGTGTTTCGCCGATGAATCACTGGTCATACCACATACAGATGTACACATAGAAGAGAGCTTGAAGTTTGTCGAAAAACCTGTGTCAATCGAGGATCGACAGGTTAAGAAGCTTCGAAGGAAGCATGTGCCTATTGTAAAGGTAAAATGGGATGCCCGTAGAGGTCCCGAGTACACGTGGGAAGTAGAGTCCACAATGAAAGAAAAATACCCTCATTTGTTTCAATAAATCTCGAGGTCGAGATTTCTTTTAAGGGGGTGAGGATGTAACACCTCGAAAATTTGTGTTCAATGAAATAACAACACGTGTCATGCAAGACAAAAAGTATTATAAACCCGGATCTAGTTAAGGAAGTATGGCAGAATTTAAAAGTGGCGTCATGTAAATTCGTACCTCTGAACGACCTCATTATGAATCCCAAGACTCTAATGTATATTATAAACATCTGTTATACTCAAACCCGGTAAATACTAACAATAATTGATTCTAAATTTCAAAAGTGGAATCCTACGAAGAAATGCACGACAACCCTTCGTTCATGGCTTTTCGTTAAAGTCCAAGACAAATGTACATCATTAAAGGTGATCTACACTGTACAAGGCTTGTTCATGAGGCCCCATACTGAATTATAGAAGCCCAAAATTCGTAAAACTTGGTTGCCTGTTCGAATGCTTGAAAGGTCAAAATTTTTGGCCTTCTGCAAAGGGCTTACGGACCGTAAGCCACCCCCTTACGGTCCGTAAGGGGTGCCCAGCGACAATATTTTCGACAGTTGGCTGTTATAAACGTTGTAACCGACTTAGTTAGATATTTTTCACTTCTTGGACGACCCCTACATGCTTTTAGACCCTAGGAGCACTTGTAAATGATCTGGGAACAATGCTAGGCTTGTGTGTCAAGATCACAAGCAATTGAAATCACTATATAAAGCCACAATGTTTGCAACATTCTTGCATTCATTCCATCTGCATTTCTGGAGCTTTTGGGAGTTCAAGAGCAGACCCTAAGCATCCCTAATCGTGCATAGGACTTCTGTAAGTATGCTTAACCTTTCTTAATTGAGTTTAGCTTAGATATTAGCTTAAAAGTCAAACCGTCGTAATTAACGTTTGACTTAGCGATTAATCATTAATGGTCCAGTGATTAGTCGAATTGAAGGTAGTTATAAGTTGGTAATTATGTGGGCATTAAACCCTTAAAAGGGCACCCTCTGATTCCCGCTCTAACTAGATCAAATGTTGGGTCAAAGTTATCTATAAAAAGTCAACAGAACTATAATTTTCAAATTTACGCCTAATTAACAATGTAGAAGGCATGTAACCTATTTTATCACTCATATAACTCAGTAATAAGTGTAAGAACATGTCTAAGCATGTTCGACCCGACAATTTTCTGTTTTGACCCGGTTCGGAACCGAAAGTCGCAACACTTTGACTTTTGCTTTGACTTCAGTTCTGACCCAATTTAGTATGATTTGAGAATGCCTTAGAGCTTCCTTAGGACCAGGCTACATGTTGGTATAACCCTCTATGGTTGGTTCATTGATTATCCGATTCGTTTACACGTTTCCGTTAAATGCCTAATGTTGACCAATATGCCCTTTTGACCATAAAACGAGAATTTTGGAAATGTGAAAGGACAATAATCTTTGTTACAAATTTATAAACATGTCCCTAAATTTTCACATCAGTTGGAGGTCTAGATTAGGAGTTATGCTCATTAGCGTAATTAGAACGCCTTTTAGTAATTAAACGGCGTCATTAGCATAAAGCCTATCTAAACCCAATTTTTGGCACCAAACCTTTTACCCACTGATGTAATATAATATTTTGGGATTTTTAAAGATTTTAATTATTTTTAACCTGCTCATAACCTAAGGTTATGGCATTAATTCGGTAAATACCGAATATACCCTTTTCGGTTATGAAATGAGTTCTACAAGGTATTTTGACGCCAATCCAGTTGCTACTGATTTTATTAAATAAATGAAGTATTTTGAACTTTATAACCTGTCCAGAAAACTCAGATTTCCGGTATAACCCGGAAATCGCTTAAAATGGCTTTTTAAGCGTATTAAACACATAGTTTATGTTTTAAACCATTTTTGTTATATAAGACTTATCACAACTGATATAACCTGTTAAAATAAGTTATTTTACTGATGTATTCGAACCCGAATCTCAGAAATATAAATAATCTCTCTTATAATCTTTAAAATGACCAAAATACCCCTACGGGGCTTATATTGAGATTAAACTCGTTTTGGGCATAATGGAAGGTATCCTACTGATATCACAACCTAATTAAGGCATATTAACTTAGGAAACCTGTAAATGACTTTTATGGTTACCCGTTACGCCTCTTGCGCGTTCGGTTCAGTTTATGTAACTAGTTTGCATAAATTAGCCGAAACGGGTCAAACCTTATCATTTTTATCTCAAAATCCAGAATGTGTTTAGATTACCAATATAATAAAAGTCTTCAAACTTGTCGGGTCTAAATCACATTCTATTCCGGTCTTCGCTTAATCGTGCGTTTGAACCGTATCTTTCCTTAAAACTAACCGGTCTAAGCTTAAGCTTAACTAAAGACCGTTAGGATTCTAATAGGTTATTATAAACCTTTGTTCCAGAATAGGAGACCCGGTAAAAGCTACCCGCATTTGCTAATTGTGAATTATACTTGCAAAGGTAAATACTTTTAACTTATTTTCCCTTATACGGGCTTGGGGTACGGTATATAAAATACCGCTTGGTCGGGCATTCTGTGACAACTCGTATTTCAAAACCTATCTTTGTACTTTGATGTAACGTATGTGAACGTGATGTGATTATATGAACTTGGTTGATTAAATGAATGTTATGTTTGATATGTGCTTTGTGTAATGTGTGTATGTATATAAACAGCCCAAACGCACAACATGAACCGATCGCACAAGCCCATTCGGGCTACACTCTTGTATTCGGACCATTGGGCAACCCAAGTGAGGGTTCGGCCCACCTCTCACACGCATAACCTCATGAGGAGGTTAACACTTCTCATTTGTTGCAAAACACAACACACACACAAACCCTACTCTCCTTTCTTTCTTTCTCGAAGCCGAAGGCAACCGCCCCTCATCTCTCGAAGATCTTTTCTGGTTCGGATCAATCATTTATTCTATCCTCCTCTCAATCGGTTAGTGTTCATGATTTATGTTGTTACATGATGTTATGATTCCATGATTTGATATAATGATTAAGTGTTGTATATATGATGAACAATGATGTTTATGTGATGATGTTATTATGGATCGGATGTCATAATATTAATTTAAGAACCGAATGGATGCAAGTAATCGGCTGTGTGTTTGTGTGCTCGGATTTAAAGTGATGATTGAGTATGATGTGTTGTATGATTTTTAATCCCATGATCTAATAGTTTGAATGTTTTAAGATGTTGTCATGATTGAAACATGATTAGGGTTCATAGAGATTTGATACTAAAAACCTGTGTTTGATCGATTTTGGTTGGGTTTAGAAACTGTTGGTATTAATTGATTTAATGGAAATTAGGAAACTGTTTGAATGAATTGCATGATTTTAGGAAATCCACTTAACTGATCGAACAAGTTAGTCAGTCGCGCAAGACTGATCGCACAAGTCTTGTTCAGTCGCACAAGAAGTTTTATCGCACAAGATGTCTGTAGTCGCACAAGTAATTTGAGTCGCACAAGATTGTTATCTGTTTGTTATATTGGGCCGTATGTATATCTGTTGGGCCATAGACTCTTGGGCTGGGTAACAAAGCTGATCGCACAAGACTACATGGATCGCACAAGTTAAATGTTAATTAGTTTATTGGGCTGTACAAGTTGTTGGGCTTATTTATAGTTTGGGCCGGGTTCATGTTGGATCGCACAGCATACTGTGGGTCGCACAAGGTTGTGCTGATCGCACAACATGTTGGGCCGAGTTATGTTTGGGCTTCTTGTGTATGCAACAGTTATCGTTTAACGTGTTCTTTGGATATGCCATGATCGTTACGTGTTGGTAACCTGTTAGTTCTATGTAACCATACGTGCTTTACTTGAACCTAGACCTGACTCGTATGGTAACCATGTTAGGACGTGGTTGACCTCTAGCAGCTCGATTGACCTTTACTTATCTGCCGAGCTAACCTAAGGTGAGTTCACACTTTCTACAAAGCATGGGATTCCCAGGGGTTGGGAATGGGTTTAAGGAACATGGATTCCTCATCCTTTCTTGGGTAGGACAGTACTGGTTCAGGAATATAATTCCTCGTCCTCATGGACAGTTAACTTTTACTAGACCAATACTCTATCACGAAGTCCCTCCTTTTTATATCGACTTAATCGCCGGGCCAATGGCGAGCGGGTCATTAGTTAGATAGCGCTATTTAGGTCTGACAAGCCTCACACCGTGCCGCAGAGGACGGGCGTGAACTAATGGATCTGGGCACGTCAATGATGATAGACATTGACAGTTCAGGGCACATAAACATGACTACAGTCAGCAGTCGATATGGTAACGAGTCTAGTGGTATATACATGGGGTAGCCCCCACGGACGAAAAGCCAGATAACTAAACATGGGGTAGCCCCCACGGCTGGATAGCCAGAGTAAACGGGATTTAACCAGAACACGTTTTCAATTATGGGGTAACCCCCACGGCAGGGATGCCAGTTAAAGGAAACCGTTTTCGAAACAACTTAAAAACAAACACCCAACTGTGAACTCGCTCAACTTTGTTGTTGACTCGTTACTACATGCTTTGCAGGTCAATAGGTACTTAGCAGGAGCTTGCATGGGGAAGAGTCCTTGTGGGACATGGACAGCTGTGTGCCATGTTAAGCTTTGAAACATTTAAACTTATGTTTTGGTTTTAAACATTATGCTTCCGCTTACAACTTAAACTATGTTTGTTTGGACACCAATTGTATTGGTTGGACTTCTATAATTACTTGCTTGTTCAATATGATTAGTGGCTTGATCCTGGTCAGTCACGCCTCCAAGCGGTGATACTCCGCAGGTGGATTTTGGGGGTGTGACAGATTGGTATCAGAGCCATTGGTTATAGTGAACTTGGTTTTAATAAGGGGAAAATGTTTTTGTTAAAACCAGACTATAACCTGTACAGTGCTCAACGATCCACAACGACGCTTCACTACACGTGCAAGACTCGACATTCTAGGTGATATGGTTTGTGTTTTATCGCCTACTTGCTAGATTACATAGAACTATGCTCATGATTTGCTTAGATAAACGTAGCATTGATAGTTTGAAAACACGTGTGTGCTTACTCCCTTCTGTCATCGCATTTTCGCGAACCCCTCTCACTCATGTTTTCCTTTGATATGAAGATCATGTCTGGACGCGTTAACATGACTCAAGCCCAGTTGATGGCTCTGATTAACCAACAAGTTGCCGCGGCACTTGCAGTCGCACAAGCAGGAGGTATACCCTGCAGTTTAAACTCATTCTAGGATCTTTAGGTCCTACTCTCGAGAACCAACCTTTGTGTTAAACTTTGTCCTTTCTTACTCTCACGGCAGGTCAACCTGCACAACCTCCTGTGTGCACTTTCAAAACTTTTATGGACTGCCGACCCACCACTTTCAGCGGCACTAAAGGAGCCGTAGGTCTCCTCCACTGGTTTGAAAAGCTCGAATCTGTTTTCGAGATGTGTGAATGCCCTGAGGCTCGCAGGGTGAAGTATGCTACCGGTACTCTCGAGGGTTTAGCGCTCACGTGGTGGAACGCTCAGGTTCAAATGTTGGGGTTGGTTCCTGCTAATGCCACCCCATGGAACAATTTTAAGGAAATGATTAAGGAGGAGTACTGCAATCGTGACGACATTCACAAGTTGGAGGTAGAGTTCTTCAACCTTAAGATGACGGGGTCAGAAATTGAGGCGTACACGAAAAGATCGAATGAGCTTGCTATTCTGTGTCCTACTATGGTGGACCCTCCCATTAAATGCATCGAACTATACCTTAAGGGCTTAGTGCCAGAGATCCAAAGTCATGTGACTTCGGCTAACCTCGCCACCATCCAGCAAGTCGTTCAACTAGCTCATCGTCTCACTGATCAGGCGGTGGAGCAGAACAGGTTACCAAAGCGTATAAGTGTTACAACTACTTCGGATGCTCCTAGTGACAACAAACGGAAATGGGATGGGGCTTCAAGCAAGGGTTCGACTTCTGTTCAATCTCAGTCTCAGCAGAGGAGGACTGACGATTACAAGAGCCCTAGTCAGCAATCATCTAGTAGCCAGAGTCATGGTGGGTACAAGGGGAATCACCCCAAATGCAATCGCTGTAACCTACACCACAGCGGACCATGCACCAGGGGTAACTGTCATCGGTGCAACAAGCCAGGTCACGCCGCAAAGGATTGCAGGAGTTTATACCCCGCAAACCAGAATCGTCAACAACAACAGGCCCAACAGAATCAACGCCAGCAGCAGCAGCAAGGTAACAACAAAGGGTGCTTTCAGTGTGGAGCTGAAGGCCACTTCAAGAGAGATTGTCCCCAACTGAACAGAAACCAGAACAACAACAATAACAACAACCAGGGGAATGGAAACAACGGGGGCAATAACGGCAACGGTGCAAGGGGTCGGGTATTCGTTATTGGCCAAGGTGAAGCGAGGAATGATCCCAATGTAGTGACGGGTAAGTTCCTTCTCGACGACTTTTATGTTACTGTCTTATTTGATTCGGGTGCCGATACTAGCTACGTATCCTTAAAAGTTAGCCAAATGCTTAAGCGTACCCCAACACTTTTGAACACCAAGCACACTATAGAGTTAGCTAATGGTAAAAGTTTAGAGGTCACCCACATAGTCAACGGTTGTAATCTTGTTCTT
Source organism: Helianthus tuberosus (assembly GCA_030545235.1). NCBI lineage: Eukaryota > Viridiplantae > Streptophyta > Magnoliopsida > Asterales > Asteraceae > Helianthus > Helianthus tuberosus. Next base: position 11,187,001 of record CM060412.1, on the reverse strand, counting down.
GCTGGTCACATTTTCTCTATCGACCTCCTTCCTATCACTCTGGGTAGTTTCGACGTTGTCATTGGGATGAACTGGTTATCCCAACATCAAGCAGAAATTCTTTGTAATGAGAAGATTGTCCGTATTCCTCGTTCGGGTGATGAACCACTTATGATTCGTGGCGACAAGAGTGGTGCTGTTGTGAGCATCATCTCTTTCCTTAAGGCCCAAAAGTGTTTGAGAAAGGGCCACACAGCTATTCTGGCTCTCGTTACTGACACCTCGAAGAAAGAGAAGAAGATAGAAGATTTTCCGATCGTACGTGACTATCCTGAGGTATTTCCTGAGGAGCTACCTGGCCTTCCGCCTCATCGTCAGGTCGAGTTTCAAATCGAGTTAGCTCCTGGAGCAGCACCTATAGCTCGTGCACCTTATCGCTTAGCTCCATCAGAACTAGAAGAGCTCTCCACGCAACTACAAGAACTCTTGGACAAGGGATTTATTCGTCCTAGCTCTTCGCCCTGGGGAGCTCCAGTCTTTTTTGTGAAGAAGAAAGACGGTACCTTCAGAATGTGCATCGACTACCGTGAACTCAACAAGGTGACCGTGAAGAATCGCTACCCTCTTCCACGCATTGATGACCTATTCGACCAGTTGCAAGGGTTGAGCTTTTACTCGAAGATTGATTTGAGATCAGGATATCACCAGCTGAGAGTCCGAGAAGAGGACGTCTCCAAAACAGCCTTTAGAACTAGTTATGGACACTACGAGTTTTTGGTCATGCCTTTTGGGCTGACAAACGCACCGGCGGTCTTCATGGACTTGATGAATCGAGTGTGCAAGCCTTACTTAGACAAGTTCGTTATAGTATTCATCGACGGCATTCTGATCTATTCTAAGAGTCAGGAGGAACACGAGCAGCATCTACGACTCATTTTGGAACTCCTTCGAACAGAACAGCTTTACGCAAAGTTCTCGAAATGTGACTTCTGGCTTCGTGAAGTCCATTTCCTAGGCCATGTGGTAAACAAGGATAGGATCCATGTTGATCCATCCAAGGTAGACTCGATTAAGAATTGGCCTGCACCTCGCACACCCATGGAAATTTGCCAATTCTTGGGCTTGGCAGGTTACTACAGGAGGTTCATTAAGGATTTTCCAAGATTGCACAGCCTCTCACTTCACTAACACAGAAAGGCGTTGTTTATCGATGGGGAAATGCACAGGAATCAGCATTTCAGCACTTAAAGGATAGTGTAACACCCATGTTATTAATCTAAGGGTTTTCGTGCAATTAACGAAAACAAACATGAATTTATCATTAAGTATCCTTAGAAAAATACGAGTAAATTAAAACTTTTACAACTTAAAAGTTTTAAACAAAATTTAGATAAGTTCGCCATTTAAAAGTTATGACGTAATGTTGTGCGGAAGCTTTAATCTCGTGTGTTCGGTTCTTCGTAGCTGCTTGATCTTCATCCGTGCACTCTTGACATTCACCTAGGATCAAAACCAACTTAAAAGTTAGTTTCGATAGTCAAATATCAAGTCCAAACAAGTACAGGGGTTAAAATTGATAAAATTCAAAAATTTTCGGAGTTTAGGGTCTCGCGTAGCGCTACGGGTGCTCGCGCTACGCGAGCGCTTGTTTTTGACAGAATTTCGTTTGCTGTTGCTGTACAATCCCTGCACGACCTGATTTCACGGAAACGGCCATAACTTCTTCGTTATTGATCCGTTTTACCCGATTCTTTTTCCTACGCGTCCGTAATTTAATTCTCCATCTAATGGAGTTAAGATCCAACATCTTTCATAATAAAATTTCAGAGTTTAACTCTTCGGCTTATTACCCCTTTTACCATCTTTTGACCCATTCGTGATTTCATCTAACAAACTTGTTTGTAGCCCTTGCTTCTTTTGTAAACGTATTATTATGATTATTTCCTATTGTATAAGATTCAAATCACGGATTATTACACATTCTTAACCCGTTTCGCTAATACTTCTATTTTTGACCCGTTAAGGGTATTTGAGCGCTTTCGAGCCTCAAATCGCTTTCGATTTCTTCTAGCACTTCATCACCACATTTCTTATACTATAATCTCCCACCACAACTGTATTTATGGTGGGCTTAATGTGGCGATCTATATAAACCAAATTTTACCTCTCGAATCATTATTTTACGGCAAAACTCAAAAAGTGCCATTTGACTAATATAATACATCTTTCAGTTTCTATACTTATTCTAAGTATTTGCTTAATCATAAAACTTGTTTCCAAACAACCTTTAAAGGTTGTTTGTTCGAATTAGCTAACAAGGGCGTTTTGGTCACATTTAATCCTTCATTTTTACGATAAAGGACTTCCACAATATTTGACCAAATTGCACTTCTTACTACAACTTATTTGTGCGTACCTGGCTCGGATCAACGTATAGACCCGTTATACCTCGCATTTATTAACCAATATTCTATAGCGTCGCGATTATCCCAGAATTGCTACTCGTTCCTGTTTACATATGACTTGACAACCAAGATTAGTCATTATTGTCAAATGGTGTTATCATCACCATTTGACCCGTTTGGCTCATATGACCAAACATTTACATATGTAGTAAAACGAGGTTTTCAAATTTCAAATTTACACATCCGGCCTATGTCGGATGTTACCACTTGACCCCTCCTTTTCTCTTTAACTCATTTCTTACAAATTTGACCCGTTCGGCTTACGCCATGGGTGCCCTTTTATTGTCAATTTACATTAGTCGACACTTGACTAAATTTCCATTTTTACCCTTTTTCTCAATATTAGATTACACTACGCGGTAATCTTATCAAAACTCATAATCTCTTAGTCATTACATGACCGATTTACCGATTTATCATTTTTACCATAAACCATGGTTTTTATCATCTTTATATGTCCCGACTCGTACCAATCGCGTCGGAAACCATATTTTCATTATTATCGTTATCGCATTTATTACTTGTAAAGTAAACAAGTATTCTACAAAAGTGTGTAAGTTTCACTTACCTTTCATCCGAATTACGCTTTCCTTTTCATTCTTGATTCGTTCGACCCGCTTTCTCCTCAAGCTTCACCTAGCTTGTTAAGTGCCAACTATCAATCATTATTCACAAGGTTGTTAGATTAGTCATTCCAAATCATGACTTTCACACCTTATGATTCTTTGACTACTTTTCTTATTAAACTCAATCATAAATCATTGAGTTTAATTCTTGCATCAAGACTCACTTCTAAACAATTATGAACTCTTAACAAAATCCTTATTTTGTTCAAGTAGTTCATTCGTACGAGTTACTACGGTGTTTATAAACACCCATACAACATTAATTTCATCAAATCAACTAAACCCATTTCATGGCAATTATGATTTATGTACCCAAACACCTAATTTGTTCAAGTACTATGTCTTTACTAACTAATATGATGATTCTAATCACAAGTTTGACACTAATATCATCATATCATAAAAACCCATCTCAATCTTGTATGAACAAATACCCAATCATGTAAATTGTTCAAGTACCTTGTTTCTACTATCAATTATAATGGTTTTAAAACACAAGGTTATCATCATCTTCATTATTCAATCAAAACCCACCTAGCACATACAAGGGTTATCATCAAATCCTTTGTTTCTAGTGCTAATTCATCAAGTTTTCATCTAGGGTTCACTTCTAAACCTGAATTTCATAACATATCACTCATAAACTCAACATTCATTCACGAATTCTGATTTTGAGTGTTCATCATAGATTTTGAAACATCACCAAATTATAAAATTTGACATACCTCACGATACCCTTGACTTGGTGATCGTTTGTAAGTGATCATGCATTTGATTTGAGCTAGTTTTGACCTTCAATTTGTTGAATTAGCTTGAGTTAGGGTTTTGGCTTCTCCTTGCTTTCCCTGACCTCTTTCACGTACACACACACTCACACACACTAGTTTGTGTGTAGTGTGTTTTTTTTTAATTAAAATAAATATTAAGTTTCCATTTTCCTCTTTTGGCCCCTCAAGTTTGATTAGTTAATTAGGTAGGGTACAACCCACCTATTTCTAACAATATTCCCCCACTTATTAACTAGGTTAAACATTCCTAATTAAATTAGTGGGTTCGGGGAATCTATGACTAAGTTTATTTTGAGTCCCGTTAACTCGGGCCTTCTATAAACTTTATTTCCCAAAAGCATTCTTTTTTTCTTGTTTTGTTAAATATTAGATTTAGTTATATGAATCCTAATATTTTCCGGCTTAATTTTACCACTAACGGTACCTTACCCGTCTTTTAGTATTAACATGGTTTGATTACCAAACCCGTTTTTGGGGTGTTACAAGTCTACCCCCTTAAAGAGGTTTCGTCCTCGAAACCTTTTCTTACATAATTCATTGAGTTTAACTCAATGTATTCAATTCGAGAAATCTTTTAAACATTACTTATACTTTTATCCCATAGTTTGTATTACCAGAAAAGTATGGTAACATCTTTTTGGTTACTCATTGTCTACATAACTCATACGACATAGTGCGACTTGAAACATCGTAATCTCGTTATTTCCACTAGTTTAGTTAACTTAGCGATATCCATCGCTTTCATATACTATTGAATTCTGTATGAATCCGTTACTTTGACCCGTTTAACAGTCTTTAGTGAAATCTTTCACTTTTAGCAACAATTTCTTTTGTTTTCAAATTTATTTATTCGGTTCAGTTATACCAAATCCACCGCTTACAAGCAAACCAAATTTTCTTGATTTGAATTACTGACCTTAACCGGTCTCACTAACTAGACTTATTAGTCCAGTTACTTTTACCGCTCGCTTGGTTTTAACGTTATTCTACCTCACATTGCATTTCTTTACCGTGATCGTGTCACATCTTGTTTAATTCATATCAACCTTTCATTTTTGAAAACATCACTTTTTCGAATATATCGTCTTGCACCTATTAGTGTCAAGACTTGTATCCTTCAAGCTTACTATTTAAATTCCTATCAGAATTTATATTTGTTAAAATGTTATTTCTTACTAAAACTTGAAGTTTTAGTTTAACGTTTTATCTTTAATTTATATCAAGCAATTTTGACGACTTGACATTTACTCTTTTACTGTCTTTGTTTTACGCGAGGATTCTTAACTGGTTCCCTCGCTTTGTTTAAGTAACCCGTAGGTTCTCTCACGTAGCCTCGTATGCTATTTCCTTAGGTCTTCACCCCATTTTTTTAATGGGAACCCTAAGGTTTATTTCCCTTTCTATTCGTGACTCGAGGGTCATTCTGGTCCCGTAGACCTTAACACTGATCGTATTCCCGTAGGTTACGATGATCCCGCAGAATCATCTTTTTATTTGTATCTACATTCAAATGTATATATATACATATATAGCTTCAAAGCATGTCTTGTTATGTTTAGAATCGTATAATTATCGCTTTTGAACTTTAGTTGACCTTGACCGTAGTCTAAGGCTTCATTTGTTAATTTTCGGGCGAAATTTTCCGACTTTATGACTTCTCATGTCATTTATGCGTAGGTTCATCTTATGCTCACCATTATCCAGTTTACATACATTCATATTTGATTATGTCCCCTTACCGGGCTCATTATTCTTTTGCTTTTAACGCTACCTTTATCCCGCTTGTGTTTACTCATGCCGTTCGACATGATATTATATTCGACCCGTTCAACTTTAAAATAGATGAACATAATTTATTCAAAATTTCTCTTTACATTATCTTGTCGTCTTTTAGTTATGACTCAAAGCCCGAGTCTTTTAACTTTCTATCCGAGTTCCCGTTTCTCGGTCTACGCATATGTTTAATTCTTACCCATCAACCGGGTGTTGTACCGAAGTCATTATTATTGCAACCCTCCCGGTATGCATTAAGACCTTGCTTCATTTTTATATTCCGACTTTGTCCTCAAGTTTGACGTTTTACAAAAACGGCCCGTTAAGAGGCATATTTTCATTTTCCGGGTACGAGTGCAAGTACACCCCCTCCCAATGCATATCTTAATCATTTCACATGTTTTGCATCCTCTGGGTTCGGGTGTAAGTACACTCCCTCCCAATAATTGTCTAAATCATTTTACATGTTTGCCTTTTCTGGGTTCGAGTGTAAGTACACTCCCTCCCAATACTTGTCTAAATCATTTTACATGTTTGCGTTTTCTGGGTTCGAGTGTAAGTACACTCCCTCCCAATACATGTCTAAATCATTTTACATGCTTGCGTTTTCTGGGTTCGAGTGTAAGTACACTCCCTCCCAATACATGTCTAAATCATTTTACATGCTTGCGTTTTCTGGGTTCGAGTGTAAGTACACTCCCTCCCAATACATGTCTAAATCATTTTACATGCTTCTTTGTCCCTTCACTCGGGCTCATTATCCTAATGTAATACGCTTCCGTCACTCGGTTGTGCGTTTACATTGTTATCAAATATTTTGCTTATCTGCTTCATTTGGGTACTTTTAAATTAGTCCCATTCACCCCGCCCTTACTACATCGGATGTAAACGTGTCCGCCATAAGAAGTTCATGGTATCATATGCCACTACTTACTTGGCCAGAGTAAGCGATTAACACATGACACACATGACCTTTTTATAGTTTTCACATCACGCCCTATGTAAGTAACGCCTCTATTTGTTTCTCTTGGAAACAATATCCCGAATACATTTTCTATTCGGGTTTTTCCAAGTTTTTAATCTACATATGCAACTTTCAATTTCTACTTATTGGTTGCATGATTATATTTGTGCGATTATTTAAAATGTGCACCTGGTAATGTTTGCCCCGACGGGCGTTCCTTGCCATTAACCTTGTTCGCGGTCGTTACGCGATTTAGTCCTCGGTGAGCATGCTTCTCTTGTCATGCTTCGGACCGTTCCATCATCGTATCCACAATTCCTTTGACTCTCGTCGTCTTCAAACGCGAGTGTCCTTCAGTTAAAACAATCACAAAAGTTAGTAACGTCAACTTCAATAATCGCCCGTATTATAATACAAGGCTTTTTCTACTATACGCGTCAACGCGCGTATTTTCGTCAACTATATCAATCGTTTTAATTAGGGTAACGTGTATCACACGATAGCCCTATGTGTTGTTTACAACACTTTAGCATGCTAAGCTATTAACATACTTGTACTTACCGGATTTGCGATCAAGCCTCGAACCGAACACTTTACCCTTTAACCTTGGGCTCTGATTACCAACTTGTAACACCCATGTTATTAATCTAAGGGTTTTCGTGCAATTAACGAAAACAAACATGAATTTATCATTAAGTATCCTTAGAAAAATACGAGTAAATTAAAACTTTTACAACTTAAAAGTTTTAAACAAAATTTAGATAAGTTCGCCATTTAAAAGTTATGACGTAATGTTGTGCGGAAGCTTTAATCTCGTGTGTTCGGTTCTTCGTAGCTGCTTGATCTTCATCCGTGCACTCTTGACATTCACCTAGGATCAAAACCAACTTAAAAGTTAGTTTCGATAGTCAAATATCAAGTCCAAACAAGTACAGGGGTTAAAATTGATAAAATTCAAAAATTTTCGGAGTTTAGGGTCTCGCGTAGCGCTACGGGTTCTCGCGCTACGCGAGCGCTTGTTTTTGACAGAATTTCGTTTGCTGTTGCTGTACAATCCCTGCACGACCTGATTTCACGGAAACGGCCATAACTTCTTCGTTATTGATCCGTTTTACCCGATTCTTTTTCCTACGCGTCCGTAATTTAATTCTCCATCTAATGGAGTTAAGATCCAACATCTTTCATAATAAAATTTCAGAGTTTAACTCTTCGGCTTATTACCCCTTTTACCATCTTTTGACCCATTCGTGATTTCATCTAACAAACTTGTTTGTAGCCCTTGCTTCTTTTGTAAACGTATTATTATGATTATTTCCTATTGTATAAGATTCAAATCACGGATTATTACACATTCTTAACCCGTTTCGCTAATACTTCTATTTTTGACCCGTTAAGGGTATTTGAGCGCTTTCGAGCCTCAAATCGCTTTCGATTTCTTCTAGCACTTCATCACCACATTTCTTATACTATAATCTCCCACCACAACTGTATTTATGGTGGGCTTAATGTGGCGATCTATATAAACCAAATTTTACCTCTCGAATCATTATTTTACGGCAAAACTCAAAAAGTGCCATTTGACTAATATAATACATCTTTCAGTTTCTATACTTATTCTAAGTATTTGCTTAATCATAAAACTTGTTTCCAAACAACCTTTAAAGGTTGTTTGTTCGAATTAGCTAACAAGGGCGTTTTGGTCACATTTAATCCTTCATTTTTACGATAAAGGACTTCCACAATATTTGACCAAATTGCACTTCTTACTACAACTTATTTGTGCGTACCTGGCTCGGATCAACGTATAGACCCGTTATACCTCGCATTTATTAACCAATATTCTATAGCGTCGCGATTATCCCAGAATTGCTACTCGTTCCTGTTTACATATGACTTGACAACCAAGATTAGTCATTATTGTCAAATGGTGTTATCATCACCATTTGACCCGTTTGGCTCATATGACCAAACATTTACATATGTAGTAAAACGAGGTTTTCAAATTTCAAATTTACACATCCGGCCTATGTCGGATGTTACCACTTGACCCCTCCTTTTCTCTTTAACTCATTTCTTACAAATTTGACCCGTTCGGCTTACGCCATGGGTGCCCTTTTATTGTCAATTTACATTAGTCGACACTTGACTAAATTTCCATTTTTACCCTTTTTCTCAATATTAGATTACACTACGCGGTAATCTTATCAAAACTCATAATCTCTTAGTCATTACATGACCGATTTACCGATTTATCATTTTTACCATAAACCATGGTTTTTATCATCTTTATATGTCCCGACTCGTACCAATCGCGTCGGAAACCATATTTTCATTATTATCGTTATCGCATTTATTACTTGTAAAGTAAACAAGTATTCTACAAAAGTGTGTAAGTTTCACTTACCTTTCATCCGAATTACGCTTTCCTTTTCATTCTTGATTCGTTCGACCCGCTTTCTCCTCAAGCTTCACCTAGCTTGTTAAGTGCCAACTATCAATCATTATTCACAAGGTTGTTAGATTAGTCATTCCAAATCATGACTTTCACACCTTATGATTCTTTGACTACTTTTCTTATTAAACTCAATCATAAATCATTGAGTTTAATTCTTGCATCAAGACTCACTTCTAAACAATTATGAACTCTTAACAAAATCCTTATTTTGTTCAAGTAGTTCATTCGTACGAGTTACTACGGTGTTTATAAACACCCATACAACATTAATTTCATCAAATCAACTAAACCCATTTCATGGCAATTATGATTTATGTACCCAAACACCTAATTTGTTCAAGTACTATGTCTTTACTAACTAATATGATGATTCTAATCACAAGTTTGACACTAATATCATCATATCATAAAAACCCATCTCAATCTTGTATGAACAAATACCCAATCATGTAAATTGTTCAAGTACCTTGTTTCTACTATCAATTATAATGGTTTTAAAACACAAGGTTATCATCATCTTCATTATTCAATCAAAACCCACCTAGCACATACAAGGGTTATCATCAAATCCTTTGTTTCTAGTGCTAATTCATCAAGTTTTCATCTAGGGTTCACTTCTAAACCTGAATTTCATAACATATCACTCATAAACTCAACATTCATTCACGAATTCTGATTTTGAGTGTTCATCATAGATTTTGAAACATCACCAAATTATAAAATTTGACATACCTCACGATACCCTTGACTTGGTGATTGTTTGTAAGTGATCATGCATTTGATTTGAGCTAGTTTTGACCTTCAATTTGGTGAATTAGCTTGAGTTAGGGTTTTGGCTTCTCCTTGCTTTCCCTGACCTCTTTCACGTACACACACACTCACACACACTAGTTTGTGTGTAGTGTGTTTTTTTTTAATTAAAATAAATATTAAGTTTCCATTTTCCTCTTTTGGCCCCTCAAGTTTGATTAGTTAATTAGGTAGGGTACAACCCACCTATTTCTAACAATATTCCCCCACTTATTAACTAGGTTAAACATTCCTAATTAAATTAGTGGGTTCGGGGAATCTATGACTAAGTTTATTTTGAGTCCCGTTAACTCGGGCCTTCTATAAACTTTATTTCCCAAAAGCATTCTTTTTTTCTTGTTTTGTTAAATATTAGATTTAGTTATATGAATCCTAATATTTTCCGGCTTAATTTTACCACTAACGGTACCTTACCCGTCTTTTAGTATTAACATGGTTTGATTACCAAACCCGTTTTTGGGGTGTTACAGATAGGCTTTGCAGTGCACCTATTCTTTCATTGCCAGAGGGCACAGACAACTTTGTGGTTTACTGCGACGCATCAATTCAGGGTCTTGGTTGTGTATTGATGCAACGGGATAAAGTTATAGCCTACGCCTCACGCCAACTTAAAGTTCATGAAAGGAACTACACTACGCACGATTTAGAGCTGGGAGCTGTTGTTTTTGCACTTAAGATATGGAGACATTACCTGTACGTTACCAAGTGCGCCATTTACACCGATCACAGGAGTCTTGAGCATATCTTCAAACAGAAGGAATTGAATATGCGACAACGACGATGGGTCGAGCCACTGAATGACTATGAATGCTCGATCAGGTACCACCCAGGCAAAGCCAATGTTGTGGCTGACGCCCTCAGTCGAAAGGACACTACGCCTAAGCGCGTACGAGCTTTACAACTCACTATTCAATCTAGTCTTCCTGCACAGATACGAGACGCTTAGGCTTCTGCATTAAAACCCGAAAACATCAGGGCTAAAGCCCTACGCGGCTCAAGGCAATGATTAGAACAAAAGGAAGATGGTGCTTACTACGTAACAGGACGCATTTGGGTCCCACTTTATGGCAACCTACGAGAGCTTGTGATGGATGAGGCACACAAGTCTCGCTACTCAGTACATCCTGGTTCGGATAAGATGTACCACGACCTCAGAACTACGTACTGGTGGCCTAGCATGAAGGCCCACATAGTAACTTACGTCAGCAAGTGTTTGACTTGTGCGAGAGTCAAAGTCGAATACCAAAAACCCTCAGGCCTACTCCAACAACCAGAGATACCACAATGGAAATGGGAGCAAATTTCCATGGATTTTGTTACTGGCTTGCCTAGATCTCAGCGCGGAAATGACACTATCTGGGTGATCGTGGATCGACTCACAAAGTCCGCACACTTCTTGGCTATCAAGGAAACGGATAAGTTCTCCATTCTAGCAGACGTATACCTTAAGGAAGTGGTCTTGAGGCATGGGGTGCCCACCTCTATTATCTCTGATCGTGACGCACGCTTCACTTCAGAACTTTGGCAAGCGATGCACAAATCCTTTGGCTCACGATTAGACATGAGCACAGCGTATCACCCTCAGACGGATGGGCAGTCTGAGCGCACTATTCAAACTTTAGAAGACATGCTTAGGGCATGTGTAATTGACTTTGGCAACGGCTGGGAAAAGCATCTGCCACTTGTGGAATTTTCGTAAAATAACAGCTACCACACCAGCATTAAAGCTGCTCCGTTTGAGGCATTGTACGGGCGTAAATGCCGATCACCTCTTTGTTGGGCAGAGGTGGGGGATAGTCAGATCACTGGTCTAGAACTTGTGGTAGACACAACAGAAAGGATTGCTCAGATACGACAACGAATGGCGGCAGCTCGTGACCATCAGAAAAGCTACGCCGATAAGGGCAGGAAACCACTCGAGCTCCAGGTTGGGGAGCGAGTACTACCCAAAGTCTCACCCTGGAAGGGTGTGGTTCGTTTTGGCAAACGAGGCAAACTTAACCCACGATACGTTGGACCGTTCGAAATCATAGAGAAAATAGGCAGGGTGGCCTACAAACTAAACCTACCAACAGAACTCAGTGCGGTTCACAACGTTTTCCATGTGTCGAATCTGAAGAAGTGTCTGTCAGATGAGACCCTCATAGTTCCTTTGAAGGAGCTCACTATCGACGAGCAGTTGCGATTCGTCGAGGAACCAGTCGAAATCACAGACCGGGATGTTAAGGTCCTCAAGCGCACTAGAATACCTCTCGTTCGAGTTCGTTGGAACTCCCGTCGCGGCCCAGAGTTCACCTGGGAACGCGAAGATCAAATGAAACAAAAGTATCCCCAACTATTCGCAAACAGTACAACCACTACTGAGGCTGAAGCTACGGAATTTCGGGACGAAATTCCAGATCAACGGGGGGAGGATGTGACACCCCAGGAAAACCATGCAACTTAACTAGCTTCCTCAGTGAGTACGTACCAAATTTCGGGACGAAATTTCTTTCAACTTGGGGATAATGTGACAACTCGTATTTCAGAACCCATCTTTGTACTTTGATGTAACGTATGTGAACGTGATGTGATTATATGAACTTGGTTGATTAAATGAATGTTATGTTTGATATGTGCTTTGTGTAATGTATGTATGTATATAAACAACCCAAACGCACAACATGAACCGATCGCACAAGTCCATTCGGGCTACACTATTGTATTCGGACCAATGGGCAGCCCAAGTGAGGGTTCGGCCCACCTCTCACACGCATAACCTCATGAGGAGGTTAACACTTCTCATTTGTTGCAAAACACAAAACACACACAAACCCTACTCTCCTTTCTTTCTTTCTCGAAGCCGAAGGCAACCGCCCCTCATCTCTCGAAGATCTTTTCTGGTTCGGATCAATCATTTATTCTATCCTCCTCACAATCGGTTAGTGTTCATGATTTATGTTGTTACATGATGTTATGATTCCATGATTTGATATAATGATTAAGTGTTGTATATATGATGAACAATGATGTTTATGTGATGATGTTATTGTGGATCGGATGTCATAATATTAATTTAAGAACCGAATGGATGCAAGTAATCGGCTGTGTGTTTGTGTGCTCGGATTTAAAGTGATGATTGAGTATGATGTGTTGTATGATTTTTAATCCCATGATCTAATAGTTTGAATGTTTTAAGATGTTGTCATGATTGAAACATGATTAGGGTTCATAGAGATTTGATACTAAAAACCTTTGTTTGATCGATTTTGGTTGGGTTTAGAAACTGTTGGTATTAATTGATTTAATGGAAATTAGGAAACTGTTTGAATGAATTGCATGATTTTAGGAAATCCACTTAACTGATCGAACAAGTTAGTCAGTCGCACAAGACTGATCGCACAAGTCTTGTTCAGTCGCACAAGAAGTTCAATCGCACAAGATATCTGTAGTCGCACAAGTAATTTGAGTCGCACAAGATTGTTATCTGTTTGTTATATTGGGCCGTATGTATATCTGTTGGGCCGTAAACTGTTGGGCTGGGTAACAAAGCTGATCGCACAAGACTACATGGATCGCACAAGTTAAATGTTAATTAGTTTATTGGGCTGTATAAGTTGTTGGGCTTATTTATAGTTTGGGCCGGGTTCATGTTGGATCGCACAACATGCTGTGGGTCGCACAAGGTTGTGCTGATCGCACAACATGTTGGGCCGAGTTATGTTTGGGCTTCTTGTGTATGCAACAGTTATCGTTTAACGTGTTCTTTAGATATGCCATGATCGTTACGTGTTGGTAACCTGTTAGTTCTATGTAACCATACGTGCTTTACTTGAACCTAGACCTGACTCGTATGGTAACTATGTTAGGACGTGGTTGACCTCTAGCAGCTCGATTGACCTTTACTTATCTGCCGAGCTAACCTAAGGTGATTTCACACTTTCTACAAAGCATGGGATTCCCAGGGGTTGGGAATGGGTTTAAGGAACATGGATTCCTCGTCCTTTCTTGGGTAGGACAGTACTGGTTCAGGAATATAATTCCTCGTCCTCATGGACAGTTAACTTTTACTAGACCAAAACTCTATCACAAAGTCCCTCCTTTTTATATCGACTTAATCGCCGGGCCAATGGCGAGCGGGTCATTAGTTAGATAGCGCTATTTAGGTCTGACAAGCCTCACACTGTGCCGCAGAGGACGGGCGTGAACTAATGGATCTGGGCACGTCAATGATGATAGACATTGACAGTTCAGGGCACATAAACATGACTACAGTCAGCAGTCGATATGGTAACGAGTCTAGTGGTATATACATGGGGTAGCCCCCACGGCCGAAAAGCCAGATAACTAAACATGGGGTAGCCCCCACGGCTGGATAGCCAGAGTAAATGGGATTTAACCAGAACACGTTTTCAATTATGGGGTAACCCCCACGGCAGGGATGCCAGTTAAAGGAAACCGTTTTCGAAACAACTTAAAAACAAACACCCAACTGTGAACTCGCTCAACTTTGTTGTTGACTCGTTACTACATGCTTTGCAGGTCAATAGGTACTTAGCAGGAGCTTGCATGGGGAAGAGTCGTTGTGGGACATGGACAGCTGTGTGCCATGTTAAGCTTTGAAACATTTAAACTTATGTTTTGGTTTTAAACATTATGCTTCCGCTTACAACTTAAACTATGTTTGTTTGGACACCAATTGTATTGGTTGGACTTTTATAATTACTTGCTTGTTCAATATGATTGGTGGCTTGATCCTGGTCAGTCACGCCTCCAAGCGGTGATACTCCGCAGGTGGATTTTGGGGGTGTGACACATTCGACCTTAATCGTTTGGTGGTTAAGTATTATCAAGATGACCCGTTTAAAAATTTGTTTTGTTTGCTTAACGCCTTTGGGAGGTTAATGACCATGTCCCGGATATCCTTCGCATCATTTACGAAATGGCCACGACCTAAGCGCGGAGTGTAGGCGTACACTCGTCAGTGCATAAATAAATTATGTGGTGTGTCTATTGATCTTTAACCCGGCACGAACCGGGCTACTGAACGCATAAGGAACATGTAATTGTTTTACAAGTATTATATATATTCAAATAATTATCCCAAGTTATAAAATGTTTGTGCCACGTGCATCCAAATAATTTTTTTTATCATTTTTAAAATGAGTTAGTTAATTGTATTTACCAGTGTAAACTGACGTATTTTCCCAAAAAGATTAAGTGCAGGTACTACGCGAACTAGGCTGGCTTCCTCCTAGCGTCCACAATAAGTCCCGCGAGCTTGGATGTCAAAACTGTTGAACAATGTTTCCTATTTATTTTTTTATCCACCTGTGGATTACTTTCAACTGTTGTGATACTCGATATTACAATTTATTAAAGTTGAAATACATCTATTTTTGCTTCTACTGTGCATTTAAATATTGTGTTGTTTGACTGTAATGTTACCAACCACGTCACGATACTCCCCACCGGGCCTACCGGTAATACGTGGAAATATCGAGGTGTGACATAAACCATAAAGCTAAACCCTATAACTAAATACTAAATTTTTTTTACAAAATTACTCTACAAGAACATTTTACAAAATTAATCTACAAGATCAAAATTACTCTACATGATCATTTGTAGAGTAATTTTGAATTGAATGTTGTTTGATAAACTTGCAGAGTAATTTTGAATTCAATGTTGTTCGATAAAGTCTTGTAGAATAATTTTGATGCAGAGTAATTTTGATACACTTGTAGAGTAATTTTGATAATTACCCTACAATATCAAAATTTCTCTACAAGAACATTTTACAAAATTACTTTATAAGATCAAAATTGCTCTACAGGATCGTTTGTAGAGTAATTTTGATAATTACTAATAATTACGAAAATGCCACCACGTTTTTTCAGCAAACCCTTAAGTTCGTACGTTTTGTTCGTTAAAATTATTTGTATTTGATCTTTTGTCTATACTTATATTATATTATGTTAGAAACTGTGTAATTGAGGTGCAGCATCAATATTTCTAACAAACCGAACTATAAAGGATGTGGAGTGACAGTATTGATGTCTTCGGACAACGATCAGAGAATTGAGTATTCTATAAGGGTTTGCGATTTACAAAGACTGGATTACCCTTGCGTGAATAGCACATGAGGTAATTTTTTTGTTATAAAACTGATCGGCATTAACGTTGGTGGTTAAACGTGCCCCATCCACAAACTAGATTAACTTTGCAAGTTTTCATTCAGAGGACCAAACATGCAATATGATCAAACCACAAGGTTCGTTTATGCAGTTAACTCATATAATAGGGTTTTATACAACAAAATATATATTATCTAAATTATTTTGACCATAAATATATATAATAATCCTTGAGAGGAGATCATGTACAAGACAAAAATTGTGTATGAAGCGTATGGCTAAAAATTAAGTGGTGACATTTCGTAAACATGAGATTCAAACAATTGAAGAAACAAATAGAGAAAATGGTATTCTACTCCTTTATCACCTTACACCCCTGATTTTCAAACGACTATAAATTTTTCATACGTTAATAATTTTTTTTTTGTACAAACAGCACTGTATTAATGAGCATTTCATTTTATTTAATTCGAGCAGCCTATTGCTATAGTTTTCTAAAAATTTTTACATGTTTTTGAATACTCATTACGTGATTTTGAATGCCTATTACGTGATTTTGAATACCCATTACATGATTTTGAATACCTATTACGTAATTACGTGATTTCATTATAGTATGTGAAACCACACAAGTGATTGCGTAATTACGTAACAATAGTTGACTACGTATTATTATGTGACTATGTGATTTTGAATATCCATTTCGTGGTTACATGATTTCATTATAGTATTTTATGTGATATCACACTGAGTGATTACGTGATTACGTAAAAGCAAAAACATGTAATACATAATATTTCATATGTAATACCTAATATTTCATGTCTAATCAATTATTAAAAATAAATTATATACAAAACATTAGCCAAATTAACCTACAATAACCACATAATGTCGTATATTAGAAATTTAATCACGTAATAAAACATAAACAATCAAGTTTTTATTATTGAATGTGTAATCAAGTAATAGATTTATATTGAATGTGTAATCACGTAATAGTTTATGTTGAATGTGTAATCACGTAATGAGTATCCAAAATCACGTAATTGACTAATGAGTATTCAAAATCCTGTAATTTTTTAAGAAAACTATAGCAATAGGTTGCTTGAATTAAAGAGAATGAAATGCTCGTTAATATGGTGTAATTTTTTTTTAAATATTAACGTATGAAAAAGTTATAGCCGTCTGAAAATCAAGGAGTGAAGTTGTTCACTTGGGAAAGGACCAAATTACCCTTCATGTCATTGACACTTGTCCTCATATCCTCTCGTGTAAGCTTCGTACAGAAAAGTTGTCTTGTACATCATCCGAGTACTAATACTTGATTACTTGTTATTGTATATGTTTGTTATATTACATAAATAATATTGTATAAATATGAATAATAGGCTTGTGAGCCTTGTCAAACTCGGTATATAAACCCTGGGACTGATTTCTTTATTAAACCGAGCTCCAGTCTAGGGTCGATATCGAGTTCGCTCGTTGAAGCTCTATCAATTCAATATTTTAACATGTTATAATCAAGTAGCTCGCGACTGCTCGGCTCATTTACATTCATAGGTATCACCGGGCGGGAAAACTCTTCGTCGTCACCTATCCTATGGGTACCTAAAGGAAAACAAAATTCCCTTTTTGAAAAAGGTTGTCGTATAGTATATATAAAAGTTGCCTAATTATGTATATAATGTTGTAGAGACCGGTTAACCTACAAGACCATCTTAACGTGCGATGCGTACGTGAGCATCTCAACGTACCACACATTTGATCTAATCTAGGCCTTCAATTGAACACGTTGACACAATAGTAATTAACTTTGCATAATTACACACGTTATTGCATAATTACACACGTTATAATACATAATTATGCACATTATTTTCATAATTACGCATAAGTTTGGTTAAAGTCTAATTACGCATGTTATTTGCATAATTACACATGAGTTGGGTTAACCCTAATTACGCTCGTATTTTGCATAATCACGCCCGTTATTTGCATAATTACGCACGTTATATTAGTGGTTGCGTACTATCGCATGTTAAGAGCCTTTTAGATTTTAAACTTTCTATTGGTTATGCTTTTTTATATGCATAACCATGAGTGATATTACACATATTTTGCATAATTCTTCCCCCACTTCATATGTTTCACAAGGAAAATCAACTTCCTACATACCTCTATATACAATATATATATGTGTGTATGTATTCTTCCTGTCGAGGCAAGGCAGATCATATATGGATCTTCAAGAAGCATTTACTAAAAAATCTTAAAGGGGTCTCATGTTCAAATCTTGCTTTAGATGGTTTCCTACCATAACCACTTGAAGACCACTTGTCCAGCACAAGCTGTAATTATTAGATCGCGTTGGTTAGTAAGGGGAGTGGGGGTGGTCACTAGTGATAAAATTCCATCACTCACAAACATCCAATCAAGTTCCGCCATGTCATCAACTATTTTTCCATCACTCATATCCTTTTTAAGTGGCAATGGTCATCACTCACCACCACACCCAACAATTTCCCCCCAACCAACAATTACCCTCACAAAATAAAACCATCACGGCGTGAAGAAAATAACGGACTTTGAATTTGTGCATGTTATCACGCGTGGACTTTGTAGGTGGCGGTGGAAATTGTGTTTGTTCCACGCGTGGAACAATTCTATAACGGACGAAAACGTAACCGCCCCTAGTGGCCTAAGGTATTGACGGGGTCCTGGGACTTTGCCGGTAACAGATTCATGGTTAAAATAACGAAATACGTGAAAAATATTTTATTTATATAATCATAAACAAACAATAATAAATAACAGATACATGTATATATTATAAACCAAAAACATCAATAAGACCCCTAAAACAAAACAATCAACAACCCAAACATGTTTTCCTAGTTCCACAGAGCCATGGCTATGGACATCACTATCATTCCAATCCAATGAAAGCCTCCAGGAAGAAACTTGATGCCTGCAAGACCAAAAGTCAAAGTCAACAAAAATGGATTGACTTTTCTATATATTATACAGTTTACAGTTAACATGAAATTTTCTTAAGGATGAAGAATCAGCAAACAATATTGTCTCACCTTCATTGCTATCACCAGATGGAGAACCATTTGGGGATGACGCGTCTAACAACCGTACTCCAAGCCTGCTGCAATCGCTTCCAATAGCACCTGTTTCAACATTCAAACTTTTATTCAAAGATCTAATATGTTAGGAATTATATATAATGGTCAAGAAGCGACGGTTTTGATCGTACAACTGCTGAAGCATGGAAAGTGGGAGATGTTCATGAGATTGGTGTATCCAGGCTTGCAGTCACATGTATGCTTATATGTATTATTCTTGTTACATGTACCTTCTCCACAGTATGTCCAGTAACAAGCTGAAACAAGTCATAAACATGTACTAATGTTAATAAAAGGGAAAATCACAAAAATACACATTTTGACCCTTTTTTTTTTTTTGTTGCCAAAATAGACAATGACGTTTAGCCCACTAAAAAATAAACAGATCCAAAAGCAACCAATCAGAAAACGCAACATAAGCTAAACCAGTTGCTTGAATTTAGCCGGCACAAAAAACCTTGAAAAGTACTAAAGGTCAAGAAAAGAGTTGTATTTGTGCTGAAATTTAATAAAGTTAACGAGTAAACGAATTACGATCAAAGAGGGAAATATTATTAGGCTTCGGGGGGGTCGGGGGAGGAGCTGGCATGCACGAGTAGTCGAGGGTACCTAAGAAAACAACAGATTAAGGTCAGTTTTATGGTCAAAAGGGCTAGTTAATTGCAGTTAACACTTCATGATCAATCTTACAGTTGGGGATGACACATGGAAGGAATTCATGATCATCATCATCATCGTTATCGTTATCATTATCATCATCATTGTCTGCCCGAGTTCTGCGCCATCCAGGATCACACTTGCAGGTAAAACCAAATGGTTTGGAAATATCAGCTGAGCAGTTTCCTCTTCCACAATTGACTTCATCACATATATTACCTGTTCAACCACCACATGGACATATATGTCACACATATATCAATTAGCATGTGTATAACAAGTAAGTTGAATCAAATATACCAAAAAAGGGATGATTTACCAAAGAAAGGAGAGGGGGTTGGTGGCATATTGAAATCTGATTTAGCAATGGAAGACAGGAACACAAGAACAATTAGCATGTAATAGATGGGAGCAAGTGAAGATATGGAGGGAGCCATTGTGTATATTCAACTGCAATGAAAGGAGGATATGTTTGGGAACTAGTAGTGACTTGTATGCTTTATATATAGATTTCCAAAACTCAACTTCCACATAACTAATTAATACTTTAACAAAATCTTTCCAATTATAATATATAAAAGTGCAAAAACTTAGAGGAAATTGGTGGACACGGTTGGAACAGTGTCATTCAAGTGTCAGATACACATATAACACATAAAAAGCGAATATCAAATATTGTATGACATGTATGAACGGATTTGTAGCCTAGCGGTATCATCAAGGCGTAATTAAAGCGTTTATTGGATACTAAAAGTTATTTTTTAATTCTTTTATATTGAAAATTTACTTATTAGTGTATGAAAGTTTTTTAGTTGTGGGTTATCTTTCAAAAAAACTAATAACTGTAGAAGTAAAGTTTTAATAAGTATATGAGCGAAAAAATAATATTAGATAGCTATTGGAAATAAAATATAGTTTAGTTTTGTTTATTTTACAAAATTAACCACGGCACGATAAGACACAATACACGAAATCCCATACACGAACACGACACTTTAACTTATCGTGTCATTTTTTTCAAACACGAACACGAACACGACACGATATACACGAAAATTACCTGTTAACACGATTGTTCGACTGTTATACACGAAAATTACCTGTTAATACCTGTTAACACGAACAAAAACACAATCACGACATGCTATCTGAGAGTTACAGAGGGAGTTTAGGGTTTTTTTTTGAATTGAATGAGGAATGAAAATAGAGAGGAATTAAGGAACCCACACGCACATGGCTGATGAGTTTTATTTAATTTAATTTCTTATCATGTACTAACGGGTATTAACAGGTAAACAAGTATTTAACCTGTTTATACACGAAAATTAACAGGTAATCTCGTGTCTACCTGTTTGGTACACGATACCTGTTAAGGCCATACATGATACCTGTTAACTTTGTGTAGGTTCGTGTCGTGTATTCGAATTTGATATTATTAATTTACTATTGTTGTTGTATTATTATTGTTATTGTTATTGCTATCGTTACTGTTATTGTTACAGTTATTGTCATTCAGTTTCCTCTTGTAATATAATGAGATTAAAATGAAAAAGTTTCTTAACAATAAACAAAGATACTAGTAACACACAATGATTATTATGATACTTAACCAAATGAAAATTCTAAATACCGTTTGAAACTTACCAAAGTAAATTTATACTAAAATTAGCTTGTAGAAAGTATTGTGTTTAAAAAAGGGAGGCCATCTTCTGGAAACGAGGACCAATTCAAAAAATTTCATGTTCATAAATTAGTAACGAAACAAAAAATTTCATGTTAATAAACTAGTAACGAAAGCTTTTTCTATGGAGACTTGAGGGTAAATTTCGGTTGAATTGAATGTTTCCATAAGAAGAACCTTCTTTAGAAACTCCAAATGAAATAGTTAAAACTTAAAACCTCAAAAATTAGGGGAGATAAGTCAATGAATTAACCACCTTCTCCATTATGATTATTTTTTTATAACAGAATCATCATCATACTCAGTAAATCTCACCAATAGCAAAGCTAAGGTAGGGTCTAAGGAGGATAGATGTAGACAGCCTTACCTCTACCCCATAGGAATAGAGAGACTGCTTTCAGTGAGACCCTGCTCGATTGTAGTTTTGTATCAAGCCTCGGACCTAAGACACATAACACTCAAACAATCGGGACAGAGACCGATTGGTGCATGTACCCCTGTGTCTTTCAGCTATCAACGTCACCACATGATGCATGATTAACCATCCGCCGCTTTTAACGTTATTTTCACGAAATTAGTAAAATAACGTTAAAGTTAGTATCATTTCACTTTTGCTCCCCGAGCGCCCACACATATATACATTATACGTGCACACTGCAAGCGAGGCAATTTATGGGCTGACAATTATTTCATGCTGGTGCATATGGAAAGGAAGAAATGAAGTGGTTTTTAACCAGAATAAGTGTAGTCCGCAAGATATCATAGGGGAGATTAAGGCGAGAGATTATGCTTGGGTTAAAAATAGATCTCCATGTAATTATATTAACTGGGCGGATGGGTGTAAACACCCATTGTACATGTTGTATTTTTTTGCCCTTTACCCGTTTGAGTCGGGGGTGCTGTTGTTTGTTTGGCCTTTTGCCCGTTTGGGTCGAAGGTGTGTTTTAGTGAAGTTTATTTTTCAAAAAAAATTATTATAAAATATAAAAGTTTATTTGTAATGATGTTAGATTTAATTACACAAAAGTTGTTGAATATATAACCCATGTCTGAGTGATAAAACCCATCAAAGCAAGTTGGATTTAAAAAGTCATGATAGACAATATTATTAACTAGCAATAACACCCGCGTGTGTTGCGGCGCGAGTACAACGTAAATATAGAACGGATTAGTCCAAATGTTATTTTATGCGTTAATCATATGAAAACGTACGTTTCGACGTATCTGATTGTGCTTAGTGTGACCTATATAAGCATTGCGATTGGATCAAAACATAAAGTAAATCGAGTTTATACCATACAATCATAACGTATTACATGTGATCCAACTCATACATAAAAAAACATTAGCGGGTATAAAGGAAAAACCGACACATGTAATCAAAAGGGATTAATTAGAGCTTTTGAAAAAAAAAGGGAAAAATAAAATATGACACCACTCGGTTCGAAACAAAATTTACCAAACATACATAAAAAAACACGAAAACAAATTGTATTTGACCTAACTCATTTTCCAAAATAGTTTACGTTGAAACGTATACCAACTCGAATTTATAGCAAAACGCACATAAAAATATGCAGGTAAAAAATGGTTTTTTTAAGCGAAAACGTATTATATTTGATCTAACTCGTTTCTAGAAAACGTTTACGTCAAAAATAGAACAATCGAATTTATACCGACACATATATAAAAATATGCATGTAACCGTGCCAAGTAGCACCAATGTCACATCACAGCTAGCGACCACCAACATCGGAAAAACTCGTAAAACTAAAATAAATAAAAAAAAAGAAAAAATAACACTGGACGAAAAGCAAACATAAAATCGTTGAACCACGCATGCCCGTTGTGGTGTGTTAATGCGAAGAAATTAAAATGAATCGTAAAACCTAGAAAAGAATAAATAAGTCGATCTACGACACGCGCGTTGCGACGAATCCGTCAAATGGGGAAAATAGACGCGTTGCGATGCGTCTGTCAAATGGAAAAAAATGACGAAAATAAGTTGAACCTCACACGCATGTTGTGGCGTGTTAACTCGCAAAATTTAGAACGAAATGTAAAACGAAAAACTTGCGAAAGATGAAAACTCTGGGGGACTAAAGTTGAAAATAAAATGTGTTGGGGTTAAATTGCAAAAGATGAAAGCTTTAGGTTAAAAGTTAAAAAAGCAAAAGGATTAAAATGCAAAAGATGAAAACCTTTGAGTTAAAAGTGAAAAATCAATTTTTTTTTTTGAAAAACTCCCCATACCCCATACATGAGGTACAACACCAATAAGCAACAATTTGTTGATAATTTATAATATAGAAATAACTAGAAGTACAAACGAGTGTAAAAAAGTAGGAGGTTAAGGCAAGGTTAAGGCATTTGCTATGGTGTCAACTGTCACACCCCAACCAATGGCGGAAACATCGGGATGAGACGAAGTGTGAAGATTGCTAGAGACTTCATAACACTATTTGCGTCAATATTTAATAAATCGATTTCATTTCATAAACTAAATTGTCAACAATACAAGGAAATTCAAATAATAACAAGTTCAAAAGAAATACATAACAACATAATCAAAATTGATACAACATTTAAACCTAAACGTCTATGTGTGTATCTAGGCATCAATGCTACTTCATTTCATAGCATCATCATCAACCTGTAACATGTTAAAATAAAGTTCAATGCAAAAGCAAAGGCGAGGACGCAAGGTTTAAATAGTATAGCATAAGTATAAAACATTTTACTCGAATCCACATGGCAATTTGTATACAAGGTAACTAGCATGCATAACATTACGTCTAAACCCAAAGTGTCCACTAGTATTTAGCATCCCTTGCCACAAAAGTGACGAGACCGTATAGTATGTTGACTTAACAAACCCCCGTCGGGTGGTGTGCTACTCCTATAGCGCTATAATTGTTAAGCGAGGGTATAACATAGTTATGGCATAACGCATGTATTATCTAGCATAACAAGTAGCATGTATATCGGATTTAGTTCACAAAGTAAGTTTAAGTGTGTGTAAGTGTAATTGTCGTATGGTAACATGTTACAACCCAAAAGTGGTTTAAAATGTAAATGGGTCGAGTGTACTCACAAGATTTACATATTCTTTCCGATTATCCAATGTGACGAAGTTGATGAGGTTAGAAGGTTGAATGTGTTGGTTTAGGGATTTAGGAAGTTAAAACACAAGAATATATGTATTCGAAAGTAATCACCTTTTAACACTAAGTACTTGTTCTTGACACTATGAAACCTCAAGGGTTAATGTTTTCATGAGTAATATACTCATTAGAATCGTAACAAGTCTTATGTCTTAGATGATGTTATTCTAGTGTCTTGACGAATGAACACAAGTCCACCATCAAGGGTTCGAATAGTATATATATGTATAAGTATTATTTAGTCCATTAGTCAAGCATGAGGTAGAAGATAAATCTTCATTTAGGTGCCTCTATTGTGTCATAGAATTCATGTAGGAGGTAGGAAGAACAAGCTTCCATTTAGGTACCTCTTATGGTTCACCACTACACTTGATGTAAAAATATACAAGGAGAGTCATGAACTAATGTTAATACAAGAATAACAACAACTATACTAAGTGAAATCATCAAGTGATGTGGGGATTCTTTGTTGGACAACCCAAGTTAGTCCATAATCACACATTTATCAAGCTTGAAGCTTGAACATGACTTGTGGGTTAAGAACTCTAATTAAAACAGAAAGTATTTGAGGATTAACCTCTGATTTTGTATGTCTCAGCCCCGTTTTTAAGCTTAACTAACCATAGAAGTGGTTATAAGCATAAGCACGTGGGTTTGAGTGAGTTAGACTCATGTTTAAGCAGAGATTAATGAAAACAAACTTGAACAGTGGGCTTTGAAGCCTTTTTGCCGGAGTTCCAGGGACTTGTTTGCTGTGAAACACCCCTAGAATCGAAGCCAAGGTCAAGCCAAATGTTCTGGAAAAAGAATGAGCGAAAACGGTTGAGAAACTAAGAAGTTATGCATACTTTTGTGAAGAGATGCAATTCTGCTCGAACTTCTGCTTTGGCAGCTTGTTTATGACGATTTGAGAGTGATTTAGAGTGATTTGATTGTGTTTGCAAAGTGAAATGAGCTTGGGGAAGGGCTTTTATTTATAGGGAAGGTTTAGGTTAGGTTGTGGTTGTGTATTTAATTAAATTAGTTGGGTGTTTAACATAAAAAAAAAAGAGTTAAATGCTGTCTTGGTACCTGCGGCCAGAAGGCTGTCAACAGCCAACAACTTTTCCCTTTTTTTTGTGTGTGAAAATCTAAGGTTAGTGCATAATATGTTATGTTTATATACTACCCATTTAATTCAATTATTACATAAGTGTTTTAGGTGGTTTTAATATTAGAAAAACAAGTAAATGCCCCCAATGAGGCTGTTCGATCGCAAATGGCTATTTACAGCCCTTACATATATATATTTTTGTTATTTGATTAACACACAAATTACATATTTTACATTATAATATGATAGGTTAGTAGTACACATGGCACTAATTATGAAAGCATGCAACTAACGTTAATATGTAACATACTAATGTTACATTGTTAGATTTATTATTATTATTATTATTATTATTATTAGAATTGTTATTATTATTATTATATTACTAGAATTTAACCACATATTTAATAGTTAACAAGTATGTATAAGCTATGAGTACCAGTATGTCGAGTATCGGTCGCGCGTATGCATTTGAGATTGGTAACGTACAACCCGAGTATTGCAACACGTATAAGCATGTATAAAAAAATAGTATTCCTTATTGAAAGATTCATTTCATTATGATCAAAGTCTCGGATTTACAATGGCTTGAAACGAAATACGATATACAAAAGGAACAAGACTTCCAAAAATAGAAATACAAACAAGACTTTCTATTTATGGGAAGTACGAAAAAAGCAAGGCATTACATCGGAAAAACTCGTAAAACTAAAATAAATAAAAAAAGAAAAAATAACACTGGACGAAAAGCAAACATAAAATCGTTGAACCACGCACGCCCGTTGTGGTGTGTTAATGCGAAGAAATTAAAATGAATCGTAAAACCTAGAAAAGAATAAATAAGTCGATCTACGACACGCGCGTTGCGATGAATCCGTCAAACGGGGAAAATAGACGCGTTGCGATGCGTCTGTCAAACGGAAAAAAAATGACGAAAATAAGTTGAACCTCACACGCATGTTGTGGCGTGTTAATTCGCAAAATTTAGAACGAAATGTAAAACGAAAAACTTGCGAAAGATGAAAACTCTGGGGGACTAAAGTTGAAAATAAAATGTGTTGGGGTTAAATTGCAAAAGATGAAAGCTTTAGGTTAAAAGTTAAAAAAGCAAAAGGATTAAAATGCAAAAGATGAAAATCTTTGAGTTAAAAGTGAAAAATCAATTTTTTTTTTGAAAAACTCCCCATACCCCATACATTTTTTTTTTGAAAGGAAAACTTCATTCAAAACAAAAAGGCGCAGTCCTCAGAAAAAGGACCACACACCCCACAAATTACAACATATACAACGGGTTTTTAACCCAATCGTTCCAATAAACCCTAGTGTTTTTGGACCTATACTTTAACCAAATGATAGTCGTAGACTTGATCAAAGAAACCACCTCCGACACTTTTGGTTCAGCATTTTGAAAAACCACCTTGTTTCGCTCTTTCCATATAGCCCAACTAGTGGCCCAAAAAATCCCACCGATGGTCTTCTTGTCCTTCGCAGAGCTGGAACTCGAATTAGGCCATTTAAGAACCGATTCATAATCAGGGAACAACACCAATAAGCAACAGTTTGTTGATAATTTATAATATAGAAATAACTAGAAGTACAAACGAGTGTAAAAAAGTAGGAGGTTAAGGCAAGGTTAAGGCATTTGCTATTAGGGGTGTTCATCGAATTTTCGAATTATTCGAATCGAATTATTCGAACAATTTTTATTTTCCCTTGAATTCGTATTCGATTCGAATTCGATTAAAACTTACCGAATTCGATTCGAATTCGTATTCGAATAAAAAACCCAATTCGTATTCGATTTAATTCAGATTTTTAAAAACATGTAAAAAACTATCAAAATGAAACATAAATTTTAAAGCAGCCATAAAGCACGATATCACATTAAAAAGTTCCAAATAAAGTACCGTAAGTCTAAAATTCAAAACGAGAAATCAGGAATAACCACTCCACATTACAAGTTAATATTTTTAGGGTTATAAATCTATTGATAGATTTGTTACTTAGGTTTTAGTTATGGGCCCCGTAGTGAGTTTGGTAATGGGTAATTTTAATACTTGGAAATTTTTTTGAAAATAATTTATAGTATAGCTTAATAAAAGTTATATATGCATTATATATAAAAATAATAATTAAAAATATATAATTTTTATTCGAATTTCGAATCGAATCGAATTTGAAATTATAAATTCGTATTCGATTTACTTGACTCGAATTGAATAGAATTCGAATTCTTTTAATCGAAACGAATTCTTGATAATCGAATCGAATTTAAACGAATTTCGAATTTTTCGAATTCGAAAGGAATTCTGAACACCCCTATTTGCTATGGTGTCCCACCTGAATGCTGAATCTCTTACCATCACTAAACTTTTATCATCGGAAAATCCTCTTACACCACCCATACTTACTCTCATGCCGTAGGCTGGTCACGTTGACACCCTTGGTATCCTCCGTGATGAGACTAACGAAGTTCTCTTTTGCATGAACGACAACAAGAGAGATGAAAGGTGTAGTCCAGGACCAAACAATGACCTGCGCGGATTTTGGGCAGCAACAATTGTCTCCCAAAGAATATCAATACATGTTATACATCGTTAAAAACCATAAAAATGAATGTAAAAAACATCCATAAGAATACATAAACATACATATATACATAAAAGATGAATACAAAAAAAATATAGTTTAACCCTAATTCAAACTACACACTAAACAAAAGGTTGTTTTAACTCACCGGGAATGGAGAGAACCATGACGACATGGTAGTGGCGGTGGTGATTAGTTCACGTAGTGCTGCTACGTGGCAGTGGTGGTTATTAGCTGGTGTGGTGCTGCTATGTGGTGGTGCTGGTGGGGTGTGAATTTTTGACATAATAAAATTTGTGCGGGTTGTGCATTTTATTTTTAGATCTAAAAACTACTGACGGATAGTACCCTAGGTAATATGTCAGTATATGTAATTACTTTTTTATTATTATTTATTATTATTATTATTATTATATAACAACAATTTTTAGGAACAACTAGATGGGACCCCAGCTTCGATGTGGCGAGGGAATTAAAAATGTGTTGCCGAACATTTTTGCAAATCAAATTAGACGAGGAAAAACTAAGATTTACAATCAACCACTTAACCTATAAACATTACTAAATTTATTTATTTTTTCATTAACATCATTGGGCCTAGCATAACGAGCTATAAACGTGTCTAGTTGAACTTGTAGTGTGACCTGTTTTTGGAATATGTTGCTAACTCTTTTGGTTAGCTCATTAAGTTTGTCAATAATTTTATGATCCGACTCTATAACCTCTTGAAGAAGTTATGTAAGCCTTTGTAATACTTCCAAGTCGTAGTTCCAAGTCGACATGCTAATGAAAATGAAATAAGATATCAACAAAATTATACTATAAGAGAATAACAACATTTATATAAATTATTTTTTTATTTATTCAATTATAGGTGCTTACAAATAGGCTCGAAGACATAACTGAAATCAATTATTTCTTTAATGTCATGGTGGTCGTGAAGACCGAGAAAACAGTTTACTCGTCATCGCCAAGAATAACAACAATTAGATAAACAAACACATATGTGAAAAACAAATATTCTAACTAAAAAATGAATTCTATTTGAGGTAAAAAAAATACATATTTACTCTGAATATGGTTTTAACTGGTTGCTTTTGTTAAGCCTTCCCAAATTTACGAAACGATATTCAAAACATCATAGCCACATCTTTGCTGACTATGAATAACAAAACACAAAGAATTTTGTAAATATATTTTTATAACTGCTGATTATCAGCAAATAAAAACCCCAAATCCCACCTTATATAATAAAAGTGGTGTACAACAAAGATAGCCAAAAATACAAACCCATAAGGCGTATAAAACATACAATGCTAAGAGTACAACACTCTTAAGCATACAAATGTTGATAATTAGTATTTATTTGTATATAGATACAAATTAGACGGATAAGTAATACTCAGATACAAATCCCTCCCTCATAGCCCAGTGGTTGGGGGGCCGGTTGTCCTCCTAGAGGTCACCGGTTCGACTCCCGCTTGTGGCGAAAGGGGGCGGGACGTCCCAATGATAGATCGTATCCTACCGAGGCATGGTGCGGTCTTGAGGGCAACCCGGTTTTCACCCAGCTGTTACCCCAGCGGTTTTACCCGTGTGGGGGCAGTATGGTTTCCGGGCGAAGGTCAGCTTACGAGACGGCCGGGGCCCAATCGAACATCGCGCCGGAGGGCGGAGCTGACGGGGGATTGTCTTCGACAAGAACCCGGTGACACTGAGTCACGTACATAGAAAGTCACCCTTCAAAAAAAAAAAAGTAATACTCAGAAACGGCAATGCCACCATCATAGGGGGTGTTTGGTGTTGCGTTTTCAAAATAGATTTTGCGTTTTCAAAACTGCGTTTTGAAAAAAGCATGTAGGTAGTACATGCTTCTCCAAAACTGCGTTTTGGAGGCAGATAATCACTTTTTCATCCAAACACTTTTTTAGATTATTTATGTTTTACAAACGCAATAATCAAATAATCACTTCAAAACATAATCCCAAACACCCTCATAGTAATCATAGGCATTCACCAACCCCTCATGAAACTGAAGCAAATAAGGCTGCAAACAAGTTGTACCACTTCATTAACACAAAGTGGTAACACACAAAGCAGCACCATATTGCTATTTGATAATAATCATGAACACACCACTTCAATCAATCAAAGAAAGAGGCTTAATACAACTGTATTAAATTACGCCACACCAAGTGAGAAGCAACATCATCGCGTTTGAAATCATGGTATGTACTAACTCTCAGATTAGCTTGTAGCCATCTTCATCGAGACATCAGCCTACAAACCAAAATAGACATTGACTTTTAGTCCACTAAAAACCAAACAAATCCAAAAGCAATCAATCAGAAAATGCCACATAAGCTAAGCGGGTTGTTGAATTTAGTGGGCACAAAAACCTTGAAAAGTACTACAAGGTCCACAAAAGAGTTGTATGTGTGCTAAAATTCAAGAAAGTTAACGAGTAGATGAATTACAATCAAAGAGGGGAAATATTATAAGGGATCGGAGGACTCGGGGGAGGAGCTGTCATGCACGAGTAGTCGAGTGTACCTAAGAAATCAACAGATTAATCAGAGGAGGAACTAGTGTATTAGGAGTCGTAAACGGGCTACGGCTCAACCCCGTATTTGTGGTGTATTTTTTATTTATTTTTTTTCGGTTTTATAAAAAGGATACGCCTAAAAATATGAGGATATTCCTAACCAAAAAATCAAATACTTGATATTAATATAATCCCAAATTTTTACAAGCCCAAACATTTTACAACCCAAAACTTATATAATAATTAAGCCCTAATGATTAGATAAACCCAAATTAATTATAATAGAATTGAAAGGAGACCCAATTGGTAAATAACAAAGATTAGCCCAAGACCCAAAACAACAAAATACAGCTTCTGAAATCGATATCGTCCCTGCTGCCTGACTTTGAAGTGCTGGTTGTCTGCTGAGTGCTGAAAGCCTTGTCCCTGCTGGCCTGATGATCGCTGGAATGGTCCCTTGTTGTTCGCTGATTGGAATTCACCTCCCTTTTGATCGCTGGAATGGTCCCTTGTTGTTCGCTGATTGGAATTCACCTCCCTTTTGATCGCTGGAATCGTCCCTGCGCAGCCTGAAGTCGTCCCTGCTAATCGTTGACCGGCGTTGATCTTTGATTTGTGAGTTTTCTGGTCCTTTAATTGCACAGTAATTTTTTGTTCTTGGATACCCCTAAATTATGGGCTAGCTCCATCACTGGTTGATGTCAGTTTTACGGTTAAAATGGCTAGTTAATAGCAGTTAACACTACATGATCAATCTTATAGTTGGGGATGACACATCGAAGGAATTCATGATCGTCATCATCATTGTCTAACCGATTTCTGCGCCATCCAGGATCGCACTTGCAGGCAAAACCAAATGGTTACGCACATTATTGCATAAGTACGCACGTTATAATACATAATTACGCACATTATTTTCATATTACACAAGGGTTGGGTTGGGTAAACCCTAATTACGCATGTTATTTGCATAATTACGCATGGGTTGGGTTAACCCTAATTACACACGTTATTTGCATAATTACGCACGTTATATTGGTGGTCGCGTACAATCGCACGTTAAGAGCCTTTTATATTTTAAACTTTCTACATGTTGTGCTTTTTTATATGCATAACCGTGAGTGATATTACACATATTTGGTTTAGATGGTTTCCTACCATAACCACTTGAAGACCACTTGTCCAGCACAAGCTGCAAATTACTATATCGCGTTGGTTAGTAAGGTATTGCCGGGGTCTTGGGAGTTTGCCGATAACAGATTCATGGGGATTCATGGTTAAAATAAGAAACATTTACCAAGATTCTACGTGGAAATAATTTTATTTATATAATCATAAACAAACAATAATAAATAGATACATGTATATATTATAAACCAAAAACATCAATAAGACCTCTAAAACAAAACAATCAACAACCCAAATATGTTTTCCTAGTTCCACAGAGCCATGGCTATGGACATCACTATCATTCCAATCCAATGAAAGCCTCCAGGAAGAAACTTGATGCCTGCAAGACCAAAAGTCAAAGTCAACAAAAATGGATTGACTTTTCTATAATATACAGTTTACAGTTAACATGAAATTTTCTTAAGGATGAAGAATCAGCAAACAATATTGTCTCACCTTCATTGCTATCACCAGATGGAGAACCATTTGGGGATGAAGCGTCTAACAACCGTACTCCAAGCCTGCTGCAATCGCTTCCAATAGCACCTGTTTCAATATTCAAACTTTTCTTCAATGATCTAATATGTTAGGAGTTATACACAATGGTCAAGAATCGACGGTTTTGATCGTACAACTGCTGAAGCATGGAAAGTGGGAGATGTTCATGAGATTGGTGTATCCAGGCTTGCAGTCACATGTATGCTTATAAGTATTATTCTTGTTGCATGTACCTTCTCCACAGTATGTCCAGTAACAAGCTGAATTAAACCATAAATATGACTAATGTTAATAAAAGGGAAAATCACGAAAATACACATTTTGACCCACTATGTTTTTTTTTTTTTGC
Source organism: Helianthus tuberosus (assembly GCA_030545235.1). Lineage (NCBI taxonomy): Eukaryota > Viridiplantae > Streptophyta > Magnoliopsida > Asterales > Asteraceae > Helianthus > Helianthus tuberosus. Next base: position 11,154,145 of record CM060412.1, on the reverse strand, counting down.
CAAAATAATGACGTTTAGCCCACTAAAAAATAAACAGATCCAAAAGCAACCAATCAGAAAACTCACAAAAAACCTTGAAAAGTACTAAAGATCAAGAAAAGAGTTGTATTTGTGATGAAATTTAAGAAAGTTAACGAATTACGATCAAAGAGGGAAATATTATTAGGCTTCGGAGGGCTCGGGGGAGGAGCTGGCATGCACGAGTAGTCGAGGGTACCTAAGAAAACAGATTAAGGTCAGTTATAAGCTCAAAATGGCTAGTTAATTGCATTTAAGACTTCATGATCAATCTTACAGTTGGGGATGACACATGGAAGGAATTCATGATCATCATCATCATCATCATGATCGTTATCGTTATCGTTATCATTATCATTATCATTGTCTGCCCGAGTTCTGCGCCATCCAGGATCACACTTGCAGGTAAAACCAAATGGTTTGGAAATATCAGCTGAGCAGTTTCCTCTTCCACAATTGACTTCATCACAAATATTACCTGTTCAACCACCACATGGACATATATCAATTAGTATGTGCATAACATGTAAGTTGAATCAAATATAGCAAAAAAGGGATGATTTACCAAAGATAGGAGAGGGGGTTGGTGACATATTGAAGTCTGATTTAGCCATGGAAGACAAGAACACAAGAACAATTAGCATGGTATAGATGGGAGCAAGTGAAGATATGGAGGGAGCCATTGTATATATTCAACTGCAATGGAAGGAAGATATGTTTGGGAACTAGTAGTGACTTGTATGCTTTATATATAGATTTCCAAAACTCAACTTCCACTTCCACATAACTAATTAATAACAAAATCTTTCCAATTATAATATATAAAATTGCAAAAACTTAGAAGAAATTGGTAGACCCAGTTGTTTGGCTGGTGTCACTCGAGTGTTGGATACACATATAACGCATAAAAAGTGAATATCGAATACTATATAACATGTATCATTGGGCTTGTAGGCTAGCGGTATCATCAAGGCTAATTAAAGCGTTTATTGGATACTAAAAGTTATTTTTTAATTCTTTTATATTGAAAATTTACTTATTAGTGTATGAAAGTTAGTTTTTTAGTAGTGGGTTATCTTTTAAAAAAACTAATAACTGTAGAAGTAAAGTTTTAATAAGTATATGAGCGAAAAAATAATTTTAGATAGCTATTGGAAATAAAATATAGTTTAGTTTTGTTTATTTTACAAGATTAACTTTCACTCCTTTTATATACAAGAGGGAAAGTGCTCGTGTATTATCGAATTTGATATTATTAATTTACTATTACTCTTACTGTTACTGTTACTCCTTAATCAAAAACAAAGATACTAGTAACACACAATGATTATTATGATACCAAAATGAAAATTCTAAATAGTAAATACCGTTTGATACTTACCAAAGTAAATTTATACTAAAATTAGCTTGTAAAAAGTATTGTGTTTAAAAAATGAGGCCATCTTCTGGAAATGAGGACCAATTCAAAAAATTTCATGTTAATAAATTAGTAATGAAAGCTTTTCTATGGAGACTTGAGGGTAAAATTCGGTTGAATTGAATGTTTCCATAAGAACCTTCTTTAGAAATTTCTAATGAAGTAGTTAAAACTTAAAACGTATGAAGTAGTTAAAACTTAAAACGTCAAAAATTAGCGGAGATAAGTCAACGAGTTAACCACCTTCTCCATTATTATTTTTTTCCTAACAGAAGTGATTGGAAATTATATACATAGGCGCCGCCCAATACAACAAAGAATAGCGTATTTATTATAAAACATAAAAGTTTATTTGTAACGGTGTTAGATTTAATTACACAAAAGTTGTTGAATATATAACCCATGTCTAAGTGATAAAACCCATCAAAGCAAGTTGGATTTTGAAAAGTCATGATAGACAATATTAATAACTAGAAGTACAAACGAGTGTAAAGAAGTAGGAGGTTAAAGCATTTGCTATAGCGTCAACCACCTGAATCTCTTACATTCACTAAACTTACTCTTACACCATCCATACTTATTCTCACGCTGTAGGCTTGTCACGTTGACACCCTTGGTGTCCTCCGTGATGAGACTAACGATGTTCTCTTTCGCACGAAATACAACAGTGCAGTCCAGGACCAAACAATCACCTGCGCGGATTTTGGGCAGCAATAAATGTCTCCCAAAGAATATCAATACATGTTATACATCGTCAAAAACCATAAAAATGAATGTAAAAAACATCCAAAAGAATACATAAACATACATATATACATAAAAGATAAATAAATACAAAAAAATATAGTTTAACCCTAATTCAAACTACACACTAAACAAAAGGTTGTCTTACTCACCGGGAATGGAGAGAACGATGACGACACGGTAGTGGTGGTGGTGGTGATTAGTTCACGTAGTGCAGCTACGTGGCAGTGGTGGTTATTAGTTGGTGTGGTGCTGCTACGTGGTGGTGCTGGTGGGGTGTGAATTTTTTATATAATAAAATCTGTGCGGGTTGTGCATTTTATTTTTAGATCTAAAAACTACCGACGGATAGAACCCTAGGTAATATGTCAGTATATATAATTATTTTATTATTATTTATTATTATTATTATTATTATTATATTACAACAATTCTTAGGAACAACTAGATGGGAGCCCCGCCTCGATGTGGCGAGGGCATAAAAAATGTGTTGCCGAACATTTTTGCAAATCAAATTAGACGAGGAAAAAACTAAGATTTACAATCAACTACTTAACCTATAAACACTACTAAATTTATTTATTTTTTCATTAACATCATAGGGCCTAACATAACGAGCTATAAGCAAGTCTAGTTGAACCCGTGTCTAGTTGAACTTGTAGTGTGACTTGTTTTGGCATATGTTGCTAATTCTTTTGCTTAGCTCATTAAGTTTGTCATTAATTTTACGATCCGACTCTATAACCTCTCTTGAAGAAGTTGTGTAAGGGGCTGTTTGGCAACATCTGAACCAATAAGTGCTGAATGAATAAGAGGTCTGAATGGGTAAGAAGGTCTGAATGGGTAAGTGCTGAACCAGTAAAGTGCTGTTTGGTTCCATATCTGAATGACAATGTAAAATGACATTTTTACCCCTCCCCACAAAATAAACCCGTTATAGATTTTTTTCTATAAAACCCAATATCATCATCATCATTCATCAGTCCCCTCTTCCCCTTTCTCTCCCTACCTGCAACACCGCCACCGCCATCATCATCATCATCTCCACCACCAAAACCTTCATCTCCTTCCTCTCAAAACCTTCTTTTTCCTCTACATATACACACATACATAACTCAAATCAAACACACACAGGGGCGGAGAGAGAGAAAGACAACCACCACCGTCTGGTGGTGGTGCGGCGACGCACACAGGGGCGGAGAGAGAGAAAGACAGACGTAGAGGAGAGAGAGGACGACGGCGGTGGAGCCAGTGACGGTGATGGCGGCTGTGGAGGAGGAGGCCGGTGATTGTGGAGGAGTGGAGAGGAGAGGAGATGGGGCTGTGGAGAACTCGTGAAGGAGATGGGGGCAAAGGGCATACAAGTCCAATGTTTCATTCAGATGTGGTAACTAGCTGACCCATTCAGACTGAATGGAACCCATTCAGAGGTGATGTCTTAATGAACCAAACACCTTCACATCTGACCGAATCAGAGGTGGACCTCTGAATGGTTTCATTCAAAGCCAACCAAACAGGCCCTAAGCCTTTGTAATACTTCCATCGTAGTTTCAAGTCGACACGCTAACGAAAATGAAATAAGATATCAACAAAATTATACTATAAGAGAATAACAACATTTAGATAAATTATTTATTTATTTATTCATATATAGGTGCTTACAAATAGGCTCGAAGACATAACTGAAACCAATTATTTCTTTAATGTCATGGTGGTCGTGAAGACCGAGAAAACAGTTTACTCGTCATCGCCAAGAATAACAACAATTAGATAAACAAACACACATGTGAAAAACAAATATACTAACTAAAAAATGAAATCTATTTGAAGTAAAAAATACATATTTACTCTGAATATGGTTTTAACTGGTTGCTTTTGTTAAGCCCTTTGCTGACTATGAATAACAAAAACACAAAGAATTTTGTAAATAACTTATTATAACTGCTAATTTATATATTATTAATTTAAAACATTGTTGTGCATTATGTGGTTGTACTTCATGCTATATTGTTAGTTTGTGTATATATTTGTAGTACCAACTGTATAAGTTGTTGTAAATAGCAATAGGATGGCCAGCTGTTATATGTAGACTAGTTGTAAGACCCGTGTCACACGGGTATGTTTAATAACGATCGAAATCAAATACTAAAAAACATATTATAATATATCATTTAAATTCTTTGTGTTTAGTTACATATCTTTATAAAACAATGTTAAGGACAATATGTGTTAGGACATAAAAATTTTATTACTGTGTTACGAAAAAATTATTAGTTCATGTTTGATATAGAAATTAGCTAACTAATTGATAATATGTTGTCTAAAATGAAAACATGGCCTAATTTTATGTTGTCTAATAATTAAAACATGACATAATTTAAATAACCAAATGTTATTGAACAATTCAATAAAGCCCTTATATTTGATCCATTAACCTTAATAGTAGTAAGACCTGTGTGAACACATGGGTAGGTTTAATAACGATCGAAATAAATACTAAAAAACAGATTATAATATATCAGTTAAATTGTTTGGGTTTAGTTACATATCTTTATAAAACAATGTTAAAGACAGGATGTAGACCACTCCAGACTTTTGATGGCGGAAGTATGCGGCTACACCTAAAATCACCGCTCCTGCAATCGCCGGCCAAACCTCCAAACTCTTCCTCTTCTTATCAGCCACTTTCTTCTCAGCATTTGATTCATGTATATCCAAAGACGTCATGATTACATCGTGCAAAAACCCTCTGCTAGTGTCATTATATCATATATGATGCGAGTTCAGATGTGAAGTATTACCTGTTCTTTGACCTTAGTGTAGGACCGAGTTTCGTGACCGAAACCGTGATTCGTGTGAGATCGGTTCAAGACGGGAGAGATTAGAGATGATAAAGAAACAACTTTGTATTAATCCGGTAGTAAAACATTACAAATCGGCCCGATTAACAAGCTAACCGAACCATACCAAAGGAGTACACATCCGGGGAGAGACCAAGTGGTGATCTCTCCCGGTGAGGTCTCAAACCTCCTAAAATCTCCTCGTGTTGCAAATGGCAAGGGTTTTCTATTTATAGTCACACCCCTTGTCTTGCAAACACACACGGTCAACCGAATAACCCTCTCGTTTGACCACTTCAAACGAGCGGGTCTATACACGTTCGATAGACCGTTTCACTAACTATTACAAATTCAGCGTAAAATAAAACTAATCTATTCGACAAGCATCGGACACAAAATCTGCATCAACAAATTCCCCCTTGTCCGTTGCTGTCGAATGCTGAAAATGCAACTGCAATCGATCTTCAGTCAAGTATTCATCTTCTCTGTGTTAACAAATTCCCCCTTGACCGATGATCCAGGTAAGTAGTATCTTGACGCTCCTTGTAAAATATTTCCCCCTTAAAGTACGCGTATCCGTGTTGGGTGCTGTGCAATTTCCTCAATTGACCGATCTTCCGCTGATCTTCCAATACTCCAACCGGCATTTGATAAGGGTTCCAATCTTTAAGAACTGCATCAAGTCTTGATCTTGTCATAAGAACTCTATTTCATACAAGCATACTACATTGATAGAGATTTCTGGTGAACTGTCTTCTGTAAACCGTCTTTGTGGAATCGACCAAGTAATGCACTTTAATCTTCAGCATCAACACTCAGGAAAGTCAGCTAGACCAAGTGTATCCCTTGCAAGCTCAACCAGCATGCTTAGTTGAACTACATCCAGATCTCATTGTCTCGCCTTTGTGAAGTTGACCACGTAATGCACTACGGATCTTCAGCATCAGTACTCAGGAAGTCAGCTAGACCAAGTACATCGTTTGCAAACTCAACGAATTGAGTTACCCCCAGATCCCTGTAAAATCCCAAAGAAATATCAAACCCAAAACCGAATCCTGCAGGTCTTCAGTCTTGAACTATCAGCTTTCATAAAGATTCCCCAGGTCTTCAGTGAACAGCGCTTTTGTAACTACTGTAGACTTTAGAAACCTGTATTTTTCCGTGCAAAACCCTTCACGCTGGCTGGAGAATTAATTAAAATCCTCAAATATGTGTATGTGCAAAACATTCCACGCCGAACCGTTTGTATCACCAGAAAATCACAAACTCTACCACCTGTGATTGCGTTTAGAAATTTACCGAAGAAATTCAACATTTGAAAATTTTTTATCCCCCCATTTCTTTGGTAAAATCTCTAAACCTTAACAGATTCTCTCCACTTCAAAGAAACTGTCGTCAAATGTTCACCAATTCCCTCCACTAAGCGGAACTGTCGTCAATCTTCATTGAATGTTCTCGGTTCCGAAAAATCACGAAAACGACTTTCTTCTTTGCATATTCTAGTTGAATAAGAACGTCCCCTAGTACCCCGTAGGATCCGACTTGTATCCCTCCAAAGACTTTGTGAACTCGTTAGGACCGGTATTGACATTCTAGGTTCATTCATTCGTTACCAAATGCGAGAATATGACAATAAACAAAAAGATTTCTTCGTTGCATATTCTAGTTGATAAAGAAATTTCGCCTAGTACCCCGTAGGATCCGACTTGTATCCCTCCAAAGACTTTGTGAACTCGTTAGGACCGGTATTGACATTCTAGGTTCATACGTTCGTTTTCAAATGCGAGAATATGACAATAAACAAAATGCTTTCGAACATTTACGAATAACCGATAACAATCATAAATATTGACGTGCGGAAGTGAACATACCGTTCCGTTTTTGGCCCATAGTAGTCAAGTCACCATAATTTGACGTTTGCATCGGTAACCGAGACTACCCCACATTTTTTTTTAACCATCAAGTTTTCATCATGCCGCATCATCCCGCGCGCTCCCGAATTCGTACGAATTTGATGTTTAAATTTGGAAGCGCGGTTCAGCTAAACTTCGCGAATACCCGAACCCACTTTGCAAATCACTTAGGATTCTTGGCTCAAATATAATCATGAACTCACTAAAATAGTCTTGTACACTTGTAGTAAATTCAAGCTACTATAATTTGTGGCCCAAAGCTGAATCAAAATATGTGGCCCATCAACTTGTAGTAACAACATTTACATTTGGCCCAAATAAAAATTGTGAACTTGCATTTATGTGTGGCCCGTCAAATTGTAGGTCCACCAATTTGAGTGCATCTTTAATACAACCCAAAAGTCAACAACCCTATTTTAACTTTTTCAAGAATTTTCCAGCAGCTAACATCACTCTCTGTCTTTGCGATACCAAATATCAAGAACAGACAAAAACTTCTAATCTCTTGTCTCTATCTTCGATACCCATCAAAAATCAATCCCCAAATAAAAAACCCAGTCGTCTCCTTCTTCACATACTCATCACCTTCCAACAATCCCAAAAATTGCTGAAATCAAACATTCAGCCAACAACATCTTCTAATTTTCGAAATCCAGCAACAAAACTGCGATACCCAGCAACAATCGGACGATACCCAGCAACAATCAGAACCCTTTCTGTGTGTCTGCGATACCTTGTGCGCCGCCAACCTCCTGTCTTCTCCTTCTCAGCGATACCAGCTGAAACCCCTGTTTCAGTCGACGAAAATAAGGAACCGACGAAACTGATTGATCTTGTTAGCCGACGAACCTGAATCCTTCGAAACAGAAGATATATGCTGGACGATTGATGCTCGAAAGATGAATTGGTCAACGAAGGATTTGACCTATTGGATCCTTCGAGCTGATCAGACTTTTCGAAAGATGGATCAGGTCGAAAGATATCCTTCGAGCTGATCAGACTTTTCGAAAGATGGATCAGGTCGAAAGATATCCTTCGAGGATCATCTTTCGAAGTTGTTGAGGGTTCCCACAAATATCTGGTATCTTTCGATCCAGATCTGGATCCTTCGACCCAAAGTCTCATCTTTCGAGCACCTTTTTCATCTTTCGGGAGAGGGTATGAAGAAACCCTAGTTTCTTTAAGCAGCCGCCAAGAACATCAAGAACACAGCCACTGTTTATACTGCAGATTTGACGAAAATCCTTAAAAACATGATATTTGATGATGAAAACTTGTTGATTTTGGTGTGAAACATAAAACCCAACACTTTGTACGGTCCGACTCAGCTCAGATCCGTATATTCGGTCTCGAATCTGGGTTTTTCTTCATTTCACCATTTTTAGATCTTGAACCAAAATCACGAAAATCACAGATCTAGAGCACATGTGATTTAGTAAACGGTTAGATTTACTAAATCGGGCACCATGGCTCTGATACCAATTGTAGGACCGAGTTTCGTGACCGAAACCGTGATTCGTGTGAGATCGGTTCAAGACGGGAGAGATTAGAGATGATAAAGAAACAACTTTGTATTAATCCGGTAGTAAAACATTACAAATCGGCCCGATTAACAAGCTAACCGAACCATACCAAAGGAGTACACATCCGGGGAGAGACCAAGTGGTGATCTCTCCCGGTGAGGTCTCAAACCTCCTAAAATCTCCTCGTGTTGCAAATGGCAAGGGTTTTCTATTTATAGTCACACCCCTTGTCTTGCAAACACACACGGTCAACCGAATAACCCTCTCGTTTGACCACTTCAAACGAGCGGGTCTATACACGTTCGATAGACCGTTTCACTAACTATTACAAATTCAGCGTAAAATAAAACTAATCTATTCGACAAGCATCGGACACAAAATCTGCATCAACACTTAGCAATTTCCGTAAGATCTTTAACTTGTTTCTCCAAATGCGAAAGTGATTCCTTCTTTGCTTCAAGGTCCTCCAATGCAGCCTTTAGCTCCAACTCCTTTTGTTACCATTAAGGAGGTGGAAGTCGAACTCCTTATGCTGGTTGATTTTGTAGAGGTTTGTTTATGCTGGTTCATATACGAATCTTTAATTTATAAACAAAACCAACATACCGAAAACAAAATTTCACAAGAATCTTTCTTTCCACACTATTATTTTTGAACTACCTAATACGTCGGGTGTTTGGATGCAAGTTTAAACCAATAAGCAAGAACTAATAGTCAACAAAAGCAATAACATTGAAAAGGACCTCTACATATAGTAGCTTCTTGCTGACAAAGCAGAACCCAAGACCTCAAGTATTGTTTCAACCTGAAGATGATCACAATTATGCACACCGAATTGAAGAATCCAAAGCAGAAGATTTGTTATTTATTTTTTTCTAAAGATCCTAACCTCAGTAAATGTAAACAAACTTAGTCCAGTAGCTGCAGCGATGCCAAAAAGTAGAGTTACAGCTTCATTACCCTCCTAGAAGTTGAACCATTTCAAGATAAGTTCTTTGGAAACGATTATAAAGTTAAGGATTCCTATCCTTAACCACATGAAAATAATTCTAAATATGAAAGAAAAAAGCTGTGCTAAAAATGCATTTATATATGGAGATAAAAATGCGGTCAGCCGGAGGTATCCTTGTTTGTCACATCCTCCCTGTTTGTCACATCGGGAATCCTTGTTTGTCACATCCTCCCATGATTTTGAAGACGTAACCTTTGAATTCCTAAACGATATTAAAACGATGAAACTTAGTAATCGATCAGAAAATTATAACAGAATTTGATCATGCTTGGAATAGAGACATATAGTTAACGATTTTTACCTCTCCAAGAGCATCTCCACTAACTTCTTGTGAAATCCTTTTGTCATAAAACGCCCTGCTAAAAAATATTTATGAACAAACAAAACACATGAGCGGTAACACTAAACAATACTGTTTCATACTTTAGCGAAAACAACACTAAAGGATACCGTTTCACAATCGATATAGCCATAAAAGATTGGTAAAGCAAGACATTATATATCACAAATATGGCGGATTTCTGACTTGTATAATCGAAAAGCAGATTCATGAATCCAGCTCAATAATTGATTCATGAATCCAGCTCAATAATTGAACTAAACCTAACTATGCTCATTCATTACTTCATTTGAACTAAATTGTCAACTATGAATTCACCAAAAATTATACAGAAAACAAAGAATCTAAGAACATGCACTAACCTTAGAGATGAAACACCAAGCCACAGACGAAAGGAACTCCCTTACATCTCGTTGGCTCATCTTCTTCTCATACGTCTTTACCCACTTCATCTGTCTTGCTTAAAGTTTGCATTTCTAGATACAATTATTGAAATCTATTGCATAATTCAACATAAACCGATCCAGATCTGAAAAATTACACGACGAACAATCAATAATCACCTAGCGTAATTTAACAACAAAAACAACATTTCTCGATAGAATTATTCAGACCCATTGCACAAATTCAACATAAATCAATCCAAATCTATAAAGTTCAACGATTTAAGTAAACTGTTAAAAAGTTGTTATAAGCACATATAAGTAGCAACCTGAAATTAAATTACCTGTTTCCAAGCATTGTGGTGTACAGGAACCTGCCAAAGATACATCAGTTATGTGAGCCCAAGATTCTTTTTTTCCGAATTCTCTTATTTCACCCTTTTGTATGTAATAAAACATAATATATAAAATATACGCTTATGTGAGATATTTGACTTCAAATATATTAAATTATTAGTTAAGAACTTGTACGTTGTCAGCCAGCCCACACCCTTCCTTTCACCACCTTTCACGCCTCAATGGATGCCATATCATCACTATCATAATTTTTAACATTTTTGGAACGAAATTTAAGGCCCCTTATTTAGAGCAGTAATTGCCTGCAGTAAATATCAATTATGAATCTATTAAATGCAAGAGAACAAACCTTAACATACGCTTATATCTATTTGGCAAGATAGTTTTGAGGACCGGCCTCTTCTTTCTTCATCCTCCTCGGTGGCGGTAGTGCTTCATCGTCCCCATCGCCGCTAACACCAGCACTATCTCCGCCACTTGTTTCAAATTTGCCTCCATTTCAGCTTTTCTTAAGGCCATTTCTTCCCTATATCATTTACAGATAACAAATCTTGAAATTAATGCGATACATAGGTATTTAGTCCAAACAATAAAGGTAGATTTAAAAGTTAAAGACAATAAACCAGAAAGAACAACTGAATCCCTTGCTGAACCATTTATATTATTCTTATTCCTAGGTATTTAGTCCCTCTAAAGTCCTAAATTAGCTACCTTTTGGTAATCTTTTCTATAACTAACCATAATAATTAGCTAGTTTTATTTATAATAATGTGATTTAGGAGGTTATTTTGTTTAGGGTGAGAATGGTTAGAACATTAAGGGTCGATTAAAAAAGGGGTTTTCGGTTCGGGTAAGAGCTGATTCCAGTCGAACCAGGTTTCAGGTCAGAACTGAGTTGTTTCTTAAAAAAAAAAAAGAACGTGTAACTATATATTAATTTACCTTGGCTTTTTGAATAAACAACAAACATCACAAAAATCATATTATCACTATTTGAATCATTGATGTGTAACTATATACTAATTTACCTTGGCTTTTTCAGGAATCAGGACTCTGCCCAGAAACTATATTTTCAGGACTCTGCCCAGAAACTAAAGGATTCTGCCCACCACCGCCGCCTCCATTACTCATATCTTCAACCAGTTGCTAGTTGCTGGATCATGCGTTGTTGCATGCCAGACCTCACTCCTTGCCTAGCACGTCATTTCATTGAAATAAAAACAAATATTTAATTTAACCGAACAACTGTGGAACAAAAAATGGAAATCCATTAAACCATCAACCTTAAAAAAAATCCATATAACCCTATCAAGTACCCAAAACAAAAGACCACAAAAGTTACCGGAAAACTCAAAAAGCTAAAAAAAATAGCCAAGTAAACATGCATCAAATATAACCCTAAAATTCAGAAACCCACAAATAAACAAAAGCAAATACCCAAACAACAAACCAAGAAACTCACCAAATTAACACTCCCAACAAATCAGAACAATGTCCAGGCAAAGCTAAACCGTTTTCCTGCACAACAACAAAAAAAGCAGGTAATCGACCCTTATAGACCATAAAAAACCTGCAAATTAAAGTGAAAGTAAAATGCGTGATGCAAAATTCAATAATGAAAGCAGAGACCGGAATTATACCCTACCGCGAGGCTAAAGAAGAACTACAATTTAAAAAACAAAACCTCAGACGCAAAACCGGAACATCAAAGGAAGACGAACTGGAATTATACACCGGGTGGCCTACCTGGACGTCGGACACTGAATCAGTAGGAATGCAAGAAGAAAAATAAAAAGCCAGGCAAAGCAAATAAAAGGGGGAGGAAAACACACCTCTTTAGGACACGCGGCAATCGATAGTGCAATACAACCTTCAAATCCTACCGTACAAACTTTTGAAGCCCATGAAACCTTCTCTACACATGTTACAACACGCAAATGCACACCTGTGATGCTAATTCATAATAGTTAATATTATAGAAAACCATGACATGATCTTGAAAGAAAAAAATTATAAAACTCAATTCCAAACCTGCATTTCATACTTCCACCCTTGATATTTAAACTTCTAGTAAATTTCAAATATGAGTTCAAGTGAGCGTGGTATGATTCCTTTAACATTATAGCTTCCTAATGTTCCAGTTATTGAATGTGTTGTCCAAATCTTGTTTGACTACAGATAAAATTAAGTTGATTAATAAGCAACTTGTGAACTTATGAAATGCCTATTTGGTATTCTATATTATTTTGTTAAAGAAAAAAACTACAACTATACATATGTTTTTTCAAATATGAAATAGGTATTTTGAGGAAAAAAAACAAAACTGAATTTTTAAACATGATAACCAATTGAATAAAACCCCTAAATTAGTGTATAAGCAATCAAAACCCTACAATCCATTATACGCACAAAGAGCCAAAAATTATGAACTGCAAATTTGCAAATCTAATTCATATAGCACAATCGGAAACAAAAGCAAATCACATATGTATTACTTACCAGGGATCTCAGATCTGGAAAGAACTGCGGCGAAATCCTGATCGAAATCGAATCACTTTCAAGCATCAAACGTGTGAATTTGGTTGTTCTTCTCCCAAATCCCCCTTGTAGAGCAACGATAATAAATGATTAAAAAATACATTAATAAGCAGAAGTAGTGACACCAAATAGTCGAATGAAAATCATTTTGAGTAAAGAATTGGGAAGAGGAGATAAATCGTTTTGAGTGAATGGAGTATAGGGAACTTGTATTGGATCCAAACACTTAAACTGATCATGTGACAGCCCTAAATGCGGATCTTGAAACCCTAGATAAATTTTGAAAGATGGAGGCACTCTGGATTTGAGAGAGATAGAGATTGAAATTATGGTTTGAAATTTGAAAATGGAGCCAGAACTATATTTGAGAGAAAGATGGATTGAAATTATGATTTGAATTTTGAAAATGGCTCCAAAACCATCAGTGTTATTTATGTATTATTATTAAATAAATGAAATGATTTTTTTTTAAATAAAGTGGGATTTATGACATCAGCAAGGACTATGTGGCATAGCTAATATGATGACACGTAGGCAAAATTACATCAGCTTCTAAGCTCCTTTAATAGATAGTATAGATCTCCACTTGTGCCAAGTGCCTGATACGTGTCTTTCTCCATCACGATTTAGGGTTTAAACACCCCAGACACGCAATTTTCTCTTCTCTCAGAACAATCAAGCCCTAATCTCTCTGGTTCATTTCTTCCGCGCACACAGCTATTGAGCGAAGGTAGGTCCTGATTTATGTTAACGTTATTTCTAAACGGGTTTTCATACTCTTAAGGTGGTAAATTTTTCACCAATGTTCGTTGTTTAGTTATAATTTGTGGAAATTGTTGTATAGGATTAAGTAATTTTTGTTCTAGGGTTTTCATGGTTTTTTAGGGTTACCAAATTTTAGGTTTAGTCTAAGGTTTAGTTTACATATGTGAGGAAAGTTGATTATTTTAAGGTGTAGAGCATCTGTGACAGAGATAACACATCTTTGTGTTGATGCTTTGTTGGTGGAGATAAAACCTCTTTCTATAGGCTTTAATTTTCAGTTTTTGAGGATTTGCAGTAAGTAATTATCTATTATTACTTGATTAACAATAGAAATCATTAGGTTTATTATTATATAAGATTGAAATTTAATATATTTAGGATTTGACTAATCGCATTTTCTTTCTGAATCTAAACTGATAATGTACATGTTGAATATTCATATTATCTTTACATTTTTCCTCAAAGTTACTAATTTGATTTTACCGATGCAAAAGGTTATATATTGTTGTTAAACGAACATCATAAATGAGCAACATTCAAATAATATCATCATAAATATTAACTACGATACAATAGCTTACTCTTTCTTTTGGTCTTTATAAGGTAACAAGCGAATATGTCCTCTAGGGCTGTCAAGGACATAAGAGCAAGAGAAAAAGCAACAGTTATCGAGATTAGAGTGATTAAAAAATGGATTTCTACCAGCAAAGTCCCGGGCATTAAGAAAAACGACCTGTGCTATCAGTTTGTTGATAGAAATGTAAGTCATTATTCCATCCTTATCAATTCCTGTTGTGATATTAGAAAACGTATGATATTATATGTTGGTAAGTGTTTCAGGTTTATAGTTTACGTTTTTTCCAAAAGGCATATGACATCCTAACACTATTAGATTACCTGTAACGCAGGGAGACGGTATTGAAGCTACAGCTGATGGTAACCAAATAGAATACTTTGACAAAATAATAAGGCTGCAATCATGCTACAGGGTTACTGGATATGTCTGCACCAAGCCTCGAGACTACATGGCTACTATAAACCACCCAGCATCACTTGTAATAGGTAAGAAAGCAAAGTTCGTTCCCATAGAAAGCGCAGATATACCAAACATATACTTCGGCTTTGCGAGCTACGAGGTGCTAAGGGGTCGCATCAAAGTTAACAGATTGCTAACTGGTACACGTATACTATGATCAATAGTTATAGAAAATACGTTCATAATTTATATACTAAGCCCTAAAGATTTAAATAATTGTAGATTTCATAGGCCGTGTGGACCGCAATTATCTCCAACCAACAGGTAAGATTTCAGCAGTTAGGAAGATTGTGCTACGCGACGAGCGGTAAGTGTGTGACAAACTTATCTCATAAATGATAATAAATTATTAACAATTATGGTTATGAATACATCTTCTGTTATACAGTCGAAACAAGGTTGAGATCACTCTTTGGCCGGGTATGTTACATCTAATCGGTGACCCATAGTTGCCATAACAGCCACACAAGTTTCAGACTACTATGGTATGTTTCCTGAAAAATAAAATACTTCCTACTTAAACAGATTTACCAAAGCAGTTTACATCAGACACTAAAAATATTATTTATAGGTTCGATTCAACTTGAGGCAACATATTTGACAACGGCTGCTATCAACCCGGAAATGCCACAAACTATCGAGTATACAAAGTGGTAAGAACATATAGACATATAAATACCTATTACTTGAATCATACAAAATTACATGTAACTTCCTTACATTTCCTACATTTGGAAAACAAACAGGCTTAAGGACCTACCGCCTGTTGATCCCAATGACGAAGACGATCCGATAATTACTGTTCGTGAGTGGACGATTCCTGGCATCGCTGGGAAAAAGGTACTAAGGCATCACATGTAAACAATATTGTCATGTTCATTAAGCATAACGATGTAAATAAAACTATCAGGTTCATTAATAGAATATAAATTATGCATAGTCATGTTCAACACATATTTTCATGAAAAAAAAAAAACTTAAAGCAACGAGGATTTAAGGGAACAATGGCTGGTAAAAAATACCTACACTGTCTATTTTAGATAGAAAAAACGGGCTGTCACTAACGTCACCTACATTAAGAAACCTTCCTAACGAGGTTAAGTTACTTAAATCATATATCAATATGTTATGTTAACGTAAATGGGTGAGGGGGTTGTTAGTAAGGCTTTTTTCGTACAGACACCTAACATGTTCTTACACAATGATCAAATACAGCACTCTACAAGATTCATGTGTCACGCACAGATAGAGAAATTTGACCTGAATCGTGGATGGTTTTATGTACACTGTTCAACCTGCGACAAAACGGTTTATCCGGAGGAAGCCGGGTCATTGAAGTTCGTTTGCAAGGATGATGAAGACATAGTTCTTGTAAGTATCACACATGCATAGGTGAATTTTATAACCAGTGTTAACAACCATTTTTCTTTTCAGGTACTCTGTTAATGCGATAATTACGGATGATGACACAACACCAACTGAAGTCACGTTCTTCGATGAGGGAATGACTGCCCTCCTGAAAACAAGCTGTGAGGATTTGATCTTGAAACATGGCTACACTGATCCCAAATCACTAATTCTGGGCTGAATGGCTAACTAGAGTTCCAAAATCCGCTTCAATTTGATGGTTCGAACAGGTTTTAAATTTCAAATTTGTTAGTTTACATTAAATTTCTAAGAAAGATAAAGATGGTCCATGAAAATTAGAAATATGCATAATGCATATTCCAAGAAAGAATAGATTCTCGAAATGTAGAGGTTTTCTTTAGTGTCTTTCTGATCCCAAATGGAGAAAGAATTGCTATGCTCTTATGTTAAAGAAACCGTGAAACCAGCCCAAAGTGTAGGCAGCTGGAACGGTTTTAACGGGTTAAGATGTCATGCTGGAGATGGTGGCAGTTCAAGATCTTCATCGTTATCTTTATCATCATCATCGTCGTCATCATCACCATCTTTTGTTAACGGTTTGCCTTATTTTCTTGAAACTTGCACACCACACAGCCAACTTTTACAAGCCATTGAGCCAAGATTCCCGAATCTAACGCTTCTTTTGACCGAACCCAAGGGTGTGACCGCCGGTCGCACCCTTGGGTTCAGACTTCTGGCTGAGAGCTATGAAAACTCAGTCAATGAAGTACACTGGGAGACAAATTGTCGATACCGACCTTAAAAAGACTTCAGTTTGTTCACCATGGAAGCTTTTTAGAGGGAAACCGAACACGTGTCTGGCTTGGGACATTTGATACAGCAGAAGAAGCTACTTTTGCAGATGATACAGCTGCTTATTTGTTGAGGGGTAATTATGCACATTTAAATTTTCCAAATTTAAAGCACCAGTTAAAGGCAAATTCAGGAAATGGTCACACTGCAGCTCTTCTTGAAGCAAAGTTGCAAGCTTCATCATCTAATAAGAAAGGTAATGAATCTAATGATCTGTCACCAACACCCACGGAAATTGGTTTAACGACAGAAACACGTACGGGTCATGTTTTAGATAACGAAAAAAACAAGAAACCGACAGAAGTAGGGGAAGCGGATGGTGTCGAGGGTGTTCAATTGAGCCGAATGCCGTCGTTGGACATGGATATGATCTGGGTACATGAGTATTCATCTTTTCTTCCAAAGTTGTTGCATTTTTGCTTTCTTTTTAAGTGGTGTTTTTTTTAACCTGATTCCAAGTTTTGGTGTTGGTGATACTTCTCAGAACTGAAGTACTGGCCCTTGTCTTCTTTAGAGGGTTACTAGAAGAAAAAAGTAGTAATAATATATTTGAGCTAAATGACATTTACTGATTAGAGCTGTCACTATATAATTTGGATACTGTGTTCAATTTGTTTACTCTTTTAGGCTGTCACTATATAATCAGTGACTGTGACTGACTGTGTTACTCCGCGTTACCAGTTTACGTAGCAAATCGAAATTTATTCCAATTTTTATGTTAATGAACTTATGTTATATTTTTAGTTCATAAATTGTAGGTTAGCAGGTTAGGGACCACAATTGTTATTTCTGCAGATTCGATATGGCATATGATGAGAAGTTTCGTTGATGAAGATCAAAATCCGCTCCCATGATCTTCTACTTACCATGCAGGTGAACATCTAGATCCAATTGTTGTTTCAGAAGTCAAGGCCAAAAGAAAAGTTAAAGAAGTCAATGGTGTGTATTGGTGTTTCCACAAATCAACTCCATGTGTTTATGATGACATTTGAAGACTTTAATGCTATGGCATAGTTCCAACTTGACTTTATTTAGTCAACTTTTGTTCTTTGAAGCTCATGATTTACTTTCTAAAGGTTCAAGGTCATGAATTATATTGTGCGATAAACCTTTCATAAAAGAGGCTTGATCCGTCACGAAGCGCGGGGTCATTGAAAGTGGACAGCAAAATTGATATATTAGTAGGGTAAAGTGATAATTTTGAATATAAACTGACTTAAAGAGTTGTAACTGTCACTAACCATTAACTTCTATTGCTTTGCTCCCACACATAAACCCATATTTTAGTAGGCATGTTTCGGGTTTGCAGGCTGAATACTTGAATCTGAACATGACTTATGTATTTATTTGTCATAAACATCAAGCCCATTTGAAATCCACCCACATCCCACTGTCATCTTCTTGCTCTCCACGTGACGCCGACTTGGCGAATCGCAACTCGCAAGGCTCCGTGGCATTGACCATGTATGATTAGTGAGGTTTTTTTTTGCCTTTCGCTTAGGGTTTACCCTTGCTTCAGCCAACCACTCAATCAGACGTGCACAACCGATCGGAGTACTAGCAGCTGCGCAAACCAGTGATCAGAACAGCAGCAACAACGTAGACAAGCAAAAACCTTTGACGCTGCGTTTTTTAAGTTTCGGTGCGCAAACCAGTTCGGAACGGCAGCATGGTAGTGATTTGTGTTTTCTCTTACGTTTGCCGAGAAAGGGAGATTAACATCCGGCGGTAAGCTAAGAACCACCGCGCGGTTCAGCTCAACCGTTTTAAAAAGTTGTCATTTTAGTATGGGTCAAAACGAGTTTTGACTAAAATAGGTACGGGTTAGAATGGGTCCGGACCAGGATGTGTTCGGGTCAGAACGACCCGTTTTAAGAAGTGGTCATTTTGTTCCGGGTTAAAACATGTTTTTGACGAAATGGATGTGTTCGGGTCAGAACGGCCCGTTGTAAAACGGGTTCCACTTAACCTCGACTAGGTGCACTTGATGTTGAAGGTAAGGAATTACCGAAACCGGTTTACGTTTCGCGTGAAAGACGACCCGGTTATAACCATCACAAGAAAGCCGGAGCGATGAACGCCCTTGTACGTTACACTTTCCAACCTATTAAAGTCTATGGGGTTCCACTCTAAAACCAATTGGTGATAGAGGGAGTAACCCAAGATCTTATTAATACAACCGGAAGGTCTTATTCTTTCGATGTGGGATAGGGCTCTCCAATACCCTCCCGCACGTGTAACCCGGTCTATCAGGAGGTGTACACGTGGCCTTAACCGGAGCTGACATAGAGCCGTGGCTCTGATACCATATTAAAGTCTATGGGGTTCCACTCTAAAACCAATTGGTGATAGAGGGAGTAACCCAAGATCTTATTAATACAACCGGAAGGTCTTATTCTTTCGATGTGGGATAGGGCTCTCCAATACAACCCATTGTAGCCTATATAGTCAACTATCAACAAAGTATCCGCGGTTGTGTTTTAATTCAAGTATATTTGTTTGTTTTTTGTATCAGATTCGAGTGGCTGCAGTGCTTACAAATGCACCATTCATGCTCAATCTGGATTGGGATCACTATGTCAACAACAGTAAAACTGTAAGAGAAGCTTTGTGCTTCTTAATGGACCCACAGTTGGGTAAAAAGCTCTGTTACGTCCAATGGCGTCTTGTTCGATGTAAGTTCCAAACTTTCAATAACCAGCTATTGACAGATGGCAATTTTGACCCGTTTACTTACATAACAGATTAACATGAGAGGACTTGACGGAATCCAAAACCCGGTGTATGTGGGTACGGAATGTGTCTTTAACCGACAGGCGTTATACGGATACGATCCCCCGATGTCGGAAAAAAGACCGAAGATGACGTGATTGCTGGCCTTCAACAAACCACTCAAATCATTTGCATGTTTCAAACAATCCTCAGCCATGTCTAGCTGCAATACGAGAGTTCTTGTCATCGTGAACCAATTTATATGGTCTAAATATTTACCATCTTGACCAGAAATATGTTTCATTCACAAATGTAAGTTCATTTTGTATTCCACAATAACAAAATATATATATATACCAGTCCACTAGACATAGCCAGTTCACCCAACTGCTTCCATTTTAACTCGCTTTCAGCTACCAGCGCAATATCCTATACACAATAAAACCAAAGTTATCATCAGGATTACAAATGAACCGATATTTTTTCTCTCTAAGCTGTCTAAACATAGTATTTCTTGACCTTTGTGTGCATGAGTGTTGGGTAGTCGTGGCTACGGTTTGATGAAGAGGCAAGTTTATACTTTTGTGTCAGATTAGTTTATATTAGTTTATGATGGTAAATTGGGAATTTTAGGGTGTGCATGGGTCTTTTTTTTTGGCTCAGGGCGAACTAAAAGCGATATTCGGTTTTTTTATTTTTCCGGTTTTACGTATAGGTTTGGTTCGGTAATGAGTCAGGCTTAGGAATTTTTTGGGTCAGAAGAAGAAAGCTTGTCCGATATAGAAAACAAGAAAATCTGGGAGTAACACTTTTTTTTTCCAAAAATATTGAATTTCAATAACAAACGTTAATCTAATAGATGGTGTTGGTGAGCTGGGTTGTTTTGTGTATGTGAAGGTGGAGACGAGGGTGGATATCGGTGTTCCAAGGGATGTGATCTGCAATGTGGCGGAGAAGCTAGGTGTTGATATGGTGGTGTTGGGTAGTCATGGCTACGCTACGGTTTGATCAAGGTGGAGACGTGTACATACATGGGTTCGAAACCAAATATGTTCGCGGTCATGCACCCCTGACTTAACGGTAAAAAATGGATGAAGTTAACGAGCCGGATGAAAATGACAAGGTTTCAAACCTTTTAGATCCAGATGCGGAAAAACAAACCTTTGGACGAAAGTCGCAAACGAAAATAACATTTTACTCTTAAAAAATTGAAAAAATTTAGACAGCCCCTTTGACAAGTTTATTTTTCTGATCCGTGCAGCACAGTGTGTGTGTATACATACACACCTCCTTAGACTGCGGAAGCAAATGGCCCACTGTTGCTTTGTACCCACTGTTACACCAGTTCAAAGATCTCACACTTTTTTGTGTCGTCCTATGACACAACTGTTTTTATGTTTTACCTCATTTCTAGCATATCATTAACATGAACAACAACTCTTATAATTTTCTTTTAACTACTAACAACAGAAGGTGAATTATGTTTCAGCCCAAGTTAACAGTTTTGGATCATACATCAGTCTAATAAAGAAACTTAAGTAACAATGTGGATTATGATGCAACCCATATTCAACAGTTCTCGCACACACAGGCGACTCATGAGCACCTATACGTTATCAAATGGAGCACGATTCGGTTTAGCACGCCGCAACGCGTGCAGCGATTCGGTTTAATGCGTCGTCCATTTTTTTTGAAACTACATGAAGCAATAATTACATAAACTATATTATTATAATAATATTAGTTTGTGAGACAGGTTTGGGTAACGGGTCAAAATAAGTATTCTTTTTCGTAGGGGTCAAAATGTGCCCACCCCGGGCCCGTTTTAGACATAGCCGCCACGCGGCGGGTTCTTCACCTAGTTATCAGCAAATAAAAACCCCAAATCCCACCTTATATAATAAAAGTGGTGTACAACAAAGATAGCCAAAAATACAAACCCATAAGGCGTATAAAACATACAATGCTAAGAGTACAACACTCTTAAGCATACATATATATAAATACAAATTAGACCGATAAGTAATACTCAGAAGCGGCAATGCCACCATCATAGTAATCATAGGCATTCACCAACCCCTTCTAAAGCAAATAAGGCTGCAAACAAGTTGTACCACTTCATAAACACAAAGTGGTAACACACAAAGCAGCACCATATTGCTATTTGATAATAAGCATGAACACACAACTTCAATCGATCAAAGAAAGAGATGTCGTTCACACTCAGGGGCTTAACACAATTGTATTAAATTACGCCACGCCAAGTGAGAAGCAACATCATCGCGTTTAAAATCATGGTTGTACTAACTCTCAGATTAGCTTGTAGCCTCCGACAAACCAAAATAGACATTGACTTTTAGTCCACTAAAAAACAAACAAATCCAAAAGCACTCAATCAGAAAATGCCACATAAGCTAAGCGGCTTGTTGAATTTAGTGGGCACAAAAACCTTGAAAAGTACTACAAGGTCCACAAAAGAGTTGTATATGTGCTAAAATTCAAGAAAGTTAACGAGTAAACGAATTACGATCAAAGAGGGAAATATTATAAGGGATCGGAGGACTCGGGGGAGGAGCTGACATGCACGAGTAGTTAGGGGTGTTCATCGGTTTGGTTTATGGTTTATTTGGTTTATTCGGTTTTCAAAATTTTGTACCCCAAACAAAAAACCAAACCAAATAAGGAATATGCAAACCGATCCAAACCAAACCAAATTCAATTCGGTTTGGTTTCGGTTAGAAACCAAATAAACCAAATCTAACCAAATTGTACCTAAATACTTCTTTTTTCCTAATTTATATTTATGTTTGTGTTCCAACTTTCGAACATCGCAACTAATTTACACCTAACAATATATGAATACAAGAAAATTTCATTGCGAAATAAAACAAACACATCCATAAAGTAGTCGTAGACACAACGACAAAGTTAAAGCTTCAAAATATAGATCATAGAAACTATAAATAGTTAACAAGTCTAATGGCACAAAATATAAAAAATCTTCAAACATGAGTCTTTCTCCAACTCGAGTGAACCTGCATTCATAACCCTTTCCCCCAATCACGCATAACCCTTCATTTCTACAAGAAACAAGAAAACCAATAGATGTTTAGCTATTAAAACTTGTAAATATAATATAAATAATGTATGTTAAAAGAATAATGATAAACGAGTAAAAAAAAAAAACCTTCTTCCAACTTATCATGCTCTTCAATGTTCTCTTTCACGTTAACAACATCACCACTGGAAAAATCCAATCTTGACAACAAATTAAAGCTTCAACAATTGGAAGACTTAAAGAACTCTTAAATGTATCAAGCACCCTACCTCCCGTGCTAAATGTATCAAGAAAATGTAGAAATCCTAAACCCTAGTTTTTATACTGAAGGTCTAAAGTTCATTTTTTTTAAATGAGTGGGTTTGAGTTGGTCTTTTAGATTTACATTTGATATTTTGGGCTGCATAAAAAATAACTATTTTGGGCTAATAAATTATATATGATTTATAAAATATTATTATTTTTATTTAATAATTAATTAAGTTAAATGGTTTATTCGGTTATCTAAAAAACGGAATAAACCAAATAAAATAAAATGTGGATCCATAAACTGAACCAAAAACCATATTCACAATTCAGTTTCGGTTAGAAACCAAACCAAAAACCGAATTCATTATTCGGATCGGTTTATTTGGTTATGGTTACGGTTCGGTTTACGGTTTTTATTTGGTTACGGTTTTTTCTGAACACCCCTATGAGTAGTCGAGTGTACCTAAGAAATCAATAGATTAATCAGAGGAGGAACTAGTGTATTAGGAGCCATAACACGGGCTACGGCTCAACCCCGTATTTGTAGTGTATTTTTTATTTATTTTTTCGGTTTTATAAAAAGGATACACCTAAAAAATACGAGGATATCCCTAACAAAAAAATCAAATACTTGATATTAGTATAATCCCAAATTTTTATAAGCCCAAACATTTTACAACCCAAAACTTGTATAATAATTAAGCCCTAATGATTAGATAAGCCCAAATTAATTATAATAGAATTGAAAGGAGACCCAATTGGTAAATAACAAAGATTAGCCCAAGACCCAAAACAACAAAATACAACTTGTGAAATCGATATCGTCCGCCTGCATGACTCTGAAGTGTTGGTTGTCTGCTGAGTGCTGAAAGCCTAAAATCGTCCCTGCTGGCCTGATGATCGCTGGAATCGTCCCTGTTGTTCGCTGATTGGAAATCACCTCCCTTTTGATCGCTGGAATCGTCCCTGCGCAGCCTGAAGTCGTCCCTGCTAATCATTGACCGGCATTGACCTTTGATTTGTGAGTTTTCTGGTCCTTTAATTGTACCGTAATTTTTTTTCTTGGATACCCTTAAATTAATGGGCTAGCTCCGTCACTGATTAATGTCAGTTTTATGGTTAAAACGGCTAGTTAATAGCAGTTAACACTTCATGATCAATCTTATAGTTAGGGATGACACATGGAAGGAATTCATGATCGCCATCATTGTCTAACCGAGTTCTGCGCCATCCAGGATCGCACTTGCAGGCAAAACCAAATGGTTACGCACATTATTGCATAAGTACGCACGTTATAATACATAATTACGCACATTATTTTCATATTACACATGGGTTGGGTAAACCCTAATTACGCATGTTATTTGCATAAATACGCATGGGTTGGGTTAACCCTAATTACACACGTTATTTGTGTTAGGATCAGGATACACTCACGAACACAGAACTCACACACACACTTTTCTGATGAAGAACACAAAGATTTATAGTGGTTTGGTTGGTTCTGACCTACATCCACTCTTGGTAACTAGGATCATTTGTATTAAGCTTTGGTATAATTTTCAGATACATAACAATCTCATATATATAAGATTGAGGAAAGAGAAGATAGTCCCAAAACATGATCCGTGAAATCTGGATCACAAAGACAATTATTTCCTTATCAACTTGATCAGCAAAGCTGACCTCAGCTTGATCAAATTGTCAAGTGGTTTGGCTTCACACTCAACAATCTCCCACTTGAAGCCACGGAATAATCTTTACCTGTGCTTCAACTGTGCATCAGTATCTCTGAAAAAAAAAACTTTGATCTTCATACATTCCTAGTTACCCGGCCTTCTCTTCAATTAACCTAAAGGCCAGTTGAAGCTATGCAAAGCTTCAACTTTTCTAAGGTGACAACCTTAGTCAACATATCAGATGGATTTTCACTTCCTTTGATCTTCTTCAACTTCAGAGTGCCTTCACTAACTTGCTCTCTGATGAAGTGATATCTCAGCTGTATGTGCTTTGTCTTCGAATGCAAGACAGGATTCTTTGCAAGATGAATTGCACTTTGATTGTCACAAAACAGTGCACAATCAACTTGTTCCTTGCCGAGCTCTTTGAGAAAATTCTTCAACCATATAAGCTCTTTGCTTGCTTCAGCAACTGCCATATACTCTGCTTCTGTGGTTGAAAGGGCAACACTTTTCTGCAGTCTGGACATCCAGCTTACTGCAATGCCTCCCACTGTAAAGACATAACCGGTGGTGCTTTTGTAAGATTCTTTACAACCACCAAGGTCAGCATCTGCAAAACCCTTCAGAATAACCCCTTTCCCCTTAAACTGTAATGCCACTTTTGAAGTACCCTTCAAATATCTTAGCAGCCATTTAACTGCTTCCCAATGTTCTCTCCCTGGATTGGACATAAACTGGCTAACAACTCCCACTGCATGAGCTATATCTGGTCTCGTGCATACCATTGCATACATGAGGCTACCAACTGCTGATGCATACGGAACTTTAGCCATTTCTGCTTTGTCTTCATCTGATCTGGGTGACTGAACTTTTGAAAGCTTAAAGTGACTTCCCAAAGGTGTGCTTCGAATCTTGGCATCTTTAAGGTTGAATCTTTCTAACACTTTCTCAATGTGCTTCTCTTGAGAGAGTGTCAAAGAACCATCTTCTTTGTTTCTGAAAATACTCATCCCGAGTATTTGGTTTGCAGCTCCCAAGTCTTTCATCTCAAACTCTTCAGACATCTGCTTCTTCAGCTTCTTGATCTCTGTCATGTCTGAACCTGCAATCAGAATATAATCCACATATAGTAATAGAATGATATAAGAACCCTTGAACCACTTGATGTAACAACAATGTTCATTGTCACATCTCTTGTATCCGACTCTTCCCATGAAGTTATCAAACTTCAAATACCATTGTCTGGGCGCTTGTTTCAGACCATACAAACTCTTCTTCAACTTACATACCAAGTTTTCTTTGCCTTTAACCTGAAAACCTTCTGGTTGTGTCATGTAGATGTCTTCTTCTAGGTCACCATGTAGAAAAGCTGTCTTGACATCTAGCTGCTCTAGATGCAAGCCTTCTGCTGCTACAATACTGAGAACAAGTCTGATAGTAGTCATCTTCACCACTGGAGAAAATATTTCATTGAAATCAATTCCCTCTTTCTGCTGAAATCCCTTGACCACTAATCTTGCTTTGTACCATTTGGTACCATCATGTTCATCTTTGACCCTGAAAACTCACTTGTTCTGAAGAGCCTTCTTCCCAGCTGGAAGTTTGTTAAGTGCCAGGTCTTGTTCTTCTCAAGCGGCTTCATGTCATCTTTCATTGCTAACTCCCACTGCAATGAATCTTTCAACCCCATGGCTTCTGAGTAACACTGGGGTTCACCATTTTCTGTCAACAGTATGTAATTGACGGATGGTGAATATATCTATCTGGTGGTCTAACGACTCTGGAGGATCTTCTTCGTTGAAACTGAGGAGTTTCTGGGGATTCTGGAATTTGAGGAGCGACCTTTTCTTCTTCTTCTACAGAATCATTACTAGAATCATTCCCTGAGCTCCCACTGTCGATTAACTCATTCCCATTTTCTGGAATGTCGACTGAAGCTTCTTTTCTTGTTTCACCACTTTCAAATCAACATAGTCTTTCTGAACTTCTGGTCCTTTGGTGTTTCTGTCTGTATACAATTCGTTTTCGTTGAAGATGACATTCTTGCTTCTGATTACTTTTCGGCCTTCATTATCCCAAAGCCTGTAACCCATTTGTTCTTACCCATAACCCATTTGCAACATTTTTTTAAGTTATTTATGTTCAAAAACGCTTTAAAAATTGGAAAAATAATTTAAAACTCCGAGATTTCTTGTTCTAAAAATATGCAGAAAGGTGGACACGGGGTCGTGCTCACTGAGCATGGGGCCATGTCCGAGGGTACTGTTTCATTAAAATAAACTCTCTTCTGTTTATTTTCATAGAATGTCAAGCCAAAACAGTGGAACCTCTTCTGCGCACTCCAGAAACAGTCGAAGGGAGAGAAGGTCCTCAATTGAAGCTACTCGCGTTCGCTACGTGATGGCATTACGAGAGGCTCTTGATGAGATGACACCAGTAGAGGAGGTCCTCATTGACCGTATAAATTATCTTACGGTGGGGTTGGAAAACAGTTTTAAAGAAATCAATCTCTTGCACCAGAGATTGAACATTCTTGTGACACCTCCCATGGAACCAATCCTCCCACAAGAGGATTGGAACCTAGCACTTGGAGTCAACAATCCCATCGGATGGGACGACATTCCAGCGGAACCTCCTCTTGAAGATCTACAAGAAGTCCCGTTGGAGGTTGCACCCCCTCAACCCAATGCCAATGAGCCCGCCTTTCTTCTCCCTACGGAGATAGAGGAGTGGCTCGCCGACGTGTGAGGGACCCATGCCCGGAGAAAGAAGTTTTTCAAGCCGCATCCAACCGAGAGAATTATCTTTTCGGAAATTTTGCTAATAGAATAAACTTAGGCTAGAACTTCTTGATTTAGACTTCTTGTGTTTCTTTTGACCTATTTATCTAGAATTTTAACTTAATAGGACTATTATGTAATTCTCTCTATTTGAATGAATGATGATTCTAGTTAAATTGGTGTTTGGATGATGTTGTAATGGGTAAAACACACTCGGGATGGTGAAGGATACTGAGGGAAACTTGCACCAGCACCCCATGCACAAAAACAGGGTCATCCGACAAATTTTTCTTCATTACAGCAAGTTCAGCACGGGGCCGTGCTCACCCAACACGGCCCGTGCTCAACCATCTGCAGAAAATTGCCCAGTTCAGGTAACTGGACACGGGCCGTGCTCACCCAGCACGCCCCCATGTCCAGGTTTCTGTTTCTTTATTTTATTTTCTGTTACTGGCGATCTGAACACGGGGTCGTGCCCGGACACCACGGGGCCGTGTCCAGACGCCCAGTAACATATTTTTTTTCTTTTTCACACCTTTTTACACATTCAATCAACCTAAAAACTTATTTTTGGGACACATTGAGGACAATGTGTAATTTAAGTGGGGGGGGGGGGGATGCTAAAACCTTGAATCTTGCAAGTCCTAAATACAAGCCTTACACAAAACTCTATTGGAACCGCTAATCACCCCAATTTTTTTCAAAACTTTTCAATTTTTTTTTACTTGTCTAGGTTTAATTTGGGAATTTCAAGTTCTAAAAAGGTTATATTTTTACAAATTTACAACCGATAGCGTCGCGATAAAAAGAACCAACATAAGAAAATTATGAAACGGCATAACAAGTTTGATTAAAATTTGATTATATATACTTGATCACATAAAAACCCATTCCCACAAAAAGTGAGTTTTGAGCCTTTATTGAGCATACAAATACATATCTTTAAACTAATTGCTCATTTTTCGTTTCTTGTGTGAACAGCCGCTTGGTTCTTACGACTCTAGAACTTGCCACAACAATACATTCCCGGTCCTTACCAACTTAAACCCGAGTAAGTAAATGACGGAGGCATTAGGACTAACCCTTTTTATTTCTACACAATTATTTTTCTTTTTTACCACCTACCCAAAAACCCCCTAGTTAACCCTTTTGAGCCTAAACCTTTTCATTTCTTAACCCAAAACAAACACCATTTTACCCACCAAAACGTTTTTTATTTTTAACCCTTTGTTTTAGTAACAAGCTCGGTTTTTCTTATGACTTTCAAAAAAAAAAACAATGATGATGAAGCAAAAGAGAAATAAACAAACAAGTTTATCAAAATAACTTTATTTGAATAATGGCTTCATCAAAATAAAAATTGCAAAAATAAAAAAAGTCTTACGAAAACCGACGCTTTTTACACCTTTCGCCCTTTTACTAACCACTAACCCAACCACCTACCTTTAACCAAGCTTAACCCTTCACCCAAAAAGTCCTCTTGATATTTACAAAGGTGTATAGTTAAAAAGGAGGAGGATTGATTGCTTGACAAGCCTATGGTAGGAGTAAGTTCCATGCCGCTCTCGAGTGATTCACTAAAATACATCTTCGGCCGAGTGTAGAGTGATTCCCCGTGAGGTATGTGAACTTGTATATAAGTGGAATTTAAAAAAAGACATGTTATGCCCTAATAAGTAATTTATCTTATGTAATGTTTCAAATAAATCATGACGAATAGGATTGTAAATAAATAAAAATAAAACTTAATAAAGAATCTTGGAAATCCCGACACTCTATGACAAGCCCAAAAAACCTTCTCTTCTACCCATTCAATTTGGGAGTGTAAATCCACATTATAAAGAGTTTTGCTTGAGGACAAGCAAAGATTCAAGTGTGGGGGTATTTGATGTGTGCAAAATGCAACATATAAATTACATCAATTGTGGCATAAAACTAACCCTTTTTTAGTACTAATGTTGGAAAAAGTGTGTTTTTGTCTTCCTTTTGTATTTTCAGGATTAAATGAGCTCAAATAGACAAAAGAAGCAAAAAGACAGCTAAATCTAACAAAAATACAAGAAAAGGGATAAACGTGGCATGCCCGACCTCCCGACAGCATCTTCCCAAGCAAAACAAGAAAACAGAAGGCTGAACACGCCCCGTGCCCAGTGAGCACGGGGGCGTGCCCAAGTGTCTGCAGAAAAGACAAAGCTGTAGAAGCTTCTATCACCCACCACGGGGGCGTGCCCAGCGGACACGGGGCCGTGGTCAACTCTAAGATTCGCAGAATCTGGGGAAATCTTGATAGTACAGATATGCTTCTGCACACGGGGTCGTGCCCAACGGACACGGGGGCGTGGTCAACTAATGCAAACAAACTGCAATTAATGAAGACAGAGAAGAAGGATGGACACGGGGCCGTGCCCAATGGACACGGGGCCGTGCCCAATGTACACGGGGCCGTGCCCGAGCTGCTGTTCAGGCTATAAATAGGGGTGCTTGGCTCATTTGCAAACCATCCCTTGGCACACCACCTCTCTCACACTTCACCCACCACCCACCACCATCACAACACTATCATCCACCACCGTCATCCATCGTCCATCATAGAGTGTGTGAGTCGTCTCGGGATCTAAGATTGATCGTAAGAGTTCTTGACAATCAAAGGCCATGTTTGCCTAAGTCTCTTACATCACTTGGTGAAGACAAGTGTCTAGTGTAATACTTTTTATTTTTAATCTTTTCGCACTTTTTATTTGGTTATGTATTAATGACTTTAATAACTAGTTTCTTATGTTAAAGGTGATTCTTCCTTATCGTTTGTCCGTGGTGTCTTGTCATTATTTTACTGTCTATATAAAATAAAAGATTTTCACCATTCATATCTCCACGGTCTCTATGGAGATATGTTGGCTACCTGGTCGGGGGTTAAGGGAACGGTTTGGTAAGAGTCTTGCCTTGTTCAGTGTATAGATCATGCAAGGACTTGGGTCAAATTTAGTAGGACCTCCTTCAATACCCATCGGTATTGGATGGCGGGGGTCCAAACTCATTGATCCCCTCATATATAAGCTACTATTAATACTTTAACCCGGCTACTTAGGACTGTATCCCCGCTGACTTAGACTACTTAGCCGAGGGTAACGTCACCTTCAAAAGAGGGGCCTACCATAATATGCATTAATAACTTTATTAATTATTTTTCAATAATCCAACCCTTTAGGATTGTATCCTTGCTGACTCAAACTACTGGGTTGAGGGTAACGTCACCTTCAAAAGAGGGGCCTACTACAATAACTAAGATAATCTCTTAAAAAGTGCAAAAGTGCGGAAGTAATCAAAGGTTACACTAAACACGAGTCGAGGCCAAGTGATTCATCTTGTCTATCTGTTTTTATTTTTATTTTACTTTTCAGCATTTTAGTTAGTTTTATTTTTCTTAGTTTAAAACATTTTTCTAACTTTTGATTTGATTAGACGTTGAGGATAAACCGGTACCAAAAGCTCTTGTGTCCTTGGACGACCTCGGTATCTTACCAACACTATACTACGCTCACGATGAGTGCACTTGCCCATATGTGTGTTTAGTGTTAGTAAATATCGTGTTTTATAAATTTAAAACTTGACCAAAAAGTGTAAAAGGGCTTTAAATATACATTAAAAACCTATCACACTACACACGCATCAAGTTTTTGGCGCCGTTGCCGGGGACACAAGGATTTTAAGAAAGTTAGGAATCAACGGCCTAATCGTTTTTTCTAATTTTTCTGTTTTTTTTTAGGATTTTCTTAGTTTTTCAGCTTCTGCAGAACTCTGCACGGGCCGTGCCCGCTGAACACGCCTCGTGCCCAATCCTTGGAACTGGCAATCCTGTTTTAAGTCAGATAGTAAGCTGAACACGGGGCCGTGCCCACTCAACACGCCCCGTGCCCAAGATTCAGTTACTGAAAATGGAACCGTAAGATCCCGACGGTTGGTAATTTCTAACACAAACATGAGTGATACTGATATTTTTTACTTTCGGCACTCTTATGGTACGTGGTGTCAAATATGTGGTGGCCCTCATAAAGAATTAGAATGTTATTTTCTAAATTATAAGCCCCATTATATAGACCCATTGTTATCCTGTAGCCTTAAGAGGGGCCAAAGTAAAAATAATCCCTATCTCTCCCTCGAATGCTCTCAACCGGATCTTCTAGGAGAAATGCTTCTTGATGAACTATTTCAAATGGAAGATCTAATTCTTAATTGGTTAAAAGAACTTAGGATGGATTTCAATAATTTATCTCAAGACGATAACCAAGAAGAATTGTTGGGATCGCATTCAAATAAAAACAACTTCGTTGTTCCCAATGTTACCTCTAACTCTAGCGAGGACTTGAGCGATAGTCGTACCTGTGTCGATTGTGCCGTGAAGGACTCCCCATCGACTTCGTTCGATGCATACATAGACCTGAGCGATTCGGCATACACCTTCTTTAACGAGAGCCCGGGAAAGGGTTGGACTTGCCCACCTACATTTAGCATAGGAATCACCCTCACCGACAACCTCTTGCGTTCTCGTCTTAGTCTAGAGCAATTAAGGTATCTTAGTCACTTTGGGGTTGTTCCATCCAGTAAGGAACCACCCGATTCGGATAAGTTCCTTAGAAATAGACGAAACTTCATAAACAGCCTCTAGACACGGGGCCGTGTCCAGGTCAACACGCCCCCGTGTCCACCAAAAGATTCCTTTCTGACTTTTTGTCAGAATACGGACAAACTGTGTCAGGACCTCACCTGCACACGGGGCCGTGTCCAGCTGACACGGGGCCGTGTCCAGCATGCTGTCGTTTTCTATAAATGCAGCCAAGGATCCTGCACATTTGGACCACTCCAGGGACAGAGATTTGAGGGAATCTTCTCACATACCATCCTAGGTATTTTCTAAAAGAAGCTTCTCAACAACCTTCTTGTCCTTTCCCCTTTTGTCAATTACCTTCTCCTCCATTTCTTCTACCTCAACACCTCCATTAGAGCTTGAGGCTACCATGGTTCCAAGCTTTAATGTGAGGTTTGTTAGGTTTTTGTTCAAGGAATCTTGTTTAAAATAAGTTTTGCAACATTTTTTTAAGTTATTTCTGTTCAAAAACGCTTTAAAAATTGGAAAAATAATTTAAAACTCCGAGATTTCTTGTTCAAAAAATATGCAGAAAGGTGGACACGGGGCCGTGCTCACTGAGCATGGGGCCATGTCCGAGGGTACTGTTTCATTAAAATAAACTCTCTTCTGTTTATTTTCATAGAATGTCAAGCCAAAACAGTGGAACCACTTCTGCGCACTCCAGAAACAGTCGAAGGGAGAGAAGGTCCTCAATTGAAGCTACTTGCGTTCGCTACGTGATGGCATTACGAGAGGCTCTTGATGAGATGACACCGGTAGAGGAGGTCCTCATTGACCGTATAAATTATCTTACGGTGGGGTTGGAAAACAGTTTTAAAGAAATCAATCTCTTGCACCAGAGATTGAACATTCTTGTGACACCTCCCATGGAACCAATCCTCCCTCAAGAGGATTGGAACCTAGCACTTGGAGTCAACAATCCCATCGGATGGGACGACATTCCAGCGGAACCTCCTCTTGAAGATCTACAAGAAGTCCCGTTGGAGGTTGCACCCCTTCAACCCAATGCCAATGAGCCCGCCTTTCTTCTCCCTACGGAGATAGAGGAGTGGCTCGCCGACGTGTGAGGGACCCATGCCCGGAGAAAGAAGTTTTTCAAGCCGCATCCAACCGAGAGAATTATCTTTTCGGAAATTTTGCTAATAGAATAAACTTAGGCTAGAACTTCTTGATTTAGACTTCTTGTGTTTCTTTTGACCTATTTATCTAGAATTTTAACTTAATAGGACTATTATGTAATTCTCTCTATTTGAATGAATGATGATTCTAGTTAAATTGGTGTTTGGATGATGTTGTAATGGGTAAAATACACTCTGGATGGTGAAGGATACTGAGGGAAACTTGCACCAGCACCCCATGCACAAAAACAGGGTCATCCGACAAATTTTTCTTCATTACAGCAAGTTCAGCACGGGGCTGTGCTCACCCAACACGGCCCGTGCTCAACCATCTGCAGAAAATTGCCCAGTTCAGGTAACTGGACATGGGCCGTGCTCACCCAGCACGCCCCTGTGTCCAGGTTTCTGTTTCTTTATTTTATTTTCTGTTACTGGCGATCTGAACACGGGGTCGTGCCCGGACACCACGGGGCCGTGTCCAGACGCCCAGTAACATATTTTTTGCTTTTTCACACCTTTTTACACATTCAATCAACCTAAAAACTTATTTTTGGGACACATTGAGGACAATGTGTAATTTAAGTGGGGGGGGGGGGATGCTAAAACCTTGAATCTTGCAAGTCCTAAATACAAGCCTTACACAAAACTCTATTGGAACCGCTAATCACCCCAATTTTTTTCAAAACTTTTCAATTTTTTTTACTTGTCTAGGTTTAATTTGGGAATTTCAAGTTCTAAAAAGGTTATATTTTTACAAATTTACAACCGATAGCGTCGCGATAAAAAGAACCAACATAAGAAAATTATGAAACGGCATAACAAGTTTGATTAAAATTTGATTATATATACTTGATCACATAAAAACCCATTCCCACAAAAAGTGAGTTTTGAGCCTTTATTGAGCATACAAATACATATCTTTAAACTAATTGCTCATTTTTCGTTTCTTGTGTGAACAGCCGCTTGGTTCTTACGACTCTAGAACTTGCCACAACAATACATTCCCGGTCCTTACCAACTTAAACCCGAGTAAGTAAATGACGGAGGCATTAGGACTAACCCTTTTTATTTCTACACAATTATTTTTCTTTTTTACCACCTACCCAAAAACCCCCTAGTTAACCCTTTTGAGCCTAAACCTTTTCATTTCTTAACCCAAAACAAACACCATTTTACCCACCAAAACGTTTTTTATTTTTAACCCTTTGTTTTAGTAACAAGCTCGGTTTTTCTTATGACTTTCAAAAAAAAAAACAATGATGATGAAGCAAAAGAGAAATAAACAAACAAGTTTATCAAAATAACTTTATTTGAATAATGGCTTCATCAAAATAAAAATTGCAAAAATAAAAAAAGTCTTACGAAAACCGACGCTTTTTACACCTTTCGCCCTTTTACTAACCACTAACCCAACCACCTACCTTTAACCAAGCTTAACCCTTCACCCAAAAAGTCCTCTTGATATTTACAAAGGTGTATAGTTAAAAAGGAGGAGGATTGATTGCTTGACAAGCCTATGGTAGGAGTAAGTTCCATGCCGCTCTCGAGTGATTCACTAAAATACATCTTCGGCCGAGTGTAGAGTGATTCCCCGTGAGGTATGTGAACTTGTATATAAGTGGAATTTAAAAAAAGGCATGTTATGCCCTAATAAGTAATTTATCTTATGTAATGTTTCAAATAAATCATGACGAATAGGATTGTAAATAAATAAAAATAAAACTTAATAAAGAATCTTGGAAATCCCGACACTCTATGACAAGCCCAAAAAACCTTCTCTTCTACCCATTCAATTTGGGAGTGTAAATCCACATTATAAAGAGTTTTGCTTGAGGACAAGCAAAGATTCAAGTGTGGGGGTATTTGATGTGTGCAAAATGCAACATATAAATTACATCAATTGTGGCATAAAACTAACCCTTTTTTAGTACTAATGTTGGAAAAAGTGTGTTTTTGTCTTCCTTTTGTATTTTCAGGATTAAATGAGCTCAAATAGACAAAAGAAGCAAAAAGACAGCTAAATCTAACAAAAATACAAGAAAAGGGATAAACGTGGCATGCCCGACCTCCCGACAGCATCTTCCCAAGCAAAACAAGAAAACAGAAGGCTGAACACGCCCCGTGCCCAGTGAGCACGGGAGCGTGCCCAAGTTTCTGCAGAAAAGACAAAGCTGTAGAAGCTTCTACACCCACCACGGGGGCGTGCCCAGCGGAGACGGGGCCGTGGTCAACTCTAAGATTCACAGAATCTGGGGAAATCTTGATAGTACAGATACGCTTCTGCACACGGGGTCGTGCCCAGCGGACACGGGGGCGTGGTCAACTAATGCAGACAAACTGCAATTAATGAAGACAGAGAAGAAGGATGGACACGGGGCCGTGCCCAATGGACACGGGGCCATGCCCGAGCTGCTGTTCAGGCTATAAATAGGGGTGCTTGGCTCATTTGCAAACCATCCCTTGGCACACCACCTCTCTCACACTTCACCCACCACCATCACAACACCATCATCCATCGTCCATCATAGAGTGTGTGAGTCGTCTCGGGATCTAAGATTGATCGTAAGAGTTCTTGACAATCAAAGGCCATGTTTGCCTAAGTCTCTTACATCACTTGGTGAAGACAAGTGTCTAGTGTAATACTTTTTATTTTTAATCTTTTCGCACTTTTTATTTGGTTATGTATTAATGACTTTAATAACTAGTTTCTTATGTTAAAGGTGATTCTTCCTTATCGTTTGTCCGTGGTGTCTTGTCATTATTTTACTGTCTACATAAAATAAAAGATTTTCACCATTCATATCTCCACGGTTTATATGGAGATATGTTGGCTACCTGGTCGGGGGTTAAGGGAACGGTTTGGTAAGAGTCTTGCCTTGTTCAGTGCATAGATCCTGCAAGGACTTGGGTCAAATTTAGTAGGACCTCCTTCAATACCCACCGGTATTGGATGGCGGGGGTCCAAACTCTTTGATCCCCTCATATGTAAGCTACTATTAATACTTTAACCCGGCTACTTAGGACTGTATCCCTGCTGACTCAGACTACTTAGCCGAGGGTAACGTCACCTTCAAAAGAGGGGCCTACCATAATATGCATTAATAACTTAATTAATTATTTTTCAATAATCCGACCCTAGGATTGTATCCTTGCTGACTCAAACTACTGGGTTGAGGGTAACGTCACCTTCAAAAGAGGGGCCTACTACAATAACTAAGAAAATCTCTTTAAAAGTGCAAAAGTGCGGAAATAATCAAAGGTTACACTAAACACGAGTCAGAGCCAAGTGATTCAACTTGTCTATCTGTTTTTATTTTTATTTTACTTTTCATCATTTTAGTTAGTTTTATTTTTCTTAGTTTAAAACATTTTTCTAACTTTTGATTTGATTAGACGTTGAGGATAAACCGGTACTAAAAGCTCTTGTGTCCTTGGACGACCTCGGTATCTTACCAACACTATACTACGCTAACGATTGGTGCACTTGCCCATATGTGTGTTTAGTGTTAGTAAATATCGTGTTTTATAAATTTAAAACTTGACTAAAAAGTGTAAAAGGGCTTAAAATATACATTAAAAACCTATCACACTACACACGCATCACACTACAACCAAAGACTCGTAAGTGTTCGAGACTTACCTGTCACACCCCCAAAATCCACAAGCGGAGTATCACCGCATGGAGGCGTGAGTGACCAGGATCAAGCCACCAATCATATTTAACAACATAATTAAGTAATTAAAACCAACCACAATATAATTGGTGTCCAAAAGAAAGTAACCAACTTTAAGTTAACAGCGGAAGCATAAACGTAAAAGCCCCAACATAAGTAATAAGTTCAAAAGTGTAAATGTTTAACATGGCACACACTGTCCATGTCCCACAACGATCACGCCTCCTCGTGCAAGCTCCATAAATACATAACGTCCTGCAAGGCATGTAACAACGAGTCAACAACAAAGTTGAGCGAGTTCACAGTTGGTTGTTTAGTTTTTCAAGTTTGTTTTGAAAACCATGAGTTGTTTCGTAAACCACGAGTTAAGCAGTATCTTTGTTTTCCAAACAATATCCATAATCAGTGGGGGCTTCCCTATGTGAACCACTAGACCGTTACCATATCGACAGCTGACGAACATAAGTTGTGCCCTACGTCAATGTCTATCATCATTGACTAAGTGCCCAGATCCATTAGTACACGCCTGTCCTACCGGCACGGTGTGAGGCTTGTCAACCCTAATAGCGCTATTAACTAATGACCCGCTCGCCATTGGCCCGGTGATTAAGTCGATATAAAAATGAGGGACTTCATGATAGAGTTTTGTCTAGTAAGTTTTAAGGTTGTTGTCCTACCCAAGGAGGACGAACGTACGTATTCTACCCAAGGAGAATATGCAGGATTAATATTGGCATCCTACCCATGGAGGATGGCGGTACATATCCTACCCAATGAGGATATGTAGGTTCCGTTTTAATTCTTTAACCCATTCCCAACCACCGGGAATCCCATGCCTTAGAAAGTGTGTGAACTCACCTTGGTTTGCTCGGCAGATAAACAAAAGGTTACTTGAGCTATAAGTGGTCAACCACGTCATAACATGGTTACCATACAAGTCAGGTATAGGTTCAAGTAGTGCATGTAAGTTTACACATTACTAACAGGTTACTAGCACATAACGATCATGGCATACACAAAGAACACGTTAAACGATAACTGTTTAGTATACACATGAAGCCCAAACATTTCTCGGCCCAATAACATATATGAAGTCCAACTACTGTGTGTGGCCCAAGACTTGTGCGATCGACACGGGCTTGTGCGATCCACATGTCTTGTGCGATCATGCATAATTATTGTGTACTAGGAGCTTAAATAGTTGCACCAATCTTGTGCGACTGTCTTGTGCGATCAATCCCTTGTGCGATTTAAGAGCTTGTACGCTCGGCTCTTGAGCGATTAAGGGACTTGTGCGATCAGTTACATGTTTCCTAAAATTATGCGATCAATTACCTTGTTTCCATTTATTTTGCAAGACTAATTCTAACAGTTTCCAACCATTACATTGATCGATCAAATCAAGGGTTTTAATTCATTCTTTTGAACACTAAATATCACTTAATCATGCATACATCAGATCAAACGATTAAACTTTCTTAGATTCATATGAACATCTATAATGATTAAATCATGTATATCCACTAATCATACATCAACCGATTTGCAAACAATCAAAACAACCTATCCTGCGGCTCTATTTAATTAAGTATTATCACAACACCAAGATCATATCAAACATCACACTAATCTTGCACATATTCATAAATTGAAACCCTATTTCCAAATCAACCATCAAGACTTCAATCGATAATACGACTAGCATTTAACCCTAGTTTTCTTATGAGATCATAGCAACTACAACATGATTAACCTACAATCAAACAATGATGAAATACTAACCGATGGAAGGGTAGGGCAGGATTGTTTCGAACAAGAAGATCTTCGAGTGGGGGGGGGGCTGTCGTCGGGTTCCAAAAGAATGAGAAGAGCTTAGGGTTGATAAACTTTGTATGCTAGATAGTTATGGGGTTTATATATTGACATCCCTTAGTGTCATACGAAAACAATAGGGGCAGGCCCATCATGGGCTGCCCGTTGGGTCTTGGATTCGGATCACAAGTTAGGCCGAGAAGAAAGAATGTGAAATCGAGGTATGTGGCCCAAAAAGGAATTGTGCGATCGAGCATATGTTGTGCGATTTCATTATATACACATACATTACACATTATAATATAAACATAACACATACATTTAAAACCATGGTATCACACAATCACATATTGTCCAAACAAGTTACATCAAAGCATCACGATAGGCTCTAAATTACGAGTTGTCACATCATCCCCAAGTTGAAAGAAATTTCGTCCCGAAATTTAACACGTACTCACTGAGGAAGCTAGACGAATCGCAGCTGATCGTCGATAGTGAGCTCCTTAAGAGGAACTATGAGGGTCTCATCCGACAGACACTTCTTTAGATTTGACACGTGGAAAACGTTGTGAACTCCCCTGAGTTCTGCTGGTAGGTTCAGTTTGTAGGCCACCTTGCCTATTTTCTCAATGATTTCGAAAGGTCCAACGTATCGCGGGTTGAGTTTGCCTCGTTTGCCAAAACGAACAACATCTTTCCAAGGTGAGACTTTGAGTAGCACTCGATCCCCAACCTGGAACTCGAGTGGTTTCCTGCGCTTATCAGTGTAGCTTTTCTGACGGTCACGAGCCGCCGCCATTCGTTGTCGAATCTGAGCAATCTGCTCAGTTGTGTCCACCACAAGTTCTGGGCCAGTGATTTGGCTGTTACCAACTTCTGCCCAGCAAAGTGGTGATCGGAATTTACGTCCGTACAATGCCTCAAACGGAGCGGCCTAGATGCTGCTGTGGTAGCTGTTATTATACGAAAACTCCACCAAAGGGAGGTGTCTTTCCCAACCATTGCCAAAATCAATTACACATGCTCGAAGCATGTCTTCAAGGGTTTGGATGGTGCGCTCAGACTGCCCATCCGTCTGTGGATGATAAGCGGTGCTCATGTCTAGACGTGAGCCAAAGGATTTGTGCATCGCTTGCCACAAATCAGAGGTAAAACGCGCGTTACGATCAGAGATAATGGAGGTTGGCACCCCGTGCCTCGAAACCACTTCCTTTAAGTACACGTCTGCTAGAGTGGAGAACTTATCCGTTTCCTTGATAGCCAGGAAATGTGCAGACTTTGTCAATCGATCCACTATCACCCAAATGGTATCATTTCCCCGTTGAGATCTAGGCAGGCCAGTAACGAAATCCATGGAAATTTGCTTCCATTTCCATGTCGGGATCTCTGGTTGTTGGAGCATGCCTGATGGTTTCTGATATTCGATCTTGACTCTCGCACAAGTCAAACATTTACTGATGTAGGTTGCTATGTTGGCTTTCATGCTAGGCCACCAGTATGTAGTCTTTAGGTCGTGGTACATCTTATCCGAACCAGGATGTACTGAGTAACGAGACTTGTGCGCTTCATCCATCACAAGCTCGCGTAAGTTTCCATAAAGTGGGACCCAAATACGCCCTGTTACGTAGTAGGCGCCGTCTTCCTTTTGTTCTAATCGTTTCCTCGATCCTCGTAGAGACTCGGCCCGGATATTCTCTGCTTTCAATGCTTCAACCTGAGCATCTCGTATCTGAGTAGGAAGACTAGATTGGATGGTAAGTTGTAACGCTCGCACGCGCTTAGGTGTAGTATCCTTTCGACTGAGGGCGTCGGCCAAAACATTGGCTTTGCCCGGATGGTACTTGATCGCGCATTCGTAATCATTCAAGAGCTCGACCCATCGACGTTGTCGCATGTTTAACTCCTTTTGCTTGAAGATATGCTCGAGACTCCTGTGATCGGTGTAAATGGTGCACTTGGTACCGTACAGGTAATGTATCCATATCTTAAGAGCAAAAACCACTGCTCCCAACTCCAAGTCGTGCGTAGTGTAGTTCCTTTCGTGAACTTTAAGTTGGCGTGATGCGTAAGCAATGACCTTGTCACGTTGCATCAACACGCAACCAAGTCCTTGGATGGACGCGTCGCAATAAACCACGAAATCGTCTGTGCCTTTAGGCAATGAGAGGATAGGTGTGCTACAAAGTTTTTCCTTTAGTTGCTGAAATGAAGATTCCTGTGCATCACCCCAACGGTAGGTGACACTCTTCTGAGTAAGAACAATTAGGGGTTGTGCAATCTTGGAAAAATCCTTGATAAATCTTCTGTAGTAACCCGCCAAACCCAAGAATTGGTGGATTTCCGTTGGTGTACGGGGCGCAGGCCAGTTCTTGATCGAGTCAACCTTGGATGGATCAACATGAATCCCATCCTTGTTTACCATGTGGCCTAGGAAATGGACTTCACGAAGCCAAAAGTCGCATTTCGAAAACATAGCATACAGCTGCTCTGCTCGAAGAAGTTCCAAAATAAGTCGCAGATGTTGCTCATGTTCCTCCTGACTCTTAGAATAGATTAGGATGTCATCGATGAAAACAATGACAAACTTATCCAGGTAAGGTTTGCATACTCGGTTCTGTTGGATTCTGTATGCCCAAGACACATATTAGATTGATGTGGCTAGTACGTAATGATCCAAGTCGAGTCATACCCAAATACAAGCTAGACAAACACTTATAATATTTATTTATGATGTGATCAAACAAATAAATATTAACACTTACAATATTTAGAAATTGGTTTTCTAAATAATTACACTTAAGAAACTAATAAATTATATGGATAATTTATTTTGAGAGAATAACTTATTTTGTTATTTAATGGGTTAAATAACATAATAAAACTAATATAAGTCTTATAACATGTGATGTTATAATTTTATAAAAGTTATAAAATTATACAAGACTTAAATTTTATAAAAGAAATTTTTTTTTATAAAAATGCCCATGTGGGCCGCCCCCTAGTGGTCTTCCCAAGACCTTTGTGGTCCAATCACAATACATGTAATTTGCATGTGTAAGATGGGTCTTGATTGGGTGGTCTTCCCAAGAGCATTTTGGTCCAATAAGCCTTCATGTATTTGCATGTGTAAGAAGGGTGTTGATTGGCCAAAAGGGAGGTGATCTTCTCTCATGTTTTATAAATATTTAGATGAAGTAGATGAACTTGGATGACTAGAGAAATTGCTCTCTAATTTTCGGTCATCATAAGGATTTCTCAAGTGTTCGGTTTTTTATCTTTAGTGTTAAAAATCCTAACTAAACTCGTGGTGTTTGTTGGAAGCTTGGGGTATACAAGCTTGAGGTCTTCTACTCTTGAAGGCAACTGTTCAAGAAGTATCATCCTTTTCATCATCCTATTACTCCAAGAATGT
Source organism: Helianthus tuberosus (assembly GCA_030545235.1). Lineage (NCBI taxonomy): Eukaryota > Viridiplantae > Streptophyta > Magnoliopsida > Asterales > Asteraceae > Helianthus > Helianthus tuberosus. The sequence goes on along the minus strand of CM060412.1, from coordinate 11,111,897 downwards.
AGTATTCTAAATATCCTATGGTTGTGTTTGATAGTATGCACGTTCATATATGGATCCGGGTTTTGGGATTTTGCTTATAAATGAAATTTATATCTTAAAAATAACATGTTTTAAATATTATTTCCGCTGCGTTTTTTATTTCATATGGATGAAATTGCTATGATAAACATGTCAAAATCCCTTCAGGTTCATGAGATCCATGAAGACCGCAGGTGCATTCGTCAATCCGAAAGGCATAACCAGAAACTCGTAATGTCCATAATGAGTTCTGAATGCTGTTTTAGAGATATCCTCGTCTCGGACTCTCAGTTGATGGTAGCCTGACCTCAGGTCGATCTTGGAGTAGAAACTCGACCCTTGCAACTGGCCGAATAAGTCATCAATGCGTGGGAGAGGATAACGATTCTTCACGGTCACCTTGTTGAGTTCACGATAGTCTATACACATTCGGAAGGTACCGTCCTTCTTTTTCACAAATAGGACTGGAGCTCCCCAGGGTGAAGAGCTAGGACGAATGAAACCCTTGTCCAAAAGCTCTTGTAGTTGCGTAGATAGCTCTTCTAGTTCTTATGGGGCTAAGCGATAAGGTGCACGAGCTATTGGTGCTGCTCCAGGAGCCAGCTCGATTTGAAACTCGACCTGACGATGAGGCGGAAGACCAGGTAGTTCCTCAGGAAATACCTCAGGATAGTCGCGTACAGTAGGAATATCTTCTATCTTCTTCTCCTTCGTCGAGGTATTAGTAACGAGAGAGCCAGAATAACAGTGTGCCCCTTTCGCAAACACTTCTGGGCCTTAAGGAAAGAGATGATGCCCACAACAGCACCACTCTTGTCGCCATGAATCATGATGTTGGTGCATTTAGTGTCTGTTAACTTTGTCTTAATCGAGTCTTATGTCTAGAAAGGATAAACGAGCACACAACAGAGTTGAAATTAGGGTTTGTTTATGTTTTTATGTGTTATTTCGCTTGAAAGTGACACAGATCAGTTCAAGCAAAATCAACAAATGTTATTTCGCTTGAAATGGTATGTGTCATGTTCAAGCGAACTCAGGTTTAGTATAAATAGGTGTGTGCTGATCTCATTTGGAGCGGAATTATATCATATGTTCTGAGTCGAGGTGCTGTCCAATTGTCATCAGAATTGTAAAAAGCTCAGGAAATCAATAATAGATAATGATTGAAAAGGAACAAGCTGTGTTGACATCATTTACATTGATTCTGCCTTTGTATTTGATGATGAACTACTTAACTTGACTGTTTAGGGTCACACGACGATCCAACAAGTGGTATCAGAGCTCAGGACGAGGAGTTCATACCAATTCAGCTTTATTTTACCGGATTCTCTCACTTCTACTCATTCTTTTCTGATTTGAACAAAATTTTACGGTCAAAATGGATTAAAATTCACATATATCACGTAAAACATAGTGTTAACTAATCCTTGAAAGTTTTGGACCTTAATTTGAACAAAATCTGATAAAAACTACTTATTCCGCTTGAAAAGTGTTCGGACATAAATGACATCATCGTGATTTCGCTTGAACTTGCACGTGTGTTTTCAAACGGAATAACCAAAATAGCTTATTTCGCTTGAAAGTATTTGTCTGATTTCGCTTGAAATCAGATTTTGTTTGAACATTCAAGCGAAATAAGTGATTTCGCTTCAAAGTTGTTGATTCCGCTTGAACAGTAATTTCGCGTGAAAGTTAATTCTGCTTGAAAAAGCTATTTCGCTTGAAAAGCTGATTCCGCTTTAAACTGGTTTTTTCAAAATTCCAAAAGTTTTTCTAAGTGTTTGTTGATCATTTCAGGTACTTGAAAATGGATGATCTGTTCATGAATCCATTCTGTGATACGTTTTCTTATACGGGTGGTTTGGGAGATAATACAACGACAAATACGAATGAATCTACACCGACATCGAGTGCAAAGAAGAGTCTTTCAGATGCGATGAGTGTAGAGAGTGCTTACGGGACTTACAAAAAACCTCCTAAACTAATGGCGATCGAAGATTACAACCGGTGGGCTACAAGATTTGAGGAATGGCTTAAGGCGTTTGCTTATTCCAGTTGGAGAAGTTTGAAAAATGGATTTGATATGGGGAGAGATGATTATGAGAACTTAGAGGAAAATCAGATTGAAAGATACGTTGCTGAACAGAAGTGTATTGCTCTACTTCATCAATCTGTACGAGATGATATTATCGCACTGATCGAGTACAAAGATTCGAGAGACCTTTGGGAAAAATTAAAAATAAAATGTATTGGTAGTGCTGAAATAGTTAAGAACAAAAAGAAACTGTTACGAAAAGAGTTTGATTTGTTTGGTTGTTTAAAGAACGAGCCTGTCTCCAAGATGATTGAGAGATTTGGGCATCCGAAGATGGAGCTTGCTAGACATGAAATCGTTTACACTCAAGAAGAACTGGTAGACAAATTGTTTGATGCATTACCGAATGAGCAAGACTGGCAGTATTTTGCATTGATGTTGAAAAATACGATAAAGCCGGCTGATTTGAAAGTTGATCTGCTTATAGAAAGACTGGAAAGCCACGAGTTGGAGATTAAGAAATCTAGCAAAGTCAACAACTCATCTTATCAGCAGAATGTGGAGCTGTATTACAGAGGAAATCTACCAAAGACTGGTTCTCCAAGAACAACATTTTCTGCAGAGAGCTCAAACTTTGTGAACCAAGAAAGTCCTCACAGTGGTTTTCACAGTGGATCATCATCAACAGATCAAAATCAATCTGCACCGAAGAATCTATTTCAATGTAACATCGCTGTAGATCTGAAGAATGGTCAGAATTTTAGCGAAGAATCTGCCAAACAACAGATGGTGTTCTTAGCCTCTGTGTTAGAATCGTACGAAAGTCTCGTTGCAGGAAAGATAGGCAACATCAACCTAACAAAAGAAGATTACGATCAAATCGATCCTGAGGAGATGGAATTGATCGATATAAGGTGGTGTATGGCAAGTGCAGTGAGAAGAGCGCATCGATTTACGAAAATCACGGGAAGACATTCAATTGGCGGACCTTCCACCAAACTTGGCTTTGACAAGTCAAAGGTCACTTGTTTCAGGTGTAAACAGAAAGGTCACTTTAAACGTGAATGTAGAAACGCACCTGCTGATGATACTGCTAATCCGTTCAGAGAAGATTACTACAAGAGAGCAATTTATCATCAGAACAAGGCTGAACCTCCCAGATTGAAACAACTTGAAGATAATCCTACAGAAAATTCAAGAGCTCTAGCTGTTATTCACGATGACGAAGGATTTGATTGGAGTGATGTTTTGCCTGAGGAAGACGCAGTTGGTTATGCGTTCACAGCAGCAAAGATTGTTCCATTTAAAGATAAGAGAACTGAAGAAGTGAAGTATGTAAACAGGAAGGAAATAGCTCGATACGTGAAAGCCAAAATTTATCGTACCTGGATGGAAGCAAAAAAGGCAAGGCGATGGGATCCTGATAGAGAATGTTATCTTGATCCTAATGGTAACATAGCTGTGGATCCAGATACTGTTGATCTTGAAGTTCTCACCAAACAAGTTACTGATGAAGAAGAAGCCAGACAGAGAGAATGGTGGGGAGGAGGAGAAGCTATTGAGAATGAAAAAGAAAAAGAGACAGCAAAAGAACTGCAGCCAAAGAAGATCGATGATGGAATTATTGATACATCACAGGATTTCACCGCTGAAAACCTAACAAAGATGGCTGACAAAGTTCTAGCTGCAAAAGAACTAGAGGTAGTTTCTAGTTCTGGAACTGATTCCAAAAACAAGGTCAGTCAAAACGATACACATGAGTCAGGTAAGAATGCTAAATCTGAGAACAACTGCAAAAATTGCATGAAAGAGTGCAAAGTTTGTAGTACAGTTGCTTACCTTAGTGGTAAGAAGGTTGAAGAACTGACTGGTAGAGTCAGAAGTGTTGAAGATCAGATCTTAAACCGTGATAAGTTGTTAAAAGCTTCAAACGACAAATTAAAAGAATTAACTAAGAAAATTGAAAACGATAAAAATGACGTAGAAAGAATTAGGAAAGAAAATGAAAAATTGATTCTTGAAAATCATCAAATCTTAGAAAATTTTGAGAAGCTTAAACGAACGGTTAAAGATTCTGATGAAAGAAATGGTAAGACGGACAAAGAAAATCTTCAACTGACCGGTGTTCTTAGAGTGAAAGAAGAGTTAATCAATCAGCAACTGGATGAAATTGCTAAGTTGAAACTTCAATTCCAAGAAGCTAAAATTGAAAATGAATGCATCCAGTTGAAATTAACCAGTTACAACTCCGCAAGCTTTGTTTTACAACACATTGTTCCCAAACCCATCGAGAAAAACAAAGCAGGCAAAGATGTTTACTCGGATGGAGCTGGGGTTGGGTTTCATCAGGTTCCACCACCAGTTTTAGACAATTATTCAAAGAAAAAGTCCGGGTTGGTTAATGAGGATGAGGATGTTAATGAGATAAAACTTCCAGAGTGAATTGATGTTACATTTTCTTCATCATCATTTGAAGATAGTGTTCAGTCTAAGATTGTTAAAAGCACAGCTGAAAATGTCTTGAAGTCTGATAGTGATTCAGCTGAAGATGATGAGTGTTTTCTGAACAAATATATTCCGAAATCAAAGTCCAAAAACAACTTAAATGATGAACCTGCTGTTGTGATGTATAAGATGGCGGGATCGGATAAGTTGTATTCGGACTCTGAATTTCCTTTGGAGAATGTTAATGTTTCCAAATTGAAAAATGTGTTCAAATTGATTGAAATTAATCTATCTGAAGTAAAGAGCTTGAATCAGACAAAAAGGCAAATGAATTTTGAAAAAGATAAAGCTTACTATAAGAAGCCTGTTGTTCCACCGCGTTTTTATAACAATAATCGAAACAGATGGTCGGGTGGTTATCAGGGTGGTAAGAATTATCAGAAAAAGAATGTTCATAACAGAAGGTTTGCTGAGAAGAAAGTGTTTGTGTCGAGTTCAAGTTCACTTTCTGATGAGGAATCTAAAATCTTTTCAAAATCAAACGAAGAGTTCTTTGCGAAAAAGACATCACAAACTCAGTCTGAAGGCACAAGTCGAGTAGTTGACACTCGAACATGCTTCAAATGCAATCAAGTTGGACATAACTTGAAACCTAAGACTGAAGTTGTGATGAATTCAAAGAAGAAAGGTGATGTGAAGGGAAAAGCTCCAATGTTTGTTGAGCAAAAAGTTTTGAAAAATGTTAACACAAAAATCAAAACTGAATTAATAAAGAATGTGGTAACTAAAAATGACAAATTTTACAAAAGAGTTGCTTCATCTCAACAAACATGGAAGCCAAAAACAGTGGTAAAGGAATCAAGTTCTTCAAAACCAAAGGTGTCTGAGACAGCAAAATCATTGTCTTCAAACAAGAAGATGTATGTACCTTTGGATTACTATGAGAAACTTGAGAAGAAAGATGTACCAAAGAATGACCAATCATCGAGTCAACCTCAAAATGATAAATTTTTCTTATACAAAAAGGTTGAGATTGGGTCAGAGGAAAGCTTAAAGATGAATGATAAGAATTTTCCACCACTTTATACTGCTAAAACTCAACTAAATGTCAAGTTACCCGAGTCAAAAGAGGCTTGGGTAGCATCAAAATCTAACTAAGTTTGCATGATATGTGTAGGAGCTTCCAAGATCCGTTTCACGTTGGATTATGGATAGTGGAGCTTCTCGGCACATGACGGGGAAGAAGACCCTACTGTATGATGTTAGAGGGTTCAATGGAGGTTATGTTGGATTCGCAGGAAACCAAGGTGGTAGAATAATTGGTGAAGGAACGTTATCCAATGGGATTGTTACGTTTGAAAGAGTGAATTACATTGCTGAGCTTGAGAATAATCTTCTGAGCATCTCGCAGATCTGTGACAGGATGTATACCACTCATTTTACTGACAAAGAATGTTTGATCTTGAAACCAGGATTTGTTATCCCTGAAGAATGGATTATCATGAGAGCGCCCAGAGTCAACGATCTGTATGTATTAGACATGAGTGTAGCAACTACTACAACGGGTCAGGCTCATTGTTCTGTGTCAAGAGCAACGGAAAAAGAGTCAAAGTTATGGCATCGAAAGATGGGCCATATTCACTTATGAAAAATGAATCACCTGGTGCATAATGACTTAGTTACTGGTGTTAATGTGAAAGGTTTTCATCTGGAAGGGGAGTGCATTAGCTGCATCAAAGGCAAGCAAAAGAAGAAATCACATCCTCAAAAGAAAGTCAATTCAGTTTCAAGACCGTTAGAGAGAATTCATATGGATCTTTTTGGTCCAGTGAACGTCAAAAGTATAACTGGGGATCTTTATTGTCTCGTAGTAACTGATGACTATTCCAGATTTTCATGGGTATCATTTTTGAAGACAAAGGATGAGACGTTTGAAAGTTTGATGGCGTTGTTCAGAAAAATTGAAAACTTGTACCAAAGGCGTATCAGAAGAATAAGAAGTGATAACGGTACTGAGTTTAAGAACAACAATATGGAAGAGTATTGTGATGAGAGAGGTATATTGCATGAATTTAGTGCTCCTTACACTCCACAGCAGAATGGAGTAGCTGAAAGAAAGAACAGGACGCTAATCGAAACGGCCAGGACGATGCTTGCTGATTCCAAACTACCTGTAAACTTTTGGGCAGAAGCAGTATCAGCCGCATGCTATACGCTCAATCGGGTTCTCACAGTAAAGAAATTCAACAAGACATGTTTTGAGTTGATCAATAACCGCAAACCAAATCTGAAGTATCTTGAACCGTTTGGGTCTCCCTACACAGTTCTAGAGCCTTTTGGTAAATTTGGTGCAAAGAGCATTGAAGCAATTTTTGTGGGTTACTCAAGTCCATTAAAGCATGTTTTTGTTCCAAGCTTGAAGCGGATTATTGAAGCACACAATGTTGAATGCCAAGGTCACACAATGCCACCACATAATCCAGGCGACTCATGGCGTTTTCACTATGACACTTTGTGGGATTCGTTTGACATGAAAGAAGAAGAAGAACAAGATTTCTTTGATGAGTTGGATATTTTGAGAGAGTATGAAGAATCTCAAGAAAGGTTTCCAGCTGAGTATTCAAGTCGACCACGACAAACTTCAAATGATGATGAAGCAGGTCCAAGCAATGCTGGAGAACATGATGATATTCAACAAAATGAAGTTGCTCATGATAATCAGACGGCAGTCAATGATAATCAAGAATCTGATAGTATGCCAGTATTCGATCATGGTGATTCAGATTCTGAGGGGGAGCAAATTCAGATTTCAAGTCAAACAAATCTAGTCAGTGAACAAGGTGCAAATCAGAATGTTACTAATCTGGAAGGCGAAGTAGATGTTCCAGGCGAAGTGATGCCAAGAACTCTTTCATACCATCCAGAAGAGCTAATCATTGGAGAATTACAATCAGGCGTTCGCACTAGACGACAAATTGACCAAGGCCTTACTTGTTTTTATTCAATAGTTGCTCCTTTACAAACTGAGTTTTCACTAAGTTGTTTTATTTCGCAGATCGAACCGCGAACATATAAAGAGGCGCTTACTGAAGATTCTTGGGTCAATGCGATGCAAGAGGAGCTGAGTCAGTTTGAGAAGTTGGGAGTGTAGAAATTAGTAGACTTGCCTGATGGACAAAGGAAGATAAACACCAAGTGGGTGTTCAAGTGCAAGAGAGATGATCGAGGGATTATTATTCGTAACAAAGCTCGACTCGTAGTTCAGGGTTTCAGTCAGCAGGAGGGGATAGATTTCACTGAAGTGTATGCTCATGTGGCTCGACTAGAAGCAATCAGAATCTTTCTAGCATTTGCATCTTGGAAAAATTTCAAAGTATATCAGTTAGATGTTAAATCGGCGTTTCTCTATGGGAAGGTAAAAGAGGAGGTATATGTCGGACAGCCACCGGGCTTCACCGATCCAATCCACAAAGACAAGGTTTACTTGCTAGACAAAGCGCTGTATGGTTTACACCAGGCCCCGAGAGCTTGGTACGAGACATTATCTCAACACCTACTAGCCAACAGCTTTATTCGTGGAAAAGTGGATGCCACTCTCTTCACCAAAGAGGTCGACGGACATCTTCTGATAGTTCAAATATATGTGGACGACATAATATTTGGGTCTACAAATGAAAATTTATGCAAAGATTTTGAACAAGTTATGAAGCAGAAATTCGAAATGTCATCGATGGGTGAGATGAAATTCTTCTTGGGACTTCAGGTTGATCAACTGCCTAAGGGAATTTTAATACATCAGACGAAGTATGTTCATGATATCTTAGAGAAATTTGGGATGTCAAGTTCTACTCCAGCTTCCACCCCATTAGCGACGAATCATGGGATAAACCCTGATCTCACCGGAGAGAAGGTAGATGAAACGATGTATCGTTCCATGATTGGATCGTTGATGTATTTGACAGCTTCAAGACCCGATGTCATGTATCCATCCTGCCTCGCAGCAAGATTTCAATCTAACCCGAGAGCTTCGCACATGGTGATTGTGAAAAGGATATTACGCTACCTGAAAGGAACTCCATCATTGGGGTTGTGGTATCCAAGAGAAGGCGATTTCATGCTCGAAGGGTATTCCGATTCCGATTTCGGATGCTGTAATGTTAACGCTAAATCAACAACAGCGGGGTGCCAGTTTTTCGGACAAAGATTGGTCACCTGGCAATGCAAGAAGCAGACCTCTGTGGCTTTATCCACATCTGAAGTGGAGTATGTATCTGCTAGCAGTTGCTGCTCTCAGATCTTGTGGATCCAGCAACAGATGCGTGACTATGGTTTGCAATTTCTTAACACCCCTATCTTTGTTGATAATGAGGCAGCGATTAACATTACTAAAAATCCAGTACATCAAGCTAAAACGAAACATATTGAAATTCGACATCACTTCATCCGAGATTGTTTCGAGAAGAAGTTGATTCGAATTGAGAAAATCCACACTTACGAACAGAAAGCTGATTTACATACCAAAGCTTTTGATAAAACACGTTTTAAATATCTTTTAAAACTAAATGGTATGAAGCTTTTATCGGTGTCGGATGGAATTATTGGCGTTGATGAAGGTACTATTGTAGATGACAATGAGAAACAATCTGCAATGGTTTGTCGATTTTTTACTTGTTTTGGTATTTAGGGGGAGTATTATATTTTTAGAAAATACAAAAACAGTAAAAATTTCAAAAATCCAAAAACATGATAAAATTTTCAAAATCTAAAAACAATAGAAAACTGAAAAAGAGTTTGTGTAAAAAGGGAAAATGATAGTACATCGGCTTGACAGTTACAGTATGCTAAAGATTTGTATAGTATAAAGCGTTAAACAGTCTCGCTGATGATGTGCCGATAGGTTTTTACACATTTATTAGATTTGTTCAGGATATAAACATAAATATTCAAACTTGCTTATTTTGTGGGGAACACTACTTGGATATATAGGTAACCCCTGAAACCTCGTTTGAAAAATCCCTCTTTCTGAAATACTAGGTCTTTATACTCAGTGATATCTGGGGTATTATTCCGGGACTTCTGATAATGCGGAAGCAATGGCCTAGTCCCCGTATAATACTTTACCGCTTGCTTGAAACATAGCATCTCCCTCAACATAAAAAATGATGAAACATTGAAAAATGCTAATCATGTGCTGTTGAAGAAAAGATCCTCTAAAGGGGACACACCTAAAGTCAAACCGTCATCTCTCTGCTGAACGGAAGTTCTGACCTGAGCTCTCACGGTTTCGCATCTAACCCCTTACAGATATCATCTGTGGTATACTCACCTGTAAGACTGAATATTGGGATTTGGATACGGGAGTATATTCAAGATGTGGGACACATGAATGAGGTTAAGTTCTTAATTCACCTAAATCGTATCCTGAATAGGTTGAAAATTGTGTGAGAATTTAAATGGATCAGTATATCGACAATCTAAGTGAATTGTTTAATTCTGAGTATGAAATTAAAGCTTAACGGTACTTGTGACTTGTCGAATAGCTGATATGATTCCCTAACACGCTTAATCAAAAATATTGTTTGTAAATAGTTTACTTTCATTGCATTCTATTTTCTGTATTTCATTTCTAGGTTAGAAACTTTATTGAAAAATTCAAAAAGATTTTACATTTCTGCTTTATTTTCCGACAAACCAAAGTAGAAAGTTGATTGTCAGATTCTCAAAGTTGAAGCAGATGCAGAAAGATTCTACCTGGAAGATGAGTTTGGAGCTAATCATACCAAAACCAGTTTGTCAAATTCAAGTTCATTAATTTGAAAATTGTAATTTTCAGAAAATGTTTAATCAAAAGTCAGTTTGGATTTATCTCAGATCAACCAAGGTCATTAAGTTGGACTTGGTAGATAAGTTGAGTAATCAGGGCCATTAACTTGGACCTGAATACTTAAGTGATTTACTAAAACTGATAATTGATGAGAATTGTTGATTGAAAGTGAATAGATTGTAATGTTATATGTTTGAGAAACAGGTTATAGGTTGTGAAAGATCTCCATGGCAAAGAAAATGTCAAAGATTGAACCAGAATTCAAGTCCCAGCTTATCGAGAGGGGGAGTTTTCGAAAGGGGGAGCTAAAGATTCTGGATCAACATTTAAAGGAGAGATTGAAGAATAGAGTTTGAAGATTAAAGAGTTGAAGGAGCTTTACAATGTCAAAACAATTTGGATAGAAGTTGATAGTCAAAGACTGAAGACTCTACGCCGAAGACTTCGTCAACATCCAAGGGGGAGTCTGTTGGTGCATTTAGTGTCTGTTAACTTTGTCTTAATCGAGTCTTATGTCTAGAAAGGATAAACGAGCACACAACAGAGTTGAAATTAGGGTTTGTTTATGTTTTTATGTGTTATTTCGCTTGAAAGTGACACAGATCAGTTCAAACGAAATCAACAAATGTTATTTCGCTTGAAATGGTATGTGTCATGTTCAAGCGAAATCAGGTTTAGTATAAATAGGTGTGTGCTGATCTCATTTGGAGCGGAATTAGATCATATGTTCTGTGTCGAGGTGCTGTCCAATTGTCATCAGAATTGTAAAAAGCTCAGGAAATCAATAATAGATAAAGATTGAAAAGGAACAAGCTATGTTGACATCATTTACATTGATTCCGCCTTTGTATTTGATGATGAACTACTCAACTTGACTGTTTAGGGTCACACGACGATCCAACACATGAGAGGTTCTTCACCAGAACGAGGAATACGGACGATTTTCTCCTTGCAAATAATCTTCGCTTGATGTTGAGATAGCCAATCCATCCCAATAACGACGTCGAAACTACCAAGAACGATAGGAATAAGATCGATAGAGAAGGTCTGACCAGCTAAGACGAGATTACAACCCTTAACTATGTGTGTGGCCTCGAGACTTTTACCGTTTGCTAGCTCTACCATGTGCTTGGTGTTCAAAAGTGTTGGAGTGCGCTTAAGCATTTGACTAACTTTTAAGGACACATAACTAGTATCGGCACCCGAATCAAATAAAACAGTAACAAAGAAGTCATCCAGAAGAAACTTACCCATCACAACGTTGGGATCGTTCCTTGCATTACCCTGACCAATCACGAATGCACGCCCCCTGGCACCATTGTCGTTGTTGTTACCCCCATTATTGTTCCCATTCCCCTGATTATTGTTGTTGTTCTGATTCTGGTTCAATTGGGGGCAGTTCCTCTTGAAGTGACCTTCAGCACCACACTGATAGCATCCCCTGTTACCCTGCTGTTGCTGCTGCTGATTCTGTGGAGCTGGTGGCTGCTGCTGACGATTCTGATTTGCAGGTCGTGAGCTCCTGTAATCCTTGGCTTCATGACCAATCTTGTTACACCTATGACAACGACCCTTATTGCACGGCCCACTATGATGCATGTTGCATCGGTTGCACTTGGGGTGGTTTCCTCTATATCCACCCTGTCCCTGACTACCAGAAGATTATTGACCAGGGCTCTTGTAGTCATCAGTCTTTCGCTGCTGAGACTGAGCTGATGTTGAACCCTTGCTTGAGACTCCATCCCATTTGCGCTTGTTGTCGCTGGGGGCATTAGAAGTAGTAGTATTAGTAGCACCAATACGCTTGGGCAGCCTGTTCTGCTCGACTGCCTGATCAGTGAGACGGTGAGCCAAACGAATAACTTGCTGGATAGTGGCGAGGTTCGCTGCCGTCACATGGCTCTGGATCTCAGGCACTAAACCTTTAAGGTACAGCTCGATACGTTTGATGGGAGGGTTCACCATAGTAGGACACAAGATAGCCAGCTCGTTCGATCTTTTCGTGTACGCTTCAATTTCCAACCCCGTCATCTTTAAGTTGTAGAACTCTACTTCCAGCTTGTGGATGTCATCACGATTACAGTACTCTTCCTTGATCAATTCCTTGAAATCGTTCCATGGGGTGGCATTAGCAGCAAACAGCCCCAGCATTTGGACCTGTGCATTCCACCACGTGAGCGCTACACCTTCAAGAGTACCAATAGCATACTTCACCCTACGAGCCTCAGGGCATTCACACATCTCGAAAACAGATTCAAGTTTCTCGAACCAGTGGAGGAGGCCAACAGCTCCTTCAGTGCCACTGAAAGTAGTAGGTCGGCAGCCCATAAAAGTTTTGAAAGTACACACAGGAGGCTGAGCATGTTGACCTCCTGCCTGAGCGGCTGCGAGTGCTGCAGCAACTTGTTCATTAATTAAAGCCGTCAGCTGGACTTGAGTTAGGTTGATACGTCCACTCATGATCTTCACAATAAGAGAGCATGAGTGAGATAAGTGTCACGAAAATGCGATGACAGAAGGGAGTAAGCACACATGTGTTTCAACAATAGTTGCTACATTTATCTAAGCATACCATGAACAATGTACTATGTAACTAACAGGTAGGTAATATAAACATAAACCATATCTCCTAGAATGTTGAGTCTTGCATGTGGAGCGAAGCGTCGTTGTGGATCGTTGAGCACTGTACAGGTTTTAGTCTGGTTTTGTCAAAAAGCTTTTCCCCTTTTTAAAACCAAGTTCACTATAACCAATGGCTCTGATACCAATCTGTCACACCCCCAAAATCCATAAGCGGAGTATCACCACATGGAGGCGTGACTGACCAGGATCAAGCCACCAATCATATTGAACAACATAATTAAGTAATTAAAACCAACCACAATATAATTGGTGTCCAAAAGAAAGTAACCAACTTTAAGTTAACAGCGGAAGCATAAACGTAAAAGCCCCAACATAAGTAATAAGTTCAAAAGTGTAAATGTTTAACATGGCATACACTGTCCATGTCCCACAACGATCACGCCTCCTCGTGCAAGCTCCATAAATACCTAACGACCTGCAAGGCATGTAACAACGAGTCAACAACAAAGTTGAGCGAGTTCACAGTTGGTTGTTTAGTTTTACAAGTTTGTTTTGAAAACCATGAGTTGTTTCGTAAACCACGAGTTAACCAGTATCTTTGTTTCCCAAACCATATCCATAATCAGTGGGGGCTTCCCCATGTGAACCACTAGACCGTTACCATATCGACAGCTGACGAACATAAGTTGTGCCCTACGTCAATGTCTATCATCATTGACTAAGTGCCCAGATCCATTAGTACACGCCCGTCCTACCGGCACGGTGTGAGGCTTGTCAACCCTAATAACGCTATTAACTAATGACCCGCTCGCCATTGGCTCGACGATTAAGTCGATATAAAAATGAGGGACTTCATGATAGAGTTTTGTCTAGTAAGTTTTAAGGTTGTTGTCCTACCCAAGGAGGACGAACGTACGTATTCTACCCAAGGAGAATACGCAGGATTAATATTGGCATCCTACCCATGGAGGATGGCGGTACATATCCTACCCAATGAGGATATGTAGGTTCCGTTTTAATTCTTTAACCCATTCCCAACCACCGGGAATCCCATGCCTTAGAAAGTGTGTGAACTCACCTTGGTTTGCTCGGCAGATAAACAAAAGGTTACTTGAGCTATAAGTGGTCAACCACGTCATAACATGGTTACCATACAAGTCAGGTATAGGTTCAAGTAGTGCATGTAAGTTTACACATTACTAACAGGTTACTAGCACATAACGATCATGGCATACACAAAGAACACGTTAAACGATAACTGTTTAGTATACACATGAAGCCCAAACATTTCTCGGCCCAATAACATATATGAAGTCCAACTACTGTGTGTGGCCCAAGACTTGTGCGATCGACACGAGCTTGTGCGATCCACATGTCTTGTGCGATCATGCATAATTATTGTGTACTAGGAGCTTAAAAAGTTGCACCAATCTTGTGCGACTGTCTTGTGCGTTCAATCCCTTGTGCGATTTAAGAGCTTGTACGTTCGGCTCTTGTGCGATTAAGGGACTTATGCGATCAGTTACATGTTTCCTAAAATTATGCGATCAATTACCTTGTTTCCATTTATTTTGCAAGACTAATTCTAACATTTTCCAACCATTCCATTGATCGATCAAATCAAGGGTTTTAATTCATTCTTTTGAACACTAAATATCACTTAATCATGCATACATCAGATCAAACGATTAAACTTTCTTAGATTCATATAAACATCTATAATGATTAAATCATGTATAACCACTAATCATACATCAACCGATTTGCAAACAATCAAAACAACCTATCCTGCGGCTCTATTTAATTAAGTATTATCACAATACCAAGATCATATCAAACATCACATTAATCTTGCACATATTCATAAATTGAAACCCTATTTCCAAATCAACCATCAAGACTTCAATCGATAATACAACTAGCATTTAACCCTAGTTTTCTTATGAGATCATAGCAACTACAACATGATTAACCTACAATCAAACAATGATGAAATACTAACCGATGGAAGGGTAGGGCAGGATTGTTTCGAACAAGAAGATCTTCGAGTGGGGGGGGGGCTGCCGTCAGGTTCCAAAAGAATGAGAAGAGCTTAGGGTTGATAAACTTTGTATGCTAGATAGTTATAGGGTTTATATATTGACATCCCTTAGTGTCATACGAAAACAATAGGGGCAGGCCCATCATGGGCTGCCCTTTGGGTCTTGGATTCGGATCACAAGTTGGGCCGAGAAGAAAGAATGTGAAATCGAGGTATGTGGCCCAAAAAGGAATTGTGCGATCGAGCATATGTTGTGCGATTTCATTATATACACATACATTACACATTATCATATAAACATAACACATACATTTAAAACCATGGTATCACACAATCACATATTGTCCAAACAAGTTACATCAAAGTATCATGATAGGCTCTAAATTACGAGTTGTCACATCATCCCTAAGTTGAAAGAAATTTCGTCCCGAAATTTAACACGTACTCACTGAGGAAGCTAGTTAAGTTGCATGGTTTTCCTGGGGTGTCACATTACCTCCTTTCCTTGCCACATTTCTTCAGCCAACTTGAAATCTAAGTCACCGGTTGGTGAACGGTTGATCAAGTAGGCTGCAGTGCTAACTGCATCGACCCAGAATGTCTTGGGCATCCCGGCATTTAGCCTCATGCTTCTAGCCCTCTCATTTAGAGTTCTATTCATTCTCTCAGCTACACCATTCTGCTGAGGAGTTCCGGGAACTGTCTTGATCATCTTTATCCCTTTCTTGGCGCAATATTCAGTGAACTGCTTGCTTATGTATTCACCACCATTATCAGACTTTAAGCACTTTACCTTCAAGTTAGTTTCATTTTCAACAGCAGATTTCCATATCTTAAAAGCATCAAATACGACAGATTTATGCTTAAGAAAATATACCCATACCTTTCATGTTGAATCATCGATGAAAGTAACATAATACCTTGAGCCTCCTAGAGATAAAACTGAGGTTGGTCCATATACATCCGAGTGAACAAGCTCTAACTTCTGAGCTCTCGGTGTCCTCCATGTCTTCACAAAAGTAACCCTCTTTTGTTTTCCAAGAACACAAGGTTCACAGAATTCAGTTTCCACTTTCTTCAAGTCTGGAAACTTACCTTTCTGAGCCAACATCTTCAATCCCTTCTCGCTCATGTGTCCGAGTCGGTTATGCCATAAATTTGATGGACTCGGACCGGTGGTCATTGCATGAACACCTTCAGCAGAAACTTCTGCCATGTATAGAGTACCTTGCTTCTTTCCTTTGGCAATCACTAAATTGCCTTTGATCACTTTCCATTGTCCACCCCCAAAGTGAACATTAAACCCTTCATCATCCAGTTTACCAACTGAAATCAACTTTCTCCTCAAATTAGGAATAACCCTGACATTTTTCAATGTCCATATAGTTCCTAATGAGGTCTTCAAGTCTACATCTCCAATACCTGTGATATCAAGCATTTGATCATCTGCTAAACGAACTTTACCAAAGTTACTTGTTCGTAGATTCTTGACCATATCTGGGCATGAGATAGCATGGAAAGAAGCACCTGAATCCATAATCCAAGATTCAACTGAATCTTCAACTGAACAGATGAGAACATCACCTAATTCTTCTGAGGATACACTGTTTACTTCTTTCTTTGAAGCAGGTTTTGTACATTGGCTTCTATAGTGACCTTTTTCTTTGCAATTCCAACATTCAACGTCATTTCTGTTCTTTGACTGTCCCCTTCTTCTGGACTTGGACCTGCCTCGACTATGTCCTCTTTCGTTTCTTCTTCCTCTACTTTCTGTATGCAATAAAGAACTAGAATTAGAAGTCTCACCACTGCTTCTCCATCTGATATCTTCGTTTACTATCAAGTCACGAATACTATCGAAAGTGAGTTTGGTAGTGCCGGATGCACTACTAACAGCTGTGACTGTGCCTGACCAACTGTCGGGCAACGATGATAAAAGGAGTAGTGCTTGTACTTCATCTTCAAACTTTATTTCAACTTAGGCTAAACGAGAGATAATCGAGTTAAACTCATTTATGTGGCGGTAACCGACATGCCTTCCTTCATCTTGGTGTTAACCAATTGTCGGTTGAGGAATACTTTGTTTGAAGCGGATGGCTTTTCATACATGTTGGACAAAGCTTTCAATACACCATATGTGGTTGTTTCATTGACAATGTTGTAAGCAACACTCTTTGCCAAAGAAAGCCTAACGACACCCAAAGCTTGTCTATCCAACAATTTCCATTCTTCATCATACATGTCATCTGGTTGTTCACCTGACATAGGCAAATGCAAACTTTTCTGATACAATAAATCTTCAATTTGCATTTTCCAAAATCCATAATCACTTCCATCGAACTTATCAATCTTGATTTTACTATCTTCTGCCATTAAAAAAAATTACCAAATTACTACTAACCAAACGGGTTTGTACTGCTAAGTGGTAATTTATACGAGCGAAAGCGATAATCAGAAACAAATAACTTATCTGTTTCAAGCTTTAATGGCAAGGACAAGTATTGATGGATAATGAGATCTTGTTCAAAGTTGAGGGACCTTTCTGATAAAATTGAAACTTTAATTTCTCCACCAGAAATAAAAGTTGAGGGGGCCTTTCTGATAAAATTGAAACTTCAATTTCTCCACCAGAATAAAACACGAACGTGTTCTCCTTCTTCCCCAAATTTCACCAGAACAAAAAAAAACTCTGCTCTCCACTTCTTCTTTTTCTTCTCTTCTGTTTGTGTTTCAAACAAGAGCAAGACTGGGTTCAATCGGAACCCTAGAGAGCGGCGGCGGCGCTGGACAGATGAAGGCTGGCGGAACTGCCGGCGGTTCTGATGGCTGTGGTGACGGCGGTTTTCTGATCAGAAACCCGGCGGATTCGGAATCACTGCTATGATTCACTTGAGCGGCGACGGTTGTTGGTTCAGAACCCTGAACAGTGACTGCGGACCTGAACAGAGGAAACTGGCGTGAAAGGACCGGCTGAAACTGATGCAAATCGGAACCGTAGTTCAGATTTCTGCACCTTCAGGTATCTCCTTCTTCTACACCTTCGTTTCTGTTCGTTTATGTTCGCTTCTGTTCGAATCTGATCGATTTCTGTTCGATCGGTTCGGTTTAACAACAAGAGCCTGAGCTCTGATACCAGTTGTTAGGATCAGGATACACTCACGAACACAGAACTCACACACACGCTTTTCTGATGAAGAACACAAAGATTTATAGTGGATCGGTCGGTTCTGACCTACATCCACTCTTGGTAACTAGGAGTATTTGTATTAAGCTTTTGTACAATTTTCAGATACATGACAATCTCATATATATAAGATTGAGGAAAGAGAAGATAGTCCCAAAACATGATCCGTGAAATCTGGATCACAAAGACAATTATTTCCTTATCAACTTGATCAGCAAAGCTGACCTCAGCTTGATCAAATTGTCAAGTGGTTTGGCTTCACACTCAACAATTTGCATAATTACGCACGTTATATTGGTGGTCGCGTACAATCGCACGTTAAGAGCCTTTTATATTTTAAACTTTCTACATGTGCTTTTTTATATGCATAACCGTGAGTGATATTACACATATGTGGTTTAGATGGTTTCCTACCTTAAAGGGATCTGAGGTTCAAATCTTGCTTTAGATGGTTTCCTACCATAACCACTTGAAGACCACTTGTGCAGCACAAGCTATAAATTATTAGATCGCGTTGGTTAGTAAGGTATTGACGGGGTCCTAAGACTTTGCCGGTAAAAGATTCATGGTTAAAATAACGAAACATTTACCAAGATTCTACGTGAAAAATATTTTATTTATATAATCATAAACAAACAATAATAAATAGATGCATGTATATATTATAAACCAAAAACATCAATAAGGCCTCTAAAACAAAACAATCAACAATCCAAATATGTTTCCTACTTCCACAGAGCCATGGCTATGGACATCACTATCATTCCAATCCAATGAAAGCCTCCAGGAAGAAACTTGATGCCTGCAAGACCAAAAGTCAAAGTCAACAAAAATGGATTGACTTTTCTATAATATACAGTTTACAGTTCACATGAAATTTTCTTAAGGATGAAGAATCAGCAAACAATATTGTCTCACCTTCATTGCTATCACCAGATGGAGAACCATTTGGGGATGACGCGTCTAACAACCGTACTCCAAGCCTGCTGCAATCGCTTCCAATAGCACCTGTGTCAAGATTCAAACTTTTATTCAAAGATCTAATATGTTAGGAATTATATATAACGGTCAAGAATCAACGGTTTTGATCGTACAACTGCTGAAGCATGGAAAGTGGGAGATGTTCATGAGATTGGTGTATCCAGGCTTGCAGTCACATGTATGCGTATATGTATTATTCTTGTTGCATGTCCCTTCTCCACAGTATGTCCAGTAACAAGCTGAATTAAACCATAAACATGTACTAATGTTAATAAAACGGAAAATCACGAAAATAAACATTTTGACCCACTATGTTTTTTTTTTTTTTGTTGCCAAAATAGACAATGACGTTTAGCCCACTAAAAAATAAACAGATCCAAAAGCAACCAATCAGAAAACGCAACATAAGCTAAACCAGTTGCTTGAATTTAGCCGGCACAAAAAACCTTGAAAAGTACTAAAGGTCAAGTAAAGAGTTGTATTTGTGATGAAATTTAAGAAAGTTAACGAGTAAACGGATTACGATCAAAGAGGGAAATATTATTAGGCTTCGGAGGGCTCGGGGGAGGAGCTGGCATGCACGAGTAGTCGAGGGTACCTAAGAAAACAGATTAAGGTCAGTTATAAGCTCAAAATGGCTAGTTAATTGCATTTAAGACTTCATGATCAATCTTACAGTTGGGGATGACACATGGAAGGAATTCATGATCATCATCATCATGATCGTTATCGTTATCGTTATCGTTATCATTATCATCATCATTGTCTGCCCGAGTTCTGCGCCATCCAGGATCACACTTGCAGGTAAAACCAAATGGTTTGGAAATATCAGCTGAGCAGTTTCCTCTTCCACAATTGACTTCATCACAAATATTACCTGTTCAACATGGACATATATATGTCACACATATATCAATTAGCATGTGTATAACATGTAAGTTGAATCAAACAGACCAAAAAAGGGATGATTTACCAAAGAAAGGAGAGGGGGTTGGTGGCATATTGAAGTCTGATTTAGCCATGGAAGACAAGAACACAAGAACAATTAGCATGGTAAAGATGGGAGCAAGTGAAGATATGGAGGGAGCCATTGTATTCACTAGAATGGTAGGAGGATATGTTTGGGAACTAGTAGGGACTTGCATGCTTTATATATAGATTTCCAAAACTTAACTTCCACATAACTAATTAATACTTTGACAAAATCTTTCCAATTATAATATATAAAAGTGCAAAAACTTAGAAGAAATTGGTAGACATATAACACATAAAAAGCGAATATCGAATACTATATAACATGTACCATTGAGATTGTAGGTTGTAGGCTAGCGGTATGAAGGTGTGTAATATAAATGTTCATCTCTGAGTGGTTGAGGATTTTGGTCTCTTGACAGACATTGTCGTCACATTGATGTAGATTTTGGAGTAGGTTTAGAGGGTGAATCTGGTTATCCATTTAAAAAAAAAGGTTATATGTAACATATACATTTGTATGTATTTTTTTTATTATAGTATCATTTTCTTTTTATTTTGTTTAAATTGAAAGACATTTTATATATCCGAGAAATAACCAAGCAAATTTATTATATTACATATCAAATTAAACAATATTTTTTAGTCAAGATTATATTGATTTATTAATATATTATTAACTAACAAATAAATTTCAATTTAGGCATACTCCATAAAAGTCATTTGTTTAGGTGTGATATTGTATTCACATTCATTGCCTAAAGTTTAATACTTTGTACTTAACTTAATGCCGTATCTATTGATTTGTTATATTATTATAAGTTTATAATAATTATAATTGACTTCATCCATTTGTGAAAGGGATGACCCACCCACCCCTTCAAAAGGCTTTTAACATTCGAGTTTTATAATCATAAATCTTTTAACATTTCGTTGTATGGTTTTTTTCATTATTTAATTAATGTAGCTAGCTATGCATATAGCACAATTGTACCAAGGTGTGAAATGTTGCATGTTTGCATCAGAATTCAAGTCTTTGGGTGAACAAATAGTATAAATTTATGTTGTCGTTAAAAAAATCTAATTAAAGCGTTTATTAATATTAAAATTTTACTTATTCATAAAAAAAAAGTTAAATGTCATTTTAGTCCTTGTAGTTTGGGTCATCTTGTCAGTTTAGTCCAAATGTTTGAAACGTAGCAATTTTAGTCCAGATAGTTTCAAGCGTTACCATTTTAATCCACGGAGTTAACTCCATCCCCTTATTTTGTTAACTAGAAGGGCATTTCGGTCATTTTAAATGTAATTCTTTTAACTAGAAGGACAATTCGACCATATAAAATGATCGAATTGCCCTTCTGGCTAACATAAAAAATGGACGAAGTTAACCTGGTGGACTAAAATGGCAACGCTTGAAACTATTTGGACTAAAATGGCAACGTTTCAAACTTTGGACTAAACTGGTAAAATGGCCCAAACCACAGGAACTAAAATGGCATTTAACTCTAAAAAAATGAAAAAGTTTCTTAATCAAAATCAAAGATACCAATAACACAATAATATTATGATACTTACCAATATGAAAATTCTAAATACCGTTTGATACATACCAAAGTAAATCTATACTAAAATTAGCTTGTAAAAAGTATTGTGTTTAAAAAAGTGAGGCCATCTTCTGGAAATGAGGACCAATTCAAAAAATTAGCTTGTAACGAAAGCTTTTTCTATGGAGACTTGAGGGTAAATTTTGGTTGAATTGAATGTTTCCATAAGAACCTTCTTTAGAAATTTCAAATGAAGTAGTTAAAACTTAAAATTTCAAACATTAGCGGAGACAAGTGACAAGTCAAGGAATTAACCACCTTCTCCATTATAATTTTTTTTTCTAACAGATGTGTTTGGAAATTATATAAACTGGTGAAAATTTTGCCGCGTGATTCAACAAGAAACGTGTATATATTATAAACAAAAAGTTTATTTTGTAATGATATTAAATTTAGTTACACAAAAGTTGTTGAAGACATAACCCATAGGCCATATCTAGATGATAAAACATTAAAACCCATGTCGTAAGCCCATAAGGGCCACCTGGTGGATGCGGGAAAGGTAATCAAGGTGTTTGCCTATAGGCAACACCGCCGTCACATGAAGTTGCCTAGCCGAAGACCCACAAATCGGCGAAGAGTTGCTGCATTGGGGAAAGGTTTTTGACGTTGGAAGGCACGAAATTTTGGAATGTTTTTAATGTTTGAACGGTAATATTACCGTTGAGTTTTAAAAAAAAAAATAAGTAAACACCCTATAAATATCAATCCATTCAATAAAAAATTCACCCCATTCTAAAAAATTCACCCAATTTAAAAAGTTCTCAAGCATATCATGGATAGACAAAATAAGAGCGATGACAAGAAAAAAGTATCGGGTTCGGGTTCGAGAGGGCGTGGCTCGCAAAGTAGACGAGGCGAATCAAGTGTGTACCAACCCAACTTCCCACCGCAATTTTTTCCGCAAACGGGTTTTACAACACCCAACTATCCACCACAATTTTATTCATTACCGCAAGGTCCCACAATGGTTGCACCGGGTGTATACGAGTATCCTACGGAATCACAAAACGCTTTTGACCCGTTTGCTTATCGGAGTCCACCGTCTCAATCTCCAAGATATAATGTTGAACAAGTGCTCCCCATATACGGTGACGACGAAGATGAAGAAATTGTACCCAAAACTCCACGCTTAGATGACGATGAAGAAGTCGAAGAAGAGGAAGATGTTCAAGATGAAGTAGAAAGGAAAGTAAAAAGGAATAGGGCGGATCCGCAAAGATGGACGAAAAAGCAAGAAGAGGATTTAGCGATGGTGTACATGCATTGTACTCTTAACAAGAAAAAAGGAAATGCACAAAAAGCGGATAGTTTTAGGAAGAAGCTCATGGACCGTTCATCAAGTCCAGCCGAAATGGAAAAATATGCAATCAAGGTTGAACGAATTCAACGGTTTTTGGCATCAAACGGTATAACTTTTAAAGTTTACATAATTATTATTTTTTACCATAAAATATATTGTTGTTTTTTACATTGATATAATTTATATTTTTATTATAGGATCGTTTACGTCCTAGCGGGTGTGACGATGCTCATGTTATGAAACAAGCGCTAAAAGATTACCAAAAACGACATGCGAGTGGCTTTCCTCATATTGAGGCGTGGGAGGTGGTTAGAAAGCTTGAGAAATGGGCTCCGATGCCATTGGTGGGTGAGTGTCACACCCCGATATTTCCACGTATTACCGGTGGGCCCGGTGGGGAGTATCGTGACGTAGTTGATATCATCATAGTCAATAATCACAGTTTAAATGCACAGCGGAAGTCTAAAGTAAAATATTTCAAATCGAATGAAAGTATCAAAGTATTACAAACGGAATGTAAAAGGATCCACAGGCGGATCAAACAAAAGAAGATAATTGTTCAACAGATTTTAAGTGATAAAGCTTGCATAACTCTTTATTTAATTCTCTGAGGAGTAGCCAGCCTATTCCGTCTAGTACCTGCACTTAGCCTTTTTGGAAAATACGTCAGTTTACACCGGTAAATACAATTAACTGACACTTATGAAAATGTTTAAAGAAAATTGATTTAAATGCACAAGGCACAAATAATCTTTTATAACTTGGGATAATTATTTAAAAATAAACTTGTAAAACAATTATATGTTTGTTATACGTTCAGTAGCCCGGGTTGAACACCGGGTTAAAGATTAATAGACACGCCACATAAATAAACCCACGGCGAGTTATTCTCGAACAAGCGGGCATATTATTTTACATACGCACCGGCAGGTGTATGCCTACACCCCGTGTTTAAGTCGTGGCCATTTCAATGAATGAGCCGAGGATATCCAAGACATGGTCATTAACCCCCCCCCCCCCAAAGGCTTAGAACAAACAAAACAGATTAAACGGGTTATCTCAATGATTTAATCTTAATATGATTAAAAATTCAATACCCGACCAAGCGGTATTTTATATACCGTACCCCAAGCCCGTATAAGGGAAAATAAGTTAAAAGTATTTACCTGAGCAAATTATACAAATTTATCCCAGCCGTATACAATCAGCAAGTGCAAATATCTTTTACTGGGCTCCTAAATCTGGAACGAAGGTTTTAATAACCTATTAGATTCCTAACGGGTCTTACTTAAGTTTAAACTTAGACAGGTTAGTTTTAAAGAAGGATATATGGTTCAAAACGCAAGATTGAGCGAAGACCGGATTAGAATGTGGTTTAGACCCGACAAGTATGTAGACTTGTATAATATGGGTAAACTAAACACATTCTGGATTTTGAGGTAAAAATGATAAGGTTTGGCCCGATTCGGTCAATTTATGCAAACTAGTCACATATACCATACCGAACGCGAAAAAAATGCATAACAGGTAACCAAAAGAGTCATGTACAGGTTTCACAAGTTAATATGCCTTAAATATGTTGTGATATCAGTAGGATACCTTCCATTATGCCCAAAACGAATTTAAAATCAATTTATGCCCCGTAGGGGTATTTTGGTCATTTTAAAGGTTATAAAGGAGATTAAATATTAATATGAGGTTCTGGTCTAAAATGATCAGTAAAAATATTTATTTTTGTAGGTCATATCAGTAGGGTATTGCATATATGTGAAATTTATCATTTATAACCAAACTATGTACCGTATGGGCATTTTGGTCATTTCACATAAGCTTTAAAGGTCAAATTTGGAAATCTGAGTTCAAAACTTTTGCTTACTGTTAAAGTATAAAAATTTACTTAAAACATCAGTAGATATTAAGTCTTATATGTCAAAAATAGTTTTAATCCATACTATGCGTTTAAAACGGTGAAAAAGTCGGTTTTAGGCAATTTTCGGGTTGTATAAGGAAAGCTGAGATTTTTATCAGTCCATAAGGATTAAAATATTTTATTTATCATATAAAATCAGTAGCAAAAAGTTTGGTATCAAAATGTTATGTAAAACTCACTTTATTAGCAAAAAGGGTATAACCGACAATTACCGAATCAAAGCAAGAACCCTATGCCATGATCAGTTAAAAAATAAATAAAAATCTTCAAAAATCCCAAAATATTATATTACATCAGTGGGTAAAATGTTTGGTGTCAAAATCCGGGTTTAAATAGGCTTTATGCTAAATATGCCGTTTAATTAATAAAAAGCTTCTAAATTACGATATTGAGCATAACTCCTAATTTAGACCTCAAACTGATGTCAAATTTTTAGGACATGTTTATAAATCCGTAATAAAGGTTTTTGTCCTCTCACATTTTCAAAAATCTCGTTTTAATGTCAAAAGGGCATAATGGTCATCATTTAAGCAATTAACGGAAACATGCAAATGAATCGGATAATTAAGGAACCATGTAGTATAACCTCAGAGGGTTTTACTAAATTATAATATGGTCCTAAAGAAACTTTAAGGCATATCTAAAACAAGCTAAATCGGGTCAGAACTGAAAGTCAAAGGAAAAGTCTTCTTTTGCGACTTTCTGTTCCGAACCGAGCCTAAACTCAGAATTGTCAGGTTGAACATGCTTAGACATGTTCTTACATTATTTACCAAGTTATTTTAGTGTTAAAACAGGTTCCATAACTTCTACATTGCTAGTTATGAATTTATTTGCAAAATAGCTTTCTGTTGACTTTTTAATATTAAGTTTGACCTGACAATTAACCAAGTTAGAGTGATAATTAGGGGGTACACTTTTAAGGACTTATTACCCACATAATTACCAACTCATGGCCACTTTCAATTCGAATAATGGCTGGACCATTAGTGATTAATCACTAAGTCAAAGCTTAATTATGACGGCTTTGACTTTTGGTCATTAGACTAATAAAACATGAACTAGGAAGGCTAAGAATGCTTACAAAGGCTCTTAGCACGAAATAGGAACTTAAGAAAGCTTTCTTGAGCTCCAGGAAGTTCCAGAGAGAGAGTTGTGAGTAAATTTTGAATGGTGCAAATGAACTAGCAAACAAGAACTCCTTATATAGGAAATTAAAACTCATAAGATCATTCCAACAAAGTCTACAAGTGATTCCTGATCACCCCAGGTGTCCCCTATGCATGAAATACCATTGGAACAGTCCTTGAATTCGAAAACCACCATGCAAAGGCGGTGGAACTGGTTGTACAGGCATCTATCAAATTTTTCTGCACCTGGCAGTCTTACGCGGCCTGCGTGAGGGTCAGATCCGGTCACCAAATTTCAAATATTGCAATTTTAGTCCCTGGTCCATATAATCTTTATTTAACTTGCGTTTATTGCACTTTTAACCCCCAAACTTGATTTTTAAGGGTCTTGAATCTTCAAACATTTAACAATAGGCCTTTGGTTAGTTACGAGGGCACCCGAACGGTCTTGAAATGCAATACTAACGCATTTGGCCCTTATTACTTGTAATTACCGCTTTGCTTATTTATATACGTTGAAACTCCACGAATTTATTATCCGTTATTCTTGGGATCAAAATAAATTATCACAATGTTTTTGGGATCGGTAAAAGGTCATTCAGAGGTTACTTTCAACATGTTGACACTTTTAACCCCTATGTTTCATAAGATCCCTATTTTTAACACAAACGACTTCCAATGTTCGATAAATTATTCGTTAAAGAATACGAACGTCGTGTGAGGTCAATCAGAGGCACAAGAATGGCATGTTGACACTTTGGATCCCTTTATTCATATATTTACATTGGTTGACGATTTCAGTCCCTCTAGATCAAACCATTACACGTTTAAAGTCCATGACACGTGTCTTCATAATATTGGTCGCGTTTTTACGAGGTGTTACATCCTCACCCCCTTAAAAGAAATCTCGACCTCGAGATTTACTGAAATAAATGAGGGTACTTCTGTTTCATTGTGGACTCAACCTCCCACGTGTATTCGGGACCTCTACGGGCATCCCATTTAACCTTCACAATCGGTACGTGCTTCTTTCGAAGCTTCTTAACCTGTCGATCCTCGATCGACAAAGGTTTTCAAAAAACTTTAAGCTTTCATCAATATGCACATCCCTATGTGACATGACTAGCGATTCATCAGCTAGACACTTCTTCAGATTGCAGATGTGAAATACATTATGGATTCCACTGAGCTCTTCAGGCAGGTTTAACTTGTAAGCCATTGTTCCGACACATTCGATGATCTCGAATGGTCCTATGTATCTTGGGCTTAATTTTCCTTTCTTGCCAAAACGCATTACCCCTTTCCAGGGTGATACCTTAAGTAGCACTTTGTCACCTACCTCGAATTTAAGAGGTTTACGCCTTTTATGTGCATAGCTTTTCTGCCTATCCCTGGCAGCATTGATACGATCACGTATCTGTAAAATCTTATCTGTCATCTCCAGGACTATATCAGGTCTTGTTAGTTGGACATCTCCAACTTCCGCCCAGCAAACTGGCGTCCTGCACTTTCTTCCATACAAAGCTTCAAAAGGTGCAGCTCGAATACTCGAATGATAGCTATTATTATATGAAAATTCAATCAATGGAAGATGATCATCCCAGCTTCCACCTAAATCGATAACACAAGCCCTTAACATATCCTCCAGCGTTTGAATTGTGCACTCACTTTGACCATCCGTCTGAGGATGAAATGCAGTGCTGAAGTTTAATCGAGTGCCTAGGGATTGCTGAAAGCTTTTCCAAAAATGTGATGTATATCTCGTATCCCTATCAGAGATGATAGACACTGGAACTCCGTGAAGAGATACAATCTCGTCCACGTACAGCTGAGCTAACTTATCTAAGCTGTGTGTTTCCTTAATAGGTAAGAAGTGGGCTGACTTAGTCAGTCTATCTACTATGACCCAAATAGTATCATTTCCTCGCTTTGTTCTCGGTAACTTAGTGATGAAATCCATAGTTACCATTTCCCACTTCCAGGTGGGAAGTTTAGGCTATTGTAGCAAACCTGATGGCTTCTGGTGTTCTGCCTTAACTTGAGCACACGTCAGACATTTGGCCACATAAGTGGCTATAGATTTCTTTAAACCTATCCACCAGTAATTTGCCTTTAAATCCTAGTACATCTTATCACTTCCAGGATGAATAGAATATTTGGAGCTATTTTCAAACTGTTCTTCAATTCAATGCTCTTGGCATTGATTTTAATGGGCTTAATCCTTTCTTTTCTGCTCAAGGCATCGGTGACTACATTCGCCTTGCCTGGATGGTATCAGATTTCACAATCATAATCATTCAGTGTCTCCATCCATCGACGCTGTCTCATGTTCAGGTCCTTCTGATTTAACAGATGCTGAAGGCTCTTGTGATCAGAATAGATCACACATTTGGTGCCATATAAATAATGCCTCCAAAGTTTTAGTGCAAACACAACGGCACCCAATTCCAAATCGTGGGTGGTGTAATTCTTTTCATGCACTTTTAATTATCGGGAAGCATAGGCAATAACTTTGCCTTTCTGCATTAGCACACATCCCATGCCAGTATGTGATGCGTCGCAGTAAACCACAAATTCTTCAATCCCTTCAGGCAATGTCAACACGTGTGCATTGCTTAGCTTCTGTTTAAGAATATCAAAGGATTCTTGTTGCTTAGGACCCCAGTCAAACTTGATATTCTTGCGAGTTAATGAAGTTAGGGGTGCTGCAATCCTTGAGAAATTTTCAATAAAATGCCTATAATATCCTGCCAGACCCAAGAAGCTACGAATCTCAATGGGCGTCTTCGGCTCTTTCCAATTCATGATAGCTTCAATTTTAGCGGGATCCACCTGGATACCACGCTCACTAACCACATGTCCAAGAAACTGGACTTCACGAAGCCAAAACTCACATTTAGAAAACTTAGCGTAGAGCTTCTCTTGCTGAAGAAGTTTAAGAATACAACGAAGGTGCTTCTCATGATCAGCCTGGTCCTTTGAATAAATAAGAATGTCATCAATGAAGACGATGACAAACTTGTCCAAGTAGGGTTTGCAAACGCGATTCATGAGATCCATGAACGCTGCTGGTGCATTAGTGAGCCCGAAAGGCATCACTAAGAACTCGTAGTGACCATAATGAGTTCTGAATGCAGTCTTATATACATCTTCATCTCTAACCTTCAGCTGATGGTAACCTGACCTTAAATCAATCTTGGAGAAGTAACTTGCCCCTTGCAATTGATCGAACAGATCGTCGATCCTGGGCAATGGATATCTGTTCTTGATTGTAACCTTGTTAAGCTCGCGATAATCGATGCATAGACGCATCGACCCATCCATTTTCTTCACAAACAGAATCGGTGCTCCCCAAGGAAATGAGCTAGGCCTAATAAATCCTTTTGCCAATAAGTCATCCAGTTGAGTCCTTAACTATTTCATCTCAGTTGGTGCTAATCTGTAAGGTGCTCTTGTAACAGGTGCTGCTCCAGGAATAATATCAATTCTGAACTCCACTTGCCTATCTGGTGGTAAACCAGGTAGTTCTTCAAGGAATACTTCTGGATATTCAGAAATGGCAGGGATATCTTCAACTTTGGGCTTTGGTTCATCAATAGTTACTTGTGCCATGTAAATGACACAACCCTTCTTCAAACACCTTGACGCCTTAAGCATAGATGCTTGCTTAGGCAACCCATACTGAGTATTTCCTTGTATTGTGAGTGGCTCACTATACGGAGTCTTGATAACCACTTGTTTCTTGTCACAAATGATCTGGGCTTGGTTATGAGATAACCAATCCATGCCAATCACTATGTCGAAACCAGCTAATTTCAAAGGAAGCAAAGATAATGGAAAGGAGTGGTTCCTAATGGATATAAAACATCCATCTAACACAGTTGAAGTAATTTCTATGGTACCATCGGCCAATTCTACATCATATTTTATGCTTAGGGTCTTAACAGGCAGATTTAATAACTTACAAAACTTATCATCAACAAACGATTTATCCGCACCCGAATCAAATAATACCCTTGCATAAACATCATTGATAAGAAAGGCACCTGTTATCACGTTGTCATTCTGGATTGCTTCTTGAGCGTTCATCTGAAAGACCCGAGCTTTGGTCTTTTTACCTTCTTCAGGTTTCTTAGCATACTTTGGGTAGTTAGACTTGATATGCCCTTTCTCGTTACAGTTGTAACAAGTTGCATCCTTTATCTTCTTACAGTCCAACGTCTTATGCTCACTAGACTTACAGATCCCACAAGCCCTAGGCTGCGATTGGGATTTTGATTCATACCTGCACTTTCCCAGATGGCGTTTCTTGCAGGTCTTGCATTTAGGCTTCTCACCCGACTGTTGGTCATCCTTCTTGAACCCTGAACTCTTCTTGTGATCAGAGTTCCCCTTATGCTTCTTATCTGAACGGTATGAGTTATCATCCTCACGTTTCCTCTTCCCCGCATCAGAATTCCTAAGTGATCTCTGCCTAACCGCATCAAGGGTAAGAGATAATGACAAATCTGCTACTGACCTAAAAGTAGTAGGTCGAGACGCCTTCATACTAGCTTTGATCTCTGGGGCTAAACCCCCAATGAAACGGGCTATACGTTTTGGTTCCGGTGTCACCAAGTAAGGAACCAATCGAGACATGGTGTTAAAACTCATGAGATACGCCTGACAGTCCAAGTTCTTCATAACCAATGTCAGAAAGTCAGTCTCGATCTTCTCAACTTCGTGTTGAGGACAGAAATTCTCCTTGATCAAAGCAACAAACTGAGCCCATGATAAGTTGTATAATGGAATCTTTCCCGTAGCTTGGATTAAGGACCTCCACCAAGCTAGGGCTTCTCCATTGAACGATTGTGAAACATACTTCACAATATCTTGTTCTGCACACCCGCTAATATCAACCACTGTATCCATATCGTCTAGCCACGTCATGCAATCAATGGCTCCTTTTTCCCTAGTGAAATCCCTGGGCTTGCAGGAGACAAAATACTTATAGGAGCAGGTCTTTGCACGTGGCTCTTGATTTAATACAATCTTCTTAGACGGAGCACTATGCTGATTTGATGAGTGTTGGGCATCATCCTTCTTTGACTCGTGAGTTTTAGAAGGTGGCTTACTATGAGCCTCAGAATGAGTCTTAGGGTGTGATTTGGAATGGGGTACATATATGGTATTGCTATGTGTACCACTTGATTCTCTAAACTGCCTATCCATGGCTTTAGATACAACATTGTCAATTAATGCTTGAATTTCCGCACCAGTTACGTTGATCCTGGTAGTATCATGATTCTCCCTCGGATGACTGTTGACTTCTTCTGATTCTGCGATGTAGCTTGATTGCTACATAAAATGATGACAATGATTTATTTAGAGGTCTATAATAGAATTGTCATCTTGATAATTTATTAACCATGGTATTAATAAACCATATTGGTTAATTTATTAAGCATATATATTCTGGATTTTTCATTATAATTACCCTCAGTTATAATTCATTTAATATATTATAATGGCACAAAAGGCCAAGTCACATGGAAAAATTAAAATTTTAGCCATGATCTTATAGGATCGAGGCATTAAGGCTTGAATCATAGTTCATCACATTTTCTTGACAGAGAGTCGTAGACTACAACTGTCTTTAGTCTCAATGGACATTAATTATGGCCCGTAGGCACTTTATCACTAATGGATGATTAAATAAAATAGAGAAAAGGAATTGGATGAATCCAATATAAGGATGGCTTGTGTGATTTTATCGAATCACATTTACCAGGAGTGTTAACATGTTTTCAGATGTTAACAAGGATCTGAATCTTAATAAGGAACTACCATCATGGCCATGTCTTAAAATGACACATGGGCTAGGTTTTGCCTTTAAGATTTTGTTCAATATATAATGGCAGATCTTATAAAAGGAATTATATTTTTTTTAATTTATTTCACATTTTATATTTATGCATATAGTAACAAAAATGAAATTTTAATTTAAACATTCCATTAAAATTAAAAGGGAGTACATATTTGCCCTAAACGGGACTTTAACAGAAATAACTTGCCCACGCAGGGGCTAAACTGAAAATACAAGTCCTCACAGGGACTAGGTACATAAATAGATGTCCACGCAGGGACTTAATAAAAAAAATTTAAGGAAATACAAACAGACAAACAAGGAATCTCAATGGTCCCTTCTGTTATTCCCCTTGATCAAATTTGCCAAACCCTTCAGAAATCCCCAGTGGCTTCTACGCTCTTCTTGAACATCCCGCTCCACCTGGCTCAACCTTTGAAGAATCTCCTGCTGCTGCGGTGGTTGGATCTGTGGTGGCTGCGGCTACTGTTGCTGCAGAGGTTGAGGAGGTGGCGGGTATTGATACCCATAGGCCGGGTACCCAGTCTGATATGGGGCTCCGTATGGCCCTTCAGGATGAAGAGCATTGTAGTTTGCCGCTACAAGGTATGGGTCAACATCGGGGGCATTGTAGTAGTTATAGCCAGAATGGCCTAGCTGCTCAAAAGGGTTATACGTCGCTGCACCAGCGTATGTAGGTATTGGGTTATCAAAACCCATATGTGGTGGTGATGGTGGTGCGACTGGCGCGGAGTCCACCTCGGAAACAGGGTTTGAAGGCCCTCCCATCTGCGGGTCTTCATATAGTGGCGGGTAATGACTACCACTGGAGGGTTGAGGGGTGATGAAACGAAATCCCCCTCGCACGGACATCCGTGCGTTTGATATTATCCGACTCGGTGGCTCCGTAGGCGGCTGCTGCTCTAGCGGCGGTGGCGGATTGACCGTCTGAAAACGAGAATCCTCAGAGAGATCCTGTTGCTGCTGAGGTGCTGGGTTAAAAGGGGGAGTGAACTCCCAAGGGTACGAGGCAAACCTTGCTTCATAGCTGTCTGGGCCTTGGTATGGTGAACCGTGAAAGGACGATCCATCATAAATCTCGATGGGATGTGTCGGCGTCCCACTCGGTGGCATCTCTGGATCGGGGTCATAATCCATATCCATAGCTTGGTCACCGGAGAAATGATCTTCTGGTCCCAATGGGTTAAAACCCATTGGTTCTTGCACCTGATTTGCCGGATTGAACCGGCTCTGAAAGTAAGGGGTCGGATCTTCAAAGGCACGGTGTGAACCCGACCGCTGTAATGGCAAGTAGGAGTGGCGAGAATGTTCGGACTCGTTTCCTTGATGGAGCTCGAAGGAATCATGGTACGAAGGTGAGGAGCTGAGCGAGACAGAACGCCTCGCAGGCTCTAAGTATGTCCTCCAGTCTTCTTGGGGACTCGTGCTCATCGTCACTGATGGAGTTCGCCGGTGTGATGGCCCGGCTTCATGGTCATGGCTGGTGAAGATTGGGGCTTTACCGCCTCTTCCTCGTCCTCTAATACGCGGTGGCATCTTCTGTTCCTGTCAACACAAACAAAAGAAACACAGAGGAAAACAATAAAGGACAAAATAAAAGATTAGGATTAGTCCTAAGTCCTTTGCCTAGACTCGGAAGTCAAGGAATGTGCAACTGTGTCATTGAGATTAAACACAAAATGCTAGTGTTTAATTCACTCAATGTTGGCTCTGATACCAACCTGTCACACCCCGATATTTCCACGTATTACCGGTGGGCCCGGTGGGGAGTATCGTGACGTAGTTGATATCATCATAGTCAATAATCACAGTTTAAATGCACAGCGGAAGTCTAAAGTAAAATATTTCAAATCGAATGAAAGTATCAAAGTATTACAAACGGAATGTAAAAGGATCCATAGGTGGATCAAACAAAAGAAGATAATTAATCAACAGATTTTAAGTGATAAAGCTTTCATAACTCTTTATTTAATTCTCTCGGGAGTAGCCAGCCTATTCCGTCTACCTTTTTGGAAAATACGTCAGTTTACACTTGTAAATACAATTAACTGACACTTTTGAAAACGTTTTAAGAAAATTGATTTAAATACACAAGGCACAAATAATCTTTTATAACTTGGGATAATTATTTAAAAATAAACTTATAAAACAATTATATGTTTGTTATACGTTCAGTAGCCCGGGTTGAACACCGGGTTAAAGATTAATAGACACGCCACATAAATAAACCCACGGCGAGTTATTCTCGAACAAGCGGGCATATTATTTTACATACGCACCGGCAGGTGTATGCCTACACCTCGTGCTTAAGTCGTGGCCATTTCAATGAATGAGCCGATGATATCCAGGACATGGTCAAACAAAACAGATTAAACGGGTTATATCAATGATTTAATCTTAATATGATTAAAAATTCAATACCCGACCAAGCGGTATTTTATATACCGTACCCCAAGCCCGTATAAGGGAAAATAAGTTAAAAGTATTTACCTGAGCAAATTATACAAATTTATCCCAGCCGTATACAATCAGCAAGTGCAAATATCTTTTACTGGGCTCCTAAATCTGGAACGAAGGTTTTAATAACCTATTAGATTCCTAACGGGTCTTACTTAAGTTTAAACTTATACCGGTTAGTTTTAAAGAAGGATATATGGTTCAAAACGCAAGATTAAGCGAAGACCGGATTAGAATGTGGTTTAGACCCGACAAGTATGACGACTTGTATAATATGGGTAAACTAAACACATTCTGGATTTTGAGGTAAAAATGATAAGGTTTGACCCGTTTCGGTCAATTTATGCAAACTAATCACATATACCGTACCGAACGCGAAAAAATGCATAACGGGTAACCAAAAGAGTCATGTACAGGGTTCACAAGTTAATATGCCTTAAATATGTTGTGATATCAGTAGGATACCTTCCATTATGCCCAAAACGAATTTAAAATCAATTTATGCCCCGTAGGGGTATTTTGGTCATTTTAAAGGTTATAAAAGAGATTAAATATTAATCTGAGGTTCTGGTCTAAAATGATCAGTAAAAAAATTTATTTTTGTAGGTCATATCAGTAGGGTATTGCATATATGTGAAATTTATCATTTATAATCAAACTATGTACCGTAGGGGCATTTTGGTCATTTCACATAAGCTTTAAATGTCAAATTTGGAAATATGAGTTCAAAACTTTTGCTTACTGTTAAAGTATAAAAATTTACTTAAAACATCAGTAGGTATTAAGTCTTATATGTCAAAAATAGTTTTAATCCATATTATGCTTTTAAAACGCGTAAAAAGTCGGTTTTAGGCGATTTTCGGGTTGTATAAGGAAAGCTGAGATTTTTATCAGTCCATAAGGCTTAAAATATTTTATTTATCATACAAAATCAGTAGCAAAAAGTTTGGTATCAAAATGTTATGTAAAACTAACTTTATTAGCAAAAAGTGTATAACCTACAATTACCGAATCAAAGCAAGAACCCTATGCCATGATCAGTTCAAAAATAAATAAAAATATTCAAAAATCCCAAAATATTATATTACATCAGTGGGTAAAAGGTTTGGTATCAAAATCCGGGTTTAAATAGGCTTTATGCTAAATATGCCGTTTAATTAATAAAAAGCTTCCAAATTACGAAATTGAGCATAACTCCTAATTTAGACCTCAAACTGATGTCAAATTTTTAGGACATGTTTATAAATCAGTAATAAAGGTTTTTGTCCTCTCACGTTTTCAAAAATCTCGTTTTAATGTCAAAAGGGCATAATGGTCATCATTTAAGCAATTAACGGAAACATGCAAATGAATCGGATAATTAAGGAACCATGTAGTATAACCTCAGAGGGTTTTACTAACTTATAATATGGTCCTAAAGAAGCCTTAAGGCATATCTAAAACATGCTAAATCGGGTCAGAACTGAAAGTCAAAGCAAAAGTCTTGTTTTGCGACTTTCGGTTCCGAACCGAGCTTAAACTCAGAATTGTCAGGTTGAACATGAACATGCTTAGACATGTTCTTACATTATTTACCAAGTTATTTTAGTGTTAAAACAGGTTCCATAACTTACACATTGCTAGTTATGAATTTATTTGCAAAATAGCTTTCTGTTGACTTTTTAATATTAAGTTTGACCCGACAATTGACCAAGTTAGAGTGATAATTAGGGGGTACCCTTTTAAGGACTTATTACCCACATAATTACCAACTCATGGCCACTTTCAATTCGAGTAATGGCTGAAACATTAGTGATTAATCACTAAGTCAAAGCTTAATTACGACGGCTTTGACTTTTGGTCATTAGACTAATAAAACATGAACTAGGAAGGCTAAGAATGCTTACAAAGGCTCTTAGCATGAATTAGGAACTTAAGAAAGCTTGCTTGAGCTCCAGGAAGTTCCAGATAGAGAGTTGTGAGTAAATTTTGAATGGTGCAAATGAACTAGCAAACAAGAACTCCTTATATAGGAAATTAAAACTCATAAGATCATTCCAACAAAGTCTACAAGTGATTCATGATCACCCCAAGTGTCCCCTATGCATGAAATACCATTGGTACAGTCCCTGAATTCGAAAACCACCATGCAAAGGCGGTGGAACTGGCTGTACAGGCATCTGTCCAATTTTTCTGCACCTGGCAGTTTTACGCGGCCCGCGTAAGTCTTGCCTTATGGCGTACGCGGCCCGCGTGAGGGTCAGATCCGGTCACCAAGTTTCAAATATTGCAATTTTAGTCCCTGGTCCATATTATCTTTATTTAACTTGCGTTTATTGCACTTTTAACCCCCAAACTTGATTTTTAAGGGTCTTGAATCTTCAAACATTTAACAATAGGCCTTGGTTAGTTACGAGGGCACCCGAACGGTCTTGAAATGCAATATTAACGCATTTGGCCCTTATTACTTGTAATTACCGCTTTGCTTATTTATATACGTTGAAACTCCACGAATTTATTATCCGTTATTCTTGGGATCAAAATAAATTATCACAATGTTTTTTGGATCGTTAAAAGGTCATTCTTAGGTTACTTTCAACATGTTGACACTTTTAACCCCTATGTTTCTTAAGATCCCTATTTTTAACACAAACGACTTCCAATGTTTGATAAATTATTCGTTAAAGAATACGAACGTCGTGTGAGGTCAATCAGAGGCACAAGAATGGCATGTTGACACTTTGGATCCCTTTATTCATATATTTACATTGTTTGACGATTTCAGCCCCTCTAGATCAAACCATTACACGTTTAAAGTCCATGACACGTGTCTTCATAATATTGGTCGCGTTTTTACGAGGTGTTACAGTGAGGATAGTGGTGGTTCGAGGGAAAAAAGAAAGTCATCCGATTCGGGTAACTATCAAGAGGGTATTGATCTACCCGACATAAACGTAGACCCCTCACCAACAAGGAAAAAAAGAAAGATAAAGGACCCGCAACATCGAGCGAAAAGTCAGTTGGTATGTCCGACTAGCTTCAAGAATACAAAATATGAAACAAGCGTTGGTGGCAATTAAAAAGAAACGAGAGGAAATATATATCGAGTTAGCTGATGAACAACGAGAGGCGTTGAAATCGATTCGGTTTGATAAAGATCTCGAGACGTTTAACAGGCCACACGACAATGTTCCGCCGGAGATGTTGGAAATCACACTAGCCCGAAAACGCGAGATCGCCAAAAAATATGGATGGCCATGTAGTTTTTAAATTTTATGTAATGTCATTCTTTTTAATTTAGTTAATGTTATTTTACTTTATTTTTATATAATGTTTCATTTAAAAAAGAAAAATTCATTTGCCTAATCTCAATTTAGGCATGCACTCCTTCTGATTTTTGGGTAATAAGCAAACTATATGGCACAATTCAATTGGGTGGGTGAAAACTTTGCCTAAAGGGGTTAGGCATGCACCCCCTCACCCTAAAGGCACGCCCAACGAAAAAAGGCGAAAAGCAAACATGCTCGAAAGAGATATTAAGGCTAACCAATTAGCAGTTAGGTGCTAAGCAATTGAGTCCTAAGGGAACATGATCAATCTAATCATGGGATACTTCATGAAGAGGGTAACGAGCGTATTATCACTTTCATGTATCACGAGCGCAGGTCATAACCTAGCCGCCGCTGGTCAGCCTCTCCCCTCTCATCTTTTTTTTTCGATCTCTCATTCCTATCTAATCACAATGAACTCTAAACTTCACCCTGCCACCACCGTAAGCAATATCAAAACATTCATTCTTGTAACCCTAGAGATGGAGATCAGCCACTTCACTACCTGGTCGGAATTATTCAAAATCCACTGCAAATCCTTTCAAGTCTATGATCATCTCCTCCCCCGTAAACAAAGCTCTGCACCTTCGGCCTCCACCGAAAAAGACACTCTACCCACTCCCAAAACTGATGAAGAACTTTGGACCCGTTTGGATTCTGATGTGCTAAAAGTAATCTATTAATTGATAATTAAATTAACCTAATCTAGACACTAAGTTATACTCTAGACTCTCTGAAACTCGACTAAACTACTAACCGGCAAGTGAACCGATCGACTCTAGTAAAGCTAAGTAAGTTCGGAAATCGAACCCACGAGACTCATTTGATTACGTAAACTAGACTCACTAGACCTATTGACCGACACGACTAACTGTTTTTATATTTTGAGGGGGAGCAGGTTTCTAAAATCCTAAAATTGCAATTAAATTAAATACTAACTAAAACGAACGAACTAAGACGCGAATTATGTTTTGGGTTTTACTCAGATGATGGTGAAACGACTACCTAGGCTGGAATCCTACACAACTCGGATTGGCTTTCTATTGGTTTGACTATGTTATGGAACCGGGATCCTGGAATAGTAAACTCACCTGATAACCGAACACGACCCTCGACCCTTCTCGAGAAGACACCTATGGAGACCCAGCAAGCTGTTATACTACTGGTTATTATGGAATTCCTCAAGGCTTTCCAATTATGTTAATAAAGTACCTTCATATGACAATTGCGCTCACACTATAAAAGTCTAAGGTAACTATGGTAAATTAGTTTGACGCGATTAGCAAGGATTGCAAGGTAAACTAATTTGGTCTTTTCACAAAGGTCCTAACTTTAGCGATCTAACAACCTAGACAAACCGATAATCTCTCACCTCACGGATTTTAAGATTAGTTAAACACCTAGACCAACTTGATTCACGAATTTACCTCATATGGTGTATTGGCCAATTAACCATAAAAATCAAACCACAAGTGCTTACGATCTAACACAAACCTATCATATGAAAGACATTTAACAAGATGCGTGTGAAGATAATAAACATAAATTTAAGCAAATTAAAGTACTCGTACACATCAAATCAACGCTACCAAGTTCTTTACTTTACTAACCGAGTTCAAAGGGTCATGCATAGTAATGTTATGACCCCAAGATCTATGGATGTAGTTTTTAAAAGACTTAATTTTGCTATTCAAAAAGGGGTAGCGGCATAGTTTGTTGCCCGTTTACCTTCTATCTCGATGTTTTTCAAATATTATACTACTGAAGGAAAACAAATATTTTGTCTTGAAATAAAAGATTATCCATAAATATTAATCAAAAACCAATAAAAATCCAATCTTTATCATACATCATGTGTAAAGAGCAAAGATCCATGAACAAAAGCAAAACATGGTTTGAATCTTAGAAAACAAGAGAACGAAGAAACCCAAATGATCTCGGACATTTGAATCTTCAACCAAAACTTAAAAATCTTCAATTCCTGCTCTTTGAACTCCAAAATTCGCCTAAGTCCAACTCCAATGCGTAGGTTTATGAGTTTGTATTATATAATGTTGTTTATATATCAAACTCTAACTCAAACCCAGCTGAAGACAAAACTTTCTGGGACAATAGGCTCCCCGCATTGCGCGGGAGCACATGGTATAGGGTCGCGCGACGTGGCGTGTGATAAGTCAACTGCAAGTCAAACTCCTCCCCGTGTCGCACGAGGAGAGCTTCAATTCTGGTCACGCGATCGGCGATGCATCCATACCATTTTCCTCGAAATTCGTGTCGTTTCAGCTCTCATACTCCTGAACTTGTTCCGGTGCTCGATTTTTTACAAATATGGACAATTTTTCGCCTTTTCCAGCTATTCTTAACTCCCGAGATCTGGAAAACACAAATTGATCAGCAGTATACACGACATATAACAG
The DNA here is from genome assembly GCA_030545235.1 of Helianthus tuberosus. Classification (NCBI taxonomy): domain Eukaryota; kingdom Viridiplantae; phylum Streptophyta; class Magnoliopsida; order Asterales; family Asteraceae; genus Helianthus; species Helianthus tuberosus. The sequence continues at coordinate 11,071,799 of CM060412.1, read as the reverse complement.
GTGACAGATCCAAGAATTTTTCCAGTGTATTCATCTTGGTAGATTTTACTAATTTTTCCCAAATCATACAAGATTCTTACTAACTTTTTCCATTTTTTGAGTAAATTACAAGTTTTGTCCTTTATGTTTACACCAAATTGTAGGCGTTGTCCTTTAGGGCAAAAGTTGACGAGTTTTTTACTTTATGTTTCAAAATCTTGCACGTTTTGTCCTTTGAGCCTAACTCAATCAGATTTTTTGGTTAAGTATGGTCATGTGTCTTGCACATGAGAGCATACTTGCCATTTCACATTCCTAGAGGTTATTTTGTAAACACTTATTATTGAGGGACTGTATCTACAAAATACTAAACTCTTTCTTTTCTCAATCTGAACCCACCACCACAACCCAATGTCTCTCAAACCTCTCTCAACCCACCACCACCACCACCACCCCGACAACCTTCACCGCCGCCACAACCGAGTTATCCTTATCTTTATACCGCTTAACAAATAGATCAATCGTATCCTTAAAAGCTACCGGATCAAGCAACAACGTCGTAATATCCTGAAACAAAATCCCTAAATATCCAAAACGAAAACACCTCAATCAGCTAAAATCAACAGTCACAATCATAATTCGGGTTACTCTTCGTACCTGGTTTGGGAAAGTCTGGAATGACGCGAGTTGCTGATGTAATTCGGGAGATGCGACCGTCATCGGAAGTAGGAGTAGCCATGTGAGAGGAGTAGGTGTGAAACTGGTGGCGGGTAGTGGTGGCTGCTGGTGGCGTTGACGCGAAGATGGGTTGGTTTTTTTGGCGAGTGGTTGGAAAAGAGGGGGTGGGGGATTTTAGTGGATTGACGAAATTGCCACTGTGAGAGTCTTTGGGGGTTTAGGATGGCGACATTGGAGTTGCAGAGGATTTTATGCGTATTGATGGCTTTATGGGAAGACAAATTGGAATTTAATTTACTGATAAAAGGATGAGGTGGGGTGGGTGACAGCGGTGAAGGTTGTGGGTGGTGGTGGTGGGTTGAGAGAGATTAGAGAGAGATTGGGTTGTGGTGGTGGGTTCAGATTGAGAAAAGAAAGAGTTTAGAATTTTGTAGATACAGTCCCTCAATAATAAATGTTTACAAAATAACCCTTAGGAAAGTGAAATGGCAAGTATACTCTCATGTGCAAGGCACATGACCGTACTTAACCAAAAAAACTGACTAAGTTAGGCTCAAAGGACAAAGCGTGCAAGATTTTGAAACATAAAGTACAAAACTCGTCAACTTTTGCGATAAAGGACAACGCCTGCAATTTGGTGTAAACATAAAGGACAAAACTTGTAATTTACTCTTTTTTTTTTAACCGAGTGGGTTCATATGAACCCACAAAATTAGGGCTGTAAACGAACCGGACGTTCAGTGAAATGTTCGTGAACCATTCGGCGGGAAGTTCGTATATGTTCGTTCGATTAGCTTAACGAACGGACACGAACACAAAATTTTGTTCAAATAGCTTAGCGCAGGAACACGAACACAAGTCTCGTTCGTTTGACTGTGTTCATGAATGTTCGGTAATATGATGTTCGTTTGATTATATTACAAAAATAATAAATAATAAACATTTTATTTGAACATATTGAAAACTTGAAACCCTAGTTAGCTAAAATTCGGACATTCTAAGCCTTTTTTGGGGATACTTTTAATTAAACTTGATTCGTCGTTTGGTGGTGTAGTAGACTTCTTGCATTTTGATTTATCATTTGATGGTTGTATCTAACTACTTATATCCAATGTTTAAGGATAACAATGTTTTTATATATTTCTTTTAAGTTGAATGTTCGTTTGTGTTCATTTTGATTTGCTTGCATTCGTTTGTGTTCGAGGCCAGTGTTCACGAACTGTTAATGAACAACTGCATTTTCTTAACGAACGAACCCGAACATAAACTTATGTTCGGTATGCATTCGTGAACAGTTCGCGAACATCTTAATTTCCTTAACGAACAAACACGAACATGGCTTTGTTCGTGTTCGTTCGGTTCGTTTACAACCCTACACAAAATAAATAGTATATAAGAGGATTATTATTTAATATATATAAAAAGTTGTAGAGTTTTGATCCTGTAGACTAGTCCCATTGGTTGGCGGAAAAACATTGCTGGTTGGAGATAAAAACTTGTAAACTTGTCTGGCGGACCCTCGTCCAATTGTCACCATCAAAACAGAAGCATCATCCGGAAATAACTGAAAACAATATCAAGTCAAAGAATCACAGCACAACAACAACAACAACAACAAATCACGAATCCCACACACCACCACCACCTTTCATCTCTTGTTATTATCCACATCTCCTTATTTTCTCAATCCACTTAACATTTCTATGGTGTTGCTGGCATGGCGTCAAGCTCATGCCACTCCCTCTTCGTCGACATGAACCGAACCGCTCCCATTCTTCACACATTCACACCCAAACCCCACCCCTTTGAGCTTCAACGGGTCATCACCAAGTGGCGACTACCTGAACGACGTCGTGTTAGTGTGGTTGCTGCTGCTGGTGCTGAGGTTTCTAATCCTTTTTCTGTTAACATTGGTTTGGATTCTCAGGTGTGTTGTTTTGTGAATTTTGGTTATTTTTTATTAACCGTCGTTGAATAGTTTAGATCTGGTGTTTGCTGATTATTGTGAGTTTTATTAACCGTTGTTAAACGGAAGTATTTCATCATCATCATCATACTCAGTATATCCCACCAATAGCAAAGCTAAGGTAGGGTCTGAGGAGGGTGAGATGTAGACAGCCTTACCTCTACCTTGTAGGAATAGAGAGGCTGCTTCCAATAAACGGAAGTATTTGTTGTTTCGAAATTCCAAGGGTCGGTTTAGGTTACGGGTGTGAATTTCTGACACGACACGAACCTAACAGGAAATTTGCGGGTTTAGGTTTAGTCGAAACGGGTTTGGGTCAGTACCGGCGAGCCTGTTTAGGTTAACGGGTCGGGTTCAGGTTAACCCGTTTAACACATTTATATTATATTATATTTGTTGTTTTGAAATTCGAAGGGTCGGTTATCTCTAGGTTAAGTGGGTAATTAAATATTGCTTAAAAGGATATATGAGGTTACTTGTATATGACACGATTAGACTTGTTTACTTGGTGAAAAAGACACTACTTTTTTTTTTTTTTTTTTGAACGGCAAATTTGGATCACTGACGGACCACTGGAGTATCATCGTGCCACCAGCAGAACCACCCGATCATATCCATCTCCACTAGGCAACAATGCCTATACACCAATTCAGGAGGAAACCCAATAAATCTGGGAAAACCCCCTTTGTGGGAATCGAACCCATGACCTAATGGTCATAAGCCTTATCCCACCCCCAAGATACCACTAGGCTATAATGCCATGGGTAGACACTACTTGATATTTTACTTTTTTTAAAATAAATAAAATTAGCAGGCTAGGATTCATCATTTTTTTCTTTCTTGGTACATAAAACATAAAGATGTGTTATAGACATAAGATATAAAGTAGTTAAAAGAGTTGTATTCATGTTTAATACACCTGTTAAGCACGATAAGCCACGATTTGCCAGCCTGTAGATGAATTGTTTTAGAAAGATAGTTAGATTATTAGTGGAATGATACGATTTTGAGACACTGGTTTTATATAAAAACCGTAAGGTGTTTGGACAAAAAGTAGTTACTTATAAAAACTTTATGGTGTTTGGACAAAACGTGTTTCATGTTGTTAAAGATGCAAGACGCAAAGGGTGAGCTTGTCGCCTAGGCGTTAGGCAATTAAAAACTGCGCGCATGAGATAAGCAAGGCTCATAGTGTAAACATGTATTTTTTAGCTGTTTTAGACATGTTTTAGGCTCGTTTAGGTTGTTTTATATTAGTTTAGACTGTTTTTAGGCTTGTTTTAGACTAGTTTAAAACATGTTCTTTTTCCCAAATTTTGGCATGTTTTTTTGCGCCTTGATGGACGCAAGGCGGCTTGGCTGCACTGTTTTTAACGCCTTTGACTACATAGGTTTCACGTCAACTCAACCCGACCCGTTTCAATCCGCCCCAAAATGAGCTGTTTTGACCTGTCACCTGACCCAAACAACAACTGGGAAACATGAGAATTCTTTGTTGCCATTTCTATCTCTTGCATTCTGCTAGTGTTGCAGAACCTAATTTGTTTGTTTGTAATTTTCTAGACATACCAATCCCACAATTTGACACAGTTACCTTGGGTGGGCCCGCTTCCGGGAGATATAGCCGAAGTTGAAGCATACTGCAGAATCTTCAGAGCTGCTGAAAGCCTGCACAATGCATTAATGGACACATTATGCAACCCACTTACAGGTGAATGCAGTGTTTCTTATGCTTACCCTTCAGAGGACAAACCATTACTTGAAGATAAGATAGTAACCGTTCTCGGTTGCATGATCTGCCTGCTGAACAAAGGACGCGAAGATCTGCTATCCGGTAGATCATCCGTCATGAAATCATTCAGTCTTTCGGATGTAGACGTAATGGAAGATAAGCTTCCACCACTCGCAGTTTTCAGGCGTGAAATGAAACGGTATTGTGAAAGTTTACACATTGCTCTTGAAATCTTTTTGACAGCAGACGATTCTAGAAGCCGCGTCGTTTGGAGGAAACTTCAACGGCTGAAAAGCGTTTGTTATGATTCGGGTCTTCCCCGTGGCGACGAGTATCCGCCTCAATCGTTGTTTGCTAACTGGAATCCTGTTTATTTATCTACGTCTAAAGAAGATATCGAACCTAGTGATTCCGAAGTTGCGTTCTGGAGAGGTAGTCAACTGACAGAGGAAAGTTTGAACTGGTTGCTTGAAAACGGGTTTAAAACGATCGTTGATCTTCGAGCAGAAAGTGTTAACGATGTATTCTATGAAACCGCATTGCAAGATGCACTTTCGTCTGGTAAAATTGAGCTGATCAAGCTTCCGGTTGAAGTGGGAACCGCACCATCGTCAGAGCAGGTTGAGACTTTTTCAACTTTAGTTACTGACTCGATGAGAAAACCGATTTATCTTCATAGTAAAGAAGGCGTTTGGAGAACGTCTGCAATGGTTTCTAGATGGAGACAGTATATGTCTCGATTCAGCTCACTGAGCAACGTTAAAAATCGCGCTCAAACGTCAGAAGAGAAGTCACAAGTTTCATCAGACTCAAAAGCAATGGAAAAGGATAATGAAGAATCTTTAACTGCAAGTAACAATTATAAAAGCACCAATGGGGCTTACACGAAAACATTGAATAACGACGATGATCAAGACGGGATTCGGGTTGATTTCAGTGCGAATCCAATTGAATCCCAGTTACCACCCTGCAATGTTTTCTCCAGAAAAGAAATGTCCATGTTTTTTCAAAATAAAAAGCGTTCACCTTCAACATATTTCACTTTCGAACGCAAACGATTAGAGAACCAAATGAGATCGAGGAAGAAACATAACTACAACGGGTCAGTTTCTAGCATCAACAATTCCGATTCAAGTCATTCAACAAATGGTTCTGCAAGCAATGGGAGTTTACCGACTTATCATGATCAATCTCGTACCAGTTTGACTGAATTCAATGATGCAGACAGGCACGCGACGGGTGTCACACGAACGGATAATCTAGAGGGGTTAAGTAATGACGATGCAGAACCGGTTGAGGGAAATATGTGTGCTTCGACAACCGGTGTTGTAAGAGTCCAATCACGAAAGAAAGCGGAGATGTTTTTAGTGAGAACCGATGGGTTTTCCTGCACTAGAGAAAAAGTAACAGAATCTTCGTTGGCTTTCACGCATCCTAGTACCCAACAGCAGATGCTTATGTGGAAATCGTCACCGAAAACTGTGTTATTGTTAAAGAAACTTGGTGAAGAGTTAATGGAACAAGCTAAAGAGGTATTTACATTGTTAACTTAAGTAAAACAATGTAACAGTTGAACTACATATATAGTTTACATAATGGATTTTCTGACTGTAGCTTCTGCATGAAACACAGGTTGCCTCTTTCTTGTATCACCAAGAGAATATGAATGTTCTTGTGGAACCCGACGTTCACGACGTTTTCGCAAGAATACCAGGGTTTGGGTTTGTACAGACTTTCTACAGTCAAGACACTAGGTATGTCATCATATAAATTACTGCTGGCAGTTTCGACCCACCTACTTATGAAGCTGTCGATTTGGGTTATGTTTTATCCTACCGGTAAAAGCAACAAAAGATAGTGAGTAGAATGTCATTTTCGTCCCCTGAGGTTTGGCTAGTTTTGCGACTTTCGTCCAAAGGTTTGTTTTTCCGCATCTGGATCCAAAAGGTTTGAAATCTTGCCATTTTCATCTGGCTCGTTAACTCCTTCCATTTTTCTCCGTTAAGTAAGGGGTATTTCCGTCTTTTTGGTTAACTTAAAGGGCAATTTGGTCTTTTCCACTTTAGTAAAAAGACCGAATACCCCTAGAAAATACCGAATTGCCCTTTAAGTTAACAAAAAAGACAGAACTACTCCTGACTTAACAGAGAAAAACGGATGGAGTTAACGGGCCTATTGAAAATGGCAAGATTTCAAACCTTTCGGATGCGGAAAATAAAACCTTTGGACGAAAGTCGCAAAACTAGCCAAACCTCAGGGACGAAAATGTCATTTTACTCAAAGTTAGCTAAAAAGAAAACTGGCCAAAGTTTCCAAAAGTGCAGTTTTAATACATAATACCTCCTAAACCATGAAAATGATATACATTTCCAGTTACATTCTAGAAATTTATATCTGTTTGCAAAAAAAAAAACATAAGTTCGGACAAAAAGTGTTCCTGCCTTTCAGGTCAACCCAGCCTAAGTTGACTTGTATATAACATAGCCCGTTTTGAACCGAACCAGTAACCTGACCCGCCATTTCGTCACCTTTATATAGTGATCTTCATGAGAGGGTTGATCTGATTGCGTGTTTGGGTGGAGACGGGGTTATTCTGCATGCATCAAACTTATTTAGAGATGCTGTTCCCCCAGTTGTATCATTCAATCTTGGATCCCTTGGTTTTCTAACATCTCATCATGTAAGCATCTTGCTCAACTTACTGCGATTAAAAAAGGCCGTTTTTTATTATAAAAATGGTTTGTTAATAGATTTATGTGGTACAGTTTGAAGACTATAGCCAGGATCTAAAACGGGTCATTCACGGAAACAACACACTGGAAGGTGTGTATATAACTCTTAGAATGCGTCTTCGTTGCGAGATATTTAGAGAGGGGAAAGCCGTGCCAGGAAAAGTTTTCGATGTGTTGAACGAGGTTGTGGTTGATCGAGGCTCTAACCCGTATCTTTCCAAAATCGAGTGCTATGAACAGGACCGTCTTATTACCAAGGTTAGTTATTGAATCATGGTGTCATGTCAGCTGCCATGTCAGCATGACGTCTCTGACCCGTTTTACTTTTTTGAAAATTTAATTCAATAGGTACAAGGTGATGGAGTCATAGTAGCAACACCTACAGGGAGTACAGCTTACTCTACAGCTGCAGGCGGTTCAATGGTACGCTAAAAAATATATAACTTGTAGTAGAGTTGCAGGACGCTTATGATGTAAGCGCATTTTATGAATGCAGGTTCATCCAAATGTTCCATGCATGCTTTTTACGCCGATCTGTCCACATTCCCTCTCGTTCAGACCCGTTATACTTCCTGATTCTGCGCGTCTTGAATTAAAGGTGAGTCAACTCTCTCTCATGCAGTTTGACTTCATTATAAAAGATTGGAATATAAAATGTTGCTTGTGATTAATGACAGATACCAGAGGATGCGCGAAGTAACGCGTGGGTGTCATTTGATGGGAAGAGGAGGCAACAGCTTTTGAGAGGAGACTCAGTGCGCATAAGCATGAGCCAGCATCCGCTTCCGACGGTCAACAAGTTTGACCAAACGGGCGATTGGTTTCGCAGTTTGATTCGATGCTTGAATTGGAACGAAAGACTAGATCAGAAGGCTCTCTGATTAAATTTTTATACCAAATTTATTGTAAATCTACTGTACATATCATACAGGTCAGTCAATACACATATAGATGGAGCCTAGAAGGCTAGAACTTACACTGTACAAGATGTAAGTAATTATAAATGTATAACCATTGCTATTGGAAAATGGTTTTAACACCAGTTAAAGTTGGATCCTCTTTGAAGTCCAGTTAGGGGCTGTTTGGCAACTTCTAGATGGCTAAGTGCTGAACCAGTAAGATGTTTGAACCATTAAGTGTTGAACCAGTAAGAGATCTGAACCATTAAGAGCAGAGGCAAATGTCTGACCAGTTCAGATAAGAGGTCTTAACCATCCAAACTCAGTATAATGCTTAACCATTCAGAGGCAAATGTTTGAATCGCTCAGACATCTGCTCGCGAAACAAACAGTCTGAACCATTAAGTGCTGAACCAGTAAAAGGAAAGGTCTGAACCACTAAGAGCCTTATTAAGAGCTAAACAGACAGTCCCTTAAAGTACTTGTTAACCGGTTTAAGATAAGGGTGTGACTTTGTAACTTACACGAAATTAATAGGTTTGAGTTTAATCTAAACAGGTTCGTGTCAACTTTGGATTGGACCCGCGAACACCTATAAGGGTAGAGGGTATAGGAAGCGGTGAGTGGATCGATGACTCACACTCACTGATCGGTAACCATACCTTGTGTTTGAAGATGTGCGGTGACCAAGAGAGTGGGTATGGAAATCGGTGAACTTTCACCGAATTGGATTGAGTGTGATTGATGGATTTTTTGACCGTTTCCATTTAATTTTTTGACCGTTTATTGTTTTGAACGTTAATATTTTATAACCGTTGGAGATTTTTTTATATAAACTCGTATTTTCAATCCATTTAAAACACACAATTCTTTAAAAAAATCTATCTTACTAAACCCACAAACACCATGGATAAACAAAACAAAGGTGAACCCAAGAAAAAAGGTTCCGCTAGCCGAGGATCGGATTCAAGAAAAAAGGTTTCGCAAACGAGACAAGGTGATTTTAGAGGTCCAAGTGCACCGGTTCAAACCTCCTACGGATATTCACCAACCACTCAACCTCAATTTTTTTACCCTCAAACTCAACCATCTTTTTTCACCCAACCTACTTTTCCACCACAAATATTTTCACACCCAAGCTTCACAAACGAGTTCGATCCATTTGGATTTAGGACCCCGCCAATTCAATCACCAAGAGAGAATGTCGAGCGCCCACTTCCTATCTACGATGATTTAGAGGTTGTCCCCGAAACACAACATTTGGATGTAGATAGTGGCGAGGACGAAGAAGAATATGAGGATGAAGACGATGATATTGGTGATGCAAGTGACCCGAAACAAAAGGGAGTCAAGGCGGAGCGTCAAAGTTGGGCGAAAACACATGAAGAGGCCTTAGCCAAGACATGGGTTCATTGTTCTTTAAACAAGAAACAAGGAAATGCACAAAAATGGGACAGCTTTTGGAAAAAAGTTCTCACCCATTACAACGAAATGGTCGGCGGAAGTACTCGAACAGTTCATCAAGTACGTTCAAAATGGATCCCTATGTTGACTAAGATAAACCACTTCAACGGTATTTGGCAACAAGCGGTAATATTTTATTTGTAATGTGTTTAATTTTCCATAACGTTTAAAAAATATTTTCCATAACATTGTTTATGTTTAATTTTTTTACTTTATATTTGTTATCTATGTAGGATCGTATTCGTGGTAGTGGGGTTAGCGACCTCGATGTCATGAATAGGGCTTTAAGTGATTTCAAAAAAAAAATATCCGAGTGGTTTTCAACATATTGAGGTATGGGAGGTCGTTCGAAAACATGACAAATGGGCAACGGTACCATTGTTAGGTGAAGATAGTGGAAGTTCAGGACAAAAAAGAAAGTCGCCCGATTCGGGTACACCGGGAACTGAGTCACCGAACGATATACCGGACATAAACGTAGACCCATCACCAACAAGACAAAAAAGGAAAGACAAGAGGCCCGCAACATCATCAAACGATAGCCAAGAGGCCCTCACCGAGAAGCTCGCGCAATACACTCTTATGAAAGAAGAAAAAAAAGCACGGGCGATAGAGTTGACGAATATACGAAAGAAACGCGAGGAAGACACCATAGCGTTAGTGGCGGAACAACGCGAGGCGGTGAAACAACTCATGTATGATCGGGATTTGAAGACATTTGCTGAGCCACACGACCATGCTCCACCCGAGATGTTGCCATTTATTCTCGCGAGGAAACGAGATATCGCAAAAAATATAATTGGCCATGCAATTTCTAAATATTAGTTTAAAATATTAGGTTTATTTTATGGTTTAATTTTTAGTTTTAAATGTAATGTGTTTTTTTTTAGTTTTAAATGTAATGTGTTTTTTTTTAGTTTTAAATGTAATGTGTTTTTTTATTTAGTTTAAAATATGTTTTATTTATGCATAGTTTATAATTTTTAGAAAATAAAAAATATATAACTCAAACACCCTTGGGTGATTGACTATACCACCTGATTGAGTGCAAAATGGGGAGTGAAATGGGGAGTTGACATGACATAATATTATTGGGTATGATTTCACTCAAACACCCTAGGGTGATTGACTATACCCTCCACCCTAAGTAATAGGGTCAACTTGTAGGGCCAACCATAACTAACCCTTTAAAACACAAAATTGTCATTGATCAACCAACATTTGTGTCATTCCCTTCCGTTCAACAACCTTCGAGGCCAATATCGTCACTATTCGTGTACACATACCACCCAACGACTACTTGTCTCCTCTTTCGTTCGACAACCGTTGTGGGCCAATTGCATTACTATCTCTGTACACGTGCCACCAGGGGCGGACCTACCTCTTTGGTAGGGGTAACCCCCGCTACCCCTTGGTCGGAAAAAATTTGGAAAAATTAGTGTAAATTTTGAAAAAATTTGACGTTTTTTCGATTTCGTTACGACTTATTTATACCACGTTACCCCTTGGTCGGAATCCTAGATCCGCCACTGCGTGCCACCCATCGACAACTTATAGATGCGAAGGGATTCATGTTTGATAGAGGGAAATCACATATCTCAAACATGTAACTATTTAAAGTTAGTTTCACGTCAGTGCTAAGGATTGGCGTCACGTCATCTAGTCCTTAGACATCAATTTTGGGGTTAATCTAGATCCATCCAACTAAAAATTGTATTCAAGTGTTAAAGTGGGGTCCAAAAATATGTATGAAAAATGAGTTGGGACAATCTGACACTATCATTTAAAAAATGGGATATTTGATTTAAATAACCTATTTTTCACCAGTTAGCTGATAGCACTCCTAACTTTTGATTTGTACTAAACCACTCCCAACTTTCAACTTATTTTCCTCTGTCACTCTCAAACTAAATGTACACTAACCCAGTTAGTTTTTGCTGACATAACATCTGATTTTGGCTTTTTTTTATGATATGGTAGCTGACATGGCGTCAGATTTGGCTTTTGATGACATGGCACTGGTTTGGTAACGTGGTAGCAGACGTCAGCAAACTGGGTTAGTTTGGGAGTGATGTAGGAAAATAAGTTGAAAGTTGGGGAGTATTATCGGTCAATTGGTGAAAGTTATGGTTATTTAAATCCAATATCCCGTAAAAAAAACTGATACATCAATACATTAAACCATGTTTTATGATATATTTAATAATAGAACTTATCAACCATTTAATAGAACATAAGTCAATACTTATTGATTTTTTCAAACACTTTGATGCAGTCTTATGAATGAGTCCGGCAAGCATCACGATCATCAAATAAACAATGAAATAGATTTACTTTGAATTTGGTAGCTTCTTTTTTGAAAAGTAAATGCTCATCTATAGATTTAAACTTTCGAATCAATACTTTCTTCCATGAGGGAAAAAGACTTTTCTATGAGAGTTTGGTATTGAAGAATGCATCACGTAAATCATGTTTAAATGGGGTATTTTACGTAAATCACTTAACATTTATTTTTTTTATTAAAATTAAAGGTTTTTTATCCATTTATAGGTAACCGTGGTGACGTGGACTTTTGTTTCTTTTTTCCCGTTTATTTGATGCTAACGTCGAGTGATGACGTGAATTTTAACTTGTTTTTTTTATTTTTAATGTAATTAAAGTTTTTTATATTTAATAAATATAATTTCATATATTAAAATAATCCGATCCTAGCATCTTATGCTTCATTTTTCTCTTGACACATGGAAAAAATGACATGGCTCGATTTGAATGTTAAGTTATATAATTGGGAGAAAAATGACATGAGTGACCTAATTAGAACACTTTTGAAACTTGGTTACTATTCTGTGACATTTTCCCTTTTTAACGGCAAATTTTAATCACTTACGGACCACTGGAGTATTATCGTGCCCACCAACGAAACCACCCGATTATATTCCTCTACACTTACTTCATGTTTCTTTTTATTACAATCGATATTATTATATATTATGTCCGCTTGCGTTGTGCAAATATAATGTATATATGTGTGGACATGGGGGGGGGGGGGTTAAATTGCACTAATTTTAACGTTATTTCACTAATTTCGTGAAAATAACATTTAAAGCGGCGGACGGTTAATCATGCATCGAGTGGTGGCGTTGATAGCTGAAAGAAAAAAAGGGTACATGCACTAACCGGCCTTGTCCTGATTGTTGCGTGTTATGTACCTTATGTCCAAGACTTGATGCAAAACTTCTATCGAGTCGGGGGTCTTACTGGAAGCAGAATCTCTATTCCTACGGGGTAGAGGTAATGTTGTCTATATCTAACACTCCTCAAACTCTACCTTAACTTTGTTATTGATAGAATTTAGCGAGTATGATGATGACATTTTTATATATAAGTTGGTTGATTTAAAAACATTTCAATCAAATCTAAGGTATGATATTTCTTTTTTCTTTTTTTATTTGGAGGTACCTAACATTTTAACTACCACCACTCACTTCCACCATTCGGGGGTACCCTCTACAAGATTTTTAAGAGATTGTTATTTTTTATATGTTTAGCAAGTAAAAGAAACCCTAAACAAAACCCACCACCACTCATTTCCACCATTGTATATTTGGCTAGAAAAAAAAAATGTTGTTCACTAGCGGGTCTATGTGAGGATGGTTGCCAGGTTTGCTTCGAGTTTGAGACATGGTAGCGTGGGCAATGGTGGAGATGACATCGAGTTTGCTTAAAGCCGAGTTTGGTGAGTTGTACCTAGGTGCCGAAATACTCGTCGAAAAAAGGTTGACAATGAATTAGATGAACGAGGAGGGCTGATGTTTATCTTTTATCTTTTTTTTTCCTTTTCCATATTTCATTTTTCATGTGGTTATTAAGTAAAAGCGTAAAAAGTAATTTTACACTCATTTAACAAAATTATTTAACGGAAATCCATGCTAAAGATGAAATGACTTCACAAATAGTAAGTACTGTATCCATAATTCAACATACCATACTAGCAACATCCGTCTAATTTACCCCGAATAGTGTTAACTTTTTTTTAAATTATTTTACTATAAAATTAATAAGATAACTTTAAATTTAACAACTCATGTTTGATTCTTATACAAATTCAATCATTTCTAGCTTAAAGTCGTAAGTTGAAACCCTAGCCAAAATCATAGACGTGTTGGCCACTAAATATTCTAGTAGAAACGAATACACACATGTGATTCGGTCCAAATAATTGTTGTTTTATGAATGCGTCCTACAAACATCATGATAAAAAAAACAAGTGAAATTGGTTTACTTTGAACTTTTAATTTGGTAAAGAACCTTTGAAGTTTGTAAATAGAAATGGTACAAGTTTCATGCTCATCAATCAAATCAACAATCCATCCTGGTCCACTAGTTAGAAAGACTTGGGTTCTCCTTGAACACCCAAGTTTAATCCCCACCAGTACCATATTTAATGGATAAAGGCAATGAAAGCTAGTTCTCCCAGACCCTAGGTCAGGGGCACAACTTTCAAAGGGTCGGGGGGCGCTCAACCCCCCGAACTTTTCGTTCATTAGTGTTATGTGTATACGTTTCGTATGGTATATACGTTTTCGACCCCCAAATATTAGATCAGGTGACTTCTGACCCCCCCCCCCTGGTGAAAATTTTCAAGCTTCACCACTGCCCTAAGTCAAGAGTTCGAGCTCAAGCCACCCCAAGTTTTAGTCCACCGTGCGTTACGCCAAAGAAATTCTCTCTTCTGGCGGTGCAAGCCCCTGCCACTGACAGTGGCAGTGGGTGGTATGGTTTCCCGAGGAACGCCATTAGCCAAACTCTGACGCCAGCGTGAACCCGGTTAAGACAACTTAGTCTGACCAAAATAAGGTTAGGACCCTCTATTTAGAAGGGTGTGAATTCTCTCTCAAAACAAATTAAAGATTCTCACCGTTCAAAAAAAATCAATCAAATCAATACTTTCCTCTTCGAGGAAAAGATTTTCTATGAGAAAGCTAAAACAAAAAATAACAATTAGTAGAAAGTGGTATGATTTAGATTTAAATAGAGATGTAAAATAATATTTTTTAGTATTGAAGAATGCGATGGGGTACATTACGTAAAAAAGCAGAAGATATCGTTTAATGGATGTATGGGTAATATTTTCAATCAAGAGTTATTTCATTTTAAGTTTAAATTATGAATAACACTCGTGCGGGTTGCGGCGCGGATACATCGAAAATATTGAATAAATTAGTCCAAATGTTATATGATGCGTTAACCATATGAAGACGCACATTTCGAAGTATCTGACTGGACTCAATGTGACCTATATAAGCATTGTGATTGGATCATATAATCATAACGTATTATATGTGGCCCAACTAATACATATAAAACATCAACAGGTATAAAGAAAAACCGACATGTTTAATCAAAAGCGATTAATGGAAGCTTTTGAACAAAAAGGGGAAAAGCACAATTTGACTCCACTCGGTTTGAACCATAATTTACGAAACATACATAAAAAGACGAAAACGTATTAAATTTGACCTGACTCGTTTTCCCAAAAAAAGTTTACGTTTTACGTAGACCACAAAACATACATAAAACATACACTTAAAAATGGTTTTTTAACGAAAACATATTATATCTGACCTAACTCATTTCTAGAAAAAGTTAACGTTGAAACGTAGAGCAAATCGAATTTATACCGACATCTAGATAAATACATGCATGTAAAATTTATTTTTTTAATTAAAGGATATATAGAGGTAAACTCGCAAAATATTGTTAGTAAAAAACTTAATTAATTTAAAACGTTCGTAAAACCGTGCCAAGTAGCACCAATGTCACATCATTGTCAGCGACTATCAACATCGAAAAACTCGTAAAACTAAAATAAATAAAAAGGACAAAATAACACCGAACGAAAAGCAGACGTAAGATCGTTGAACCACGCACGCCCATTGTTGCGTGTTAATGCAATGAAATTGACCGTTGAACCACGCACACCCATTGCGGCGTGTTAATGCGATGAAATTAAAGCGAAACGTAAAATATAGAAAAGACCTAATAAGTTGATCTAGGACCAACGTGTTGCGACGAATCTGTCAAACGACGAAAAAATTGAACCTCACACACACGTTGTGTGTTAACTCGCAAAATTTTGAACGAAGCGTAAAAACTTGCAAAGGATGAAAAGTATGGGGAAAAAAGTTGAAAATAAAAAAGTGTTAGGGTTAAATTGCAAAAGATGAAAACTTTAGGTTAAAAGTTAAAAACACAAAATGGTTAAAATGTAAAAAGTAAAATTCTTTGGTAAATTATATTTAATGTAGTTTTTTTTTTGTATGTTGAGTATTTTTTTTTTATTAAACCAATATTATTTTAACAAAAATGGGTTGTTACTATGCAAAAAATGATATAAGAAATCCAAAAATAGGCTGTTAAACCGATATTTCTAACATATATTTAATATGCTCTTTTAGAAAGAAAAAACGAAAAAAAAACTTACCACCAATTGCATAATTTTATACGATATGAATCTCGTTGTATCAGTTTTTGTTTAATGGTTATTTTAACATAATTCTATACGTTGTAACTTGTAATTACAAAGAGCTCAATGCACGGATAGTCCCTGTGGTTTGGTGAAATTTCACCTTTAGTCCCCAACTTTTCAAAATTACACTCTTAGTCCCTGTGGTTTGACAAGTTGTTACTCGGATAGTCCTCAAATCGGATGA
Organism: Helianthus tuberosus; assembly: GCA_030545235.1. Classification (NCBI taxonomy): domain Eukaryota; kingdom Viridiplantae; phylum Streptophyta; class Magnoliopsida; order Asterales; family Asteraceae; genus Helianthus; species Helianthus tuberosus. The sequence goes on along the minus strand of CM060412.1, from coordinate 11,055,636 downwards.
AGGTTACTCGGATAGTCCCTGTGGTTTGACAAGTTACTCGGATAGTCCCTGTTGTTTGACAAGTTGTTACTCAGATAGTCCTTGTCATTTCACACCCACTTAACGTGAAAAACTAACCTCCATCCGCTTTGGGGACTATCCGAGTAACAACTTGTCAAACCACAGGGACTAAGAGTGTAATTTTGAAAAGTTGGGGACTAAAGGTGAAATTTCACCAAACCACAGGGACTATCCGTGCATTTTACTCTTTCTTTTAAGTGAAAGGGTAAAAAAGTAATTATGCACATATAATTATTTTATAAACATCCATGTTAGACACAAGAAACATAATGACTTTTTAAACAACAGAAACACTGCCGGTAATATCTATACCTAGAGACAAAATATGAAATAATACACCAGATGAGGTACTCCAGTAAGTTATCTGACATAAGATACAACAATTTTTTTTTTGGAATATTGGATTTTAATAATCTCAGTTATTCATTGTTGACTGCCAACGGTCCTAACTTCAAAAATAATCACTGGCGGTCCCAACTATTAATATATTGGCCTCCAATGGTGTCATACCTCAACCGATTACGGAAACATAAGAGTGAGACGAAAACGAGATTGTTCGAGACTTCATAACGACTATTTGTGACAAATATTTAAGAATCAAGATTCCATTTCATTTCTAAAACGGAAATACATTGTTTGGAAGCAAAATACAAAATCAAGTAACAATGAAACAAAGTGCAATACATAAACAAAATTTAAAGTATGTATTTAGTCGTCCTACTAGATTTCTTTCAACGTATCATCATCAAGTTCCTATAATACATATTGAAGTACATGTCAACACATAAAGTATTGGCAAACATACAAGTTTGAATTACTAGCATAAATACAAAAACGGTTTACACGAATCCATATGGCATAATCGTAAACTAAGATATATCGTTACAAGACTAGCATGCATCTCCTACTTGTCAACCCAAAGATTTCCACTAGTGTAATCTTGTCGTCGCAACGACAAGACTGTTTTTGTATGACTTAACATGACCTCAAGAATACGTGTGGTGTATTACTCCTATAGCGCTATACATGTTAAGGGAGGCTTGTACGAAGTTAATGACAAAGTATAGTGCAAGTAAAGTTTCTAGCATGTATGAGTTTCTAAGCATCACGTCTTGAGCATGTATAATGGATTGTTTGTTTGTCTTAAACATGTTTATACGTGACTGTGTGAGTTTGATAAATCATAAGTATTACACCCAAAAGCGTCGAAAAATAAAAAGGGGGTCATGTACACTCACGGTTTGCAAAGTTTTCCTAATTAACGTGAGTTGACGAGTCATTGAGGGTGGAACACCAAAGTTACCCTACATTGGGGAAATGAAGGTGTGTGAGTATATAGAGTTCGTAGAGAGTTTGGATTCGGAATTACTATGAAAAGTATATGTGCATGAAAGTATATCTTGTCTAGACACTCGTTTGGACACTAAATTTCCATGTGTTTTCATGGGTCCTAACTTGCCCATTAGAACCACAAAAGAGGAGTCTAAAAACAAAGATAATCTAACCTAAGTCCTTGACATCTAACCATAATCCGGTTAGTATCAAGAATTCGGTGTATATGTTATAATTTTGCCCATCAAGTATTATCATGTAAGGATTTCACCCTCGTATATAAAGGTATGCTAAATACCGATACTTACCAAATTTAAAATTTGTGTACCTGGGGTCTGTTTGCCTGATTTATCACACGCCCTAACCTTCATACTAGCTCGTGACTACAGAACATCCCCATTGTCCAACAAGCTCACCTTACACATTCATCATTGTTAGTAACTTCACACATACTTACATGTATTAAATTTTACCTTTCGGTCTTGATCGAGTCTCGGATTGTACGGGTCACTAATCACAAGAGCACACGGGTTTGAGTTCAAGTACTCACTTATCTGTACTTGATTTCACTCATACTCGGGCTCTGATACCAACTTGTAACGCCCTAACATGTTTTAACCAAATGACGCAGCGGAAAATACGAACCTAAAAATTCTTTCATTATATTCATCCTTTTACATTAAATACATTAATCCTTTCTATAAATTAAATAAAACCTGACATACTTATATTAAATTACGTGACCACGCACACACATGTACAATCCATGTCTTGACTCGATCTTCAACCGCTTACACTCCATGATGAGAATCCATAGTTCTGTACAACCTGCAGACACCACATACAATCACATCATTAGCAACCGGTGGCATCATACGTAACTTTTGAACATGCATAATCAGACGTCAACATCTCATGCTTTCGCTTATGTAAATCCATTCGTTCATCCATTCGAACACCATCGTTGGATTTCTGCATTAAACCTTCAACTTCCACTATTAGTATACCTGCACTTCCATTTCATTCTCAATAGAAAGACGATTGGCATCATTAGACTTCATTCATATATGTAGGTTCACGTATACACATAAACAAGTCTCATTCATTCGTGCATATAGCTAAATTCCAATTCATACATACATACCTTTCTATATGTACACATACTTACAATTTACATCTTTCACAATATTACATGCAAGTCCTAAACACACACGTCTATACATGTAAATCACATACACATAAATTTCCATACTTACATGTTCATAGTCATACTCTCCTATGAGTTTCAATTACTTACATACAATCAAACCCATATCCACATTTGTAACTACTTATTCCCTCTTTATGCATGATACCAACTTGTAAGTTCCCTTCTTACCCGCACTTGTTAGAAACTCTTCCTTAACCACTTTCGACTCATTTCCACTAAAACTTTCCTTAATACTACCATTGATTCATACTTTCTTACATGACTCACAATAATCATCATACAACAATACATTTTAAAAAAACTAAAGGGTAAGTCCGGAATTCACTTACCTTATGCGTCCGTGTTTGTATCCGCTTCCTTGACTCTTCTTGACCCGTTAGCCTTTCGCGCTTGAATCCATCTCGACATAATCCCTATACTTTCATGTCATCGCAATCACATTCTTGTTAGCATACATAATTGTACATGTTAACGATCATATAGATTGCATATTTCACATTTGACTTAAACTTATCATTTGTAACAAGCACAAAGCATAAATTCAACAATGCATCATTCCAAATTCTTAGTTGCATTACTTTCATTAATCAATCATTCATTAATATGCATAGCTCAATTCACTGAAAATAGGCTGTTTTGGGACGTCCGTTTACTGTACTTACGAGCTTGCAAAAATTACAATCTTTTTTATGTGACGTGCCCCTCAGATGGGTTATCCTTTTGTTAAATTTTTAGAGTCTAACTCTCTACCAAAAATTTATAAAAAATCATTAACTAAGCAGCAATCAGATTCGTCACTTTCTGACTGCAGCCCACGGAAAAATTCATTTAAAAATCCTCGGTTATCCGATTGACATAATTCCAGTTGGAGATTTTGATAACCTCCTGAAGCTACCTACATTAAAAATTTGAGATCATAACTCAATTCCTAAATTGAGTTATGACATTCGTAATGGGCTGAAAATTCTACCAGAAAATGTAGCCTGAACCTTCGATACGGAAAAATTCATAAAACGTTCATTTTTCGTCGAAAAATGCAATTCCAGTTGGGTTTGAAAGGTTTTTCCTGGAAGTTCATCACAAACTTAATAAACATTAGTTTTTGACAAGATTTGACCCAGTTATAGCCGATTAAATTCGGATGTAACTTTCTGGACAGATTCTGTTTCATCAAATCTCTTCTAATAATCTCACCTATGCATTTCATCAAACACTTGGTGTGCATACCACTAATTAAGCATAGTGTACAAGTATTTCACGCTTTTCTTCCTACTTATCACCTTCATTTATTAACACAAGTAAACATCATACCAATTCCATACCATACTCAATCTATATATAAGTACACATCACATACTACACATATTCATGATCAAGTTCATACCATTTCGTGGATTAAACATAAACCCACTTAACTAAGTGTGGTAATTCATCCAAACACCTAAATTATAACATTTTACTCAAAATCTTCACTTAGGGTTTGTTCCTAAGCAAGCATACATCACTAATTTGGCCATAACCTCTATGATTGATACATAAATCACTACTCGTGATGTTCATCATGGTTTCTCAACTTCATTAAACATCAAAATTCGACATACATTATGATCCCCTAGCTTGGGTGATCGTTAATTCATGTTCCTTTATGAGTTTGAGCCTCAATTCATCCTTCAATTTGATGATTCTTGATGAACTAGGGTTTGCAACCTTGTTCTCTTCTCCTGGTCGTCGACGTATACACACACTAAGTGTGTGTTATGTGTTGATCTTTATGTTTTAATAACACAAGTTCCCTTGTTGGCAAGCTTGGTCCCTCAAGTTTAGTTAGTTACTAAGTAGGCCACAACCTACTTATTTCTCATAATATTTCCTCTTATTAATTGTGTTAAACATTCCTAGTTATTTTTATTTACGGGTTCCCTTTTACCCCTAACGGTATTTTACCCGTTCCTTTATATTAACCGGGTTTAAATTACCAAACCCATTTTTGGGGTGTTACAAGTCTACACCCCTTAAAAGAGGTTTCGTCCCCGAAACCTTGCTCATTTCCACGAGACAATAATAACCTTTACTTACTGGTTACTACTAGTCCTTCTATTTAGCATACTTAAAACACACTTCTAGAATGTATACCTTTAGATTTTGAATTCTTGCCTCATGTTAGTTCCCTAGTGATGATCATCACTACATGTTTTCGTTTCATTCAAAACGCATATCATTGCATTAATTCACTCGTGCCTTATAAAAAGAGCTTTATTCAGGAACAAATATAATCGTACGTTTATCCCCACCTTCTTAAATCAAGCATAATACTTCCATTCATGGATCATAGTGACTCGATTATTTCTACTTTTATTAATAAATCATGTTGGACATGCCACTCTTACATTCGTCACACAAATAATCATCACAACATTCCATTATTAACATTCTTCCTAATTACTTCCATAGCCACATAAGGAGTTAGGATATGATCATAAGTATATCGTAAGCATTCGGTTATAGTATTGCTCTCGGAGCCAAACTACTACATCATACTCACTTATTCATACTTAACTCAGGAGTTAAACATCATTCTACGTTTGTTACCGTTACATGCTACTATGTATACTCATAGATTAAATTCCAAATCATTTCATTCGTGTCATCTCGAGCATTACTTACTGTACACACATATGTGCGTTACTGAATAACGTTAAGCCTGAACTAAAATTTCATTCCTTTGTTGACCTCTAGAAGTCAAACCTTTTATACATTGTCATACTTATGCTACCATTAGTTCGCATGAAAGTACTATTCAATCTATAACTTTCCATTTAACATCCACAAATTAAACAATTGACTAACCTTGATTTTATTGCATACCTATCAATTTGTAAACCGGATTGATCTGCTTCTTCACAAGTCCATACTGTACCAGATTGATTTCACTCATCGGTAAAATGAGCTCCCGTCGTGTGCATCCTTTCAACAAATCTACTACTTTCGTCAGCCAAGAATTCCATCATTCTCATTTATAACATTAACGGTTATCACATTTCATTTTATACTTTCGTTCTACTTGGTATTTATTCACCCATAATTCTTTCACAAATTTCCCATTTGCACCAGCATTATAATGTACATGGATCAAAAATATAACTTATAAGACCTAAGCTTACATAATTGAGAATTTATAAGAACTTTTGCATTTTATATAAATAATGCCAATAAACTTTCATACAATGTTTCGGATTTACTAAAAGTTCGTAAATGTTTATAACACTTCAACACTTTAGATACGATAACATATTCATACTTATAAAACCCTTACAAGGTTCATAATTGATTCAGTTCGTAAAATAACGAAACTAAGCGGAAGCTTGAATTTCAGTTATATTCGGTTCGTCCATTTTACTTGATCATCACCAATAACAACTCATATGTTGGTTATATGGTGCTTAAACTTGGATTTAGGCATCCGCTATCCGGTATGCGTTAAGGTTATTTGACCCGTTTAATGAGATTTAAGAACTTAGCTCAAATCTCGCTTATACTTTCCATGCCTTCTATTTCCACACTAAGACTTCTTTTATCTTCCACCACAACTATATCCGTGGTGGATTTACCATGCTAAAATCAAATATTCTACATTTTACCCTTCGGTTTGGCAATTTACGAAAAATGCCCATTACGAGGCAATAAGACAAAAGGGCTTATACCTTTCACTTTTACCCAATTAAAAGAGTCTATTCATTTATAAAACTTATTTTCAAACTACCTTTAAGGGTCGTTTGCCCAATTTGCCTTCTGAGAGCGTTTTGGTCAATTTTAGTCCTTTTTAACCACGAAAGACATCTAAAGACTTATTTTGAACCAAAAGGACGCTTTTAACCATAATCTATACCATGATTCATTATGTCACTAAGGACATAGTACCAACCATTTTGATTTACTAGATTTACCTTACTTTAGGTGATCTAAACCCACCCATAACTCGATTAACTCTCACCGAACTTTATGTTCTCCATGAGAGTTTGATCCGTTTCACATACCTGGCTCGAGTCAAAACATTGACACGTTTAAATACCTTGCATTTTCAATTTCTAATTAATAGCAACGCAAATTCCATACGCTATTCATCCCTGTGAGCATAAGAATCGACAAACAATCATTAGTCGTTATTATCAAATAGAGATAACATCCCTTTTGACCCGTTTGGCCAAAACAACCAAACATTTTGTACATATAGCAGAATGGTATTTATTTACCATTTCGCTCATTTGACCCATTACGGAAATTCACCATATGGTCATATTTCCTTAAACCCTTTTCTTACGCATTTAACCCGTCATGGCTTACGCCATAGGGTGTCGTTTAAACTTCAACCTTTATTCGTCTACACGTGACTAAGTTACCGCTTTTACCCTTATTATTTGTTATGGCATGCACCATAACGTAATCCTTCAAAACTCATTGTACTTTCATCATTTCATGACTAAATTACCATTTTACCCTTTTTACCATCAAATATGGTTTATTACCAGTTTCAACTTGTTCCGACCCGTATCGATTCGTGTCGGAATGTCTTATTTTGAAATCTCTTTTCGAATACTAACATCGCTTATTTCTAGTCAAATACATAAGCATTTGTACTACTTTAAAGCTGTAAGCTTTACTTACCTTGCATCCGACTATGCTTTTCCGCGTACTTGATCCGTTTCCACTTACAGATTCAAGCCTTTCATTCTACCTTTCTTTCTTACGCGTTTAATCTGTATTCACCCACAGATTCAACTTTTATTCATACTTGCCATTCTCGTAAGTTTGATCCGTACTCATCTACGGATTCAAACTTTCATTCATACTTTCCATTCTACATAAGTTTGATCCGTACTCACCTACGGATTCGAACCTTCATTCATACTTTCCATTCTTTTCATTCCTTTCATGTTTGAATTCATTTACGAATTCAAACCTTTCATTCTTACTTGTTTGATTCGTACTTACTTACGGATTCAAACATCTTCATTCTTACCATTCATTCTTACTTGTTTTATGTATACTTACTTACGGATTCAAACATTTTTATTCTTATCTTTCTTTCTTATATTTGACCCGAATCTTAAAGAATCGTTGGACCCCTTTCCATCCCATACTACCCATATTTCCCAATTCTTCTTGACATACATGTGATGATTCTCATGGTCTCACGAGCGTCCTATGCTTCTTGCACACTGGCCAGGCGTGCAATCCGCATACTAGTCTTGTGTCTTCATGAGAATCATCACTTTATATCCAGGGAACCGGTCTTAAGTTCGTGCCACACTCGTATGAATCCTTCAAGGATTTCACCCTCGTATATAAAGGTATGCTAAATACCGGTACTTACCAAATTTAAAATTTGTGTACCTGGGGTCTGTTTGCCTGATTTATCACATGCCCTAACCTTCATACTAGCCCGTGACTGCAGAACATCCTCATTGTCCAACAAGCTCACCTTACACATTCATCATTGTTAGTAACTTCACACATACTTACATGTATTAAATTTTACCTTTCGGTCTTGATCGAGTCTCGGATTGTACGGGTCACTAATCACAAAAGCACACGGGTTTGAGTTCAAGTACTCACTTATTTGTACTTGATTTCACTCAAACTCGGGCTCTGATACCAACTTGTAACTGTCACACCCCGATATTTCCACGTATTACCGGTGGGCCCGGTGGAGAGTATCGTGACGTAGTTGATATCATCATAGTCAAATAATCACAGTTCATTGCACAGCGGAAGTCTAAAGTAAATATATTACAAACCGATTCGAAAGTATCATCAAATATTACAAACGGATTGTAAGATGGATCCATAGGCAGATCTTAAAACAGAAACATAAACACAGTTCAACAGACTTTAGACGTTTAGAACTTGCAAGATTCCCTATTAACGCCCTGAGCTCCCAGCCAATTTACGTACAGTACCTGTCACTTAACCTTTTTGGAAAATACGTCAGTTTACACTGGTAAATACAATTAACTGACTCATTTTGAAAAGGTTTAAGAAAATTGATTTGAATGCACAAGGCACAAAAATTCTTTTATAACTTGGGATAATTATTTTAAAAAAATAAACTTGTTAAAGAATTACATGTTTATTATACGTTCAGTAGCCCGGGCTGAATACCGGGTTAAAGATTAATAGACACACCACATGATATAATCCCGCAATGAGTTATTCTCGAACAGGCGGTTATATCTTTCTATATTCACACCGGCAGGTGTATGCCTACACCCCGTGCATTAAGTCGTGGCCATTTCAATGAATGAGCCGAGGATATCCAAGACACGGTCATTAACCCCCCCCCCCAAAGGCTTAGAATAAACAAAACAGATTAAACGGGTTATCTCAATAATTTAACCTTCATATGATTAAAAATTCAATACCCAACCAAGCGGTATTTTATATACCGTACCCTAAGCCCGTATAAGGGAAAATAAGTTAAAAGTATTTACCTGAGCTTAAAAATGCAATTTATACTCAGCCGTGTATTCTAATCAGCAAGCACATGTACCTCTACTGGGGCTCTCAATCTGGAACGAACGTTTTATTAACCTATTAGATTCCTAACGGGTCTTATTTAAGTTGTAACTTAGACCGATTAGTTTTAAGGAAAGGTTTACGGTTCAAAACGCAAGATTAAGCGGAGACCGGATTAGAATGTGATTTAGACCCGACAAGTATGGAGACTTGTATAATATGGGTAAACTAAACACATTCTGAATTTTGAAGTGAAGAAGATAAGGTTTGACCCGTTTCGGTTAATTCACGTAAACTAGTTACATAAACTGTACCAAACGTGTAAGGTGCATAACGGGTAACCAAATGAGTCATGAACATGTTTCACAAGTTAATATGCCTTAAATATGTTGTGATATCAGTAGGATACCTTCCATTATGCCCAAAACGAATTTAAAACCAATTTATGCCCCGTAGGGGTAATTTGGTCATTTTAATGAATATAAAAGAGGTTAAATAATAATCTGAGTTTCTGGTCTTAATGTAACACCCCAAATTCTCGTATGACCTAAAAGTATAATGTGTAGTGATGTTTTAATAAGTTAAAATGGAAAATTTATAGAATTATGTCAAAAAAATAGAAGTTAGTAAAATAAAGATGATTAAGTTAGAAGGTAAATTACTAAAGTGAATAGGGATTAAATGATGAGGGACTAGATGTGTAAATATTGTTATAAAACATGATAAAAAAAAGAAACCAGACTTGAGTCTGGTGTGCGATCGTGAGAAAGCCAGGAGGGACTCCTTCCCTCTCAAAACCCTAAATCTCTAAAATTCCATCAATTGAAAGCCAAATTTGTGAAGGATCGAATGCATGAGCTAAGAATTCTGATTGTCTAAGTATTCTTGATCTCAAGTAAGTGAAATTTCTTGATTTGATGATGTTTGATTATGTGGGTTTAGTGTAATTCGTGAATGTAATGCAAAATTTAGTATGATTAATGGTTGCTATGAGTGTCTAGACATCAATAGATGCTAAATTTCGAATATGAGCATGATTAGGGCAAAACCCACTTGTATGTCAAGTAATGGTTAGAAATTGTGAAGTTCTACATGTTAATTTGATTTTTGTTGATGAAATTGTTATGAATAATTGATTTGGAACCATATGGTCATGGTCAAAATAGTAAATTATGGATTAGGGTAATGATTTTTATTATGAAAGATTATGATTAACCATTGATGAGATAGGATGGACATGTTATAACTACTTGTACATCATGCTTTGTAGGTAGTATGCGCACCATGTGTTTGATGAAATGTCTAAATAAATTTAGATGTGATTTTGTATGAAAATTTGCTAAATTGACGAGATGTGATCATGGTGGGAATGTATGTGATTTATAGATGTCAAATTGGATAATAAGGAATGTGAAAGTAATGGAAGCTAAGTGAATAAAGTTATGATATACAGGAATTAAGAAGGAAGAAGGAGCAAGTCACTCCAAAGCGCAAGGAGCTCAGGATCACGGTAAGTTCATATGAACTTAATTCTCCTTTTATGTTGTTCTACGGATGAATGTTTAGTTATTAAACCTAAATCTTGAGTTGTGTGTTGTTATTGGTTCAAATGTCGATATGTTATATGTTAGAAAACGGATAAGCGACACAATAGTGTCGGATGTATAATGACCACTCAAGTGGGATAAAATTGTATGGAAAGTAGGATTATGAGATGGTTAAGTAACGACTTGTTGTAAACGGGTCAAAATGATATGTTGTGCTAAGCATGTATGATAAGGGTTATCCGTTGTAAATGGGTAAATTAGGACGAGCATGACGATTACTGTTGACGTTTGAATATGGGCTCATTACGAATGAGTCGAGTGGTATGGATGTATGAATGTATCGAGATGTTGGAATGAAAGAAAGTTAATAGAAAGAATGTTTAATGAAAAGAATGTTGCAAACAATATTTGTCAATGATTGGTAAATTGTTAATGGTTCGATTAAAAGTATGTAAGGTATGTTATGGATTTTTTTTGAGGATTGTGAATTAACTAATGTTTGATGTTGTGCATGATAGGTAAATCTCATGTTTGAAGTTGGCGAGCTCAGACGAACACACGAAATTGCCCTTTTTGCGCTTCCGGACCATGTTATTGTTGGTGCATATGTCTGTCGACTTCGTCTTGTATCGAGTCTTGTAACTAGAAAGATAGACCAAGACACGTAGTTTGAGAAAAACGGGAAACAGGCCAAAACAAGCAGTTTCACACGAAGTGGCCAGTTCGTGCGAACTGGACATGGCATGTTCATGCGAAGTGGCCTCCCCTATATATAGGTGTTCTTGGTTCTTCATTTGTAACTTTTGGATTCCAACAGCGAAGCTCTGCCGAAGTGTCTCCAGCTCGTGTATCTTTGTCAAATCAATACATTAGATATTTAAAGTGATTCTTAGTGCATATCAAGCTGATTCAACATCAATACGTCTGATTCCGCCTCTCGTATTGATCGAAAACTCTTCTGAACGACTCGTATAGGTCAAATCTCGATCCTACAGTTATATTTTACTAATGGGTCAAAATCATTTTGTTATTGTAAATGTTAACCGTATGACTAGAATAGTAGTAAGTGTTTTAAGAACGTTTGAATCCTTTGGGTTGATTTTGAATTATATTGTAAAAACAGGGAAACGTCAATGTTACGAATGGGTCATGCCCAATTTTTGTTAAAAAAACAAAATTTGAATGTTTGATCGTTAAGTAAAGTGGATGCCACAAGTTGGTATCAGAGCCCAGGTTTTAGGGATTCAAGCATTAAGGTAAAATGCTTGAACTCAAACCGAGAGCTCGTGTGAAGGTGTGTTCGTTCCGCGGCGCTATGCAAGTAAGTGAAATATTAAATTGATTACGTCTATAGTTAGAAGTAGAAATGGATTTATAGGTTATGTGTTTTTAAAACCGAATTTTATGGCAAATGAAAATGCTGAACGGGTCCGCAATTAAATTACGGACACGTTGGAAAAAGAATCAAGTAAAACGGACTAGTAGAACATGAGATATGAGGTTTTTAAGACTTAAGTTTGGGAATTTATGGAGCTGGGCGTCAACAACAGCAAAACAACGAACCTCCTGTCAAAAACTGGTGGTCGCGTCGTGCCACTCCCGCATCCTATGTTCGTCGCGTTACGCGACGTTGGTGGCGTCACGCGACGGAAGGGCGGGTAGGCCCTCGCGCCACGCGAGCACCCCCTATGTTCCCAAAATTTTTTGTTTTGATAATTTTGAATACGGGACTCGTTCCAATTGATTTTAAAGGCCTTATAAACAATGTTTAAGGCAAATTAGATAATCAAATGATGAAGGAAAGGTACATGTGAATGATGAGAAGGAAATTTGTTATGATTAAAGAATTCGGTCGATATGATAAGATACGATCGTCAATGACGATAAGGCATGAAGTATGAATGATGAATAGAATGTGTCATGATAAAATAATGTTAAAACATGATGATAGGAAGTATGAAATGAAATCTAATGAAAGTAATGAATGTTTTATGTAGATGGCTGATGCGGTGAATGTAAATGATGACGATGAAGCACGCCGAAATGAAATGAGAACAATGATTGTGGAAAAAGTAGAGAAAGCGATTGAAGCTAGTATTTCCCGAGTAGCTCAAGAGGTGGAAGGTTAAGTATTGGGAGTAGTCGATACTCTAGTAACGTCCAAGGTGGAAGAACTAAAGGAGATGATTAGTGAACTACAAACAAAGAAAAGTACTCGAAGGTGCACGTACAAGGAATTCATGGCATGTAACCCCTTGCCGTACAAAGGGGAAATTGACCCGATAGCTTGTCAAAGATGGATTTCAAGCACCGAGGCAGTGTTTGTAAGAAGTAGATGTGAAGTGGAGGATCAAGTGATGTTTGCTACGGGCCTCCTACAACTCCAAGCAAAGGATTGGTGGGACGCACATTCGAAGGAATTGGGGGATGACAAAGTACAAACGTTAACATGGCAAGAGTTCAAGGAGCCATTTCTGAAATATCATAGCCCACAATCCGCAATTGATAAGATTCAAGAAGACTTCTTATGTCTTCGACAAAAAGATGAAACGATTGATGAAATAACGAATAAGTTCCTCGAGAAGGTGAAATTTTGTGGGGAGATAGCGGGGACTGAGAGGTTGAAAATCATACGTTATCATGCTATGTTAAAGGCTGAATATCGGGAGTTTGTAAATCCCTCCAAGTGTGCAACATTGAATGAATTAATCGACTGGGCAAGAGATAGGGAGATTGAGTTAAGAAGGCAGGTTGAACGGGGAGAGAAAAGGGTGGCGGAGAAGCCTACCAACACAAACCCATCGAAAAAGGCAAAATATCAAGATCAAAACAGGAAAGGGAAGACAAGTAGTGGGATTCCGACTTGCAAGACGTGTGGGAAACACCACTCGGGTGAATGTTTGCTTGGAAAGAAAGGGTGCTACAAGTGTGGGCAAGAGGGACATTCGTACTACAAATGTCCAAACAATCAGAAAACGTGTTACAATTGTCATCAAGCGGGGCACATGAAATCTGAATGTCCAAAGCTCTAACAAACGCCTAGGAAAGAAGGAAAGAATGAGGAGCCGTCTAGGGCTCGTGGAAGGTTGTTCCAGATAACGTCTGAAGAAGCAAAGTCTCAACCGGAAGTAGTTTCAGGTATATTCTTAGTAAATTCAATACTTGTAAATGTTTTATTTGATTCCGGGGCTAGTAGGTCATTTGTTTCGAATGAACTTTTATGTCATCCTTCCTTTATGCTTGAAAAGATGTTAGTACCTTTACAAGTGGAAGTAGCGGATAGCAAAAGTTACCTATTGCATGATGTATGTAGAAACTGTAAGATCTTGATTGAAGATGAAGAATTTAGCATAGACCTTGTTCCAATGTGTATGGGGGAATTTAAAGTAGTTGTGGGAATGGATTGGCTGGCCCAAAATCATGCTGAAATACAATGTGAAAAGAAAGTTATTCAAGTAGTAACCTCGGAGGGAAAGCGGGTAAGTATTCAAGGGGATAGGGTCGACGAGTCGAAATTTTGTTCTATTATTGAAGCTGTCAAGTATGTAAAGAACGGGGGAAAGGCTTATCTGTCTTACGTGATCGATACCAATCAAGTTGTACCGAAGCTGGAAAATGTAAAAGTAGTGAATGAATATCCGGATGTATTTCCGGAGGATTTACCGGGGTTTCCGCCCGAACGTGAAGTGGAGTTTAAGATAGAACTTAGCCCGTGTAACACCTCGTAAAATCACGACCAATATAATGAAGACACGTGTCATGAGCTTTAAACGTGTAATGAATTGAATATGAGGGACTAAAGTTGACAAACAAAGAAAGTATGTGTGTAAAAGGATTCAAAATGTCAACATTGGATAATTATACCTTTCAACAACCCTACACGATGTTTATACCCTTAAACGAACGAATTATGAATCATACGAAGCTGTTTGTGAAAGAAAGTGATAGATTATAAAACGCAAGGGTTAAAAGTGTCAACATGTTTAATTTATACCTCTGAGTGACCTTTTAGCAAACTCGAAGCTTTGTAACGATTAATTATGCTCATGAGAATAAGTGATAAAAATTTCACAAGGTTTTGATATCGTATGAGAAAGTTACGCGAACATTCGTAAGTAAAGGGTTAAAAGCGTCAACGTTGAAATTTAAGACTTTTCGGTGATCATATAACTAACCGGTGTAACATCCCAAAAACGGGTTTGGTAATCAAACCACGTTAATAGTAAAGACGGGTAAAATACCGTTAGTGGTAAAAATTAACCCGGTAAATATTAGGACTCAAATAAATAAACCTAATATTAATTAAAAAGGGGGATAAATACTTTGAGAAAACAAAGTATATAAAAAGGCCAAATTAACGGGACTTAAAACATAACCGGTTATAATTTCCCGAACCCGTTAAAGTAACTATGAGTAATTAACCTAGTTAGTAGCTTGTGATTAAGTGACTAATCGTGAGGCATAGCTTTATTTGATCAAAAGAAAACTAGAGGGACCAAAAGTGTTTAACTTGAAACTAGTTTTAATAAATATGTTTTATTAAAACATAAACACTCCAATTGGAGTCTCCAGGAGATCGACCAGACCAGGGGTGCGACCCCAAGTTCCTTCAAAACCTAGTTCATCACAAAACTCACAAATTGAGGGCTCAAACCAAGTCAAAATCGAAAATCAAGCATAGATTAGTGATCCTCATAGCAAGGGGATTATCAGGTATGTAAAATTTGATGAAAATTCCCCAACTTGAAATTCTCATAAATTCGGGAAATCTGAAATTCATGGTTGCATGTTTGTTTTATGGTGAATTAGGAACAATATAGTGTCTAGGGACAAACCCTAGACAAATACAAGTTGAAATCATGTGAAATTTTAGTGAAATCTATGAACACCATTGTAGGTGATTAGTGGGTTATGTATAATTTGATAAACACTATGAAATTGGGTGTTGTTCTAGTGTATTTTGACAATTGTGAAGTGACTTCAGAATTTTAGAAGCTAACAATTGTGTAAAATGGGTTGATTGATGTGAAATTCGGGCTAGATGATAAGCTAGGGATTTACTATATAATCATGTGAAATTATGCCCACTAGGTGTTTGTTAAAATGCCTAAACAAATCTAAAATGTTGAAATTCCATGTGAAGTGTGCATTTGAATATGTTGATAGATCAATTGACTTTTGGGAAGTCAAACTGACCAATGATCTAATCGAGTGATAAAGTCGACATAAGACCCGTTAGATGGAGTAGTCATAATTGATAATGACTAATCTAACCATCTTATGAATTATGATGATAGTTTGACGCCTAACGAGCTAGGTGGAAGCTTGATGAGTGAGCGGGTCAAACGAATCAAGAAGGAAAGGAAAAGCGTAACGTGGATGCGAGGTAAGTGTAATTTACACACTTATATAGAATACACGTTTATTCGATACGTTGTAAGATAATATTGGAAATATGGATTTTTGTTAAGATTTCCTTGTAGTGTAATCTAATAATGAGGGAAAAAGGGCAAAAATGGGAATTTGTCAAGTGTCGACTAATGTGAATCAAGGTTAAAAGAATACCCATGGCGTAAGCCGAAATGGGTTGAATTTGTAAGAAAAGAGTGTAAAAGAAAAAGGGCATGGTAATAAAATCCAGGATGGGATGGATGTATGAATTGGAAATCAAAAACGACGTTTTTGATTTAAATAGATAACGTTGGGCATATAGTGCAAACGGGTCGAATGGTGGTGATAACACCATTTGACAATATCGACTAATGTGGTTGTCAAGTCTTATGTTAACATGACCGATTAGCAAATCGGATAATTGCGTCCCCGTTGATTGTGTGATAATGAAAACGAGGTATAAATTGGGTCTACTTGTTGATCCGGGCCAGGTACGCATAATTATATTGTAGATAAAAGTACTATTTTGGTGGAATAATTGGAGAGAGAGTCCTTCGTCGTAAAAAGGACCAAATTTGACCAAAACGCCCTTGTAGGCTAAATTGAACAAACAACCCTTAAAGGTTGTTTGGAAATGAGTTTCACAATTAAATAAATACTTAGAATAAGTGTAGAAGTTGAAAGATGTAATACGTTAGTCAAATAGCTCTATTTGAGTCTTTGCTGTAAAATGGTAATCCGAAAGGGAAAAACTCGGAACATATAGATATCCACATTAAATCCAACACACTTATAGTTGTGATGGTAGATTACTAGATAAGAAATGTAGGATTACAATGCTAGAAAGGAATGAAAGTGATTTTAAGCTTAAAAGTGCCTAAATACCCTTAATGGGTCAAAATAAACATTTAAGCGTAAACGGGATTTTATTATGTAAGAAAACCCGTGATCTGAGATTAATATGATAGGAGATACTGAAATAATGAATTTCATGAGTTTAAAGGTCAAATGAAAATGTTGGTGTGATAAAATTATGAACGGGTCAATATTTGGTAAAAAGGGTAGTAAGCCGAAGACTTAAAAGTCTGAAATTATGTTAATCCGGATGTCGGATTTTAACTCCATAAGATGGAGAATTAAATTACGGATGCGTAGGAAAAAGAATCGGGTAAAACGGATTAAAAATGAGAGAGTTATGCTCGTTTCCGTGAGATCGGGTGATGCTGGGAATGTACAGCAGCTGTTAAGCAACAGGCTGTGAAAACAGGGGCTAGGCGTCACGCGACGGCCCTAGGCGTCACGCGACGCCCCCTGTTCTGGAAAAATTTTATTTTGTTGTTGTTTGACCCATGTAACTTGTTTAAACTATTTATTTAACTATCATAACTAACTTTTAAGTTGGTTTTGATTATAGGTGATCGCCAAGAGTGCCCGGATGAAGATCAAGCTCGATGAGGAACCGAACACGATAAAATTAAACACTCGAGATTAAAGCTTCCGCATGGCGTTACGTCATAACTTTTAAACGACGAACGTGTTTATATTATGTTGAAAATTTTTAAGTTTGTAAAAGTTTTAGATTACTCGTATTTTCTAAGGATACTTAATTGTAATTACATGTTTATTTTCGTTATTTATACGAAAATCTTTAAAATAACAACAAGGGTGTTACAATCGGGGACTTAACGAAGTTGGTTTATGACTTAGAGTCCTTAAAAGTCAAGTTTGGGGGTCAAAAGTGCAAAATAACAAGTTAAAACAACTATTAGAAGGACCAGGGACTAAAATTGCAAATGCTGAAAGATTGTTGACCGGATCTGGGCTTAATACCGGCCGCGTAAGACCTCTGTGGTCTCTTACGCAGACCGCCTGGTACTGCCAATGACAGAAAACAAGCACAGGTGCCTGTGCAGCCTGTTCCACCGCCTTTGAAGCCTTGTTTTACATACCAGGGGCTGTGCAAATGGGATTTCATGCAATAGGGACACCTGTAATGATCAGGAATCAATCCATAGACTTGTTTTGCATGATCTTGTTCAATTAAAAGTCCTGTATAAGAACATCTTGTTGCAACATTTTGGGCACTCACTTGAAAACATTCATAACTTAACTTCTGGAGTCTCCTGGAGCTCAAGATCATTTCCTAAGGGTCATTAGTCGTGCTTAGTACTTCAGTAAGCCTACTTGACCTTTCTTAATTCAGTTTTATTAGTTTAATGGCCTAAAGTCAAACCCGTCGTAATTAAGGTTTGACTTAGTGATTAATCACTAATGGTCCAGTCAATTCTTGAATTGAAAGTAGCTTTGAGTTGGTAATTATATGGGTAATAAACCCTTAAAAGGGCGCCCTCTGATTCCCACTCTAACTAGGTCAATTGTCGGGTCAAAGTTAATTATAAAAAGTCAACAGAAAGTAAATTTCCGCATAAACACATAATTAACAATGTAGAAGCTATGAAACCTGTTTTATCGCTTATATAACTTAATAATTAATGTAAGAACATGTCTATGCATGTTCAACCCGACAATTTTTAGTTTAAGCTCGGTTCAGAACCGAAAGTCGCAAAAATAGACTTTTGCTTTGACTTTCAGTTCTGACCTAATGTAGCATATTTTAGAAATGCCTTAGAGCCCTATTAGGACCTGGTTATAGATTAGTGTAACCCTCTGAGGTTATACAACTTGGTTCATTAGTTATTCGATTCATGTGCATGTTTCCGTTATATGCCTAAATATTGACCATAATGCCCTTTTGACCTTAAAACAGGATTTTTGAAAATGTGAGAGGACAAAAACCTTTATTGATGATTTATAAACTTGTCCTAAAAATTTGACATCAGTTTGAGGTCTAGATCAGGAGTTATGCTCAATATCGTAATTAAGAAGCTTTTTATTAATTAAACGACGTAATTAGCATAAAGCCTATCAAAACCCAAATTTTGACACCAAACTTTTTACCCACTGATGTAATATAATATTTTGGGATTTTTGAAGTTTTTTATTTATTTTTAAGCTGAGCATAACATAGGGTTCTTGCTTTAATTCGGTAATTGTCTGTTATGCCCTTTTCTTGAATAAAATGAGTTTTACATAACATATTGATACCAAACTTTTTGCTACTGATTTTATATGATAAATAAAATATTTTGAACTTTATAAAGTGATCAAAAACTCAGATTTCCTATTTAAACCCGAAAATCGCTTAAAACCGACTTTTACGCGTTTTAAGCGCATAGTATGGGTTAAAACTATTTTTAACATATAAAACTTAATACCTACTGATGTTTTAAGTAAATTTTTATATTTAAGCAGTAAGCCAAAGTTTTAAACTCAAATTTCCAGATTTGACCTTTAAAGCTTATGTGAAATTACCAAAATGCCCCTACGATGCATAGTTTGGTTATAAAAGATAAATTTCACATATACACAATACCCTACTGTTATGACTTATAAAAATAATTATTTTTACTGATTATATCATACCTGAAACTCAGATTAATATTTACTCTCTTTTATAACCCTTAAAATGACCAAAATACCCCTACGGGGCATAATTTGAGTTTAAATCCATTTTGGGCATAATGGAAGGTATCTTACTGATATCACAACATATTTAAGCCATATTAACTTAGGAAACCTGTTCATGACTCATTTGGTTACCCGTTACGCATTATTCGCGTTCGGTGCGGTTTATGTAACTAGTTTGCATAAATTAGCCGAAACGGGTCAAACCTTATCGTTTTTATCTCAAAATCCAGAATGTGTTTAGTTTACCCATATTATACAAGTATACAAACTTGTCGGGTCTAAACCACACTCTAATCCGGTCTTCGCTTAATCGTGCGTTTTGAACCGTATATCTTCCTTTAAAACTAACCGGTCTAAGTTTAGACTTAATTAAGACCCGTTAGGAATCTAATAGGTTATTAAAACATTCGTTCCAAATTAGGAGACCAGTAAAAGATACTTGCACTCGCTGATTGTGATATATACTTGCTCAGGTAAATACTTTTAACTTATTTTCCCTTATACGGGCTTGGGGTACGGTATATAAAATACCGCTTGGTCGGGCATTGAATTGTTAATCATATGAAGGTTAATTTATTGAGATGACCTGTTTAATCTGTTTTGTTTGCTTAAAGCCTTTGGGGGGTTAGTGACCATGTCCCGGATATCCTTGGCATCATTCATTGAAATGGCCACGACCTAAGCACGGGGTGTAGGCATACACCTGCCGGTGCATATAAATAAAAAGGTATAACCGTTGTTCGAGAATAACTCGACGCGGGATTATATCATGTGGTGTGTTTATTAATCTTTAACCCGGTATTCAGCCCGGGCTACTGAACGTATAACAAACATGTAATTCTTTTACAAGTTTATATAAATAATTATCCCAAGTTATAAAAGATTATTTTGTGCCTTGTGCATTCAAATCAATTTTCTTAAACATTTTCAAAATGAGTCGGTTAATTGTATTTACTAGTGTAAACTGACGTATTTTCCAAAAAGGCTAAGTGCAGGTACTAAACGGAATAGCCTGGCTACTCCTAGCATCAATAAAGAGTCTTGCAAGCTTAGATGTTATCAAATATGTTGAACAATGATCCTTTGAACTTTGATCCGCCTGTGGATCCTTACAGCCGTTTTGTAATACACTTGATATTACTTTTTATTCGGTTTGTAATGATTTTATCTTTCGACTTTCGCTGTGTATTAAACTGTGATAATTTTGACTATGATGATATCAACTACGTCACGATACTCCCCACCGGGCACACCGGTAATACGTGGAAATAACGGGGTGTGACATGTTGGTATCAGAGCCAACGTTGAGTGAATTAAACACTAGCCTTTTGTGTTTAATCTCAATGACACAGTTTACACATTCCTCGACTTTCGAGTCTAGACAAAGAACTTAGGACTAATTCTGACTTATTTTGTTTTGTCCTTTATTGTTTCTTTTGTCGTTTCTGTTGTTTATTTTGACAGGGCCTACAAGAATGCCGCCAAGAATCCGAGGAAGAGGTAGAGGCAAGGGGCCATTCATCGCCCCCAACAATCACGAGGCCGGGCCTTCACACCTGCGAACTCCATCAGACACTTTAAGCAAAAGTCCTCAAGAAGACTGGAGGACCCATTTAGAACCCGCGAGGCGTTCAGTCTCGCTGAGCTCCTCACCTTCTTACCTCAACTCTTTCGGGCCTCAATCGGAGAACGAGCCCCACAACTCACATCACTCTTTTATACCCCTTCAAAGCCCCAACTCACACCATTCCTTCAACGACCCAACACCCTACTTTCAAAGCCGGTTCAACCCGGCAAACTAAATTGATGAGCCAATGGGTTATAACCCGTTGGGATCGGAGGACCATTTCTCCATGGACATGGAAGAGGATCCGGAACCTGACCAGCCGCCAACCGGAACACCTACTCGCCCCATTGAGATTTCGGATGGGTCGTCATATCATGGATCACCTTATCGTGGCCCAGACAGTTATCAGGCAAGATTTGCCCAATACGACTGGGTGTTTACTCCCAGTTACCACTCATCACAGCAACAGCAGGATCCTTCGGAGGATTCGCGTTTTGTAGCGGTTACTCCACCGCCACCACCACCAGTGTAGCAGCCGCCTCCGGAGCCACCGAGGCGGAGAAGATCAAACGCACAGATGTCCGTGCGAGGGGGAGTCCGTATCAGCACCCCTCAACCTTCTAGTGGCAGTCATTATCCGCCACTATACGAAGACCCACAGATGGGTGGGCCTTCGAACCCTGTTTCTGAGGTGGAGTCTGCGCCAGTCGCACCGCCACCAGTGGGTTATAATAACCCAATTCCTACATACGCCGGTGTATCGGCGTATAACCCTTTCGGGCAGCCGGCCCATACTAACTACAACTACGCCGAGGCTGACCCATACCTTGCAGCGGCGAACTACAACGCCCTCCATCTGGAAGGACCTTATGGAGCTCCCTGGCAGACTGGGTACCCGACTTATGGGTACCAATACCCGCCACCTCCTCAACCTTTGCAGCCACAGCCACCACTGATTCATCCCCAACAGCAACAAGAGATTCTCCAAAGGTTGAGCCAGGTGGAACGGGAAGTTCGTGAGGACCAAAGAAGCCACCGGGGATTCCTTAAAGGGTTGGCGAGCTTAATCAAGGGGAAAAGCAAAAAGGATCATTAAATCCTTTATTTATTTATTTATTAGTATCTCTTTAATTTCAATCAAGTCCCTGCGTGGACATCTATTTATGTATCCAGTCCCTACGAGGACTTGTAGTTTCTGTTTAGCCCCTGCGTGGGCAAGTTATTTCTGTTAAAAGTCCCGTTTAGGGCAACCATGTACTTTTTTTAAAATTTTTAGTGGCATGTTATCATTTAAATTTTATTTTGTCATTATATGCATAAATGTAATATGTATGAAATAAATAAATAAATCCAAAATATGTCATTCCTTTTTATAAGATCTACCTTTAAATATTAAATAAGAATCTTAAAGGGTATAACCTAGCCTGCATGTCATTATAAGACCTGGCCATGATGGTAAAACCTGTTTAAAAAGATTCAAATCCTTGTTAACATCTGAAAACCTGTTAACATTCCTGGCTGATGTGATTCATAAAAATCACACGTGTCATCCTTATATTGAATTATTCCAATTCCTTCTTTATTATTAAACATCCATTTGTGATGTAATACCTACGGGCCATAATTATTGTCATATAAGACAAAAGACAGTTGTAGCCTATAACACCCTGTCAAGAAAGGTAATGAACTATGATTCAAGCCTTAGTACCTCGATCCTATAAGATCTTGACTTATAATTTGAATGTGTCCATGTGACTTGGCCTTTTGTGCCATTATTATATTTAATTATAACTAAAGATTATTGATGAAAAAAAATCCTGAATGAAATACTTAATAAATTAACCAATATGGTTCTTTAATACCATGGTTAATAAATTGACAAGATGACAAATCTATTATAAACCTCTAAGCAAATCATTGTCATCATTTTATGTAGCAATCAACCTGCATGGCAGAGTCTGAAGAAGTCAACAGTCATACAAGGGAGAATCATGATACTACTAGGATCAACGTAACTGGTGCGGAACTTCAAGCATTGATTGATAATGATGTTACCAAGGCCATAGATAGGCAGTTTAATGAGTCAAGTGGTACTCGAAGCAAGACCTCATATGTACCCCATTCTAAACCTAAGACTCACTCTGAGGCTCATAGTAAGCCACCTCCTAAACATAATGGATCAAGGAGGGATGACGATCATCACTCCTCTAATCAGCATAGTGTTCCGTCGAAGAAGATTGAGCTCAAACAAGAACCATGTGGTAAGTCCTGTACATATAAGTATTTCGTCTCCTGCAAGCCTAGAGACTTCACAGGGGAGAAAGGAGCCATCGATTATATGACTTGGCTCGATGAAATGGACACTGTGGTTGATATCAGTGGTTGCGCTGATAGGGACGTTGTGAAGTTTGTATCTCGGTCATTTAAAGGAGAAACGCTAGCTCGGTGGAGGTCTCTGATCCAAGCTACTGGAAAGGTCCATTTGTATGGCATGTCTTGGGAGCAGTTCGTTACTCTCATCAAAGAAAATTACTGCCCTCAACATGAGGTTGAGAAGATTGAGACCGACTTCCTGACATTAGTTATGAAGAATTTAGATTGTCAGTCGTACGTTACGAGTTTTAATACCATGTCTCGATTAGTTCCATATTTGGTGACACCGGAACCAAAACGGATAGCCCGTTTCATTAGGGGTTTAGCCCCGGAGATCAAAGCCAGTGTGAAGGCATCTCGACCGACTACCTTTAGATCTATAGCCGATCTGGCACTATCGCTTACCCTCGATGCGGTCAGGCAGAGATCGTTGAGAAATTCTGATATTGTGAAGAGGAAACGTGAGGATGAAAGCTCACACCGATCAGACAAGAAACACAAAAGTAACTCTGATCACAAGAAGAGTTCCGAGTTTAGAAAAGATGATCAGCAGTCGGGTGAAAAGCCCAAGTGTAAGGTGTGTAAGAAACGTCATCTGGGAAGGTGCAGATACGAGTCGAAGTCCCAATCACAGCCCAGGGCTTGTGGGATTTGTAAGTCAAGTGAGCACAAGACGATAGAGTGCAAGAAGATAAAGGATGCAACGTGCTACAACTGTAATGAAAAGGGGCACATCAAGTCCAATTGCCCTAAGTATGCCAAAAAGCCTGAAGAAGTCAAAAAGACCAATGCAAGGGTCTTTCGAATGGATGCACGAGAAGCCGTTCAGGATGATAATGTGATAACAGGTAGCTTCCTTATAAATGATGTTTATGCAATGGTGTTATTTGATTCGGGTGCGGATAAGTCATTTGTAGATGATAAGTTTTGTAAGTTGTTGAATTTACATGTTAAAACCCTAAGCGTGAAATATGAAGTAGAGTTGGCCGATGGTACCTTAGAAATTGCCTCAACTGTGCTAGATGGATGTTTTATATCCATTAGGAACCACTACTTTCCGTTATCCTTGCTTCCTTTGAAATTAGCTGGTTTCGACATAGTAATAGGCATGTATTGGTTATCTTATAACCAATCCCAGATTGTTTGTGACAAGAAACAAGTGGTGATCAAGACTCCGTATGGTGAGCCACTTACCATACAAGGAGATACTCAGTTTGGGTTGCCTAAGCAAGTGTCTGTGCGTAAGGCATCAAGGTGTATGAAGAAAGGTTGTGTCATTTATATGGCATAAGTGACTATTGATGAGCCATAACCTAAGATTGAAAACATCCCTATCATTTCTGAATACCCTGATGTATTTCCTGAAGAACTACCTGGTTTACCCCCAGATAGGCTAGTGGAGTTTAGAATTGACATTATACCTGGAGCAGCACCTGTTGCAAGAGCACCTTACCGGTTAGCCCCAACTGAGATGAAGGAGTTGAGAACTCAGTTGGATGATTTGTTGGCAAAAGGATTTATTAGACCTAGCTCATCTCCCTAGGGAGCACCAATTCTGTTTGTAAAGAAGAAAGATGGATCGATGCGTCTATGCATCGATTATCGTGAGCTTAACAAGGTCACTATCAAGAATAGATATATATTGCCCAGGATCGACGATCTGTTCGATCAACTACAAGGGGCAAGTTACTTCTCCAAGATTGACTTAAGGTCAGGTTATCATCAGTTGAAGGTTAGAGATGAAGATGTGCACAAGACTGCATTTAGGACTCGTTATGATCACTACGAGTTCTTGGTGATGCCTTTTGGGTTCACTACTGCACCAGCAGCGTTCATGGATCTCATGAAACGCGTATGCAAGCCCTACTTGGATAAATTTGTCATCGTCTTCATCGATGACATCCTTATTTTCTCAAAGAATCAAGCTGACCATGAGAAGCATCTTCGTTGTATTCTTAAACTTCTTCAACAAGAAAAGCTCTACGCCAAGTTTTCAAAGTGCGAATTTTGGCTTCGTGAAGTCCAATTCCTTGGACATATGGTTAGTGAGCGTGGTATCCAGGTGGATCCCGCTAAGATTGAAGCTATCATGAATTGGCAAGAGCCGATGACACCCACAGAGATTCGCAACTTCTTAGGCCTGGCAGGATACTACAGGCGTTTTATTGAGAATTTCTCAAGGATTGCAGCACCCCTAACTTCGTTGACTAGGAAGAATATTAAGTTTGATTGGGGTCCTAAGCAACAAGAATCCTTCGATATTCTTAAACAGAGGTTAAGCAATGCCCCTGTGTTAACATTACCTGAAGGAATAGAAGAGTTTGTGGTATACTGCGACGCATCACACACTGGCATGGGATGTGTGCTCATGCAGAAAGGCAAGGTTATTGCCTATGCTTCCCGACAACTAAAAGTGCACGGAAAGAATTATACCACCCACGACTTGGAGTTGGGTGCCGTTGTGTTTGCACTAAAACTTTGGAGGCATTATTTATATAGTACCAAGTGTGTGATCTATTCTGATCACAAGAGCCTTCAACATTTGTTTAATCAAAAGGACTTAAACATGAGACAGCGTCGATGGATGGAGACTTTAAATGATTATGATTGTGAAATCCGATACCATCCAGGCAAGGCGAATGTGGTCGCCAATGCCTTAAGTATGAAGGAAAGGGTGAAGCCCATAAGAATCAATGCCAAGAGCATTGAATTAAAGTACAGTTTGAATGAAAGATTGTTAGCCGCTCAGAAGGAAGCCGTATTAGAAGCTAACTATCCAAATGAAAAGCTGGGAGTCACTGCAGAACAGTTATCATATGGTAAGGATGGAATCCTAAGATTGAATGGACGGATATGGGTTCCAATCTATGGAGGACTTAGGGAAGTGATCCTTCAGGAAGCCCATAGTTCCAAGTATTCTGTTCATCCTGGCTGTGACAAAATGTACCAGGATTTGAAGGCGAATTATTGGTGGATAGGATTGAAGAAGTCTATAGCCACTTATGTGGACAAATGTCTGACGTGTGCTCAAGTTAAAGCAGAACACCAGAAGCCGTCAGGATTGCTACAACAGCCTGAACTTCCCACCTGGAAGTGGGAAATGGTGACTATGGATTTTATCACCAAGTTACCAAAGACAAAGCGAGGAAATGATACTATTTGGGTGATAGTGGATAGACTGACTAAGTCAGCCCATTTCCTACCTATTAAGGAAACACACAGCTCAGATAAGTTAGCTCAGCTGTACGTGGATGAGATTGTATCTCTCCATGAAGTACCAGTGTCTATCATCTCTGATAGGGATACGATGTATACATTGCATTTTTGGAAAAGTTTTCAACAATCCCTAGGCACTCGATTGAACTTCAGCACGGCATACCATCCTCAGACGGATGGTCAAAGTGAGCGTACTATTCAAACACTGGAAGATATGTTAAGGGCTTGTGTCATTGATCTAGGTGGAAGTTGGGATGATCATCTTCCATTGATTGAATTCTCATACAACAATAGCTATCATTCCAGTATTCAAGCTGCACCTTTTGAAGCGTTATATGGAAGGAAGTGCAGAACGCCCGTTTGTTGGGCAGAGGTTGGAGATGTCCAACTAACAGGACCTGATATAGTCCTGGAGATGACAGATAAGATTGTATAGATACGAGATCGTCTCAAAGCTGCCAGGGATAGGCAGAAAAGCTATGCAGATAAAAGGCGTAAACCTCTAAAGTTTGAGGTTGGTGACAAAGTACTACTGAAGGTATCACCCTGGAAAGGGGTAATGTGATTTGGTAAGAAAGGCAAGTTAAGCCCAAGATATATAGGACCATTCGAGATCATCGAATGTGTCGGATCAGTGGCTTACAAGTTAAACCTGCCTGAAGAGCTCAGTGGTATTCATAATGTATTCCACATCTGCAATCTGAAGAAATGTCTAGCTGATGAATCACTAGTCATACCACATACGGATGTGCACATAGATGAGAGCCTGAAATTTGTTGAAAAACCATTGTCGATCGAGGATCGTCAGCTTAAGAAGCTTCGAAGGAAGCAGGTACCAGTTGTAAAAGTTAAATGGGATGCCCGTAGAGGTCCCGAGTATACGTGGGAGGTAGAGTCCACAATGAAAGAGAAGTACCCTCATTTATTTCAGTAAATCTCGAGGTCGAGATTTCTTTTAAGGGGGTAAGGATGTAACACCTTGTAAAATCATGACCAATATAATGAAGACACGTGTCATGAGCTTTAAACGTGTAATGAATTGAATATGAGGGACTAAAGTTGATAAACAAAGAAAGTATGTGTGTAAAAGGATTCAAAATGTCAACATTAGATAATTATACCTTTCAACAACCCTACACGATGTTTATACCCTTAAACGAATGAATTATGAATCATACGAAGCCGTTTGTGGAAGAAAGTGAAAGATTACAAAACGCAAGGGTTAAAAGTGTCAACATGTTTAATTTATACCTCTGAGTGACCTTTTAGCAAACCCGAAGCTTTGTAACGATTAATTATGCTCACGAGAATAAGTGATAAAAATTTCACAAGGTTTTGATATCGTATGAGAAAGTTACGCGAACATTCGTAAGTAAAGGGTTAAAAGCCTCAACGTTGAAATTTAAGACTTTTCGGTGATCATATAACTAACCGGGGACTTAACGAAGTTGGTTTATAACTTAGAGTCCTTAAAAGTCAAGTTTGGGGGTAAAAAGTGCAAAATAACAAGTTAAAACAACTATTAGAAAGACCAGGGACTAAAATTGCAAATGCTGAAAGATTGTTGACCGGATCTGGGATTAATACCGGTCGCGTAAGACCTCTGTGGTCTCTTACGCGGACCGCCTGGTATTGCCAACGACAGAAAACAAGCACAGGTGCCTGTGCAGCCTATTCCACCGCCTTTGAAGCCTTGTTTTACATACCAGGGGCTGTGCAAATGGGATTTCATGCAATAGGGACACCTGTAATGATCAGGAATCAATCCATAGACTTGTTTGGCATGATCTTGTTCAATTCAAAGTCCTATATAAGAACATCTTGTTGCAATATTTTGGGCACTCACTTGAAAACATTCATAACTTAACTTCTGGAGTCTCCTGGAGCTCAAGATCATTTCCTAAGGGTCATTAGTCGTGCTTAGTACTTCAGTAAGCCTACTTGACCTTTCTTAATTCAGTTTTATTAGTTTAATGGCCTAAAGTCAAACCCGTCATAATTAAGGTTTGACTTAGTGATTAATCACTAATGGTCCAGTCAATTATCGAATTGAAAGTAGCTTTGAGTTGGTAATTATATGGGTAATAAACCCTTAAAAGGGCACCATCTGATTCCCACTCTAACTAGGTCAATTGTCGGGTCAAAGTTAATTATAAAAAGTCAACAGAAAGCAAATTTTCGCATAAACACATAATTAACAATGTAGAAACTATGAAAACTGTTTTATCACTTATATAACTTAATAATTAATGTAAGAACATGTCTATGCATGTTCAACCTGACAATTTTTAGTTTAAGCTCGGTTCGGAACCGAAAGTCGCAAAAATAGACTTTTGCTTTGACTTTCAGTTCTGACCTAATGTAGCATATTTTAGAAATGCCTTAGAGCCCTATTAGGACCATGTTATAGATTAGTGTAACCCTCTGAGGTTATACAACTTGGTTCATTAGTTATTCGATTCATGTGCATGTTTCCGTTATATGCCTAAATATTGACCATAATACCCTTTTGACCTTAAAACGGGATTTTTGAAAATGTGAGAGGGCAAAAACCTTTATTGATGATTTATAAACTTGTCCTAAAAATTTGACATCAGTTTGAGGTCTAGATTAGGAGTTATGCTCAATATCGTAATTAAGAAGCTTTTTATTAATTAAACGACGTAATTAGCATAAAGCCTATCAAAACCCAAATTTTGACACCAAAATTTTTACCCACTGATGTAATATAATATTTTGGGATTTTTGAAGATTTTTATTTATTTTTAAGCTGAGCATAACACAGGGTTCTTGCTTTAATTCGGTAATTGTCGGTTATGCCCTTTTCTTGAATAAAATGAGTTTTACATAACATATTGATACCAAAATTTTTGCTACTGATTTGTATGATAAATAAAATATTTTGAACTTTGTAAACTAATCAAAAACTCATATTTCCTATTTAAACCCGAAAATCGCTTAAAACCGACTTTTACGCGTTTTAAGCGCATAGTATGGGTTAAAACTATTTTTAACATATAAAACTTAATACCTACTGATGTTTTAAGTAAATTTTTATAATTAAGCAGTAAGCCAAAGTTTTAAACTTAGATTTCCAGATTTGACCTTTAAAGCTTATGTGAAATTACCAAAATGCCCCTACGATGCATAGTTTGGTTATAAAAGATAAATTTCACATATACGCAATACCCTACTGTTATGACTTATAAAAATAATTATTTTTACTGATTATATCAGACCTGAAACTCAGATTAATATTTACTCTCTTTTATAACCCTTAAAATGACAAAAATACCCCTACGGGGCATAATTTGAGTTTAAATCCATTTTGGGCATAATGGAAGGTATCTTACTGATATCACAACATATTTAAGCCATATTAACTTAGGAAACCTGTTCATGACTCATTTGGTTACCCGTTACGCATTATTCGCATTCGGTGCAGTTTATGTAACTAGTTTGCATAAATTAGCCGAAACGGGTCAAACCTTATCGTTTTTATCTCAAAATCTAGAATGTGTTTATTTTACCCATATTATACAAGTATACAAACTTGTCGGGTCTAAACCACACTCTAATCCGGTCTTCGCTTAATCGTGTGTTTTGAACCGTATATCTTCCTTTAAAACTAACCGGTCTAAGTTTAGACTTAATTAAGACCCGTTAGGAATCTAATAGGTTATTAAAGCATTCGTTCCAGATTAGGAGACCAGTAAAAGATACTTGCACTCGCTGATTGTGATATATACTTGCTCAGGTAAATACTTTTAACTTATTTTCCCTTATACGGGCTTGGGGTACGATATATAAAATACTGCTTGGTCGGGCATTGAATTGTTAATCATATGAAGGTTAATTTATTGAGATGACCTGTTTAATCTGTTTTGTTTGCTTAAAGCCTTTGGGGGGTTAGTGACCATGTCCCGGATATCCTTGGCATCATTCATTGAAATGGCCACGACCTAAGCACGGGGTGTAGGCATACACCTGCCGGTGCATATAAATAAAAAGGTATAACCGTTGTTCGAGAATAACTCGACGCGGGATTATATCATATGGTGTGTCTATTAATCTTTAACCCGGTATTCAGCCCGGGCTACTGAACGTATAACAAACATGTAATTCTTTTACAAGTTTATATAAATAATTATCCCAAGTTATAAAAGATTATTTTGTGCCTTGTGCATTCAAATCAATTTTCTTAAACATTTTCAAAATGAGTTGGTTAATTGTATTTACCAGTTTAAACTGACGTATTTTCCAAAAAGGCTAAGTGCGGGTACTAAACGAAATAGGCTGGCTACTCCTAGCATCAATAAAGAGTCTTGCAAACTTAGATGTTATTAAACCATTGTCGATCGAGGATCGTCGGCTTAAGAAGCTTCGAAGGAAGCAGGTACCAGTTGTAAAAGTTAAATGGGATGCCCGTAGAGGTCCCGAGTATACGTGGGAGGTAGAGTCCACAATGAAAGAGAAGTACCCTCATTTATTTCAGTAAATCTCGAGGTCGAGATTTCTTTTAAGGGGGTAAGGATGTAACACCTTGTAAAATCATGACCAATATAATGAAGACACGTGTCATGAGCTTTAAACGTGTAATGAATTGAATATGAGGGACTAAAGTTGATAAACAAAGAAAGTATGTGTGTAAAAGGATTCAAAATGTCAACATTAGATAATTATACCTTTCAACAACCCTACACGATGTTTATACCCTTAAACGAATGAATTATGAATCATACGAAGCCGTTTGTGGAAGAAAGTGAAAGATTACAAAACGCAAGGGTTAAAAGTGTCAACATGTTTAATTTATACCTCTGAGTGACCTTTTAGCAAACCCGAAGCTTTGTAACGATTAATTATGCTCACGAGAATAAGTGATAAAAATTTCACAAGGTTTTGATATCGTATGAGAAAGTTACGCGAACATTCGTAAGTAAAGGGTTAAAAGCCTCAACGTTGAAATTTAAGACTTTTCGGTGATCATATAACTAACCGGGGACTTAACGAAGTTGGTTTATAACTTAGAGTCCTTAAAAGTCAAGTTTGGGGGTAAAAAGTGCAAAATAACAAGTTAAAACAACTATTAGAAAGACCAGGGACTAAAATTGCAAATGCTGAAAGATTGTTGACCGGATCTGGGATTAATACCGGTCGCGTAAGACCTCTGTGGTCTCTTACGCGGACCGCCTGGTATTGCCAACGACAGAAAACAAGCACAGGTGCCTGTGCAGCCTATTCCACCGCCTTTGAAGCCTTGTTTTACATACCAGGGGCTGTGCAAATGGGATTTCATGCAATAGGGACACCTGTAATGATCAGGAATCAATCCATAGACTTGTTTGGCATGATCTTGTTCAATTCAAAGTCCTATATAAGAACATCTTGTTGCAATATTTTGGGCACTCACTTGAAAACATTCATAACTTAACTTCTGGAGTCTCCTGGAGCTCAAGATCATTTCCTAAGGGTCATTAGTCGTGCTTAGTACTTCAGTAAGCCTACTTGACCTTTCTTAATTCAGTTTTATTAGTTTAATGGCCTAAAGTCAAACCCGTCATAATTAAGGTTTGACTTAGTGATTAATCACTAATGGTCCAGTCAATTATCGAATTGAAAGTAGCTTTGAGTTGGTAATTATATGGGTAATAAACCCTTAAAAGGGCACCATCTGATTCCCACTCTAACTAGGTCAATTGTCGGGTCAAAGTTAATTATAAAAAGTCAACAGAAAGCAAATTTTCGCATAAACACATAATTAACAATGTAGAAACTATGAAAACTGTTTTATCACTTATATAACTTAATAATTAATGTAAGAACATGTCTATGCATGTTCAACCTGACAATTTTTAGTTTAAGCTCGGTTCGGAACCGAAAGTCGCAAAAATAGACTTTTGCTTTGACTTTCAGTTCTGACCTAATGTAGCATATTTTAGAAATGCCTTAGAGCCCTATTAGGACCATGTTATAGATTAGTGTAACCCTCTGAGGTTATACAACTTGGTTCATTAGTTATTCGATTCATGTGCATGTTTCCGTTATATGCCTAAATATTGACCATAATACCCTTTTGACCTTAAAACGGGATTTTTGAAAATGTGAGAGGGCAAAAACCTTTATTGATGATTTATAAACTTGTCCTAAAAATTTGACATCAGTTTGAGGTCTAGATTAGGAGTTATGCTCAATATCGTAATTAAGAAGCTTTTTATTAATTAAACGACGTAATTAGCATAAAGCCTATCAAAACCCAAATTTTGACACCAAAATTTTTACCCACTGATGTAATATAATATTTTGGGATTTTTGAAGATTTTTATTTATTTTTAAGCTGAGCATAACACAGGGTTCTTGCTTTAATTCGGTAATTGTCGGTTATGCCCTTTTCTTGAATAAAATGAGTTTTACATAACATATTGATACCAAAATTTTTGCTACTGATTTGTATGATAAATAAAATATTTTGAACTTTGTAAACTAATCAAAAACTCATATTTCCTATTTAAACCCGAAAATCGCTTAAAACCAACTTTTACGCGTTTTAAGCGCATAGTATGGGTTAAAACTATTTTTAACATATAAAACTTAATACCTACTGATGTTTTAAGTAAATTTTTATAATTAAGCAGTAAGCCAAAGTTTTAAACTTAGATTTCCAGATTTGACCTTTAAAGCTTATGTGAAATTACCAAAATGCCCCTACGATGCATAGTTTGGTTATAAAAGATAAATTTCACATATACGCAATACCCTACTGTTATGACTTATAAAAATAATTATTTTTACTGATTATATCAGACCTGAAACTCAGATTAATATTTACTCTCTTTTATAACCCTTAAAATGACAAAAATACCCCTACGGGGCATAATTTGAGTTTAAATCCATTTTGGGCATAATGGAAGGTATCTTACTGATATCACAACATATTTAAGCCATATTAACTTAGGAAACCTGTTCATGACTCATTTGGTTACCCGTTACGCATTATTCGCATTCGGTGCAGTTTATGTAACTAGTTTGCATAAATTAGCCGAAACGGGTCAAACCTTATCGTTTTTATCTCAAAATCTAGAATGTGTTTATTTTACCCATATTATACAAGTATACAAACTTGTCGGGTCTAAACCACACTCTAATCCGGTCTTCGCTTAATCGTGTGTTTTGAACCGTATATCTTCCTTTAAAACTAACCGGTCTAAGTTTAGACTTAATTAAGACCCGTTAGGAATCTAATAGGTTATTAAAGCATTCGTTCCAGATTAGGAGACCAGTAAAAGATACTTGCACTCGCTGATTGTGATATATACTTGCTCAGGTAAATACTTTTAACTTATTTTCCCTTATACGGGCTTGGGGTACGATATATAAAATACTGCTTGGTCGGGCATTGAATTGTTAATCATATGAAGGTTAATTTATTGAGATGACCTGTTTAATCTGTTTTGTTTGCTTAAAGCCTTTGGGGGGTTAGTGACCATGTCCCGGATATCCTTGGCATCATTCATTGAAATGGCCACGACCTAAGCACGGGGTGTAGGCATACACCTGCCGGTGCATATAAATAAAAAGGTATAACCGTTGTTCGAGAATAACTCGACGCGGGATTATATCATATGGTGTGTCTATTAATCTTTAACCCGGTATTCAGCCCGGGCTACTGAACGTATAACAAACATGTAATTCTTTTACAAGTTTATATAAATAATTATCCCAAGTTATAAAAGATTATTTTGTGCCTTGTGCATTCAAATCAATTTTCTTAAACATTTTCAAAATGAGTTGGTTAATTGTATTTACCAGTTTAAACTGACGTATTTTCCAAAAAGGCTAAGTGCGGGTACTAAACGAAATAGGCTGGCTACTCCTAGCATCAATAAAGAGTCTTGCAAACTTAGATGTTATTAAACCATTGTCGATCGAGGATCGTCAGCTTAAGAAGCTTCGAAGGAAGCAGGTACCAGTTGTAAAAGTTAAATGGGATGCCCGTAGAGGTCCCGAGTATACGTGGGAGGTAGAGTCCACAATGAAAGAGAAGTACCCTCATTTATTTCAGTAAATCTCGAGGTCGAGATTTCTTTTAAGGGGGTAAGGATGTAACACCTTGTAAAATCATGACCAATATAATGAAGACACGTGTCATGAGCTTTAAACGTGTAATGAATTGAATATGAGGGACTAAAGTTGATAAACAAAGAAAGTATGTGTGTAAAAGGATTCAAAATGTCAACATTAGATAATTATACCTTTCAACAACCCTACACGATGTTTATACCCTTAAACGAATGAATTATGAATCATACGAAGCCGTTTGTGGAAGAAAGTGAAAGATTACAAAACGCAAGGGTTAAAAGTGTCAACATGTTTAATTTATACCTCTGAGTGACCTTTTAGCAAACCCGAAGCTTTGTAACGATTAATTATGCTCACGAGAATAAGTGATAAAAATTTCACAAGGTTTTGATATCGTATGAGAAAGTTACGCGAACATTCGTAAGTAAAGGGTTAAAAGCCTCAACGTTGAAATTTAAGACTTTTCGGTGATCATATAACTAACCGGGGACTTAACGAAGTTGGTTTATAACTTAGAGTCCTTAAAAGTCAAGTTTGGGGGTAAAAAGTGCAAAATAACAAGTTAAAACAACTATTAGAAAGACCAGGGACTAAAATTGCAAATGCTGAAAGATTGTTGACCGGATCTGGGATTAATACCGGTCGCGTAAGACCTCTGTGGTCTCTTACGCGGACCGCCTGGTATTGCCAACGACAGAAAACAAGCACAGGTGCCTGTGCAGCCTATTCCACCGCCTTTGAAGCCTTGTTTTACATACCAGGGGCTGTGCAAATGGGATTTCATGCAATAGGGACACCTGTAATGATCAGGAATCAATCCATAGACTTGTTTGGCATGATCTTGTTCAATTCAAAGTCCTATATAAGAACATCTTGTTGCAATATTTTGGGCACTCACTTGAAAACATTCATAACTTAACTTCTGGAGTCTCCTGGAGCTCAAGATCATTTCCTAAGGGTCATTAGTCGTGCTTAGTACTTCAGTAAGCCTACTTGACCTTTCTTAATTCAGTTTTATTAGTTTAATGGCCTAAAGTCAAACCCGTCATAATTAAGGTTTGACTTAGTGATTAATCACTAATGGTCCAGTCAATTATCGAATTGAAAGTAGCTTTGAGTTGGTAATTATATGGGTAATAAACCCTTAAAAGGGCACCATCTGATTCCCACTCTAACTAGGTCAATTGTCGGGTCAAAGTTAATTATAAAAAGTCAACAGAAAGCAAATTTTCGCATAAACACATAATTAACAATGTAGAAACTATGAAAACTGTTTTATCACTTATATAACTTAATAATTAATGTAAGAACATGTCTATGCATGTTCAACCTGACAATTTTTAGTTTAAGCTCGGTTCGGAACCGAAAGTCGCAAAAATAGACTTTTGCTTTGACTTTCAGTTCTGACCTAATGTAGCATATTTTAGAAATGCCTTAGAGCCCTATTAGGACCATGTTATAGATTAGTGTAACCCTCTGAGGTTATACAACTTGGTTCATTAGTTATTCGATTCATGTGCATGTTTCCGTTATATGCCTAAATATTGACCATAATACCCTTTTGACCTTAAAACGGGATTTTTGAAAATGTGAGAGGGCAAAAACCTTTATTGATGATTTATAAACTTGTCCTAAAAATTTGACATCAGTTTGAGGTCTAGATTAGGAGTTATGCTCAATATCGTAATTAAGAAGCTTTTTATTAATTAAACGACGTAATTAGCATAAAGCCTATCAAAACCCAAATTTTGACACCAAAATTTTTACCCACTGATGTAATATAATATTTTGGGATTTTTGAAGATTTTTATTTATTTTTAAGCTGAGCATAACACAGGGTTCTTGCTTTAATTCGGTAATTGTCGGTTATGCCCTTTTCTTGAATAAAATGAGTTTTACATAACATATTGATACCAAAATTTTTGCTACTGATTTGTATGATAAATAAAATATTTTGAACTTTGTAAACTAATCAAAAACTCATATTTCCTATTTAAACCCGAAAATCGCTTAAAACCAACTTTTACGCGTTTTAAGCGCATAGTATGGGTTAAAACTATTTTTAACATATAAAACTTAATACCTACTGATGTTTTAAGTAAATTTTTATAATTAAGCAGTAAGCCAAAGTTTTAAACTTAGATTTCCAGATTTGACCTTTAAAGCTTATGTGAAATTACCAAAATGCCCCTACGATGCATAGTTTGGTTATAAAAGATAAATTTCACATATACGCAATACCCTACTGTTATGACTTATAAAAATAATTATTTTTACTGATTATATCAGACCTGAAACTCAGATTAATATTTACTCTCTTTTATAACCCTTAAAATGACAAAAATACCCCTACGGGGCATAATTTGAGTTTAAATCCATTTTGGGCATAATGGAAGGTATCTTACTGATATCACAACATATTTAAGCCATATTAACTTAGGAAACCTGTTCATGACTCATTTGGTTACCCGTTACGCATTATTCGCATTCGGTGCAGTTTATGTAACTAGTTTGCATAAATTAGCCGAAACGGGTCAAACCTTATCGTTTTTATCTCAAAATCTAGAATGTGTTTATTTTACCCATATTATACAAGTATACAAACTTGTCGGGTCTAAACCACACTCTAATCCGGTCTTCGCTTAATCGTGTGTTTTGAACCGTATATCTTCCTTTAAAACTAACCGGTCTAAGTTTAGACTTAATTAAGACCCGTTAGGAATCTAATAGGTTATTAAAGCATTCGTTCCAGATTAGGAGACCAGTAAAAGATACTTGCACTCGCTGATTGTGATATATACTTGCTCAGGTAAATACTTTTAACTTATTTTCCCTTATACGGGCTTGGGGTACGATATATAAAATACTGCTTGGTCGGGCATTGAATTGTTAATCATATGAAGGTTAATTTATTGAGATGACCTGTTTAATCTGTTTTGTTTGCTTAAAGCCTTTGGGGGGTTAGTGACCATGTCCCGGATATCCTTGGCATCATTCATTGAAATGGCCACGACCTAAGCACGGGGTGTAGGCATACACCTGCCGGTGCATATAAATAAAAAGGTATAACCGTTGTTCGAGAATAACTCGACGCGGGATTATATCATATGGTGTGTCTATTAATCTTTAACCCGGTATTCAGCCCGGGCTACTGAACGTATAACAAACATGTAATTCTTTTACAAGTTTATATAAATAATTATCCCAAGTTATAAAAGATTATTTTGTGCCTTGTGCATTCAAATCAATTTTCTTAAACATTTTCAAAATGAGTTGGTTAATTGTATTTACCAGTTTAAACTGACGTATTTTCCAAAAAGGCTAAGTGCGGGTACTAAACGAAATAGGCTGGCTACTCCTAGCATCAATAAAGAGTCTTGCAAACTTAGATGTTATTAAATCTGTTGAACAATGATCCTTTGAACTTTGATCCGCCTGTGGATCCTTACAGCCGTTTTGTAATACACTTGATATTACTTTTTATTCGGTTTGTAATGATTTTATCTTTCGACTTTCGCTGTGTATTAAACTGTGATAATTTTGACTATGATGATATCAACTACGTCATGATACTCCCCACCGGACCCACCGGTAATACGTGGAAATAATAGGGTGTGACACCCCGGGAGCCGCACCGGTAGCTAAAGTTCCTTATCGGTTGGCCCCGACCGAAATGAAAGAATTGATGACCCAACTTCAAGAACTGCTCGACAAAGATTTTATTCGACCAAGTGTTTCGCCATGGGGAGCACCCGTATTATTCGTAAGGAAGAAAGATGGTTCGATGCGAATGTGCATTGACTATCGGGAGTTGAACAAGTTAACGGTGAAGAATCGTTACCCCTTACCCAGAATTGACGATTTATTCGACCAACTTCAAGGGGCGAGCTGGTTTTCAAAGATTGATTTGCGATCAGGATATCACCAACTGCGGGTACGAGAAGAGAATGTGCCGAAAACTGCATTTCGAACGCGGTATGGTCATTACGAGTTCTTAGTAATGTCCTTCGGCTTAACAAACGCGCCAGCTGCATTTATAGATCTAATGAATCGGGTGTGTCAGCCTATGCTTGATAAGTATGTAATCGTTTTTATTGATGATATACTAGTGTACTCCCGAAGTGAAGCAGAGCATGCTTCACACTTACGTGATGTGCTGGAGACGCTCCACAAGGAAAGGTTATATGCAAAGTTCTCAAAATGTGCCTTTTGGCTTAGAGAAGTACAATTTTTGGGTCATGTAATCAATGCGGACGACATCCATGTGGACCCGTCCAAAGTAAAGGCAGTGATGAATTGGGTACCCCCGAAGAATCCAAGTGAGATAAGAAGCTTTTTGGGCTTGGCTGGTTATTACATGAGATTTATCTAGGATTTCTCCAAAATAGCCTCGCCCATGACAAAGTTAACGAAGAAAAGTGAGAAGTTTTTATGGGGCGAAGAACGAGAAAAAGCGTTTCAGGCGTTGAAAGAAAAGCTCTCAAGTTCTCCTGTGTTGACATTACCGGATGGAACAGATGATTTGGTGGTATATAATGCAAAGGGGTAAATTCGTTGCCTATGCTTCAAGACAACTCAAGCAACACGAAAATAATTACCCAACCCACGATCTAGAGTTGGCGGCGGTCGTGTTCGCCTTGAAAATATGGAGACATTACCTATACAGGGTGAAGTGTACAATCTTCTCGGATCACAAGAGCCTCAAATATTTTTTTGAACAAAAAGATCTTAATATGAGGCAACGAAGATGGTTGGAGCTTATCAAGGATTACGATTGTGATATCCACTATCATCCCGGGAAGGCTAACGTAGTGGCGGATGCTCTAAGTCGAAAGGAGTACCCGCCCCCCGATTCGGGTAAGATCAATGAAAATGGTAGTCACTTCCAAACTCCTTGAAGAAATACGAGAGGCTCAAATTAAGTCATTGGATGTCGAGGACTCAAAGAAAGAAAGGACGAAAGGATTTATCCACGAGTTGAATGAGAATGTGAATGGTATGAAAACGAGGTATGGTCGAATCTGGATACCTCGGGGATGTGATGTGAAAGAATTACTTTTAAATGAGGCACACAAGTCTCGATACTCCGTTCATCCAGGAGCTACAAAAATGTATCGAGAATTGAGGATGAATTATTGGTGGCCGGGAATGAAAAGAGATATTGTCAAGTATGTGGCTAAGTGTTTGACATGTTCCCAAGTAAAGGCCGAACACCAAAGACCGTATAGGAAATTGCAACCGTTGGAGATACCGGTATGGAAGTGGGAGCATGTAACGATGGATTTGGTGACTAAGCTTCCCAAGACAAGAAAATGGCACGATGCAATATGGGTGGTCGTTGATCGACTGACCAAAAGTTCATATTTCTTACCCATTCGGGAAACTTATAATTCAGAAAAGATGGCGGAAGTTTATATGAACGAGATTATATCCCGACATGGGGTTCCGGTGTCTATAGTATCCGACCAGGACACCCGGTTCACATCCCGTTACTGGAGGAAGTTTCATGAAGAATTGGGGAACCAGTTACATATTAGCACTGCCTACCATCCTCAAACCGATGGTCAATCGGAACGAACTATACAAACATTAGTTGATATGTTAAGGGCGTGTGTCATGGATTTTGGGGGAAGCTGGGATGATCATCTACCCTTGGTAGAATTTTCATATAACAATAGTTATCATAACAGCATAAAAATGGCCCCTTATGAATGCTCTATGGAAGGAAATGTAGAACCCCGGTTTGCTGGGGGGAAGTGGGTCAGCGCGAACTCGCGTCAAAGGATGTAGTAGCCGAAATGAATGAAAAGATTGATATGTTTAGATCAAGAATTAAGGAAGCGCAAGATAGACAAAAGTCTTATGCGGATCGACGAAGGCGACCAATTGAGTTTCAAGTGGGAGATCATGTGTTACTAAAAGTCTCTCCATGGAAAGGGATAATTCGTTTTCGTAAACGCGGGAAGCTAGGTCCTCGATACATCGGACCATTCAAAACACTCGCTCGGGTCAGGGTGGTGGCGTATTAGTTAGAATTACCACCCGCGTTGGATGGGATTCATAACACCTTTCATGTGTCGCAATGGCGAAAGTGCCTCGCGGATGAGTCAGCATACGTGCCTTTGGATGATATTTAAGTGGATGAGAAATTAAATTATGTTGAAAATCCCGTCGCAATAAAAGATTTTAAAGTAAAGCAACTCCGCAACAAATCCGTTCGGCAAGTGTTGGTCCAATGGCAACATCGAAAAGGATCGGATCTCACGTGGGAAGCGGAGGATGAAATGCGAAAACATTACCCAGAATTATTTGGTACGTATTCAGGTTTCGGGGACGAAACCTTCTTTAAGGGGGTAGACTTGTAACACCCCAAATTCTCGTATGACCTAAAAGTATAATGTGTAGTGATGTTTTAATAAGTTAAAATGGAAAATTTATAGAATTATGTCAAAAAAAAATAAAAGTTAGTAAAAGAAAGATGATTAAGTTAGAAGGTAAATTACTAAAGTGAATAGGGATTAAATGATGAGGGACTAGATGTGTAAATATTGTTATAAAACATGATAAAAAAAAGAAACCAGACTTGAGTCTGGTGTGCGATCGTGAGAAAGCCAGGAGGGACTCCTTCCCTCTCAAAACCCTAAATCTCTAAAATTCCATCAATTGAAAGCCAAATTAGTGAAGGATCGAATGCATGAGCTAAGAATTCTGATTGTCTAAGTATTCTTGATCTCAAGAAAGTGAAATTTCTTGATTTGATGATGTTTGATTATGTGGGTTTAGTGTAATTCGTGAATGTAATGCAAAATTTAGTATGATTAATGGTTGCTATGAATGTCTAGACATCAATAGATGTTAAATTTCGAATATGAGCATGATTAGGGCAAAACCCACTTGCATGTCAAGTAATGGTTAGAAATTGTGAAGTTCTACATGTTAATTTGATTTTGTTGATGAAATTGTTATGAATAATTGATTTGGAACCATATGTTCATGGTCAAAATAGTAAATTATGGATTAGGGTAATGATTTTTATTATGAAAGATTATGATTAACCATTGATGAGATAGGATGGACATGTTATAACTACTTGTACATCATGCTTTGTTGGTAGTATGCGCACCATGTGTTTGATGAAATGTCTAAATAAATTTAGATGTGATTTTGTATGAAAATTTGCTAAATTGATGAGATGTGATCATGGTGGGAATGTATGTGATTTATAGATGTCAAATTGGATAATAAGGAATGTGAAAGTAATGGAAGCTAAGTGAATAAAGTTATGATATACAGGAATTAAGAAGGAAGAAGGAGCAAGTCACTCCAAAGCGCAAGGAGCTCAGGATCACGGTAAGTTCATATGAACTTAATTCTCCTTTTATGTTGTTCTACGGATGAATGTTTAGTTATTAAACCTAAATGTTGAGTTTTGTGTTGTTATTGGTTCAAATGTCGATATGTTATATGTTAGAAAATGGATAAGCGACATAATAGTGTCAGATGTATAATGACCACTCAAGTGGGATAAAATTGTATGGAAAGTAGGATTATGAGATGGTTAAGTAACGACTTGTTGTAAACGGGTCAAAATGATATGTTGTGCTAAGCATGTATGATAAGGGTTACCCGTTGTAAATGGGTAAATTAGGAGTAGCATGACGATTACTGTTGACGTTTGAATATGGGCTCATTACGAATGGGTCAAGTGGTATGGATGTATGAATGTATCGAGATGTTGGAATGAAAGAAAGTTAATGGAAAGAATGTTTAATGAAAAGAATGTTGCAAACAAGATTTGTCAATGATTGGTAAATTGTTAATGGGTCGATTAAAAGTATGTAAGGTATGTTATGGATTTTGTTTGAGCATTGTGAATTAACTAATGTTTGATGTTGTGCATGATAGGTAAATCTCATGTTTGAAGTTGGCGAGCTCGGACGAACACACTAAATTGCCCTTTTTGCGCTTCCGGACCATGTTATCTTTTACTAACGGGTCAAAATCATTTTGTTATTGTAAATGTTAACCGTATGACTAGAATAGTAGTAAGTGTTTTAAGAACATTTGAATCCTTTGGGTTGATTTTGAATTATATTGTAAAAACAGGGAAACGTCAATGTTACG
The DNA here is from genome assembly GCA_030545235.1 of Helianthus tuberosus. Taxonomy (NCBI): domain Eukaryota; kingdom Viridiplantae; phylum Streptophyta; class Magnoliopsida; order Asterales; family Asteraceae; genus Helianthus; species Helianthus tuberosus. The sequence goes on along the minus strand of CM060412.1, from coordinate 11,012,699 downwards.
AATGGGTCATGCCCAATTTTTGTTAAAAAAAAATTGAATGTTTGATCGTTAAGTAAAGTGGATGCCACACTAAAATAATTAGTAAAAATATTTATTTTATCAAGTTATATCAGTAAGATATCTCACATATGTGAAATTTACCATTCATGGCCAAACAATGCACCGTAGGGGCATTTTGGTCATTTCACATATGCTTTAAGGGTTAATTTTGGAAATCTGAGTTTAAAACTTTTATTTACTGTTAAAGTATAAAAACTTATTCATAACATCAGCAGGTATCAAGCTTTAGGTGCCTAATATGGTTTTAAACCATACTATGCGCCTAAATCGCATAAAAGTCGGTATTTGACGATATTCGGTTTAATTAGGGAAATCTGAGATTTTGGCCAGCCTTTGCAGTTTAAAATAACTTATTTATTATATGAAATCAGTAGAAAAAGGGTTGACATGTAAAGGACGTATAAAACTCATTTTATTAGCAAAAAGGGCGTTATCATCAATTACCGAGCCTATGCGAGAACTCTATGTTATGATCATTTTGAAATTTAATAAAAATTTCCAAAAATCCCAAAATATCGTATTACATCAGTAGGTAAAAGGTTTGATGTCAAAATTTGAGTTTGAATAGGATTTATATCAAATATGTCGTTTGATTAATAAAAAGGCCTTCATTTACGATATTGAGCATAACTCTCATTTTAGACCATAAACTGATGTCAAACTTTTAGGACATGTTTATAATTTAGTAATAAAGGTTTTTGTCCTCTCACATTTTCAAAAATCTCGTTTTAATATTAAAAGGGCATAACGGTCAACTTTTAAGCATATAACGGAAACATGCATATGAACTCTAATTCTAAAGGATCAAGTAGTATAACTTCAGGGGGTTATACTAACATATAATATGGTCACAAAGGAACTCTAGGCATAATTAAACTAAGCTAATTCGGGTCAGAACTGAAAGTCAAAACAAAAGTCAACTTTTGCGACTTTCGGTTGCGAACCGATTCTAAACTTAGAATTGTCGGGTTGAACATGCATAGACATGTTTAATTAATATTTACCAAGTTATTAAAGTGACAAAACTGATTTTATAGCTTCTATATTATTAGTTATGAATTTTATTTAAAAACTGACCCGTTTGACTTTTATTTAAATTACTTTGACCCGACAATTAACTAAGTAAACGTGGTAATTAGGAGGTGCCCTTTTGAGTGTTTAACACCTACCTAATTACGATCACGTAGCCATGTTCGTTGAGAACCATGGTTCGACCATACAAGGTCTAACTAAAAGTCAAAGCGTTTATCGCAAACGCTTGACTTTTTCGGCTTTAAGAGCCAAACAAAATAACTAAGCATGAAAGGAACACTTACAAGTGGTCCTTAGGACAGAAGAGAACTCAAAAGGAGGTTCCAATGATCAGGATCCTCAGATTTGAGTGATAGAGAGCAAAACTCAAGAAATGGTGTTAGTTTTCAACTAAAACCCACCTCTATTTATAGTTGATGGAGGGTTCTTGGATGATCAACAAGTATTATGGAGGCTTTTAAGATCATGCCAAGTGCCCTAACAGGTGTCTAATACCATCAACAAGCCCATAGATTCGAAATATGTGAGACAAGGGAGGAAAAAAAGGGTTGCACACAATATTTTTGTTACTGGGCATGGTATACGGACCGTATAGGTCCTTGTATACGGTTCGTAAGTGTAACACCCTTGCTATTATTTAACGATTTTCGTATAATTTAAGTCCATAATCATGTAATTACGGTTACAATTACAATGAAAAATACGGGTTTATTAAAAACTTTTACAATTTAAAGTAATACAACATAATGTGATTTAATTCATCGTTTTAGAATAACGACGAAACAACTTGCGGAAGCTTCATTTTTCATGTGTCCGGTCCTTTTCCATCGCTTGATCTCCATCCGGGTACACTTGATATCACCTATGATCAAAACCAACTTAAAAGTTAGTTTTGATAGCTTATAAACATGTATAAACAAGTTTCATAAACAAACAAATAAAATAAAAATAAAATTTCGGAATTTTGCCTCTCGCGCCACGCGAGAGGCTACTTCTTTTCCTTCGCGTGCTGTGACAGCACCCGCGTGTCGCGCCCGGTGCCCGGTTCTCCTTCGCGTGCCGCGGGGGAGATCGTTTCCCAGCAGGGCCGCATCTGGGACCTGCATTTCTTCCAACTATGTTTATTTATCAAAAATCAAATTTTCAAAGGCCATAACTTTTGATCTAGAAGTCCGTTTTACGTGATTCTTTTTCCTACGCGTTCAAAATTTAATTCTCCATCTTATGGAGTTAAAACCTGATATTCAACTACTTCAAAAATTCAGATTTCAAGCTCTCGGCTTGAAATTCCCTTTTAACACTTTTGACCCGTTTCATGATTCATTAAACCACTTTTGTTTAAATCATTGCAAATTTTGAAATATTTATTATCTCAAAACCATCAACTCGTAAGTCTAAAACTTTAATACATTATACCACTAAAGGTTGAGTTATGCGTAAAACTTCATTTTGACCCGTTAGAGGGATTTACCATCTTACTTTAAATTTCACACTCCTTTCACCCCTTATTTTACTACATTAAGGTATCTACCTATATTTCGTAATCTTAATGCAAATTCCTAAACAACCTCTAAGGGTCGTTTGCCCAGTTTTCCCATCAAGGGCTTTTTGGTCAATTTTAGTCCCTCATTTTACGACGAAGGACTTTCGCTAATATTTGACCAAAAATATCGCCTTTAACAATAATTTCTAAATATGCGTACCTGGCTCGAGTCATAGGATTGACTCGTTTAAATATCTCTCACTATTAATTTCTAATTAATACCAACGCGAATCGTATGATATTTCCTGTAATCACAAAACTCAACAAGCGATCATCAATTAATATTGTCAAATGATCTTGCCAATGTCATTTGACCCGTTTAGTCCGAACGACCATTTTTCATTATGAGATGATATCTGGTTACCATCTCGCCCTTTTACCCATTCCGGTTTACACCATAACGTAATATTTCAAAATTTCTTATTAGTTCATCGTCACATGACTAATTTACCAATTTACCTTTTTGCCATTGTTTATGATTTCTCACCATTGCACTAGTTCCGACTCATATTATTTGCGTCGGAACATTATAACTCTATTACTAACTTTTCCTTATTCATTTTCAATACACACAGCTGATGTATACTAAAAAGGGTGTAAGCTTTTACTTACCTCGCATCCAAATTACGCTTTCCTTTTCGTACTTGCTCCGTTTGACCCGCTTCATTCCCAAGCCTCCATCTAGCTTGTTAAGAGTCAAACTATCATCATAATTCACAAGGTGGTTAGATTAGTCATTATAACCACGACTATTCCACCTTACGTATTTTCTATGCCAAAACTACTATTCAACTCCGTCCATGGTTAGTTTAACTTTTCAAAAGTTAACTACCCTTAATTATATGATATGTGCATATAAGCTAAATCGACTTCATAATTAAAATTTGTATTACCCCACATCGCACGTAATTAGTCGAACTAGGAAATTACGCGTTTGATTCATAATTTCAACATATGAACATTGTGGGCATAATTTATAACATCAACAATCAGGTTTCGTATCACTGAAAATATATTGTTTTTGGTGACATGTTTAACCTGTTTACAAGTCTTCAAAAATTATGATTTTTTTATGTGGCGTACCTCTCGGAGGGTTAGACCTTGTGTTAAAATTTCAAGATCTAACTCTTTACCAAAAATTCGTAAAAATTCATCAATAAGCTGCAATCAGATTCGTCACTTCTGACTGCAGCTTACGGAAAAATTCATTAAAAATTCCTCGTTTATCCGATTGACGAAATTCCATTTGGCGATTATTTTAATCACTTAAAACTTTCTACAGTAAGAATTTGAGATCATAACTCAATTACTAAATTGAGTTATGACATTCGTAATGGGCTGTAAATTCTGCCAGAAAACGCAGCTTGAACCTTTGATACGGAAAAATTCGTAAAACGCTCAATTTTCGTCGAAAAAATGCGATTCCAGTGGGGTTTTAAAGATATTTCCTGGAATTACATTTTAGACTCAAGAAACACATGTTTTTGTCAAGTTTTGTCTAGGTTACAGCCAATACAAGTCGGCTGTAAATTCTGATCAAGAGCCGTTTGAATTCAGCTTTCAATTTAAGCATGTTCTTGACATCATAACACTATTTTTTAGCAATCAAAACCCTAAAAACATCTCATACATGAATTTAGCATCAACAAAAATCTGAATTTACTTGAGCTAAACATGATTTCAATATATACTTGTCTAGGGTTTACTCCTAAACACTACAATGTTCTTATTTCATCCAAACAACATTCATGCAATACGAATTTCGGATTATAATTGTTCATCCAGAATTTTGAATAGAATAAAACAACGAATTTTGACATACCTTGTGATCCCCTAGGCTTGGTGATCACTAATTTATTAAAAGCCCCAAATTTTAGCTTGATTCTCCTTTGATTTGGTTGGATTTTATGAGTTTTAGGGTTTTGAAAGAACCCCCCATGGCTCCTGGTCGTTCCTACGCACACACACACACTTAGAGTGTGTGTGTTGTGTTTTATTATTATGTTTAATAAAACATGTTTGCCCACTTTGCCATTTTAGTCCTTCATGTTTCATTTTTTATCATATAGGGCTATAACTCATAGTTTATCATTTAAATTCATATTACTTAACTAGGTTAATTATTCCTAGCCAACTTAGTAGGTTCGAGAAGTTAAAAACCCATTTTATTTTAAGTCCCGTTAACTTGGGCTCCTTATGAACTTTGTATTCTCAAGTCGTTTGCTCTCTTTTTATTTATTATTAGGCTTATTTATTTGAATCCTAATAATTTCCGGGTTAATCTTTTCTAGCTAACGGTATTCTACCCGCTCTTTAGTATTAACAGGGTTTAATTACCAAACCCGTTTTCGGGGTGTTACAGTAAGGACCAGGTCAGCTTACAAAGACTTTCATCTGTTGACAAGTTTGGCCCCTGCACTTCCGAACTCTTCCGAAATGATGTTTTTAGCACACGAGGCCTCATATTTCCAATATTAGGCACATCCAAGAGTATAACCAAGCATCATAAACTTCTCGATATGTTAAAAGGGTCAGTCAGAGGCCTAGTTTGGCATATTGACGCTTTTACCCCCTTTAATGTGCGAACTTGCGCGTAATAACGCGAAATGGCGTAAAGCCTTATGAAGTAAATAACAATCATTCCCAAGGGTATAATGGAGTATAATGGAGTATTACGACACTCCAGTTCACACCAGTACGCTTAAATGGTCGCTCAATGGTGCAGTTTTAAATATTGACGCTTTTGGTCCTTTTAACGCGCAAACTTGCGCGTATTATCGCTTTATTGCGTCAAAGCCCTATGTTAACCATATTGGGCATTCTCGAGAGCATTATCGAATATTACGATGCTTCGGGTTTATTAAAAGGTCACTCAGAGGTAAGAATTAACATGTTGACACTTTCAACCCCTTTTTAACGCACAAACTTGTGCGTATTGATACTTATTGACATTAAATCCCTAAATGGCCAATGTTTTGCATTCTCAAGAATATGATTAGATATAATAATGTTTCGGGTTCATTAAAAGGTCATTCAGAGGTATTATTAAACATGTTGACGCTTCTAACCCTTTTACCGTGCAAACTTTCGATTTATGCAAACGGTTTTGATTATCCAATAAGTGGCTTAATATGAGAATACGAATATCGTGTGAGGTTATTCCGCGACTTATTTTAAGCATGATATCAATTCCAGTCCTTCCATAATCAAAGTTTTTGATCTTTCACAAAATTAGTCCCTCATAGTCAATGTTTGACTTTATTAGGGTTTAATACACGTGTCAACACATCATTGGACATGATTTTACGAGGTGTTACAGTAACGCCCTAACACGTTTTAACCAAATGACGCAGCGAAAAATACGAACCTAAAAATTTCTTTCATTATATTCATTCTTTTACATTAAATACATTAATCCTTTCTTTAAATTAAATAAAACCTGACATACTTATATTAAATTACGTGACCACGCACACACAAGTACAATCCATGTCTTGACTCGATCTTCAACCGCTTACACTCCATGATGAGAATCCATAGTTCTTCAACCGCTTACACTCCATGACTCAATCTTCAACCTTAAAATTAGTAAAAATAAAATGCTCCACAAACATTAATAGGATTAAAATTTAATTATGAGATTAAAAGATCAACAATTACATCGAGTACTGAACAACGAAACTTTAAAATCTAACAACAACGCCAAGAAATTTAAGAATATAAGATGCAAAAATTAAGTGCTTTTAGCTTCAACTCCATCGAGTACTGAACCTCTCAATGTATATCTTTGACAATCGCCATGAACTATTGATATATAACTTGATACATAAATCACTACTCGTGATGTTCATCAAGATTTCTAAACTTCATTAAACATCAAAATTCGACATACCTTATGATCCCCTAGCTTGGGTGATCGTTAATTCATGTTCCTTTATGAGTTTGAGCCTCAATTCATCCTTCAATTTGATGATTCTTGATGAACTAGGGTTTGCAGCCTTGTTCTCTTCTCCTGATCGTCGACGTATACACACACTAAGTGTGTGTTATATGTTGATTTTTATGTTTTAATAACACAAGTTCCCTTGTTGCCAAGCTTGGTCCCTCAAGTTCAGTTAGTTACTAAGAAGGCCACAACCTACTTATTTCTCACAATATTTCCTCTTATTAACTGTGTTAAACATTCCTAGTTATTTTTATTTACGGGTTCACTTTTACCCCTAACGGTATTTTACCCGTTCCTTTATATTAACCGGGTTTAAATAACCAAACCCATTTTTGGGGTGTTACACAGGGTCCATTGGAGGCCAATACGTTAAAATAGTTGAGACTGCCAGTGATTACTTTTAAAGTTGAAACTGTTCGCAGCCAACGACGAATAGCTAAAACTATTAAAATACAATATTGCTTTATTCTAACACAAAAGAGAGCCATATTTTTCTATAAAATTCCAGCCTCTAAGCCAAAAGCTAGAAGCTTACACGACTTCACATTACAACATACAATCCTCAATACTTTACACTCCAATATATTACACCACCAGGTTAGCAACCCGTATACTACACGGGTAGCTTATATAAATGTGAAAATAATTTGTTCATATCTCTTAATTACAAAACTTATAATGATAGTTACTCGACTCATGCTACAATTATGTACATTGTACATACATAATTAAGTAATTTATGAAAATTATTACGCAACAATGATAATTAAACATGTCATACACACAACACAACAACAATGAATATTAAACATGTCATACACACAACACAACAACTACTTTATTATATTTTATAAATAGTTATTTTTTTAATGTATGGCAAGACTATACTTAAATTAAAGATTTTTTAAAATAATATAAAACATGTTACAAATAATTGTAACAAAAATTTAAAAGATACCATAAATATGGATGTATTATTTTGCTATTTAAAAAGCACTAGTGGGGAACCCGCACGTTGCAGCGGGGTCGTCAATACTGGGAGAGATAAATTACATATATCACTACACTTTTTAACATTATATTAAAGAGTTTTTACTGATTAATCATACTTGAAAGAAAGAAGAATAAATGCTCGAAATTAAAAAAATATTGTAATGAATAAAATTTGAACTTCCAACCTGTCTAAAATTTCATTTAGTAAAGCGAATTCTTTTTATTTGACCAGATCGTGTACATCATACCTTGAATAATTGGTAAAAATTATCACTTCCATAACCAAAGTTACCAATACACAAACTGACAAACATGTATGTAACAAAGTATTTGCAAACACTTGCTCCACTACTGGAAAACAACACTTTTCAAACATATCAAACCAAATCACTTCTTTTTACTTCACTTGATGTACTAAGAGACCTACTTAAACCCATCACCATAACCCATTTTCCTTACAATGCTACACATGAACACCTCGGGGGGCCTTTCAAGATTTACCTTACCCTTACCCATGGTCAAACCAGTTAGGCCCATAAAGTGTCGAAGCTCATCTTCTGAGGCAGCATAAGGGATGTCAATCTTGTTGCCAAGAATCAAGAAAGGTACCATAGCTAATGATTCATCGGACAAAAGTGCATCCAGTTCTTTTTTTTATTCTGCAAATCTTTCCTTGTCATATGCATCCACCAGGTGACTACAACATCCACCTTTAAAATCAAGAATTGCATTATTGTTTTATTTACATGTTAAAACATTATTTATTAATACAATTTAAAGAAAAAGAAAGAGTAAAGAAAGTGTTAACGGGTTAACCTAACCCGATTTCACCTACAAATTGTTGAGCGTTTTTTTGCGTTCTAGCCAACAGATTAACATAAAAGGGACCCATAGATCGTCTTCTTTGTATATTTTATTTTATTTATATATTATAACTACCCAACACCAAATGTACAAGTCAAGATATGAAATTTATGTCTACACAATAACAGCTATAAGAATAGAGTTGGCTGAAATGTTATCATCCATCCCTGTTACCGTAAATATGGAACGGTAAACATCAAGCAAAAAGGGCATAGTCAGAATGAGTTTTAGAAACAACAAACACTTAAATAATTTAATTATGTTGCAAAACTTCATTTTAATCATATCTAAGAGCCATTCAACTCGAATTCTATACCAAAACACACAGATCTAGTTTAGCACATGTTCATATGCAAACAATAAAAGAACACATTCTACACCCCATGTTTGTCTAACAAGACTTCAAAAAAAACAAACTGCATTTTAATTAATTAGCTATCAAAACTTTATGTAAAAAGATAACTTCTACTTAAGTCAAATATGTAAACTAAGTTAACCATCTTTTACTAAAATCCTTTAGATTTAAAACCCATACATTGCAGACTTTCAATACTCACAGCCATTGATAACCGGATCATGTATCGACGCATTTTCTACATTCTTCCCTTCTACCTCGGGATGAAGGCAATAAACTTGATCCCCACACTGCATATTACACGATTCATCACACCCACCTGTCAAATTACCGTTACCTATGTTTTGATTAGCTGGAAGCGGCTTCTGGTAAGGGAAATTACCAATTTCTCCTTCAGTTATCCCTCTAATATTCACAAGCAAACACTTCAATCTCACCACCTCAGCTTCCAACCCAGCCTAACTTTGAATCCTCTTCATTAACTGCTGATCCAACGCTCTCAATCTAACAACTTCGTCCTCTAACGAAGCCACGCGCTTTCTTTTTCTCATGATACTTTCTAACTGCTTCACGGTTACCTAACGGGCGTTTCTTCCCTCTTTTTTCCGTCGACTCAGCCGTGTCATCCGTCGGCGTCTTGTCATCATGGTTCCTACATCAATGATGTGATAGGCTTCGGCGTGCATAGACTGTTGGCGAGACCATGGTTCCTACATCAATGAACTGCAAAAGAAAACTCATTTTAGATTACTTTAAGGAATAAACAAAATAAGATAATATACAGTTATCACTTCCTTCTTCTCCCCTTGCTCCTCCACTCCATTCACATTATCATCATACTGATCAACATGATCATTCTCCCTTTCAACTCCAACAGTTCAAATCTTCTCTAAAATATCACAAGAAACCAGTAGCTAAAGAGAGTACTTTCCATTGAAAGAAACCATTTATATCACAAGAATAAGAGATCACACAATCAGTTCAAATCTAAATAAGACATCAAGCAAAAAATATAAAATAAATAAATAAACAAAGGGCAAAAAATCCAAAAGCTTACGGGTAAAAAACATTACTTTCATGTCCAGTTTTGTTGCTACCTTGGTTTAAAAAGGCGCGCCTTAAGCGCGCTTAAGCGCAAAGCGCATCTAGGCCCAAACCCCATCGCCTTGTGTCACATAAGGCGCACGATGTACAATAATCATTAATTAATCAGAAATAATATTACTATTATTACTGTTATAAAACAGAAAAAGCGATCGTACGTACCCTCTGTTATTGACTATATCCTCACGGACGATTTCCAGTAACCGCATTCACACCCGCTCGATCGTGCAACTCCGCGGAGCAATCAATGTCCTCAACCGCCAATATCGACCGGTTCGCGGTTGCCAGCATTTTACAAAACTTAAGCAAACTTACCACAAATCTCTATTTCCAAGAATACATAACAAGTCATATACAAAACTCACCTGTGAAGCGATGCCTACACCAATCTCATCAAGCACCTACACAACAAATGGGCCAAAAATGTTATATTTTTTTATTCAGGGATGCTAGAAAACTGACAACATAGTTGCATACCACATAATTAAGCGATAAACAAAAATCAAAAAACAAAATTAACATACCTGAGGAAATCAATTGCAACAGGGGTGGTTTTGAAAAGTAAATACATGTATTTAATCAATAATCATTACAATCATAAAGAAACAAACATCGATCCAAACCCTAAATTTCATAAAGAATACCACAACTTCCATCACAATTCAGAAAGTTAGCAAAATCACCTGTATTCATGAAGAAGTTATCTTCTATCCGTATTAAATGTAGTACAAACATAGAAGATGTTCAATCGGGGTTCTCATGAGTAGAAGAGCATCACCAAGATTACAAAAGTGAATTGTTGTAGCCCTAGGTCGCTGCACATCCGCCGCGAGACCCATCGCCCGTCCATTACTTCTTATCAGGGGGCGGATGTAAATGATCGGACGCATTCAAGAGGAGGTTTAGGGAATTGACTGCTCATCAGAGAGAAGGAGAAATTGTCTAAATTGCCCCATTTGGCGTCTTAAAATGGCTGTTGAGTTCCTATTGTATGGCTTAAACTCTTTTGTACATCATGTTTAACAACTTGTATAAGTGGTAAAATTACATCTTTATCCATCACTTTTCCTTTTTAATATATTATAGATATAAAAAAGATGTCTAGCTTTTTACTATAAACAATAAAAAATAATGAGAAATAATATCGAGTTGACAAGTGGCAAAATTTTAGGTGGATACTCTAGGAATGAGCCAAGTGTACTCCTATTTTTATTTATAATTATAGAGACTTGCGGTAAGACCCGTGTGCAAACACGGGTGGTTTCTTAGAAAACTATGCATAACACATATAAATGATGAATATGGATATATTTATAGACTTATAAATAGATAAGTCAGTCGATAAATACTTAAAGTTTAGAGTATAAAAATACAAAAATATACAATTTATTAATCTTTTGTGAACGAAATAACATTTGCATTCAAGCATGTTCCTTCTCCAAAAAAAAAACAATGTTTTAACTCAACAGTCGTTTCAATCCCCTTCAACCTCCACAAAACACTATTTTAACCCAACAGTGGTTTTAAACCACCGTTTTAACCCAACAACGGTTTCAACCACTGTTTTCTCCACAAGACTCTGCTTTAACCCAACAGTGGTTTCAAACATCTGTTGACCAAAGTCAACAGATGTATCAACCACTGTTTTATTTTCAAACATCTGTTCACAACAACCGAGCTTTCATCATTTAAACAGACCTTTGCCAATATTACAAGCTTTTAAACTCTCAAACCTAAATATCTATTTAATTAATTTAAATAACAAACAGGGTTAATAATTTTAACACAGCTAATTATATAAAATATGAAAGTGTCAAACAGGGGTAACTATATAATAAACAAAGTTCAAAACACCAAACACCATTCAGTAAAATACAGCATAATAATTTCTAATCAATGGGCGAAATAGTAGTCTCGATAAATAAAGATCCTTTTGGACCATTGTAGTTGTCAACATGTTGGAGGTAATTCAAAACTTCATTGCTCATATCAACTTCAACCATATCCCCCCAAATGCTTGTTATCAGCCACTTGTTGTTTTCAATTATATTAGTCCTTCAGCGCCAATCTACATAATCAACTACACGAGGATTATTGAAAGCAAACACCTTGATCCAACCTTCTTCTTCATATCTGAGCAAATAAGTAGTTAGCTCAGTAAACTTTCCAATAATAATCAAATGCAGCCTCTTTGCGATGGTCAAAAAATGCCCTTGGCAAGGATTGGCTACAATACTCTCGGGAAAACGAAGCATTCTGAAAGTCTCAGAAAGAACATCGAAAGCAACGATGTTCCTCTCACCTAGTGGATACCAATAATTTGAAACCATGAAATATTTTGTTTTACCAGCATAAATTCCGGGAGACCATGAATAACTGCTTGAACCATAATTATTTATGCTACCGAAATTTATTGTTCACCTTGACTCACGACGTCGTGAGTAAACACGAGCAGTAGCCACATTACGGTAACATCTGATGTGAAGCATTTTCAGATCATTGGATTGATCAAAATAAATTCCACCTGTATCAGAGTTTCGATCATGAATATAATTTAAGTAGTCGTCAGACAAAAACTTATAGCGCCTGGTAGTTGGATTCCAAAGGATCAGCTCACAACAAATCCCTTCATTGCAAACTAACAACAACCCATTAAATGACGATAGAATACGTAAGAAGGTAGGGTGGACATTGTTAGGAAAACTTAAGGTTTTGCTTGTAACAACGTCCAAATTACCAGCTACTATGTCGTCAACGACAATTGACGTGTCTTTAAAGGAGAGTAGTTTCTTTTGTAGTGAATCTCCACTTCGGAGAGCATGCATCATCTCAAATGCATGACTTGACAGTTCCCTACAAAAATTTTTGGAAAGACATTTCAAACGACCAATATCTTCTGCAGGGAGCCTTGTGAAAATTTCCTCAACAATCATTTGAACCCCAATGTTTTCCATTTTGCGGTGAACAATGCGTGTTTGAAAGCCAAAGAAATTGTAATGATATTGATAAACAAAAAACTTTGAAGATGATTGAGTAGATGGATGAAAGCAGTAATGATGAAAGCAGTTTCCCAATGTATTTTATATACCCAATGAAGGCGGTTATGACTAAATAGATTGTCAGACTAACTTACTGTTAAAGAATATGATGCGACGATGGTTAGGCTTTTAATGCAAAACATTTCAAAAGTGCGTTTCCATGGGAAAAGTATAAAATTAAATATCAAGAAATCAAAAGGACAAATTTTAAACCTTCAAAATAAAATGTTGGGATTGAACCCGACCAGAGGAACAGATAATGAAAGCCAAAACTGGTTCACTACAGTGGATTCCTAATAAGCAGCTGTTTACACTAAGTCTTCTCCCTTGAAAGAAATTATAACATCTGATGGTCTTGCATCCGCTGCCCGGATACAACTGCTGCTGTTCTTCTAACTACTGATGAAGCCAGAAGACTGCTGAGAACTAAGCACTGCTGGTACAATCTACTGATGACAAAGCACTGCCCAATCAAGGACTGATCAACCTTGAGGAAAGCACTGACATAAAGAGAGAGCAGTAGTTTAGTATATCATCTGTTTCATGTATAGTCAGTAGTTAAGATTTAGCAGTGTTTGTATAAGACTAGTAGATACAGGTTGTTAGACTGTTAGACGTCGCTTTCATGGTGACGTCAGCTGGGATGCCTCAGCGGTTTGGTTTGTCTATAAATGGAACAGTACCCCATACTGTTACATTTGATCGTCTTGAGTGAGTTCTTCTCCTCAATTCAATCCTTTCATCTTGTGCAATCCAACCTTGGCGTATCAAGCTGAGGGGGAGCTTAGTTTGTAAGCACGCTTTGTAATCTTTTGATTGACTTTGTAATCTTTCAACTAATGCAAATCATGTGTTTATCAAAACTATCTTCTTCCTTGATTGTGTTTACAAAGTTTGTTGTTCATTTCCGCTGCACTTAAACTCTGTTCATTTCTATTGATTATTCAATTTACACAAACAAACACAATCATGTGAGCCTCAGATCCTAACAATTGGTATCAGAGCCTGGACAGACAAATTCGATCTAACAATCAACTTGACATAACAGTTCGGCTCAAAATTCATTGATACTAAGGTTGGTTGTATTCAGTTGAAAAACAGAGTAACGAGTAAACCATGATCAAAATGGTTATTCAAAAACTCTGTAAATCAACCAAGATGTCATATGACACACAAATCTCACACAACAAGTGATATCATGCACAAGTCACTCACAGTTTTCAGATCTGAAAACATATCTGATAAATTATGGGATTGTTTTAAATTTTCAAAATTGATTTCAATAGTTGTTATGAAATTTATGATGTCGTTACATTAAATGCTAAAGTATGAACCTCTGTTTAACAAAAGCCTATGTTCATAAAACATTAGTGTTTTTGCTAACATAAAAAGAGGGAAATGAAAACTTTAGTCATGAGGACTTATGTGTTGAAAACAGGTTGAGATCCTCAAAAGGAACAAATCAACTCTGTTAAAATACATTAAGAAAACAGGATAGTCCGTATCATATGTAATGTGAGATTGGTCAAAAATTTTGTACTAATATGGCTAATCCTCTTAAAAGCATTACTGCAAAATGATTCTGGATTAAGTATTCCTTCAATAAAGACCTCCCAGAAAGTATTTCATTACTTATGAATGAGAAGGGTAAAAAGGGAAGAAGAAAATTCACAAAAACTCATAAGTGTGTTTATCTCAAAACTTTTGAAGTCAAAAGAAAAGAGTATAAGCATAACACATGAAAAAGTTAAAGGTTGGGGTAATAGTGGTCATTAAGCGACTGTTTGCTTTCATCTGTTCAGGAAAAGGTTCAGGTAAAAATGGAAATTCCGGTGAATGAGCTTCAAAAGGAATAGACAAATCTTCAAAATCATCACATGGTAACAAGATCTATAACTGGATCTTCAAAACTCATGGGTCCATGTGTCCTCATGTTTGCAATCAACTGACAAGATAATGGTACTAAACAGTGGTCAAAACATATTCAAAATTTTCTACCACTGCTGTCAAACCACTGACCATTTTCATAAACTTGAGAATGATATGATTACGTATTTTATTATAAATATACCAGATCCTTTTGATGTTGTTCTCAGAAAAGCCTTTAACCATTTTTTTTCAAAGGATTTTCTCAAATAACCAGGATATATTATTCATTTTTTTTTTGGAATAATATATTTTGAACTTTTGCTTGTTTTTGTTGGCAATAGCTTCAATTTCCTGTCAGGATATAGTACCTTATTTTTTATTGGTATTATTGTCCTCATAAATGGGTCAAAAGAAAATGGTGCATATGTCAAGGTCATGTCATACTCAGGGTTGTTTTAAACACTAATCAAAGGTTGATTGCTAAACAGTGCTTAAACTACTGAGGTACTTATGTTTTAATTTGAATATTAAACAAAAAATGAGTTGCCTTAGCAAAAAGTTCTCACCATCTGGGGCACCAAACCACTGTCAGTAATTCGAAAGAATTTCAAAAGGAAATTGACATGTGGCAAAACTTTGAATGAAAATTTCTTTAAAAAGTTGCTGAAAATGAACTTTAAAACCATTGCCATTATTTTAACCTTAACCACTGCTTAAACCCTAACCACTGCTTTGCTTTAACGTCTGTTTACTAAATACTGTCCACTGCTGAAAGTTAGCCATTGATCCTTCATTTTTTTAAGTACTGATGTTCAAAATCAGTGTCTTAACCACTGATATGCTATCCACTGACAGTAAAAATCATCCACCTTTATCACATTATTACCGTTGTAACCACTGATGCTTGTTTCATCAGTGGATCTTAAAACAACTGTCCTCCACTCTTCATCCATTTCATCAGTGTTTGACACGTGGTCAGTTTTTAGCCATCAGATCATAATAACCGCTGCCACATCAGCGATCATTTTTTTCCCTTAATAAAACCCTGATTAAAACCCCCAAACAGGGTTTTACACTGTCGAATTGAATTCTAAAATTCTCTTCTCAAAGCAGTTTCCAACCCTTCTTCCCAAAATCATTCTTCGATCTTCTCCGCAAAAATGAAGAAATCAAAATCTAAACCAAAATCAACACCATCTTCCAAAGAGGTCGCTCAAACGGCCGAAGAATCCATCGAGATACCATACAAATCTCCTCACAATTATCTGGGTTTGCTCACAAAACCCACCAATAACCACACCTTCGACTCCATCATTGATACAATTTCTGCATCAAAGTACAAAACTTTGTTGACAGCAGATGCTCCCATTTATTTACAAACCAGAGAGAGTTCTGGAAAAAGGCGACGCTTGAAAAACAAGACGATAAAGTCATAGCCATTAACTCCTCGATACAGGGTAAAGTGATTCAAATCACTCCACAATCAATCTCTGAAGTCTTTAAACTCGACGATCAGAAAGGTAAACCTTCTTTTGATAAAACCGAGTTGAAAAAGGATTTCTTAAAAAGAGGGTATGCAGAACAATCAAAGGTAGATACCTTACAAAAAGGTTATTTCCCTTCTGCACCTAGGTTTTTATTTCACACACTTTTGAGTTGTGTTTCAAATAAAACAACAGCTTTTAACGAAATACCATTAAAGATTCAATGCCTGGGTTATGCTATTTTAAATGGTGAAAATTATAACTATTCCCAGGAGATCTTTAATGACTTGATAAAAAATGTTGATAGCAAATCATTTTTACTTTATCCTAGATTCTTAAGCTATTATTTAAAACAAAAATTTGAAAAGGAAAATGAAAATTTGCTCAAACAAGGTGTTTATTTTCAAATAAAAATTTTAACACCTGAAACATTCACTAGAATGTTGGCACCAATAAAAACAAAAGCAGAGATGCCTGAGCAGAACTTAGCGGTTACAACCGCTCCTCAGACATCTGCTGCTGAGCCCACTGCTCCAGGTGATCATAGCAGCACTACCACTGCTTTGAAACCCACACCTGACATTACCAAAAAGACCAAAAGAAAATCTTACAAAAAGCCCACCAAACCCAAGAAAAAGGCAACTCTGGAAGATGAGATCCCAGAGCAACTGCCTGTGACAACACAAATGTCACCACAAACCACTGCTGCTACTTCCTCACAGCAGTTGGTAAAAAGATCTCCACCATTGCCTCAAACTCCTCCTGCATCCTCACAAAAGGATCAGGTTGTAATCACAGGGACTCCACAATATGAAGCTCTAGACCCAATCGGATCCATCTTCCTCAGTCCTGATCCCAATGACATGTCTCTTTCAACTCCCATACCCTCACCAATCATACTACCACAATCCATGCTACCTTTGTTGCATGCAGTTGATATAGCTCAGACACAAACCAGTTCCTCTCTATCACCTGTCACTGAGAGTATACTCCCACAAGTGACTGGGTCTGATGCTACTACTCCTGCTATCCAAGCAACAATTGAGGAGGTTACACCCCATGAGTTACAAGTAACTCTCGATGGTAGTTCAAGTGGAGCAGCAACTACAACTGATGGATCAACAGATCTTCAGTTGGACAGTTGTTTCATTAGTAAGACTCCCTTGAAGGCAATTTCTTCTATAGCACCTTCGATAACCACCAGTGAGTTAGTTTTAACCACTGGTACCATCAAAGGATTATCAAGTGCTGAAGAAAGAAGTCCCCAGTACCAAGAACAAGGGGCATCAATGGGTGATTTTTGGGACTCTGTTCCTAAGTCACACATTGATATAACCACTGCTGGTGGGGATTCAGATGATCCTACTATCGTGGGTGATGATTCAAAATATCAGGAATTGACGGGCAGAGTTGAAAAACTTGAAACTTCAGTTGCTGAAATAAAGGATATGGTGCAGCAGCTATTAAAAGCTCAAAAAGCATAAACCACTGCTGTTCCACCTCAAGCACCTGCTCAACCACAAGCACTTGCTGCAAATGAGCTCTGGAATCTTTTTCAACCCTTGCTAGAAAAGCAAAAACAAACAGCTGATCAGCAGCATGAAATGCATATAAAAATGCTGACAAACATGGTGGAGTCAAGATTCAAAGATACTCAAGCAGACATCAAGGCTATAAAGGCCAGCATACAAAAGACTGCCCATGGTGAAAAAGTTCCCTCCACTATCCTCTTCATGGATAACCCCCTTCCAGATAATGCCAAAAAGGGGGAGAAAATCAAGTTGAGGAAGAAAGGAATAGAAGATGGGCTGTATATTGAACCAGAACAAGAAAAACAGCCATCCAAACCACCTCAAACCACAAAATCCCAAACTTCCATCTCTTCAACACACACCACTCCATCACACACCACCAAAACTACTGTCCTCACATCATCATCATTACCTCCTGCCATAAAGCAGAAGACAGCAGATGTTACAACATTCTGCTGTAATGACAACAGTGATTGAGACACCAGTTGTTTCAACCACTGCCAGTCAATCACAATCACAAACCACTGCCACTCACATCACCACCGCTGATCCAACCAAGACATCATCTTCCTCTCCTACAACAAAAAGGAGAAGGGTCTTCATACCCTATGATTCACCACCACTATCACCACCATCAAAAACTACTTCCTCATCTTCAACCCCTGCTCAAAAGCAGAGGACATCTACTGACACATCAGTAGTTGTAATGACAACAGAGGTTGAAACACCAGTTGTTTCAACAGCTGTTAGTCAACCATCCACCACTGCTCTCATCATTCCTACATCACAATCAAAATCTTCTTCATCAGGAAAGCTCTACACCAGAAAAAGAAAACTTACTCAGCCAAATGAGGACAAATATGATCCCACTGCTGCAAAATATCCATTGGACTAGAAGCTATAAAGAATGAGATGAGGCAATTCTACACTGATGAAGATCCTTCAAACAGAAGATTTCCTTCACTCGTTGGATTCATAGTTCCAGAAGACATGGATGAATACCTTGAGCTCAAAGCAAGACAGGCTAAGATAAGAGCCAAGGTTGAATGTGAAGGTCAAGGTGATGAAGCCATTGCTGAAAGATTGGAACTTCTACTCACAAAAGTCAAAAAAATAAAAGAGTTTGCACAATAGCTGAGCAAAGAAAAGGCAGATCAACGAAAAGAGATGAGAAGAAAACTTCTTGCATACATCATGCAAGAAAAATTTTATCCTACTGAAGAAAACCAATTTGAAGAATGGCCAATAGTGGCTTTAAAGCATGAGGCTGATAGAATTGATAGAATCAAGAACGATCCTAGAAAGAAGAAAAATGCTCCAAATTGGAGCAAATACAAAAAGCTCATTGCTGACCTAACAACTGAGTACAAAAGAAAGAAACAGGAGTTGATAGATGCAAAAGTGGACACTGCCAATGCCATATCAAAATGGTCAAAGCAGCATACTGATGAAGCCTATGAAAGGCTGAAGAAAAGGAAGATAACTGTTTCAGGCACTTCAAAGAAACATGAACAAATGATGAAGCTTGAACAACAGATTGAAAACCTCAAAACACTGTTCAAGTCAACAAAAAATCCTATTCTTGTATCAAACCGAAAAGAAGGAGAACAGCTGACTAGTGAAGAGGTCAAGGAAAAGGAAGCTGAGCACTTCACAGAAGCCATCAAGAAAATGGGTCTAAAAGAAGATAGTTCAGTGAGACTTCAAAACCTTTTCAAAAAGGTATTAACCAAACCTGCATCACCAAACATTTCAGCAGATATCCCAGACAGTGAGCTTGATCAACAACAGAGACAAGAGCTGATTGACAAAGAAGTTGCAGAAGACATAGTTGCAGCAAATCAAGTCATAGAAGAGGCTTTCAAGAGAATGTCAGAAGCTCAGGATACTGCTTTACAATTCCTCTCAAGGCCAAAATCTCCAAGCTCATCTGGAAATAAATCTCTCCCAAGAAACCCATTGGGTTCAAAAGTACTAAAGTGGATGTCTGATCAAAAGACCCACGTATTGACTCTGGTCAGATCCAATGGCGAAGTGAAGTACATATCAAGGAAAGAAGCACTAGGCCTTGGTGTTGAAGATTTGCAGGATCTCCTTGAACTTTCACTGTGTAGGGATGAGGATGACCTAAGTTCCAAAGAATTTGAAGAAGAATTTAAAAGACGAGCAAGGGAACTTCTGATGAGAAATAAAAATCCAGAATAATGAAGTGTTTTGGCATTATATGTTCCAGGGGGAGATTGTTGGGATTGAACCCGACCAGAGGAACAGATAATGAAAGCCAAAACTGGTTCACTACAGTGGATTCCTAATAAGCAGCTGTTTACACTAAGTCTTCTCCCTTGAAAGAAATTATAACATCTGATGGTCTTGCATCCGCTGCCCGGATACAACTGCTGCTGTTCTTCTAACTACTGATGAAGCCAGAAGACTGCTGAGAACTAAGCACTGCTGGTACAATCTACTGATGACAAAGCACTGCCTAATCAAGGACTGATCAACCTTGAGGAAAGCACTGACATAAAGAGAGAGCAGTAGTTTAGTATATCATATGTTTCATGTATAGTCAGTAGTTAAGATTTAGCAGTGTTTGTATAAGACTAGTAGATACAGGTTGTTAGACTGTTAGACGTCGCTTTCATGGTGACGTCAGCTGGGATGCCTCAGCGGTTTGGCTTGTCTATAAATGGAACAGTACCCCATACTGTTACATTTGATCGTCTTGAGTGAGTTCTTCTCCTCAATTCAATCCTTTCATCTTGTGCAATCCAACCTTGGGGTATCAAGCTGAGGGGGAGCTTAGTTTGTAAGCACGCTTTGTAATCTTTTGATTGACTTTGTAATCTTTCAACTAATGCAAATCATGTGTTTATCAAAACTATCTTCTTCCTTGATTGTGTTTACAAAGTTTGTTGTTCATTTCCGATGCACTTAAACTCTGTTCATTTCTATTGATTATTCAATTTACACAAACAAACACAATCATGTGAGCCTCAGATCCTAACATAAAAAAAACAAGTTATCATAATTACAATTAACCTCTTCATTTACAATAAGACGCATTTACCATTAGACAGAAGTGAGTGAGTGAGTGACATGCATTAATTGCAAATTACATATTCCCTGACATTTTGAATTTGAAATTACCGGCAAAAAGTATGCATCTGCTAAGTTATACGTTTACCAAAGGAAGGACTTTCAACCTCTGCTGGCTTTAAAGGATATATATGGGCAGAGGTTTTGAGATGAGGCAGACTTTTAGATAGATTTTAAAATGATTATATATATATTAGGCTTTATGATGCAGTAATGACATAAGAAAAACATTGTTGGACAACCGCTCTTTCTGCCACATCAGCTTTTCTTATGCCACATCGAGATTATTTACCATTATCTGCATTTCAAAACTTCAACAATTGTCTTTTAAAACCTCTGTTGAGCAGGATCTATTGAATATCATATGTTGTTCTTTAAGATTTGTTGACCCATAGCAGACATTTGCTTCTTCAAACTTTCTTCAGACTATGTCTTCATCAGCAGAGGATCACTTGAAACAGATGTTCTCTTTAGGCAGAGTTTACCTCTGACAGACATTTAGAGGAGCAGATGTTGTGTATTTGTAATTGAGAGGAAATTCATCAAAAAAATGATGACTTACCAAATAATAAAAAAATAATAAAATTTCAAATCTCTCGCATAAAAAATAATAAAAAAAATTCTCTTCATTTAAAGACCAGCAATACTCTACATAGTAAACACATGCTTCTACAACTCCAGCAGACAAAGATGTTGCGAACCTCTGTTAGGCAACAACAGATGTTGCCAACAATACTCTTCATTTAAAGACCAAAAATACTCTACATAGTAAACACATGCTTCTACAACTTCAGCAGACACGGATGTTGAGAACTTCTGTTAGGCAACAACAGTTGTTGGCAACAGTAGCAAGTCAAACAGCCGTTAGATTAGCAGAGGATCACTACTAAACAGATGTTCTCTTTGGGCAGACTTTACCTTTGACAGAGATTTAAAGTAACAGATGTTGAGTATTTGCAATTGAGAGGAGGAAATTCTTCAAAAAACTTGTGACTTACCAAATCATAAAAAAATAATAAATTTCAAACCTCTGGCATAAAAAAACAATAAAAAAAACTCTTCATTTAAAGACCAACAGTACTCTACATCCTAAACTCATAATTCTACCACTTCAGCGCACATGGATGTTGAGAAGCTCTGTTAGGCAACAACAGATGCTGGCAACAATAGCAAGTCAAACAACCGTTAGATCAGCAGTCTGGTGATTTCGAGCAGATGTTCTCTTTTGGCAAACTTTAACTTTGACAGATCTATACAGTAACAGAAATTGATTCTTTGTAATTCTTCAAAAAATTGTTCAAGCACAATTCAACATCAACATACTCTAAATCAAACTCAGAGACAATTTCACATCTACATCAATATCGATCTGCAATACTCAGATGATACTAAAAATTACATAATAATACTTATGCACCTTAAAATTAGTAAAAATAAAATGCTCCACAAACATTAATAGGATTAAAATTTAATTATGAGATTAAAAGATCAACAATTACATCGAGTACTGAACAACGACACTTTAAAATCTAACAACAACACCAAGAAATTTAAGAATATAAGATGCAAAAATTAAGTGCTTTTAGCTTCAACTCCATCGAGTACTGAACTTCTCAATGTATATCTTTGACAATCGCCATGAACTCCACGGAAGTTGAAGGCATCACCATCAGGTTTCTGGAAACCTAGTCTCTCGTGAACAGACCAAGATGCAGTCCATCAAAACACCTCTTCAGCTCTTGAAGAGTAGCCATATCCTCATATACTTAATCCTCAACTTGCTTGATAAAGAGCTGCTTTAAATCATCGGAGCCTGCAGAAGTGTATGCATCTTACAATTATACAGTCTATACATCAAAATTCCAAACTTTATGCATCTTTTAATACAAAAAAAGACAGGAAAGAACAAACTGAATCCACTTATATATCTTATTAAATAAAATCTTATCTTACAGCAGAAGCAGATCTTTTCTTGCGTTTAGTAGAAACAACTGTAGATTTTACATCATCATCACCTGCCCAAGTCATTCATAATCATCATTTAGTCATAACCCAAATTAATTTAACTATACATTTAATAATCTTTCTTTGTGTTTAATTTAATACCATCAGTATCCATATTAACATATTCTAAAACCATTATGGCTCCACAAATACTTCTACCACTGGTCGCTCGAAGTAAACAGAGCTGGAATATATCAACAGTTTAAAATCCACAAACCTAAAATAACCCACAGATGAGTGTATGAATTTCAAACAACTGTGATTAGACTGAAATATAAAGTGAGAATTAGAGTAGATCAGTTCAAAATTCAAATTTTCAAAATTACAAAAAAAAAAAACATACTTTCAACGATGTTGGAACAATGATGCTGGAAACAACTGTAGAACAATCATCTTCATCATCTGCTCAAATCATTCACAATCATAATTTAGTCATAACTCAGATAAAAAGCAATTACGAAAAATCAAAAACCAAAACAAACATAATTATATATATGACATTACCATCATCAAGGCAAACCACATATCCCCAAAATTTGTTCTGAAAGTGGGTCAGAGAGAGCTTTTGTTTTCTCTTATCCTTTATGAACAAATGCCGAGTATTGAGAAGAAAGGATTTGAGGGAGAGATACATTGGAAGTAGGGCTGTGCAAACTGCTCGACGATCGATGGTCGCTCGACGATCGCTCGAAAAATGCTCGAAAAATGTTCGTTCGATTCTCGCTCAGTTTGTAAATGAGCCGCTTGGTTCGGTTCGATTCAAATTCAATCCAAGCATGAGCAAAGCTCCGCTCGCTCGTCGATCGTTCGGTTTCGCTCGAATTATTTTTATTAATAATTAATATATATATATATATATGTATGTATATTATAAATTTTAAAGATTAAAAACCCCAAAAAATTATAAGCCCAAAAAATAATCAGCCCAACTTGTTATTTAATATGAAAATCTAACCCTAAATTATATTCCTAAAACATTATTCAGTCATCGAAGATCTGCAACATTACATCGCCGCTCCAGTCTCCAGTCTCCACACACACACACAAAATCTAACCCTAATATCGCTGCCATTCTACATATTGTGTGAAGATCTACATATCGCTGCCATCATTCTACATATTGTTCGAGCCCTCGTTTCTGTTTGTTAATCGGTTTACTCAACTAGCTAAGGTGAATTCAATATAATAATTATATACAAATAATATGCATAGACATTGTTTCCTTGTTGGAAGTTGAAACCGTATGCTTGAATCAAAACACATGTCCACCCACATAATCCAGTGGCAACACATGTCCTTTAGGTTTCTCAGAATTTTTTACTAAACAAATGCCTTAAAACCGTATGCTTGAATCGAACGGACATTGAGATACTCAGTTGTCGAGCATTTTAATGCTCAGTTGGAATCTCTTAAAACGCATGTCCACCCACATATATTCCTTATTGATGTGTTAACTCCAGATGGGTCTGATAATAAATGAAAGGTATTTTTATAATTAACAAAACCTAAAAGTTGTTTTGTAATGTGTGGAACTTAATGGTTTTGTTTAATGCTTGTGTTTATAGGTTATATGTTGATTTGAAGTTGAATTTTGTGAATGAAGATGAACAAGCTTAAAGAAGAAGTTTATGGCTTTTGAACTAAATGACACTTTATTTTGTGTTGCTTTTGTATTCGCACTTTATTTTGTGTTTCTTTTGTATTCGCACTTTATTTTGTGTTGCTTTTGTATTTGCACTTTAAGTTAGAATTTGTTTTTGTTGAACGAAGCCTTATCATTCAATCGAGCGAAACCGAGCGAAAACAATCCGCTCGATTTTTTTTAGGATTTGATAAAAACCGAGCGAAACCGAGCCGATCGATTCAAATTCAATCCGAGCATGAGCATCACTTTTGCGCTCGGTTTTACAAATTTGATCCGCTCGGATCGGATCGGTTGTAATTCAATCCGAGCATGAGCAGATCGATCGGATCGGATCGGCTCACGAACACCCCTAATTGGAAGTGTGGTTTGAAAATACAAAAGCAGAGAACACGAGAGTGTAAATATGAAGAGTGAAATGAGAAAAAAAAACCTTTATATAAGAAGATGATTGAAAGAAGTGAGTGAGTGACATACATTATTACATATCCCCAGACATTTTGAATTTGAAATTACCGGCAATTTCAAAACATCTGCCAAGTTATACGTTTGCCAAAGGAAAGACTTTCAACCTCTGCTGGCAACAAAGAATATATATGGGCAGATGTTTTGGGATGATACAGACTTTTAAATATTTAAAATGATTTTATATATATTAGGCTTTATGATGCAGTAATAACATAAGAGAAGCATTGTTGGACAACCTCTCTGACTGCTACATCAGCTTTTCTTATGTCATCAGGATTTCTAAGTATAATTTGTCTAATGAGATACCTCAAACTAACTTTTCTTTATCTTTTTCTTTTTTAATTTAAAACCCCTTATACAAAACTATTAACTCTTAAGATAACAACAAATCCAACAACTGTCTCACTTATCCATCCAATCACTTTCAACATTTTTTTTTTTTTGAACGGCAATCACTTTCAACATTTAACTCCTAACTCCTTACCTTTATAAAACCCACCCTACCCAAACTCTTCAAATCTTATTATTGGCCGGCAAAACATTCCACAAATAAAAAAAAAAAAAAACAATACACGCATTTGAGTCGGTCACCCCCACCGTCCACCGGAATATTCCTTCACAAATCCCTCCGGCCACCTCCATTTCCCTATTTTATCACCACCTCACCACACCACCACTCAATCCTCCACATCTCCGATCAATCACTCGTCTTATAAGCTATAAGTTATAACCACCGCCACCGCCACCGCCATCGCCACATATACGGTTATGTTTTTCTTCTAATTTATATCGTGTGTGTATATATCTATATATCTATATCTATATATATGTATGCATCCTTTTTGTTGTGTTGCCGCCGATCATAACCACTCGATGCCGACCACTCCGTCGTCTTCTGCCGCCGTGAGATCGGAATTTCTCAATCACATACATCCAAACCCTAACCCTAACCCTAACGTGAATAATAGTAATAATAATAATCATCATCATCAGAATCACAATTATCAGAATCAGAATCAGAATCAGAAGCAGAATCAGAATCAGGACCAGAGAGATGTGAAGATTATTAATGATATTGTGGGGAATGGGATATCAGGGGTGTTGAATAAGTGGGTTAATTATGGTAAAGGATGGAGACCTAGATGGTTTGTGTTGCAGGATGGAGTGCTTTCTTATTACAAGATTCATGGGCATCATAAGATTCTTGTTAGTGGAGAGGCTGTCAAAGGGGCTAGAGTTATTGGTGATGAGTCTTTTCGCCGCTTGTCGAAGCGGAGTTCCGGTTTTTATGTTGGTAATTCGCAGCATTTGCATCGGAAGCCGATTGGTGAAGTTCATCTTAAGGTGAATTCGGTCTCTATTTTAAAGTGTTTATTTAGTTTTAGTGATTATCGATTGGAAAAGTAACGTTAAAAATGTGTGTGGACGCTCGGGGGGGGGTGTGAAATTGCACTAACTTTAACGTTATTTTACTACTGTCGTGAAAATACCGTTAAAAATGGGGGTCGGTTAATCATGTATTATGTGTTGGCGTTGATAGCTGAAAGACAAGGGGCATAGTTGTCAATAGCGGCTATAGCGACCGCTATAGCGCGCTATGTAGCGAAGCGACCAAGTGTCGCTATTTGGGTCATAGCTACCAATAGCGACAGTTTTTTTTTTTTTTTTTGCTGGATTTATAGGTTTTTGTTAAATATACATGTAAAATAGCATATATATACCAAGGTATTTTGATATAATATATACATATAAAAATTTTCAAAATTCTTTTTCTAGTGTATCGCTATATATAAAATAGCGGTCGCTATTTGTCGCTATTCGCTATGTAGCATATAGGTCCCTTGTCGCTATTTGTCGCTATTCCATATTAACAACTATGCACGGGGGTACATGCATCAATCGGTCTGTCCCGATTGCTGAGTGATATGTGCCTTAGGTCCAAGGCTTGATGCAAAACAACTATCGAGCCGGGGCTTTCACTGGAAGCAGCCTCTCTATTCCTACGGGGTAGAGGTAAGGTTGTCTACATCTTACCCTCCTTAGACCCTACCTTAGCTTTGCTACTGGTGGGATTTACGGAGTATGATGATGATGATAATCATCGATTGGAAACACTAATACCGTTCTGTTTTGTAGGTTTCATCTATTCGTGAAAGTGGGTCAGATGACAAAAGATTCTCCATTTTTACCGGGACAAAAAGGCTGCATTTGAGGGCAGACACGAGGGAGGATCGAATTGCGTGGATGGAAGCTTTACAGGCTGTGAAGGGGATGTTTCCTCGAATGTCTAACAGTGAATTAATGGCTCCTATTGCTGGCATTGCCGTATCAACGGAAAAGTTGAGGCAGCGATTGTTGGAAGAAGGTGTAAGTGAAGCAGCGATTCAGGACAGTGAAAATATTATGAGGAGTGAATTTTCAGCAATGCAAGATCAATTAGTACTTCTCAAGCAGAAGTATTTGCTTCTCACGGACACATTGCGTATGTTAGAGGTACAACAAAAAATAGTAAAACCTAATAAAGGCCAGAAAATTATCAAAGCTAAACTCTTCTCAAGCAGAAGTATTTGCTTCTCACGGACACATTTCGTATGTTAGAGGTAAAACAAAAAATAGTAAAACCTAATAAAGGCCAGAAAATTATCAAAGCTAAACTGTTAAAAGTCCACATCTAAAGAACTTTACTAAATTATGTACATGTAGTCAACACGATGAAATTTGTGATGGTGAAAGAGTTTATATGTATATACACTCACACAGATGTGTGTGTGTGTGTGTACACACACATACATATGTGAATACAGATTATAGGGACACACATTATGTAAACATATGTACTTGACTACTTGTATACATAAGTGCAGTCATGTACACATGCATATCTCTTGTTGTCCGTACATAAATACACTCAAATACATGTATATACACACATCTCTCTCTTTCTCTCTCTATATATGTATATATGTGTATGTGTACAAAACTGGTTCGGTTCAGTGCTCAATTTAGTCACGTTCGAATACGCTTGGGTGTTTGGTTTGGCTCACCAAAATTTCGGAACCAAGTAATCCGAACCAATTAACCCAACGAACTCGACCCCCAAACCGATATACATGTCAAAAAATGGGTCATCCCGAAACAAGATTCTGACTTAACACAAATAAAGTGACACAATCTGAACCCACATGAAATTAAACAGGGTCAAAAACGGGTTGACACGTAAGTGACACAGAATTAGTTGTATCTTTCTTAATAATGATATTATTAGTCCTTGTATCTTTCTTAGAACATAATATTGTATCCAAAATTAATATCTTACTATAACTGTATGGCGCATGATGTTAAGACTAAGATTACCAATTCTACTATTTAATCATTTTCAACTTTTGGTAATCTATTTTTTGTTCCTTATAGACGGAAAAGGTTGACCTTGAGAACACAGTAGTAGATGAGAGTCAAAGGCAGTCAAAGGAAGTCGGGGCAACTTCGAGGCTAAGGCAAGATAAATATAGCGGTATGCTTTGTTCCTCTCTTTTAGATTGTATCAGTGTTATCTATGCTTTGTATTTTAATTTGTAACCCGAGATGGACTGATCACTGTACATGGTCAAAATCACATTGGATATATGTAGAGGTTAAGATGACATGGAAAACTATTTACTTTTTGAATAATTGAATTATATGAACAATATTTTTATATTTTACGTTCTGTCAGAAGCAAGTCCAAGTGAATCAGAGGATGATAACGAAAGGGGAGATGCTGCAGAAGAAGAGTCAGATGATGAAGATAACGCCTTCTTCGACACCCGGGACTTTTTATCATCAGGTTCTTTTAAAAGCAGTGGGTCCGACATGATGTCGCCATCTTTTACATCCGACGACGAAGACCAAATTAACGAACCAGAAATCGATGCTTCTATTAGATCAGTCGGTACTAATTTTCCATCTGTTAAAAGACGGAAGAAGTTGCCAGATCCTGTAGAAAAGGAGAAGGGAGTAAGTCTTTGGTCAATGATCAAAGATAATATCGGAAAAGATCTTACCAAAGTGTGTCTTCCTGTATACTTCAATGAACCTATATCTTCTCTGCAAAAATGTTTTGAAGATTTGGAGTACTCTTATCTTCTTGATCGGGCATATGAATGGGGCAAAAGGGTGAGTTTGTTTAATGAATATGAAACTATGAAAGTTGACCGCATTTGACCACTACAGACTTCTTACATTTGGTTATCAAATCTGTTTTAGGGTAACAGCCTTATGCGGATTTTGAATGTGGCTGCATTTGCAGTATCTGGATATGCTTCCACTGAAGGAAGAAACTGCAAACCGTTTAATCCGTTGCTAGGGGAAACTTATGAGGCGGACTATCCAGATAAAGGCCTGCGGTTTTTCTCCGAAAAGGTTTACATCTTTCAAATGATTGTAACGTGTCTGATACACGGTCATCATCTTTTACATCTGACTTGTTATATTCTTGAAACAGGTCAGTCATCACCCAATGATTGTAGCATGTCACTGTGAGGGCAACGGTTGGACATTTTGGGGAGATAGCAACTTGAAAAGCAAGTTTTGGGGTCGTTCAATTCAGCTCGACCCCGTTGGGGTTTTAACATTAAAGTTCGACGATGGAGAAATTTTTCAGTGGAGTAAGGTATTGGTAAATGTTTATTAAACTTTAAGCCTTTTGTAAGATTTATCTCTCTCATTCATGTAGCATCTTGTTTCAGGTTACAACCTCCATATATAATCTTATTTTGGGTAAACTTTACTGTGACCACTATGGCACCATGCGTATCCAAGGGAACCAAAATTATTCCTGTAAGCTCAAGTTTAAGGAGCAGTCGATCATAGAGCGGAACCCACATCAGGTTTTTTATGCCGTTTATTTCTCGTTTTACTCTTCTAGATTGTGATGACATATGCTCATTACACTCATGTAGTGTCATAAGTTATTAGTAGGGCTATAAACGAACCGAACGTTCAGCGAACAGTTCCTGAACTGTTCAGCGGGAAGTTTGTTTATGTTAATGAACAAACATGAACAAGATTTTGTTCGATAAGTTAAACAAACGAACGTGAACAGAGGCTGCGTTCGTTCGTTTATGTTTGTGAACATTCGGTAATGTGTTCATTTATGTTCACTCATTTATGATCGTTCATTTAAAGGCTTTTTTGATGTTATATTTTTATTTTATTTGCTTTAATTTTTAATAATTTGAAACTATAGTTATACAATACGCCTTCGTCAACATCCCTTTTATGACCATATCAATTTCAGTTTGTGTTAAAGGTTGACAAACTTCTTAATTTTTGTGTTAATATGTCAAGTATTTATTTAGTTTTGGTGGATTTTTCGTAATGTTTCAGATAAAAAATGCAGATTGCATTTTTAAATGAATATATAACGTTTGTTTGTGTTCATTTATGTTTATGAACATTTGTTTGTGTTCGTTTGCGTTCGTCTATGTTTGGTATGTGTTCATGAACAGTTCATTTCCTTAATGAACGAATACGAACAAGAAATCTCATTCGGTAAGCGTTTGTGAACTGTTCATGAACATGTTCATTCCTTAATGAACAAACACGAACAAGGCCTTGTAACACGAACAAGGCCTTGTTCGTGTGTGTTAGGTTCGTTGACAACCCTAGTTATTAGCTCTTCTGTTTCGTTGTTAATTTAATCTTGATGCAGGTTCAAGGCGTTGTTCAAGATAGGAGTGGAAAAACGGCAGCAACTTTAATTGGCAAATGGGACGAAAGCATGCATTATGTGAACGGAGACTGTTCTGGAAAAGGAAAAGGTGACCCATTTTCAGATGCGCGTTTGCTATGGAGAAGAAGCAAACCTCCAAAGGTTCCCACAAGATATAACCTAACCCGCTTTGCTATTACTTTAAATGAGCTTCTCCCTGGACTAAAGGTAAAACCTAAATCACTTTGAAAATTGACGTTTCGTGTATTTAAGATTGTTTTAATAATTTGTTACTGTATGCTTGTTTCAGGAGAAGCTTCCACCAACCGATTCAAGGCTGAGACCAGATCAGAGGTGCTTAGAAAATGGCGAGTATGAAATGGCAAATGCAGAGAAGCTAAGACTCGAGCAACGTCAGCGGCAGGTACAACTTCATACGTAGCTGCTAGCCTGCTACAAACATTTACAAACCTAAAAATTTGCGTATGATAGAAACGACAAACCGCTAACTGTGGTTTAGGAAAACGACAAATCAAACCGACCGGGCTGGTTTGGTTGGCTGGTTTTGACGGTTTGAACTGATGTTTATACTTTTTTTCTTTCTAAAATCATTGGTTTGTATTAAAAGTTTTTGAAACAACAAAATGGTTCATGAATATAATACATATATACATAATAATTGCATATTCTGAAAAAAAAATAAGAGTAAAATGCCATTTTCGTCCCTGAGGTTTGGCCAGTTTTGCGACTTCGTCCAAAGGTTTGTTTTTCCGCATCTGGATTCAAAAGATTTGAAATCTTGCCATTTTCATCCAGCTTGTTAAGTCCATCCGTTTTTCTTCGTTAAGTCAGAGGTATTTCTGTCTTTTTTGCTAACGTAAAGGGCAATTCGGTCGTTTTCACTTTACGTAAAAAGACCAAATACCCCTGGAAGGCTTGAAAAGATCGAATTGCCCTTTAAGTTAACAAAAAAGACAGAAATACCCCTGACGGATGGAGTTAACAAGCCGGTTGAAAAGGGCAAGATTTTAAACCTGTTGGATCCAGATGCGGAAAAACAAACCTTTGGACGAAAGTCGCAAAACTGGCCAAACCTCAGGGACGAAAATGGCATTTTACTCAAAAAATAATTAAAAAAAAAGCTAAATGAGCGGTCGTCTTCTGGACCTGTAAAGTGTAAACCGCCTAAACTGAACCGTGGACCAAACCGCCTAAATCTTAAACCAGGCGGCATGCTTTGGTTTTGGCCGATTTGGTCGGTCTAAATGATTTATGAACACTCCTTTTGAACCGTATGCAATCTTACTTGACCATGATGTATATCTTAATGCTCTGGATGTAATTCAGGCTAGGAAAATGCAAGAGAGGGGGTGGAAACCACGGTGGTTTGCAAAGGATAAAGCAACCGATACTTTTGTTTATACCGGTGGTTATTGGGAGGCCCGAGAAGAAGCCAAGTGGGGTTCATGTCCCGATATTTTTGGACAGTTTTCTTCAGATCAGACGTTAGACTGAGTTAAGCTTATTCAATAAATATTCTCACCGTTTCTTTGCTCATACTTTTCGCTACACAAGATTACAACGTTGCTGATGACAGGACCCGTGAATAGGCGTTTAGAAGTAGGTATGTTTTTGCCTTTTTGGTGTTATATTTTATATACTCCCATTCCCCTGCCTTGTACTTATTTGTTCCCTATAGTTTCATTCATAAGGTCCTTGATTTTTGGTCCTCTTTTCATACACATTATGTTGGATATCGACATGTCATAATATCCCTAAGGTCGGATTCGTCACTCATTGAACTAATTTTACACAAGTCGAAAATGCGACTATTTGATTCTTTTTAATACAAGTCGAAAATGCGACTATTTAGTAATCTTTGCCTCGTGCTTTTAGTGTTCTTACTATCATGGTCAATTCGCAAAGTGTGGTTTAAGATGCGAATCCATATACATTTATTTGTGTCAAAGGCATCAGCCCTAATACCCTAATACACACTCTTAAACCGCGTTGTGTTTGTGTCTTGTTTCTGGTATCTAAGTTGAAAACTTTTATTACCCCTTAAACTTAAATGGGTGATCGGGCCAGCTTATTTATCAAATCAATCGTGTTAAAGTTGGCCCATATGTAAATCGAGTCGTGTTTGGGTTGACCATTTTTTGTAAATGAGTTATGATAGGCAACCCAGATCCTAATTATCTTTTTTGACAACGGTCGATCTTTTTTGGAGATAAGAAATCATGTCATATGTTAGATATAAAATGACACTCATACCCTACAAAAAGGAAGAACGGTATGAATTCGTACTTGTTACAATGTTTTTCTTCGAGGCTCACCATCTGACACGAGATCCTAGCGTGTCAACACATTCAATACCCCCGTACTCGCAAATACTCTCATTTAGAGTCTTTCTTTTCATGACTTAAAAAAATACTTGCGCAACAGTCAGGCACGTGATACCACCCGTGACAAGGCTAATGGTGTTTTCTGTTGCAAGATTACCTAATCCATCTAGAACCCAAATAGCTACACACTCAACACTATAGCGGCCCACTGTTTTACCCACTTAGAACCACTAAACAAGTTCTTTATATGGAAAACACTCGTCATGCTCTAATTGATAACAACAAAGGCCAAGCCAACTGAATGCTTTGGTTCTAAAAGCGGATTATGAAATCGAGTCCCTTTTCAGAAAAATAAATTATATTGCTTTTAAATAGTGTTTTTTGTGCATGATGATGTTGTGTTGCATGTATTAATTTGTCAGTTTGCCTTGTACAATATAATAAAAGTTACTACCCAGAAACTTTAAAAGTGGAATGAGTATTAAGATGTGTAATATCAGGTTCAATTTTTATAGGGATAAAATCATAGTTTCTCTGGATTAGTGAAATTTATATGATTATTATACTGATTAAAACTTATGTGTCATGTGTCACCAACAATGTACTAGAAATTACACAAGTGATTCAACATTTTTACAAATACCCGTACCCGGGTTCATCGAATACCCGGACCAGGTTTTACAAATACCCGATACCGGGTTCCAAATGGGCATTACAGTTGCTGCTTTGCATCTTTGTTCCAACCGTTGGGTGTTGTTTTTGGGTCTAATGTTTGGGTTAAGTCACATCACATGAAATACCCTGAAAATCATCAAAAAAATGCTCTTAATATGGCTTCAGTTTGTTATTTATGTGTCATGTGTGTTTTAAATCTATGTTTTATGAAATAAAAGGTTTCGGTTTCTATGTTTTATGCAAAACAATGAATATAAAAACTCAATCTATACCTGAACCCGATCCGTACCCGAACCCTACCTGAACCTAGACATAGGGTATTCTAATACCCGGGTATAGAAAACATGAACCCGAACCCCGAACCCTACCTGAACCCGCCGGGTACACAGGGTATGGAATTCCTAGCCAATACCTGGACCTGAACCCGACCCGGGTATTGGCAATACTGAAAATTCAAAACCCAGTCATACCCATACTTGGGTATGTACTCCAACCCGGTTTCTACTAGTCGCTAACCAAGTAAAGAGAAATTGATTCAAATTTAACGAAAAAGTTAGGTCTCTGGATATTTGGAAACCCAAAGCCCTAGCTTATTTATTAGTGTTAATGTGATTTCATATCAAGGCATCTATAAAACTCAACATAAAGTATAAAACTACACACAACCATGGTTCAACATCTATAAGATGTGTTTTGAATTTACTTTCACTAATATTAACTACATTTTGTTGCATTATTAGTTGTAATTTTAACAAAAATGGTTGTACCCACTTGATTTTTTTTTGTCTTTAAAATTTATTTTGTCTTTAATTATTATTAATTAACTATATATTAATTTATAACATTTTGTTGCATTATTAGTTGTAATTTTAGCAAAAATGGTTGTACCCACTTGATTTTTTTGTCTTTAAAATTTATTTTGTCTTTAATTATTATTTTACTTTTAACCCAAATACTTTAATAATTTTACAACTTAATCACAACATCATTGGTTGTAACATGTGCTTAAGTGGTTGTACCTTAGTCAAATATAGGTTGTAAGTTGTGCTTAAGTGGTTGTACCTTAATCAAATAATAATGGTTTCATTACCTTACCAAATTCAATATGTTTTGTATGCATGTATGGTTGTAAATTGTGCTCAAGTGGTTGTACCCTAATAAAATAATGGTTTCATTATCTTACCATATTCAATCGGTTTGATCCATGCAAAGTTGTGTTGTTTTATTTGTAAATTACTATTATTTATAATAATCTAATTAATTTAGCCAAAATCTTGTATAAATATAATTTGCAACATATTGATGCAATGGTTGTTGTAATGTATGCATTATGGTTTGTATAGTGGTAATGATATATATATGATATATAGATTACGATGAACTGTCAAACGGGAAAAAATAGACGCGAGTTCATCGTAACGCACAAGTCCTAAATCAACTTGGTTATTTTATTATATGTTTTACGTTTCGGTTAAATTTCTTCGCATTAACACCGCAACTTCAATATCGGTGAACGCTGATAGTAGCGTGGCATTAGTGCTCGCCCCGCCCGCAACGCGGGGGTGTTTAATACTAGTTTTGTTTACATAACAAAATCAACTATAAAAAATATAATTGGCAAGCAAAGAAAAAACAAAAGAAAATGAAGTAGTGGAAGGAAAAGCATATAATATTACCAATAAAGCAAATCTTTGGCACTCCATTCCCTTTCCACGTGCTACACTACACCTACTTTCTCAAACTTTTTAAATCCGATTTAAATAATACTTGAACCGTCAATAATTTTACTGTGTATTGGCAGTTTCATGACCTTTTAAATCGAAGGTCAAAGGTTCAAGTATCATTTAAAGCAAAAATGTTATGGGTTAAGTCAGTGGTTTTATTTTATCGCAGAGGTTTACCTGGATATTCAGACTTTTGTTGGTCATTCAAAAAAAGTACACTTGAACCAATTGATTTATCACCGCGTATTATTAAATATATTGGAATAATATTATCTTTTTAATGAAAAAGGAAGGATTCTTTTAAGGACAATAATTAGACTAATTTATCATATTCGATGCCGTTTGTTTACTAATAAATAAATAATGATAAATATTGAGCTTTTGAAATAAAAATACATAATGGGATGAGAATTCAACTACAATAGTGGAATTTAGTGTTAGCTACTTGAGATATTCGTTCGTACCCCTACAAGACATCTGTCACTCGTCAAATCTATACTTTATTAGATAAAACATGAAGTGGGTGAATTTCATTAATTTTACATTTAATTGGTGGGATAAACTAATCGACTTCTTGTCGTGTTTGATTTGTTTTAGTTATTAACATTAACAAATATATAATTAAAAGAAATAACTTCTGAAAGCCCTTATGCGGTTCAGCAGGAATTCAGTTTCGATCAATATCGGTTTAGTTCGTTGCAGCAAGAACACTTTATATAACAAACCGAAAGAAAAAACCAAAGAGATAAAGTCGTTAAACTTCATAGTATAATTTTTTTTGGTTATTTTAAAACATGTTTAAGCTTTAATATTCCTTTCAAAGAAAATAAATAACATAATATGAAAGTGAAAACCGTTGATGAAATATATGATTAAGTCGATATTTAAGATTTAACAGTACTAGCATATTATTCATGTCGGCGTTCCATTTCAAATTATTTATAACTCAAGTTGTATAATTGTAAGTTGGCTACTTAATGCATGTAAATTTATTTCAAAATTGTTCTATTTTTCTCTAATTTTCAAAGAAAAAAAATTGAAATTTACTTGATTGTGGTTGGTTTTAAGCAATTTTTATACGATATTTATCATCTTACTTACGTAAAATATTTCATTTATTCAACATGTATAATACACGAGTCAATAACTTAATCTCACATATACATATATTTTAGATAAGGGTATATGTATATATACTTCAAGAGGAGGAGTTGGTTGGAAAATGGGTTTTTCCTAAAAAGTTTAGGAGGCAATAAGAA
The DNA here is from genome assembly GCA_030545235.1 of Helianthus tuberosus. Lineage (NCBI taxonomy): Eukaryota > Viridiplantae > Streptophyta > Magnoliopsida > Asterales > Asteraceae > Helianthus > Helianthus tuberosus. The sequence continues at coordinate 10,975,977 of CM060412.1, read as the reverse complement.
TTGGACATGTGGCATTGAAGGATTTTAGCTAAAAGGGCATTTATGTACTTTCACATTCTAATTTTATGTTTGGAATTTATATTCATTAACTAATATTGCACGTACTTGAGTTTGTAACTGATTCTTTCCATGATTTTCGGATTTTTTGTTGTTCTCGATTTCAAATCATACGTATGTATCAAATGTTCGATCGTTATTTGTTCACAAGCTTCAGTCGTATTTAATATTATTTTGCTGAAAGGAAAATTATGGCTTCAAACACACTTGTTGATTATGGAGATGGTAATTACAGATATTTTTTGTTTACTATTATAGTTTTGTTTGTAGATTTTTAACGTTTATCTGGAAAATCATCAGCATGTTCTTGGTAATGCTGGAGGATTTCTTGACATTTTGTTTTAACAGCAAGCAGATTAATACAGTTGTGTTTTAGCATTCATGTTGGTAATGATGGAGGATTTCTTGACGCTGTGTTTTACCATCCATGATGGTAATGCTGGAGGATTTCTTGACATTGTGTTTTAACAGCAAGCAGATTAATACAGTTGTGTTTTAGCATTCATGTTGGTAATGATGGAGGATTTCTTGACGCTGTGTTTTACCATCCATGCTGGTAATGCTGGAGGATTTCTTGACATTGTGTTTTAACAGCAAGCAGATTAATACAGTTGTGTTTTACCATCCATGTTGGTAATGCTGGAGGATTTCTTGACGTTGTGTTTTACCATCCATGTTGGTAATGCTGGAGGATTTCTTGACATTGTGTTTTAACAGCCAGCAGTTTAATACCATTGTGTTTTAGCATTCATGCTGGTAATCAATGTTTTTAAACCCGGACCGGAGGTCGACCCGGTCGCCTTACGGGGTCAAAGGTCGGACCGGTCCGACCGGTTCGACCGGATTTAAGACCCGGATTACGTTATAAATTATATAAAAATATATGTATAATATATGTTATGTACATAGTTTAAATTGCTAACAGTAAGCTAGATCTTTTACCAATCAATATATGTTGAGTTTTTTTAATGAAAGTTTATTATAAGAAATAGATATATACATTAAAATAAATTATGTATTAGTTAGAAACATACTACAACAATTTAGTATAATAAAAATAATAACAAAACTAAAACAATTTAGTATAATAAAAATAATAACAAAACAAAGAAACGTACTACAACAATTAAGTATAATAAAAATAATAACAAAACAAATAAAATTATATAAATTTAATACTTGAAGAAAGTGACGAATATTAATAAATGAAAGTTGAAATTAAAGAAAAAAACAGGTGTATTGGGCCACGAAGTTAATTCCAAAAAGCCCAGTAATAGTAAGTAAATAGGGCATAGGTTATTAATATAGTTCATCTTCATCATCCCTGTTGAACTGCCGCTGCAACTCACCAAAGAAAATATCATCGTCACCTTACCTTCTTCCCTTCTATTTTTCTTTCAGTTATGACGATAATTGAAGGGTCAAAGTATTAAGAAACGTCATCGTTGGATCTTGGTTTATCATTAAATTTGCTCCGGCGAAGGGTGGCCGGAGGGTCAACCTGTAGTGCCGCCACTGTCCGCCCCTACATAACATGACCGGCCCGACCCACTCGCTGTGAACTGCCGGCCCGACCGCCCGGATCCCGGTCCGACCACCGGCCCATTGTTGAAACGGCTCAAAACTATGAACCGGCCCGCTACACCCTCCGGGTCCCGGCCGGACCGGTTCGACCGGCCGGCCCGGTCCGGGTTTAAAAACATTGCTGGTAATGCTGGAGGATTTCTTGACATTGTATTTTAACAGCCAGCAGTTTTATATCTTGTTTTGTAGTGTTAGAGAGAGAGACGAGAGAAAGAGAGAGAGAGAGAAAAAAAAGCGCAAGAAATGTGGGGTGGTTTATGGAATGATAGTTATTTCTATATTTAAAATAAGCTAAATGACATATCTACCCCTGATTAATTAAATAATCCTATTTTTAAAAAACACATATTACCAAAATGCCACCAAGATGATCTCAACCATTAAACACACCCATTGAATGGCCCAGATCGCTTCCTAGACTTTCTAGGAAAAACACACTTTCCGCAGGATCCCCACTCCTTCAAGATAGCAAAATATAAAAATATCATATTGGGTTTTTCTTTTTTGTGTGTGTTAAAACTTAAAAGTATCATATTCTCATCTCACTTAAAACTTCGTATTCGTTATTCACTACTACTTTCAATAGCTTTCTTTGTAAAATCAAAATCACATGAATCAATGCTCGAATCAATTTGTTAAAAAAACATATGCAATTCATTGAGATGGTCGAATCTCTTCACAAAATGTGTTATCCATTGATTCAAAACTATATACAGAAATGCAAAAGCGCGTACAAATACCGGTTCAACGCCACGTTAACTTACCAAAAAAAAATCTATGGCGATCGACTAGCTTATTATAGACACAGACACTCTCGTGTTCTTTCTTCTTGTATTCCCGGTTATAAATAATCGTCACATAACGATCAACAACCCTTTTTCATGATCACTAGCATCAGAATCATATTCCGCGACCATCTCCAACCCACCATTGGACGAATTCGTTAGTTTTTCCGCCCTCAAAGCCTCACCTTCCCAATCTGTTTTTACAAGAACCGAATACAAAACCGAAACCACACACGCCAACTGAGCCGACAAAAGACCAATCCACAAACCACTAAACCCAACATTCAAAAAGAAAGCTAAGCCCACGGCCACTGGAGTGCCAACAAAGTAGAAAGAACCAAGGTTGATACGTGCACCAACCGCAGGTCTAGCAGTCCCACGTAGGATCCCACAACCGGTGGTTTGTGGGCAGTTGCCTAGCTCACATAGACCCATGATCGGCATGACCGATGACACGAGTGATTGGAGCATGTGGTCATGGGTGAATAGTGCACTCCATTTGTCCCTAAAAATTATGGTCCAAATGACATGAATGAAACCAACTACAAAAGCACAACCCAAGGCCACAAGTGCAGCTAGTTTTGCCTTGTATGGTCTCCCTGCTCCGAGCTCATTTCCGACCTTAAAGTTTATCATGTAGAAACAAATATAAGGAATATACAAAAAAATATAGAACACATTTTAAGTAGAAATTGTCATAATCACATAAATAGATACATAACTAGTCAATTTTTTAGAGTTAATTACTGTTTTCGTCCCTGTGGTTTGTCAAAAATCACTATTTCAGTCCATTAGTTTAAAAATTACGATTTCAGTCCCTATGGTTTCACTTTCGTAACCATTTCGATCCCTGTGGTTTCACTTTCGTAACCATTTCAATCCATTATTCTGTTAAATACAGGGACTAAAATGGTTACAAAGTGGACTGAAATCGCAATTTTTAAACTAGTGGACTGAAATAGTGATTTTTGACAAATCACAAGGACAAAAACAGTAATTAACTCCAGTTTTGAATGGTCTTCTTTCTGATTATTTTTTATGCACCACGTACAACTACTTATGCGATTCTTACATTTCTCTCTCTCTCTTTTTTTTTTTTGAATTTAACACCCCACCTATATAAATTAAATATATAAGTTTTAATAAATATTTAACACTATAAAAGGACAAAAGAAGAACAAACCTTGAAAAGGCAAAATCAAAAGTTTATCAATATATATGTTACACCTGACATACATAAAAACAAAATACTTTTCTGTTCTTTATGCGTAGAATAGCTCCAAATAGGAACGCAATATCCATTGTAATCATTAGGAATCGTTTTTTGATATTCGTATATTTATTTTTCTAAAAAGAAAGGATATTTCCTTCTATAAAAATCCTTGTCACCTTTGTTAATAATTTTTTTTAAGATTAAAAAAGATTCACTACCTAGTGCTATTATGTTTAAGATTAAAAAGTATAAATAGACACTTTTAGATAGATTTATTATTTTCTTTATAAATAAACAAATTCTAAAAATAGATTAAGAAAAGCGGATAGACATATGCCCATAACCTAATCTAACCCAACCCGACCTGATCAATATCAAGATGTGTTAGAAAAGACGTGTACGTGACCTAACCCAACCCGACCTGATCTATTTCGAGAAGAAAATATATCCATTTTAACATCTTTAGTATTATCTATATATTTTAGTTTCAAATAATTTATATATTTTACACTAATGTATCTATTTTCACTATTGTATTGGACATATATAAAAACACATTAAAAATAAATAATACGTGAATCAAAATTTACATAATCATAAAAAATGTCTTTTAGGATATCATAAGAGCAATTTGTTGGAAAGAGTGAAAGTTAAAAAGGTAAAAGATAAAAGATAAAAAAAATATATATATATATAAAATTAAGTTATATATCATATATTAAAAAGTTAAAAACTAAAGAGGTTGTTTACCTTGGTTTGTTATACATGTTTAGGTTGTGGGGTATGGGGCTTGGGTTGGGGCGTGGGTTGGCTGAAAACGCTCAAGCCACCACCCCGGGGGCTTGGGTTGGGGCTTGGGTTTGGACGTGGGTTTCAGCCCGGGCATGGGCGGGCTAGCAAGGTGACATGGCGGGCTCTCAATGGCCATGTGTCAACTCATGCCCCCAACCCAAGCCCCACCATACCCCATGGGCGTAGGTTTTTTTTTCCATTCCACGTGTCAACAAATGCCCCAACCCAAGCCCACCATACCCCATAGGCGTGGGTTTTTTTTCCCATTCCACGTGTCAACAAATGCCCAAACCCAAGCCCACCATACCCCACGGCCTTACATAACAATTTCACATCTCCGTTGGGCTACTTTTTCCTAAAAGCTAAAGAAGTTTTTAAATGGGCTACTGACGAGATTCATCACATTGGGATACATCGTTTTCGAACCGGGAAAAATCCTCACCTAGGGCTGAAGCCCGTAAACATTTTCTCGAACGCATGACAGTGCGGTGAGCTAAAACCTGCTTAGTTCAAATATCGAACTAGCGATCGTCGCCTCTTTTATCCACGGATACCATATCAATGGCAGATTATACTAAGTAGTGGTATTAGATACTTAATAGCTAAAAAAATGTCAAATAAGCTGGTGGTAGAGTGGTAAAAAAGAGACCTAGTGTTCCAAGTAACCGATGTTCGATTCATGCCCACCATTTAGTTTCGACCGCGCCTGGTGATGATGGGAGACTAAAAGGGTGTTTGGGATTACGTTTTGAAGTGATTATTTGATTATTGCGTTTGTAAAACATAAATAATCTAAAAAAGTGTTTGGATGAAAAAATGATTATCTGCCTCCAAAACGCAGTTTTGGAGAAGCATGTAACTACATGTTTTTTCAAAACGCAGTCTTGAAAACGCAAAATTTATTTTGAAAACGCATAATCTATTTTGAAAACGCAACACCAAACACCCCCTAAGCAAGTAGACGGCGATCGCTAGTTCAATTCTTGAATCGAGCGGGTTTTACGTCACCGCACTGTTATGCCTTCGGGCTAGTATTCACGAGCTTCGGTCCCAGGTGGCCAGGTGTGGGTTTTTTCCGATTCAAAAGGGAGTGTATCTCGATTTAATGAATTTCGTAAATAAAACTTGTCATATGCTTGTTTTGTAGGCATACGTATGGTAACTCAAAAGATAACAAACAATAATAATTAACATTAACAGTAATAATGATGATGGAACACAAAGATTCTCATGCCAGAAACTTACTCGAGCAGAAACACACCCAGCCAACGCCATGGGAACCGTGTACATCATACTCGTCGTCTGTATCAATATCCCAGTTCCCGCCACTGCCAGCCGTGGATCTGCCAGATATCCAGCAAGAACGGTCACGATCTCATACCACCACCACTCCAAACATATTCCCATACAACTCGTCACAGACAATCTCACCAACTCCCTCATCCCAATCCCCTCCGTCCATCTCCACGTCCACCTCCACTTCCCGTACACCCACACGTACCCTATCATTAACCCCATCATGTTCAAATTCGTTAGCACCGTTCCCATCGCCACCCCGCCCACACCCAATCCTTTCTCCACTACTAACACGTAGTTTATCGGCACGTGGAACGCAACCGCTATTAAGTTGCACCTGCGTCCAGTAATTTAGAATTATTGGTGTAAAGTCAAGTATATCAGAGTAACACTTAGGGTGACAAATTCTTAACGCGAAAGGTTTTTTTTATTCGGGTCGGGTTCAAGTTTACATGTTTTAAAGACATGATGTCGGGTTCGGGTTGACTAACTAACCCGTTTAAGTATTTAAAAAACTATATATTTTTATAACTTTATTCTCGGTTTTTCGTTTTTACGAAGATACACGTGTAATTTTCAATCTATTTTTATGATTTTCAATATTAAAAAAAAAACTATTTATTTATATTACTCATTTTACAACTTCATTTAAAAAAATGAGTTAAATGGTTCGTGTTCGGAGTTCTGATTAACCAAATTTATGTGTGTATAGGTTAAATTATATCTGGTGTGTCCGAAACTCTAAATTAACACAAATAGTAATATGGGTAGGGTATAGGGTGACAATTCTTAACACGACCTAAAATCCAACTTGAACCCGACCTTCGAAAAGAAAAAGTTTTGGGTTAGTTAATACGATATGTTTTTTATTTGGGTTTACCTGTTTTAAAAAACAGGTCGAGTTTGGGTTGACTCACATAAAAAGGGTTGAGCCGTTAACTTGTTAAGTATTTTTACAAAAAATAATCTTATAATTGTTTTCTCCATTTTTCATTTTTCTGAATATGCACTTGCAATTTCCGATTTAATATTAAAAAAAAAACTATTCATATTACTAGTTTACAATTCAAAAATGAAAACCCCGTTTATAGCTCGTCAAGATGTATGACCCATTTGACAAAATAGGTTAAATGGGTCGTGTTCGCATTGACCCGAATTTATGTCATGTTAAGGTTGAGAGCTTTGACACAAATAACAATATGAGTAGAGTTCAAGTTAGAGGTGTAAAAAAAACCAGTTTTAAGACCGAAACCAGAAAAAAAAACTGAAACCGGTCTTCTTTTAACCGGTTTTTCTAAAATCCGGTTTCAACCTGAACCGAACCGGCGGTTTGTATACTAGTTAGTATTCTTGATCTTTGAAACCGGTTTTTTTGGCCCAAATTGGTTTTTAACTGAACCGAATCGTTTAGTACCAGTTCGGGCTCCCACCATGTAAAACTGGTTAAAAACCAAACCGGTTTTTTTTTAAACTATTTTTCCCCCACAAAAAAAAAAAAGAAAAAAAAAAACGATTCGTTTAAAAACCGATTTGTACACCTCTAGTTCAGGTTGCACATTTCAACCCGCCAACCTGACATTTTGCGGTTACAAAACAAAAAGCCGTACCACATCAACGGTTTCGTGACTCCTTGTGACCGTAGATAAACCCGTAACGGCTGTAACAAACAGTTTGTTAACAAATCCGGTAGAGAATAATAACAGTACGTCGCGGCTGCTGACGTAATCGCCGCATCCTGTCCCATGAACAACAGAATCGGTTGTAGATTTAACCATAAGAACCCAATAGGTATGATCGCCACCAGTAGTATGAAGACCATACGAACTAAAGATGTAGACAATAACTCCCACTTGTTGCTCCCGTTGCTACCGTACGCCTGGCTACACACCGGCTCCAGCCCCGACGCCAAGCCGACGAGGACGGAGTAGCCGGTGATGTTAGTGAAACCTAAGGATAACGAACCGCCGGCTAGCTCTAGGCTCCCGAGGCGACCTAGAAACAGCACGGAAATAACGGCTCGGAGGAATACGAGACAATTTGCTGCGGTTATTGGAACCACCATACGTAGAAGATCATTTAGTTCTTCTAGTACCTGTACGGATTATGTGATTACATCGTTTAAGATTAATCAAATTTTAAACGATGTAATCACATAATTCGTATAGGTGATAGATTTAGCTCACATATCACCTGTACGAATTATGTGATTGCATCGTTTAAAATTTGATTGGATAAAGTGACGATTGATTACAAATCAATAATCAAATTTTAAACGATCTAATCACATAATTTGTAAAGTACATAGATGAACTAAATGACCACCTTTAGTGGTCATTTAGTTCATCTAGCACGTGTACGAATTATCTTATTACATCGTTTAAAATTTGATTATTGTTTTGTAATCAATCGTCACTTTATTCAATCAAATTTTAAACGATGTAATCACATGCTTCGTACAGGAGATAGGTGAACTGAATCTATTGCCTGTACGAATTATGTGATTCCATCGTTTAAAATTTGATTGAATAAAGTGACGATGGTTGAATATAGATGAAGAAGAAGAAGAACCTGTGAAGTGGTGAACCCTTGGAAGTTGTTATTGGAGTTCTTCATGACTGAAAGTTATCGGAAATGATTCAGGTGATCGGTTGAGGAATCTGCAAAAAAAAAAAAAAAAAAAAAAAGTTGAAGAAGAAGGAGAAGAGGTAAATGAAGATTTTGTAACGGAAATTGATATGATTTTGTGAAATTATGGTTAAAGATATGTGTATAAAAATAAGATGAAACATACTAAAAAAAGAAAAGGTGAACCGTTAAGTGGCAAGTGAAGAGAGTGGTTGCGTAGAGAAGGCGAGCTCATGTTTTGGTGGAGAACTAAAATATATATATAGGGACCTTTAATATAAAACTAGTTTTATGCCTCGCCTGGTGTTGTGAGGCTTTGGATCAAATATTTCTCAATCAATTAAAATAAAACATTATCATAGTTTTGCTAGAAAAGAAAAAAAAAAAAAAACTAAAACGATGGCAAGACTATAGTTTGTCAGGACCAATGAGCGAGCATTAGCGAATAAAAATTAAATCGAGTCAACCAATTAAAACAAAACACTACCATATGTGCTAAAAAAACGATGGCAAGAATTTAATTTTGAAATGGGTGGAAAATTTGTCAAAAGCTACAACGATGCCAAGACTGTAATTTTGAACTGGGGGCAAAATCGTAATTTGTCAAAAGCTACAACTGTGGCAGATTTGTAATTTTGAACTGCCGGCAAAACCGTAATTTTGACTGGGGTTGAAATCGTAATTTGTCAAAACCTACAACGATGGTAGATCTGTAATTTTGAACCAGGGGTAAAATCGTAATTTTAAACTGTAGACAAAATCGTAATTTTAAACTGGAGGCAAAATTATAATTCTTAGATAGGGTAAAATCATAATTTGTTCGGGTCATACTCTTTAAATATATATGTAACTAGTTTTTCTACGCGTTGCGGCGACGCCGTGTACACAATGTGAGAAATTATAGACTACAATTAACCTAGCCCATTTTCAAACAAAATTCACGTTGAAGCGTAGAGTAATTCGAATTCATACCGTTGACTGAAAGTTAGGATCTTTGACCCGACTTATTTAAAAAAAAAAACATTACGTCAAAACGTAGACCAACTAAGAGCGGACATAATTTAAACATGTGTGGTGGCGTCGTACACGGTGTGATAAAGTATAGACTACAATCGACCTTACTCGTTTTCGTACTAAATTTACATCGAAACATGTAGTAACTCAAAGTTGTACTGCCGAATAAAAATGTATTGTATTTGACCCAATTTGTTTTCAAACAAAATTTACGTCAAAATATAGTACAAATCAAAATGTACATAAAAAATAAAACATTTTATAACTGACCCGATTCGTTTCCAAAAAATTACGTTAAAACGTAGACGTTATGTTATTAAAATACGTATTTTGGTGTAAAAGAAATTAAAAGAACCATTCAAAATATTTAATTTTGGTGAAAAGAAAAAGTTAAAGAAACATTAGTTAAATAATATGATAAAATTAGTATGCTAAATAATAATAAACAGTGAGAACTATATGTTAAATAATAGGATAAAATTAGTACGTTAAATAACAATAACTACATGAAAAGAAAAGAGTACATATGTCAACAAAGGAAACTATACCAACTAAATAACCAGACATACAACCTAGCGAAGCATAAAATATCATCTATGCCATATGTAGAACCTCAATTGCACATAATTGTTCCAAATTATAGTATTATTGGATAGAATGTAATGTAAATTGGGAGACATATGAGATTCCATAAACATTTACATATAGTGTTCAATTTGGTTTATGTTAAACGGCCTTATATTACATCTGCCATTCAATACATAGAAAATATAAATAGTGTATAAACATATATATTTAGGTTAGAGGATGTGGTATAAAGCCCTTAGGGGCTTTATCACGCCACCTCACATCCACATCACACAGGGGGCTTTAAAGTCCCTTCCTTTAACTTGCAGGGTGTGGTATAAAGCCTCCTTTTACACTATAGCGTCCCCCTTTAAAGACCATCGAAATGCCAAATTTGCTCGTTAACGTGCTGGTGGAAGGACAATAGCGCTCCCCCCTTTACTCGTGCCGGTGTGATCGATGGCGCCCCAAGACGCGATGGTGACTGAGGTGACGGGACTTATTGTTGTTATGTTCAAACGTAATATTAAAAAAATTATGTGACTGGATAACCACTGTTGTTTTCTCTACATCAGCCTAGCCAGCACTATGTAATATGTATACATAGTTTATATTAAATGTGCATCATTATATACGCATAAAGCTTGTAACTTGTAAGTATAATATTTGTTTGATATTTATACAAATACAAAAAAGATGATTTCATGCCTCTAATAAAGATTGTAACGTGCAAGTATAATATTCGTTTGGTGTTTACGCTTTACAAAGGGGATATCACGAAACTAGCCTTGATCACGCCGTTTTTTCAATTTTGGCCAACTGACCCGGCTCCACGAGCCGGCACCGTCAACTGAACCGGCTCGAACCTTGTGTTGTGCCGGCTCAAGGAGTCCCTTCAACGATGACCAATCTGATGGAGACACGTGTCCGACAAACTGCTCGGATCAGCTGAAACGGCTCCGAGCAGGTGAACCGGCTCGAACCTTGTGTTGTGCTGGCTCGTAGCATACCTGAACCGGCTCGAACCTTGTGTTGTGCCGGCTCGTAGCATACCTGTGCTGGCTCGTGGCACACCATCACTCCACCGCCACCATCACTCCACCGCCACCATCAAAACCAGTACTCTCTCTCTCTCTCTTTCTCAAAACCAGTACTGTCTCTCTCTCTCTTTCTTTCTCAAAACCAGTACTCTCTCTCTCTTTCTCAAAAACACTGATCTTTAACGGGAGGTGGTGCTTGGTGATGGTGGGTTTGTCGGCAGAGGAGGGAAGGAGGAAAAGGGGGTGGCGTTTTGGTTCAGCGGTTGTAGTGTTATGGTGGTTTGGTGGAGGTGGGTATGGGTTAAGGAGGCGGAGCAGTGGTGGTGGTGGTGGAGGTGATGGTGGCGGTGGAGATGAATGTGTTTCTCTCTCACACACAAACACACACTGAAGTTTGAGCCGTTTCAGAGAGAACAGAGAGAGAATGATTTCGTCTGGATACATTGCTTTTTCTTTGTTGCACACAGAATATAATAATCGGGTACAAAGATATAGAGACTGGGGGACAAATGGACACGTGACAAAAAACAGTTGGTTGCTTGAAAGGATTTTTTGAGCCAGGTGGGGATTCGTGAAACGGCTCGTGGAGCCGGGTCAGTTGGCCAAAATTGAAAAAACGGCGTGGTAAAGGCTAGTTTCGTGATATCCCCCTTTACAAATATAAAAGAGATGATTACATGCCCCTAACAATCAATCAATACACTTCATTCTACAAATTTGAATCTCCATATCATCATCATTTATTCATTGACTTCAACATTAATTTTCCATAAACATTTTTTTAATATTAATCTCAACATCTAAAATAAACACAACTAGTATTTGAGACCTCGCGTTGCGGCGGAGGAGTAAAACACTAAAAAAGAATAAAGGTTTCAGTGAACTCGTATTATGAAAAGGTCGTTGATAACATACGTGACTTTATTCGAAACTTTATATAAGAAACAAACTATCGCAGACAATTACGTTGTGTCTAATAATATTTCAAACCTTATAAAAAAGAAAAAAAAAACTATAGAAAATTCATGTCAGTATATCGATAAAAATAAACATTTCGAAATGAGAAACAATAAACAGATAAAATTAGTTTGTTAAATGAAGTTTGTAAATCTCTAATTTCTCCTACGATTTTCACTCAAACCATTACCTTTTCAATCTCATTTCTCAATGGCTAATTTCTCCTACGATGACTTTGGTATTTTTATTACCGCCCGACGATTCTGAAGACGATATTTTGTCAACCGATAGTAGCTTAATTTTTTCAAAGAGATGCTTGAGGAAGCCGAAGCGTAAGACACAACAATGTCGTCGGGCATTCCTAAAAAAACCGTCAAACGTGATCATGTACAACGTAATGAAAATCTTATGAATGATTATTTTGTTAATGAACCAAAATATGATCATGAAACATTTCAGTGCCGGTTTCGTATGTCGAAACAATTGTTCTTAAAAATTGTTGGTGATGTGGAAGCACAATATTCTTTGTTTCAAGAGGGATATGGCGGGAGGTTGAAAAGAGTTTTATGGCAATACAAAAAGTTACATACGCCGTTAAACAACTCGCGAGCAGTAATACTCTCGACGAGAACGACAAGTATTTACAAATGTTCGAAAGGACTTCGCGGGAATGCCTACATTTTTTTGTAACGCAGTGAATCAATTGTACGGTGATGAGTTCTTGCTTAGGCCGACAAGCAACGGCGTAATGAATTTGTACAAAAATCACGAATATAAACACCACATTCCAGGGATGTTAGGTAGCATCGATTGTACACATCTTGTTTGGAGGACGTGTCCTAATGACATCAATGTGCTCCAACAATCTCCAATATATCTCGCTGAATGGAATGGAACCGCACCTAAGTGTCCATTTCAAGTAAATGGACATACATACAAACGTGGATATTATCTAACCGACGAGATCTACCCTACTTCGTAAATGTTTGTAAAAACGTTTCCATATCCCGCCGATCATAATGAAACGATGTTCAAGAAATTGCAAAAATGGGTAAGAAAAGACGTGGATCGTGCTTTTGGTGCGTTAAAAGGAAAATGGGGCATACTTATGAGACCCATACGTGTTATGACTGAGGACAAGATTATTAGCTTGGCGTATACGTGCATCATACTGCACAATATGATCTTAAAGGATGACGCACATGCGTTCTCACCGGTCCACATCCGAGATCCAGTCGTTTAACCCGTTTCGACGATACTGTTATTGTGAGTTGTTTGATCGAGATACGCATTTTCGACATAGAAATGATCTTGTGATCCATCTTGCATCTTAAGATCTACAATACCTCGAGCAGGAAGTCGAGAAGTAGTTTGTTTCATATTTTTATTGTTTTTCTATTTTTATTTTAATTGTTTGTTTTTTTAATTTTATTAGTTTGTTTAATTTAAATTGTTATTTAATGAAATTTCAACTTTAGATAAATTTAATTGTTGAATTTATTAAAATTAATAAAAAAAGTCTATGGCAAGGGTTGGGCGTCGTCAGCGTTTGTGGCTTAAGGGTACTTGGAATGGATTTTGACATGGTGCAATTTTATTGGTTGGGCAAGGGTACTATCCTTTCGTGCCCTTTCCTCCCTAAGACCACACGCGTGGGATTTTGGTGCGGTGCCCTCTCCAGGCCGTGCACACTGGCTCGCGAACAGCATGGAGGGCTGCGTGGGGTTGAAGGCGGGGGAAATTCCACCGGTGTGGAGGAGTTTTACATGGCGATGTGGCAGCATTTCATTGAGTATGGGTTATAGCCGTTGCCCCCAACGATTATTTTTTTTAATTTACTTAGAAAAACCTTCTCCTATAGAATCAAACCAATTCTACCATTTACCTTACAAAAACTCTCATTTCATCTCATTTTCTCTCAACTTTCTTCATGTATTCTCTTCAAAAATTAAGAAAAAATGGCAAGGATTCTATGGAGCGAAGAAAAGGACATCGCGTTGTGTGAATCTTGGGTCGAAACACTTACCCACCATACGCCTTGTAATCGCTCGGATCTGTTTTGCGGACGTATTTTCCAACAAATTTGTATTTATAGGGGTGACACCACCCGAACCATAGATGCACTTTCTTCGCTGTTAAGGACTATCTGTTTGGATAGTGAAAGATTTGAGACGGTGCACAACGCTGTGCAAAATGACGGCGGTGACCTTTCGGAAGACGACGTCATCTAAGTCGCCCTCATCAACTAATGCACGTGTACAATCGTGACTTCAAACATGTTTTAATGTGGCAAATAATTAGATTTTTTGTTTTGTTATGATTTTTTGTTTAATTATGTTTAGGTTAAACGATTAATTTTAAGTATGTAATGTTTTTTAGTTTATTTCGTGTGTGCATTTTTAGCTTCGTTTTTTTAACTTGTGTAATGTTTTTATTTTTTAAATTATGTATTATTTTTTATTACTGTTATTTCTTTAATTAGTATTAATGTTCTTGTTTAATTAAATTTAATAGATTTTATGTAATTTTTAGATGTGAAATAATGATAAAAAGTGTGTGTCACGTATCGAATAACTCCACTTTTTGACGTCCATCACGTCATTTTTCTGACATGTGCTGACGTGGCTGTCACATGTCACATAACACTCCTTTTCAAGCCCTCAAACTCCGTATAACCTAAGAGAAATCGAGAGACAAAGAGATATGACACGAAATAGAATTATAAAAGTGGACTAATAAAATTACAGGGAATTAAATGGTGTTTTAGTGAGAAAAAAAATATGTAAATTAATATAAGAAAATACAATTAAGAAAGTAGAGGCCGGTTATCATACAATATGCCTAATCGTACATTATGTACGCTATAATCACAACCGTCAGATCATCTCATTTAAACCCCCTGCTTAACTATTAAATTAATCAAATTAAAAAATATATATGAAACCGCCAAGGTTAAAATCGTCCATTACGAAATCAAAAACCCCTGATAATCAGCAAACAAAAACTCACAATCGATCTATTCTTATTCAAAATCGTATTCGAAAATCCAACAAGTAATAAAAAATCGATATATTCTTATTCACCAACTCCTTCTGCGATTTCATTATCTGCTGATTTTGGAAGTTTAGGCAAACAACAAATCGATAGAACGTCTATCGAAGAAGATGATGCAGGATGAGAATTATAAAAATATGCGAAATAGATATAAGACGTGCGAAAAAACATTGCAGACAAAAATTAGTTTGTCTGCATTAGTTGACCACGCCCCCGTGTCTGCTGGGCACGACCCTGTGTGCAGAAGCGTATCTGTACTATCAAGATTTGACTAGATTCTATGAATCTTTGCGTTGACCACGACCCCATGTCCGCTGGGCACGCCCCCGTGGTGGGTGATAGAAGCTTCTGCAACTTTGTCTTTTCTGTAGACACTTAGGCACGCCCCCGTGCTCACTGAGCACGGGGCGTGTTCAGCCTTCTTTTCTCTTGTTTTTGCTTGGGGAGATGCTGTCGAGGGTGTGACAACTGTGTTCTGTAATCGATGTACAATGTAAAACAATGTTAATTATCAATAAAACAATGTGCTTCGGTGTTATTATATGTGTTTTGGTGTTATTATGTGTGTATTTATGTTTGGTGATTTTACGATTTGATTCGATTCCGATTTCAAGCTTTAAATAGCTTTCTGGTGCGTAAACGCAGTCAGTTTAACGCGAAAAACACTCCAGAATAGTTACATAGGATTAACATACCTTAAATAACCTTCACATAACTTAGAAATAAGTTTTGGATGGTTTGGTGTGTTGAAAACAAGTTTGTTCGATCGCAGGGACTATTTGTGTCAAACTGCGAAACTATACCGATTTGTATGGCAACGAACATTCCGGAACTTGATCATAAGTTAAACATACCCTAAATATCCTTTACATAGTTTAGAAATAGGCTTTGAGGGGTTCGGTATGCTAAAACAAACTTTATTGATCAATAGGGACTACAAGCGTCAAAAAGTGCACAAGTTTGCATTTTCGCGCACATCTTACGTTCTGAATATATCCGGACACCCAAAAATTTATGTAATCATTAAAATATTTTATTTTAGTGATTGGCATGATAAAATTCCATTTGTCGCTTAATTTGGATCGTTTATGCATTTTTTACGACTTCCGTCGTAATTACCCGAATAACGCAACTGTACGACCAAAACGAACCGACATCCGAGATGTTTTCAAGCATATACTTGTCATAGGACTAGTTAGACATCTCGAACGCGCGTTTGCGCGAACGACGCATTAAAGTGGCGTAAGTCACCTTAATGGGTCGTAACGGGTCGAAAGCACTTAGGATTAGGTTCCGATTTAGGATGTAGCCTTTGTTGAACCATATCACATGAGTCTCAATACTCATTTGGTTTGCAAGACTTCATTCTATCCGATCTTCCGATTTAGGTGTCGATTTATTTGACTAGTGATTCGATTACTTGGTGCTGCTTGATTTCTCTGGTTTACTTGAGTTTGTTGAAGTTCTTTTGATTGAGGATACTTTGCACTTCATGTGAGTACATAGTTCCCCTATTTTACTGTTTTCAATTATTTTGGGGTGATTCATATGTGTTAAATGTTTTCGAGGTTTTAACGATGGTTTCAAAACAATTGATATGGTTTATACAAAATTAATAACAATTTCGATAAAGTGGACAAACTTGTTGGTTGTAGTTACGTAACGAATGACATTCATTAGCATTGATCAAGCCGACCAGTATTAGGTTATGGTACCATAGGATCTGACAAATCTCGTTATCAGACTGCACCCATGGTTATGTGTGGGGGTTGTGGGTAACGACTGGATCTGTGATTGTTAAATTACCCTTTGGTGGTTTGTTAATGCGAGAAGCGAGATAGTCGAGTCACGAAGGTTTGGATGTTATTAGCGAGACGACCAAAAGTAGTTTTCACAATCAAAAGGAGGATAATTTAAACGAGTTAAATGATTTCGAAATGACTTAAACGAGTTGGATAAATGATTGGTTTTTGGTTAGTGTTTAGATAACGGGACGAGTGTAATGTGATGAAAACATGGTAGATTCGCCGCTGGTACTTCTTATATATAAGTGTTTTCCTCATATTACATGCCGTGGCGTTATTTAGTTCACTTGGGTAAACGAGGTTATCACGATGTCACATAACGATGTTTTCGAGAAGATATAAAGCATACGAGTTTTATTAACGAGTTATTACGAGATGTTTTTACAATTTGGTTTACTAAAACAAATGTTTTTGGGTTAAGAATCATGGCTACGAGGTTTTATAAATTATAACTCGCTTGATTTGAGTTGGTTAATTATGTTACAATATTATACACTTTTCAAAACAAGTTTTTAATAAGATATTGCAACATGTAAACTAGCCATGAATCCGACACACTTATAAAACCTATGTGCTCGCCAGCATTTCTTTGCTGACTTTGTTTTTACATATGTTTCAGGTGTTGTTGCTTGATGTTGATTGCTAGGATGCATGTGTCACATAGGATCTGGACGAGGCCCTAGTGACATAAATAACAATGATAGTCGATATATGACATGTTTGTTTTGTTTCAAGACAATGTAAATTACTTAACAAATCAATAAAACGAAACTTTTTGTATCCATGGTTGTGAAACAATAATTTTGTTACAACACTCCCTGACGTTTCCGCCACGATTTGTTGTTTTACGTGGTCGGGGTGTGACAGAAGAGTTGGTATCAGAGCCAATGGTTATAGGGAATTAGGTTATTAGTAATGCTTTGACCTAGACTATAACTTTCTAGGACCCTAACGCAAGAAGATTTGCATTTAGATTTTTTAAAACAAAACCGTCGTCTATCCTTTGGTGATAACCACAACGTGAACACAAATTTCGAATATGCTTTGAAAACCAATCATTTCTTTGTAAATGATTTGTTACAAGGTTTTGAACCCTCTAAGTTTTCAAAATCTCGTCAAAGTTTGGGTCTTATAATGTGAACACGTGCAAACTGGAAGAGTGAATGCCTGTACTGTAACACCCCGAAAACGGATTTGGTAATCAAACTCCGTTAATACTAAAAGACGGGTAAAGTACCGTTAGTAATAAAAAATAACCCGGTAAATATTTGGAATTAAATAAGAAATCCTAATATTAAATACAAGCAAAGCAACGTTTTAAGGAATCGAGTTTTATAAGAGCCCGAGTTAATGGGACTTAAAATAAAACGGATTATAACTCCCGGGACCCACCAAGTAACTAGGAGTATTAACCTAGTTAGTTAATGTCTTGACAAAATAGAACTAATGTGGTTAAGATACCCCTTTAAATAACTTGTGTAAAGTGAAGGGACTAGACATGGACAATTGAATTAAAGTTTCAATTAAACAAATTAATAAACAAAACACACACACATACGTGTGTGTGTGTCTGCGACTTCAACCAGAGCCAAGAAGGGCTCTCTTGCTCAAAACCCTAATCCCTCAAGAATCTCTCAAATTGAAGCCCAAATCAAGAGATTAATCATTGCATGAACACAAATTCGTGATCACCTAGTCATGGGGATTACAAGGTATGTTAAAAATTATGATTTGGTGATACTTTGAGATTATGATGAATAATCATAATCGAAATTCTGGAATGAATATTGATTCTATGAGTGTTATTATGATTATATCTTGGTTTAGAAACAAACCCTAGTAGAAAATTTGATGAATTGTTGTCAAAACTAGGGATTTGATAATTACCCTATTATGTGCTAAATGGGTTTTTGTATGTTATGATGAACACTCGGATTGGAGTGTTAATTTGATGAATATTGATTGTTATGATATAAGTTCTTGATGTAGTTCATGAACACTAGATATTGAGGGTTGAAATTTGATGTTAATCTTGCTAAAAATGACTAATTACGGACTAGTTAGCAAAAGTGTAGAATGATGCCCATTAGGTGTTTGTTAAAATGCCTAAATGAGAAGTAAAGTGTTGAAATTCAAGCGAAACGCGTAATTGACAAGCTTGACTAATTACATGAGACATGGGATAAAACGGGTTCTAATCATAATGTTGATTTGCCTTAATCGTGCATATTATATGATTAAATGTAGTTGACTTTAGAAAGTCAAACTAACTAGTGATGAAGTCGAATAAGTGGTTTCGGCTAAGGAAATAAGTAAAGTGGTATAGTCGTGATTGTTAATGACTAATCTAACCACCTTGTAAATGATGAACAATAGTTGGCGCTTAAACAAGCTAGGTGAAGCTTGGAGTGAAAGCGGGTCAAACGAGTCAAGCATAGAAGAAAAGCGTAGCTCGGATGCAAGGTAAGTGTAATTTACACACTTATGTAGAATGCTTGTTATTTCGATACTTGTGAATGTGAAAACAATAAAATTGGAAATTTGGAAAATTGTCAAGTGTTGACTTATGTAAATCATGGTTAAAAGGATACCCATGGCGTAAGCCGAAATGGGTTGAAACTGCAAGAAAAGAGTGTAAAAGAAAAAGGGTATGGTTATAAAACCCGGGATGGGACGATGTACGAATTGGAAATCAAAAACGGTGTTTTTGATTTAAATAGACAATGTTGGGCAAATAGTCCAAACGGGTCGAATGGTGGTGACAACACCATTTGACAATATCGACTAATGTGGTCGTCAAGTCTTATGTTAACAGGAATAATTAGCAAATCGGATAGTTGCGTCATCATTGATGGTGTGATAATAAAAGCGAGGTATAAATCGGGTCTATTTGTTGATCCGAGCCAGGTACGCATATTTATGTTGTAGTTAAAAGTGATATCTTGGTCGAATAATTGGTGAGAATCCTTCATTGTAAAAGAAGGACCAAAATCGACCAAAACGCCCTTGTAGGCTAAATCGAACAAACAACCCTTAAAGGTTGTTTGGAAACGAGTCTTATGATTAAACAAAAGCTTAGAATAAGTGTAGATGTTGATAGATGTAATACGTTAGCCAAATAGCTCTATTTGAGTCTTACCGTAAAATAACAATCCGAAGGGTAAAACTCGGAACATATAGATATACACATTGAAATCCAACACACAAAGAGTTGTAGTTGAATATTACTTGATAAGTAATGTAGGAATAAGATGCTAGAAAGGAATGAAAGCGATTTCAAGCTTTAAAGTGCTTAAATACCCTTAACGGGTCAAAATAAGCATACGAGCATAAACGGGTTTAAATGGTGAAATAAACTTGTGATTAGAACCTAAAATGGTAGTTAATAACAATTTGAGAAGTGTAGGTGATGTAGGAATCAAACAAATATGTTCGTTTGATAAAATGCATAAACGGGTCAAAATTTGGTAAAAGGGCGATAAGCCGAAGACTTAAAAGTCTGAAATTTTTATTATGAAGGTTGTTGGATTTTAACTCCATAAGATGGAGAATTAAATTACGGACGCGTAGGAAAAAGAATCGGGTAAAACGGATCAATAACGAAGAAGTTATGGCCGTTTCCGTGAAATCAGATCGTGCAGGGAATATGCAGCAACATTCTGTCTAAAAGGGGGCCTAGCGTCACGCGACGCCCCTTGGCGTCACGCGACGCCCCCAAACCCGGAAAAATGTTAATTTTTGTCATAATTAACCCCCAGTACTTGTTAGAACTTCTTATTTAACCCCCGTACTTGTTTGAACTTCATATTTGACTATCAAAACTAACTTTTAAGTTGGTTTTGATCATAGGTGATTGCCATGAGTGCCCGGATGAAGATCAAGCGACGAGCAAGAACCGAACACGATCACGAAATAAGCTTCCGCACTATGTATCGTTATTATGTTAAATGATGAATGTCGTTTCATTGTTTCTTTTAAGTGACGAATTTAATTACATTATGTTCTAAACTTTCAAATTGTAAAAAGGTTTTAGTAAACCCGTTTTTCCGATGGATATGTAATCTTAATTACATGATTGTTTTCGTTAATTATACGAAAACCTGTAAAATAATAACTAGGGTGTTACATGTACCCTGAGTGTTCTGTCTAAGGCTAGAGTGTTCGTACAAATCCACATAATCGGACCAGTCACTCTTACCTGGGAACTCTTGGTGTGAGTGTTCACTTATAGGCGAGCATGTCTTCGCGATACATTATTTTGACTCATTTACTTTGATTAGTCATTGCATGTCGTTTGTTTGTTTGAGGTAACGAATGAATGATCGCCTCCCTTGTGTTTTGTCGCTGTTTTTCAATGCCTCTTTTGTTTTTCCAATTGTCAACCTCACTCGTTTCTCATGTTTCATTGTTCTTTTAGACAATGCCTCATCGACGTGATGCACAACCTATGACTAATGAGGAAGTCGCAGCCCTTGTCGCTCAATAAATGGCTGCATTGCTTCCGGGCGTAGTGACCCAGATCCATCAATTATATAACAACAACAATAATAACAACAACAATGCTCAGTGTAATTTCAAGAATTTCAATTCTGCGAAACCATTGAAGTTTTCTGGGTCTCAAGGAGCAACTGCGCTTCTGCAATGGTTCGAGAGTATCGAGAGCACATTCAGACATGTGCAGTGTCCAAATGAGTGTAAGTTTGAGTTTGCATCAAGTGTGTTCGAGAAGTGTGCTCTTACGTGGTGGAACGGAGTGATGCGTGATAGGGGTGCCGAAGTGGCATTGGCACAAACATGGGAAGAGCTTCGAGCTCTCATGATGAAAGAGTTTTGTCCCCGTCACGAGATTCGAGCGTTGGAACGAGAGTTTGACGATCTAAAGCAAGATGGGGGAGAACACCGTGCGTATACGGATCGTTATGAAGAGCTGAGTTTGTTTTGTCCCACTATGGTTACCCCGTTGGAGAAAGCGATAGAGAGGTATATCGATGGTTTACCCGATTCCGTACAGGATATAGTGACTGGCAGTAATCCTACTACTGTTCGTCAAGCGATCGAGTTGTCTGCTACTCCGACTGAGTCTCAAGTCAGGAAGGGTAAACTTACCCGCAAGGGTGACAAGAAGAAGTCGACCGATTCTGTTAAAGACAAGGAAAAGGGTAAGGGTAAGAAAGGCGAGTCGTCAAGGAAATCAAGGAAGCGCAAGGCTTCCCAAAACTTTGCTATCACTGCTCAGAACCCACCGGCTCAACCTCCTGCGAAGAAAGTGTATGCTGGTACCGCACCTCACTGTGCTCACTGCAACGGTCATCATGTTGCGCAACAAGCTTGCAAGCAATGCACAACGTGTGGTAAACTTGGGCATCTGGCCAATATCTGTCGTTTGGGCCAGAATCAAGCTGGTCAGAATCAGGTTGCTCAGGTTCCAGCACAAGTTTAAGGGAATGCTGCTAGATTCCCACCTGGATCATGTTTTAATTGTGGAGAGTTTGGTCATTTCCGCAACAACTGCCCGAGGTTAATGAATCCGAATGCCGTTGCAAACGCGAATCCTGCTCGTGGACGAGCGTACAACCTGAATGCAAACGAGGCGAGAGCTGACAACGAGGTTGTCAATGGTACGTTTCTTGTTAACAATCGACCTGCATCTGTTCTTTTCAATTCTGGTGCCGATAGAAGTTTTGTTTCGTTATCTTTTGAGCCTTTACTTGCGATACCTAGAACTAAACTAAGGAAACCCTTATCTGTCGAAGTTGCTACCGGTAAACCTCTTGTACTCGATTATGTTATTCGTGATTGTAAGTTGAACCTTGATAACCATCTTTTTTCCTATTGACCTCGTGTCGATGCAACTTGGGAGCTTCGATATTATTGTTGGAATGGATTGGTTAGCTAAACTTCGTGCTGAGGTGGTTTGTTTTGATAAGATTGTTCGTATTCCTTTGTCTTCCGGTGAGGTTTTAGAAGTTCGTGGCGAGAAGCCATCTGGTGGATTGAAACTCATGTCGTGTACGAAAGCCCAAAGTTATTTGCGAAAAGGATATGTTTCTTTTCTGGCACATGTCACCGAGGAGAAAGGCAAGAGTAAGCGTATTCAAGATATTCCGATCATCCGAGATTATCCAGAGGTATTTCCTGATGAACTGCCGGGTTTTCCTCCGGTTCATCAAGTCGAGTTTCATATTGATCTTTTACCCAATGCCAACCCGATTACGAAAGCACCTTATCGTCTTGCACCGTCCAAGATGCAAGAGTTATCAAAACAGCTTCAAGAGTCATCTGATAAAGGATTCATCCGACCGATTTATTCACCTTGGGGAGCTCCTGTCCTCTTTGTGAAGAAGAAAGATGGGTCATTTTGAATGTGTATCGATTATCGTGAGCTGAATAAGCTTACCATCAAGAATCGACATCCCCTACCACGAATCGATGATCTCTTTGACCAGCTGCAAGGTGCATCATGCTTTTCCAAGATCGATCTGTGTTCTGGGTATCATCAGCTTCGTGTTCTCGAAGAAGATATTCCCAAAACTGCTTTCCGCACAAGATATGGGCATTACGAGTTCACTGACATGCCTTTTGGTTTCACGAATGCCCCAGCTATCTTCATGGACTTAATGAATAGGGTCTGTAAACCTTATTTAGACAAGTTCATCATTGTGTTCATCGACGATATTCTCATTTATTCGAAGTCTCGAGCCGAGCACGAGCAACACCTTCGTTTGACATTAGAACTCCTGATAAAGGAACAACTTTTTGCTAAATTCTCCAAGTGTGAATTCTGGCTTAAGGAAGTTCAGTTCCTAGGTCATATTGTCAACGAGCAGGGTATTCATGTGGATCCATCCAAGATTGTTGCAATCAGGGATTGGAATACACCAACGACACCCACAGAAGTTCGTTCTTTTCTTGGCCTCGATGGATATTATCGACGTTTCATTTCTAATTTCTTGAAGATTACGGTTCCACTCACTGCTTTGACTCAGAAGAATAAGCCTTTTGAGTGGGGACCCAAACAAGAAGAAGTATTCCAAACGCTGAAACGGAAGCTATGTGATGCTCCTATTTTATCTCTGCCCAAGGGAAATGATGATTTCGTTGTCTATTGTGACGCGTCGAATCTAGTACTTGGTTGCGTTCTTATGCAACGAGGTAAAGTGATAGCTTATGCGTCAAGACAATTGAAAGTTCATGAGAAGAACTACACCACTCATGATCTTGAGTTAGGTGCTGTGGTTTTCGCTCTTAAAATCTGGAGACACTATCTTTATGGAACGAAGTGTGTGGTTTTCATAGACCACAAAAGTCTCCAGCGCATTCTTAATTAGAAGGAGCTGAACATGAGGCAACGACGTTGGGTTGAACTCTTAAACGACTATGATTGCGAAATTCACTACCATCCTGGTAAGGCGAATGTCGTAGCCGATGCGCTTAGTCGAAAGGAACGAGTCAAGCTTCATTATGTTCAAAATCTATCTTATATTCAATCTCGTGTCCTTCAAGCTCAATGATCTTTTGTGATCAAAGGCTTATTGAAATATGAGCTACCGCTTCAACTTGAGCTTAAACTCGTAAGGAAAGATGATGGTTTGCTTTATTTCAAGGATCGTTTGTGGGTTCCGAAACAAGACGATCTTCGCACTTTAGTGATGAACGAATCCCACAAGTCTCGATATTCTATCCATCCTGGTGCTGATAAAACGTACAAGGATCTTCGTACTCAGTATTGGTGGCCTGGTATGAAGAAGGATGTTGCCTTGTATGTATCGAAATGCCTAACTTGTCTCAAAGTCAAGGCTGAACATCAACGACCATCTGGTTTGCTTGTATAACCGGAGATACTGGTATGGAAGTGGGAGAACATTGCGATGGATCTCATCACTAAGTTACCGCTTACATCTAGAGGTCATGATGCTATTTGGGTTGTTATCGATCGATTAACGAAATCAGCTCATTTTATTCCAATTCGCGAGGATCTATCTGCTGATAAACTTGCTAAGATTTATGTTGATGAAATTGTATCACGACATGGTGTTCCTTTGGATATCATTTCTGATCGTGATGCTCGATTTTCATCTCATTTCTGGAAGACCATGCAATCTGTTTTGGGAACCCAACTAAATCTAAGCACTGCTTATCATCCCCAAACAGATGGACAATCTGATAGGACAATTCAAACTTTGGAGGATATGCTTAGAGCATGCGTGATAAACTTTGGTGGTAATTGGGATTCTCATCTTCCATTGATCGAATTCTCTTACAACAATAGTTATCATGCTAGTATTAATATGGCACCGTTCGAAGCTCTTTATGGTCGAAAATGTCGTTCACCTGTCTGTTGTAATGAGATCGATGAAGCTCAGCTTACTGGACCTGAGCTCATTCTGGAAACAACAGACAAAATCAAGAAAATTCACGATAATCTTGTGACAGCTAGAAGCCGTCAAAAGAGTTATACGGATATGCGACGCAAGCCCTTAGAATTTCAAGTCAGAGACCGTGTCCTACTCACGGTGTCACCTTGGAAGGGAGTGGTGAGATTTGGAAAGAAAGGAAAACTTGCACCTCGATACATTGGACCATTTAAGATTGTTGAATGAATTGTAAAGGTTGCCTATCGACTAAAGCTACCTCCAGAGCTTGGAAATATTCACCCGACTTTTCACGTGTCCAATTTGCGAAAGTGTTTAGCTGATGTTGATTTTCACATTCCACTCGACGAGATTCAAGTCGATGAAACGATGCATTTTGTCGAGAAACCTGTGGATATAATGGACCGTGCAGTCAAACAGTTGAAGAACAAACGGATTTGATTGGTCAAAGTTCACTGGGAATCCAAACGTGGCCCAAAGTTTACTTGGGAACGTGAGAACCAAATCAAGGAGAAATATCCGCATTTGTTTTCACGAGTTTCCTCTAGTTAAAATTTCGGGACGAAATTTCCTAAAGTAGGGGAGACTGTGACAACTGTGTTCTGTAATCGATGTACAATGTAAAACAATGTTAATTATCAATAAAACAATGTGCTTTGGTGTTATTATATGTGTTTTGGTATTATTATGTGTGTATTTATGTTTGGTGATTTTACGATTTGATTCGATTCCGATTTCAAGCTTTAAATCGCTTTCTTGAAGGTTATACGCAAACTGGTGCGTAAACGCAGTCAGTTTAATGCGATAAACACTCCGGAATATTTACATAGGCTTAACATACCTTAAATAACCTTCGCATAACTTAGAAATAAGTTTTGGATGGTTTGGTGTGTTGAAAACAAGTTTATTCGATCGCAGGGACTATTTATGTCAAACTGCGAAACTATACCGATTTGTATGGTAACGAACATTCTGGAACTTGATCATAAGTTAAACATACCCTAAATATCCTTTACATAGCTTAGAAATAGGCTTTGAGGGGTTCGGTATGCTAAAACAAACTTTATTGATCAATAGGGACTAAAAGCGTCAAAAAGTGCACAAGTTTGCATTTTCGCGCACATCTTACGTTCTGAATATATCCGGACACCCAAAAATTTATGTAATCACTAAAATATTTTATTTCAGTGATTGGCATGATAAAATTCCATTCGTCGCTTAATTTGGATCGTTTATGCGTTTATTACGACTTCCGTCGTAATTACCCAAATAACGCAACTGTACGACCAAAACGAACCAACATCCGAGATGTTTTCAACCATATCTCATGTTCCCTATTCTTTAACATCATTGTGGAGCTTGAAAATGGGCTTGACGTGTGTTAGAAGTGCCAAAACGCGACGAAACAAGGTGCAGGGACTAAACTGTCAATTTCTGAAAGTTGCTGGTCTGCAAGGTCCTTACGGACCGTATGGGGATGGGCTTACGGTCCGTAAGCCATCACCAGCACAACAGTTTGCAGAAACATTGAACCTGGTCTCTTGAACTGGTTTTGATGGTTTTTAACCTCTGATTTTGCACTCTATGGACTAGTTTTGAGTACCCCTTGTATTGCAATACCATGTGCCCACATGGAGGGCCAAGATCGAAGCACGTTTTGTTAGGAACGATCCTAACGGTTGTGGGTTTCCTATATAACCCGAACTCAACCTCATTCATTTCTCACAATCTGATTCAAATGCTCTAAGTTGAGGTTGAAACACTTCATACCTGAGCAAATTGAATCTAGATTTCCTAGCTTGGACCCTTTGTAAGTATTCTTTCGTGCTTTTTATGCGTTTTTAGCACGAAATGTGACAACCGTCACTTTTCCGTACATTCCGTACACG
The DNA here is from genome assembly GCA_030545235.1 of Helianthus tuberosus. Classification (NCBI taxonomy): domain Eukaryota; kingdom Viridiplantae; phylum Streptophyta; class Magnoliopsida; order Asterales; family Asteraceae; genus Helianthus; species Helianthus tuberosus. The sequence goes on along the minus strand of CM060412.1, from coordinate 10,948,927 downwards.
AAATGAACAGTAAATTGTGCTTAAATGACTGTGCATGATCTGGTTTACCAGACAAATAAATTTCTGAATTCCATACAAGTGAATTCATGCACGTTGTATACTACAAAATATTGCTTTAAGCATAAACGAGAGCGTTGCGTCAAAAATAATAGTAAACTCACCGGTAAGACACTATGTGTCAACAGAACTGCAGAAAGCAGTCAGACATTAGAATTGAGGCCTAGGTGTAGGTCCGACGACAAAAGTACATTAAAACCCAAGAGTCCATGTAAGGGTTTAATTTATAGACATTGCGAAAGCAAAAATAAGCACTAAAAAGCACCCGAAACGCACTTTAAGTGCAGAATTTATATAATTCAGCAATAAATCAGCATTTAAACATATGAATATTATGCAGAAATGTCGTTTTATTATCCAGAATATTTCCCTAAGTGTTAGGAATTGAAAGAGTACAAGAAAGGTACTTAAAAGACACTAAAAAGTGTAATTTAGCACTTTAACGAACCGGTGTCTAACCGCACAACCGGATATTATCCGGAACACCAAAATAATGCTAGAAGCATTGTTTTTATTTTTCTAAGCTAGTTAGGGTCCCCGAATACCCTAACACACTATACATTAAATAACACTCTTAACACTAGATTTATTATACTTGAAAGCTAACTAGAGCTTGTAAATACCAATTGGAATCAAACTAACAACCCCCCCCCCCCCCCCCCCATGATCGGTTAGGAAACATGGCCCCCACCATGAGATTATCTTTCATTTAAAAATGGGATCTTGTCTTCTCTTTATTAAGCATATTACCCAAAGGAAAACATGGAAGAATGGATTATAAGAATAACCACAAGCACATGAGTTCATTACCTTCAACACCATTTCTTCTCTTTTCTTTCTTCTTGCTTGCGGCCGAACCCAACACCCACCTCCACCATCACTTTCATCCATTGATTCCCCATTCCAAGATCACTTAAAGGTGCAAGAAGGTGCCTAACGAGGTGTAGAGCTTTCGGAAGTTGAAGAACCTCAACCGTTTGCTTTTATCCACCTTGTTTATGTCTTGATTCTTCCCTAGCCTCGAGCTAGTAGTGACTCTAAACACCTTCTTGATCTTGTCTAGAGTAGTTAATAAGAGATTTGTCGGTTGAAAATCATGAACATACTAAATCACCAACTAAAAGTCTATTAAAGTGATGAATATAATGGTTAATAGTTGGATAATTGTGTAAAACTTGTTAAACTTGTTTTGTGATGATTATTTTGTGTTGTTTAATGCTAGTAGTAGTTCGGATCGTCATCTAACCCGGCTAGGTTATGTTCTTAGAACATGAGCTAGTGTATGTTAAAGTATAAAAAAAGACTAGATGATGAACACTACTACTATTAAACATGAACTTGGGAAAAAAACAATTTATCTTATGAAATGGAGTTCTAAACTAGTAGATCTAAAGATCTACAAGTGGTATTTTCGAAAGACCAACTGTAAGACAAAACCATGTTTTAAAACCGGATCTTTCATAAAGTAGAGGTGTTTTTATGAACAAACAAGTGTGTGGACACTTGTGTAACAAAAGTTTTAACAAAGAAATAATTTTCGTAAAAACCGACTAGAAGTTGTGAAACTTCATATTCTTTAAAAATAAAGTTTTTAAGAAATTAAACTTATTTTTAAAGATAACAAGACTTACTAAATGTGCTAGTAAATTACTACACATTTTTGTAAATATTCAAGTTCATGAAATGGAGAAATTAGTGATTGTTGTTGATGATTATTGTTGATAATTGTTGTTGATGATTATTGTTGATAATTGTTGTTGATGATTGTTGACGATTTAAAAGAAAATAAACACATGTTTTGAAAACATGGGAAACCTCTATTTTTAGGGGAAACTCTGTCAAAATTTTTATAAATTTTGACACTTAGAAAAATATAAGTTTTTGGGAAACTTATTCCCTAAAAATGTATTTAAAGGATTACCAAGGTTTCCCTAATTTTTGGTGATTAGATATGAGGATTTCTTCAAAAATAAAAATGGATATTAAGTATATATATTTTTGAGAGAAAAATATACATTATTTGATCACCAACTTGTGTGCTAAGTGTATATAGTATGTGTTATACGTGCTAGTGTATTAAGACTTCAAAAAAAAATACACTAAATACTCATGAGGAGTATAAACATAAAAATACACATACAACATACAAGATACATAATTCGGGTGCAAAGTGCAAAACACGAGATACTTATATTAATTTTAGAGAAAATAATATAAGTAAGATACGTAGTTAAAAATATAGAATATTTTTAACACAAGAATATATACACAAGAGAGTGACTGTACTTGTGCGACGCAAGTCTAGTGACTAACGTTAAGAAAACGCGTATAGGTTACGACGTTAATTAAGCAAATCCGGTGAAGTTTACGATGCACAGGAACGCAAAGTTGTGAGTTCATGCTCCCCCTTTTCTTTTAATTGTTTTCGGTTTTATAACTCTCAGGGGTGAAATACATGTTACAAATATTATAATTTTTACAAAGGGTAAAAATACAAGAAGCACTCTTGGTGAGAACGAGAACCGAGTGCAATATGATTTGAGAATACGAGAAGCACTCGTGGTGAGTGCAATATGATGAGCTTTAAGAAAAGCCTAGAAAATACTAGATCATGTGAGCTTAAACTAGATATTGAGATGCCATTAATACTTAATTAGGGACGAGGGTTAGATCTAACGGGTACGGCCGAGCCCCACTCATGGTCCTTATGTGACCTCATGAGTGCTTCGGTGTCCCAGTAGAGGGAAATCGACACAGTCGAGGTTAATCGACACAGTCGAGGGTAATCGACACAGTCAAGGGAAATTGACGCAGTCGAGGTTAATCGACACAGTCGAGGGTAATCGACACAGTTAAAGGAGAAAATACTAATGCTCCCTATGTCCTCACATGCCTTAAAGGAGAATATACTAATGCTCCCTATGTCCTCACGTGCCTTAATGTCCTTGTATAAACAATCATTTAAAACGTGGGGTACACAAGAAAACTTGAATGATACTTGAGTACGTGGGGTACTCAAGAAAACGGGAATTATACTTGAGTACGTGGGGTACTCAAGAAAGACTTGAATTATACATGACAAATACTATGTTTTCATACAAAGTATAAAAACGTGAAATACAAAAACGCATGAACTCGCTCAACTTTATGTTGATGTTTTCCAAAATTACATGTATTTCAGGTGACAGGATGGATCTTGGGCGCAAGTGTCGTAACTAGAAGTAGACTACAAGTTTAGATGTCATCCACTTTTGTTGAATTGTAACATTGTCAAAGGTCGTATTTTGAAAACTTAAATAACAAGTGTTTGTAATACACAAATTTTCATGAATGGATGAACATCATTTTGATCATGTAGTTGTTTATTACGATTGAATGCAATGATAACAAGCTAGTCACACATCATACGCTTCCGCAAAAGACAGGGTGTGACACGAAAGTCAAACAATGTTTGACTTTCTGCTTTGACCAGGTTATGGTCAACACAAAGTTCGTTTGAACTTTGCAACGTGAGCGTAATCACGATGGTTATAACCCCGTGTGACTATACCTACTGATTACCACGTTGACTAGGCGTAGTGACGAGTCGTAGTTTCGGCCAAAATGCGTATTCATGCGTATTTTGCAACCAAACTACTTTTGGGTATCAAAACACTTTTTTTTATATTGAAACCTGTTTTCTAACTTAACTAAACATGTTTTAACATGTTTAGCTCGTCACTTTCAGTCTTGTGCTTGTGTAGAGTCGTAAGTCAAGCGGTCTAAACAACAGCTTAGACTTTCGAACTAGACCCGTTTGGTCGATCATTAGGATCCGACCAAGCATGTTTAGTGACCATAGTTGTATAGGGAATAACCTTCCGAGGTTATACCTTATGGTCACTTAGGTTTAATTAGTTGTATGATAGGTAGTTTATATGCCTTAGGTAAATGACCAAAATGCCCTTTTCATGCATAATTGGTAATTAAGCATATGTAACTTAACTTTTGTCACTTACACTAATTATGTAACATGTTTAGGCATATAATACTTGTCATAGGACTAGTTAGACATCTCGAACGCGCGTTTGCGCGAACGACGCATTAAAGTGGCGTAAGTTACCTTAATGGGTCGTAACGGGTCGAAAGCACTTAGGATTAGGTTCCGATTTAGGATGTAGCCTTTGTTGAACCATATCACATGAGTCTCAATTGTCACACCCCAACCGATGGTGGAATCATCGGGGCATGGCACTGAGCGAAACAGATTGTCCAGAAGTTTCCATAACAATTATCAATACCATTCAATTTAAATAATACGTCCCATACCATATCTCAAATAGTAAAACAATTATTACAGGCAAAATCTAGGAAAATATTCTGTTCCGACAACTCAGATTTAAATAGACACCAATTGTTTATCTATTTCTAGAGACCCTCGATTCGTTATCTACAGACAACTATTTGTTGGGCTCTAAAGCTTTATTCTAGCTTCAAATTCCTACAACATATGCATCCTAAGCACCTGTCACATACGTTAAAATAAAGTCAATACATATAATGTAAAGGTGAGCATACAAGTTTGATAATAGCATATAGAGTTCGAATTTGATTACGCATAACCAGCATGTACACATAGTGAAATGAAGCACGTTAGTTATCGACATAGATCCATCGATACCAATGACTGCGGGTTGACTGCCCGAGGCAGTTCGCAATACATGATTACCACCGTAATCCATGCAAGTAAAAGATCCTTAACAACCCCCGTGTGAACGGGTGCTGAGTCCAAACTATAGTACTATCGTTGTTAAGGCAGGTAGACAGCATTCCATGTGTAAACATAACAAACAAGCATTCATAAGCCACGTATAACATGCATTAACGGTTAGCGTTCAAATAGCATTGAGTAGTGTGATCGTTGTAGTTTGAATATTCGTAACGTATGTAACACCCAAAGGTGCTTAAAGCAAAAAGGGATCGAGTATACTCACAGCGATTAATGGATTGAAGGGAGCGCTTAGCGAGTAAGGTTAGCCTGAATATATTTGGTAGCATAACAATAAGTGAAGCGTAAACGGAAAGCTAGTGTTGGAGAGTCGTACAGCTGGTCGATCGGACGGTAGTTCGATCGGACGGCTGGCCGTTCGGTGGACAGTCCGTTCGGACCGCTGTCCGGTCGGTCGGTAGGCCGATCGGATGGCTGTTCGAGTGGATTGTTTCTTCCTATAAGAAGTATGTGTTTGTGTATGATGGCTTGACTTTTGAAGTTTTCGTTGTAGCATTTGAAAAACATTGAAGTATCTTTACCTTTCAGGTCAGTCGATCGATCGGTCGTTCGATCGGCCGGCTATCCGATCGGTTAGGTACTTCAGTAAAATAGGTTCTCAGCAGGATGTCACCTGATCAGACGGCTGTTCGATCGGGTGGCACTCCAAACGCGTTGAACATGTTGGAAATCGACTAAGTGCTGAAGCATAGTATCTCATGGCCCGAAGAGTAATCCAATCGGACCGTAGTCCGATCGAACAGCAGTTCGTTCAATACTCTCTTCAACGATTTTTTATATTTCGATTCCGTATGCGAGCGGTTCGTCACGATAGGGTTTCCTAGTCAAATTACTTTCAGTCCCAACTAATTCATATCTCGCATAATCTCTTCTCCACTAATTATCATGGTTCGATTGTGATTCGTGTTCGAGTTCGATTTCGAGTTTCGATTGAGTTCGATTGATTTCCACAACATATAAATATAACAAGCACAAGTAACACATAAGGCACACACACACGTATAATAACCAAATTAAGTCGGGTTGCGGCTCGTATCACGATTCGATGTCGAGTAGCATAGCTTGATTATCGATTAGTTAACTTTAGCGCATAGTTACTTCCTATAAGTCACAGTCGTAAGTCGATTAGATAGCGATTAACACACGTCGATTTTAGCAATTAACAACACTTACTCCACATAATACGATTAAAGTAAAGAAATTCCTACAAGTCAAATTCGTATAATCGGTCGTTGACTTTGACCTTGACTTTGACTTTGACTTGTGAAAACACGGGGTGTTACAGCCTCCCCTTGTTTAGGGAATTTCGTCCCGAAATTAAGCTGGAAGCTGTACCATCACTGTGAATCACGTTTGAGAACTTTCTGTTCGGACCGGTTTTGACTCCGAAACGATTGCGCACCGAACGTGTGACGTGCAGAATCCGTACACGAACGTGATCAAACACACAAGAATGTAATATAATTGGTGATTCTATTAATTGATATAAAATCGTACAACGCACTAGAATCACGATGCTACTTTCTCTCTCTAGCTCCTTTCTTTAAACAACTGCGGGTACTTAGCCTTCATGTCGCTTTCGAGTTCCCAAGTGAACTCTGCGCCTCGTTTGCCTTCCCATCGGACTTTCACGATAGGAATGCGAGAGCGTCTGAGCTGCTTGGTTTGGCGATCCATGATTTCGACAGGCTTTTCCACGAAGTGTAATGTTTCGTTCACTTGTAGATCATCGAGAGAAACGTGTAAGTCGTGGTCGGCTAGGCACTTTCGGAGGTTTGACACGTGGAAAGTCGGGCGGACATTACTAAGTTCCTCCGGTAGTTCGAGTCTGTAAGCGACTTTTCCGATCCTTTCCAGAATCTTAAAAGGTCCAACATATCGAGGTGCGAGTTTTCCCTTTTTGCCGAATCGGACTACACCCTTCCAAGGTGATACCTTTAGGAGTACGTAGTCACCAACGTCAAATGCACGGGGATTGCGCTTTTTATCGGCGTAACTTTTCTGTCGATCCCGAGCTTTCACCAGGTTGTCTCGGATTTGGAAAATTTTGTCTTTCGTTTCTTGTAATAACTCAGGACCGGTTAATTGTGAATGACCGATCTCGTGCCACACAATAGGCGACCGACATCTTCTTCCGTACAATGCCTCGAATGGTGCCATTTGGATGCTAGAATGATAACTGTTGTTGTAGGAGAATTCGACTAATGGCAGGTATTTATCCCAATTACCACCGAAGTCTAGGACACACGAACGGAGCATGTCTTCAAGAGTACGAATCGTTCTTTCAGTCTGACCGTCGGTTTGAGGGTGGAAAGCGGTACTTAGATTAAGCGTTGTACCGAGTGCTATTTGGAACGTTTCCCACAGTCGCGAGGTAAACCGAGCATCACGATCAGAGATGATGTCACGAGGCGTCCCATGATTACAAATGATCTCGTCGGTGTAGATTCGGGCTAATCGTTCTACCTTGTAGTCTTCTCGTATCGGCAGAAAGTGAGCTGATTTAGTCAAACGGTCGACCACAACCCAAATACTGTCGTGACCTGATGACGTGTGCGGAAGCTTTGTTATGAAATCCATAGCTATACTTTCCCACTTCCACATAGGAATCAGTGGTTGTTCGAGTAAGCCAGAGGGTCTTTGTTGTTCAGCCTTGACTCTTGCACAAGTTAGGCATTTTCCAACGTAGAGGGCAATATCCATTTTCATGCCGGGCCACCAGTACCTGTAGCGAAGATCCTGGTACATTTTGTCAGCACCGGGGTGAATAGAATAATGGGATTTGTGGGCTTCGTCCATCAGGATCTGTCGCAAATTGGTCCGCTTAGGGATCCAGATTCGGTCGAGAAAGTGGAATATTCCATTGGACTTGCTCACAAGCTGGGCTCCATCGTGATAGATTCGTTCCCTCTTCAGTGTGCGTTCGTTAAAACACGCATGTTGAGCGTCGCGGATGAGGGTCTCGAGATCGTGTTGGGCTTGAACATTGCGAGTGCTAAGCAGATAACTCCGTCTGCTGAGTGCGTCGGCAACAACATTTGCCTTGCCTGGGTGATAACGGATCTCACAGTCATAATCGTTGAGAAGTTCTACCCATCGGCGTTGACGCATATTAAGTTCCTTCTGATTAAAGATATGTTGTAGGCTCCTATGATCGGTGAAGATCATACACTTGGTACCATACAGGTAGTGTCGCCAAATCTTTAATGTAAAGACAACCGCGCCTAGCTCGAGATCATGGGTTGTATAGATTTTCTCGTGGATTTTGAGCTGACGAGACACGTACGCTATAACCTTGTTCCGTTGCATGAGGACACAACCGAGGCCAAGGTTGGAAGCATCACAGTAGACAATGAAATCGTCGTTTCCGTCGGGCAACGTGAGAACAGGAGCATTGCAAAGCTTATGCTTGAGGGTTTGAAAGGCAGACTCATGTTCAGTTCCCCAAACAAAATGGTTGTCTTTATGCGTAAGAGAGGTAAGCGGCACAACGATCTTTGAGAATCCCTCGATAAATCGTCGATAATAGCCCGCTAGTCCGAGAAAATAGCGGACTTCAGACGGGTTCTTAGGCGTAACCCAGCTCTTGACAGCTTCAATCTTCGCGGGATCGACGTGAATGCCTTGACTATTAATAATGTGACCCAGAAACTGAACTTCCTCCAGCCAGAATTCGCACTTGGAGAAGTTGGCATAGAGTTGATTCCCCTGGAGTAGCTCGAGAACCAAACGTAGATGTTGCGCGTGTTCGGCTTTCGATTTGGAATAGATCAAGACATCGTCGATGAACATGATGACGAAACGGTCGAGATATGGTTTACACACGCGATTCATCAGATCCATGAAAACCGCTGGTGCGTTGGTTAAGCCAAAAGGCATGACAACGAATTCGTAGTGACCGTAACGGGTGCGAAACGCGGTTTTGGGTATATCCTCCTCTTGTATACGCAGTTGATGATAGCCTGAACGTAGATCGATCTTCGAGAAACACGTAGCACCTTGTAGCTGATCAAACAAATCATCGATGCGAGGTAGGGGATAGCGGTTCTTGATAGTTAACTTATTCAATTCCCGATAGTCGATGCACATCCTGAACGACCCATCCTTCTTTTTGACGAAAAGGACTGGAGCGCCCCATGGAGAGGTGCTCGAGCGAATGAAGCCTCTATCAAGTAACTCCTGGAGTTGGGTTGAGAGTTCACGTATTTCGGATGGCGCGAGTCGGTAAGGAGCTTTGGCAACAGGATTTGCTCCTGGAATGAGGTCAATACGAAAGTCGATATCACGACTTGGTGGTAAACCTGGAAGATCATCAGGGAATACATGAGGAAATTCACGAACCACAGGAACGTCTTTCACTCCCTTCTTCTCTTTCTTTTCCTTCTCCGCTACTACAATGTTTGCCAAGAAAGCTCTGTATTCCTTGCGGAGATACTTGCTAGCTTGGACACATGACATGAGCTTGAGCCCTTTTGAGGCAGTTTCACCGTATACACACAATAAATCACCATTTGCGAGCGAGAAGCGAATCATCTTATCGTAACACACAACTTCAGCATGGTTTTCGCGTAGAAAGTCCATGCCTACTATGACGTCAAAACTTCCGAGTTGCATTGGAATAAGGTCGATTGGGAAGATGTGATTGTTGAGCTCAAGAGTACAATCACGGATAACGGAATTGACGGCGACGGTTCTTCCAGTAGCGACTTCTACATCGAACGTCGAGGAGAGATGGGAGCGTTTACGATTAAGGAGCTTCTCGAATTCGAGCGACACAAAGCAATTATCGGCTCTAGTATCAAACAAACATGATGCATAAATACCATTCACAAGGAACATACCATTAACCACGTTGTTGTCGGCTTGGGCTTGGCGCACGTTGATGTTGAAAGTTCTGGGGCGTGCGGCCTGTTGTTGCTGTTGCTGGTGTTGTTGCTGGTGTTGTTGTTGCTGTTGAGGCTGTTGCTGCTGAGGCTCTTGTTTCGCAACCCTGTTTGGGCACATGTTGGCGAAATGGTTCGGGTCGCCACATGCGAAGCAGGCTCTGGCTTTGACCGCGGGTGCCGGAGGAGCTTGTTGTCCCTGTGGGGCGGTGAGTAGAGCTTGATGAGCAGGAGCTTGTCGAATACGACAGTTGGTAGTAAAGTGGCCGTATACATTGCAATGAGCACAAAAACGCCAAGCAATGGCAGTTGGGTGATGGTAGGTACAAGTAGGGCAGAGCGGATGTGGCCCAGTGTATGCACGCTTAGCAAGAGGTGCATTGGTCACAGTCGCTGCCACTTGGCACTGTTGAGCTGGTACAGATTGAACTGGTGCAGCAGTAATCACACAGTTCTTGTTGCTGGAGCTGTTCTTTCTCTTGTTCTTCCTCCTGTTGCTCGATGAGGTGGGTTCAGCAGTTGGTGCGGTAGCGGTAGCTTGATGTAGATGCTTCGAAGTCTTATCCCAGACACCAGCCTTAACCCGCTTGTCGTTGATTTCAGCGGCCAGTAGATAAGTTTCCTCGATCGTCGTATTCTTAGCCGCTTGCACGAAATCAACAACGCAGTCGGGTAGGGCCCGGATGTACTTCTTAATTGCCATGTCTGGAGTCTTGACTTGGTCGGGACAGATAATGCTGAGCTGCTTGAAGCGAGCAGTGAGACCAGCATTGTCACCGTCCTTTTGCTGTATGTGCCAAAATTCACCTTCTAGCTTTTGACGTTCGTGAGGAGGGCATAATTCCTCTAGCATAACTTCCTTGAGCTCGTCCCACGACAGACCGTAGGCTGCATCGTTCCCTCGCTTGTTCCTCTCGGCCGTCCACCAGTCTAGTGCACGGGACTGGAAAACGCCGGTAGCATTCAGAGTACGGAGGTCATCAGGGCAACCACTCTGTCGCAGAGTAACCTCAATGGAGTCAAACCGGTGAAATAATGCAGTGGGACCTCCCTCGCCAGTTAATTCTTTTGGCCCACAAGACTTGAATTGCTTGAAACTGAAGGTCTTCGTGGTAGCTTTAGGAGCTTCGGTTCTCGATTCTTCAGATGATTTGCTGGCATTCTCATAAACGTCGCTCACGGCCTTTGCCACGCTTTTAGCGATGATGGAAGCAAGACGTGTGTCTCTCTTTTCTTGACGAGAAAGTGCGTGACGGGATCCAGACGACATTGTCTGCAATAGGCATCGCCACGGAACTCAACACATTGTATTCGAATCTCACCTCACACGTCTACTACTTACTAAAGCTCAGTGTGCAGGTTCTACAGGTGCATGCATACTAGAGGCTCTCACAAAGCGTCACCATTGTCATTTGATCCGGAGATCGAAAGAACATTAAGGCAAAATCGTGTGTTAGTATGAGAAAACAGAATTATTGGTTCACCCACATTACCCATCACACCAAGAAACATTATGCAAGCATCTCAATTACCACCCACAACGGGTCAAACGACCTCATCATTTATACCTACTTCCACACAACCATCACCAAACACCACTATACCAAACTCCACTACAATTCCTACTCCACCTCATGACACTACACCAACCAACACCACACAACCGATCACCACTCAAGTTGAACCCAATCTTACCTTTAGCCCTTCTACTACAATTCCACCACTCACTCATTTCTTCCCAGTTTCGGGTCAATCGTCCTCACATTATTCAATACCCCAAGGTTCAACTGTCGTTCATGCAACTTCAACATTTAGACCATCAAACCAATCGGGCCTTCAATACTCGACCCTTCCATTTGGGCAAACTTCGGGTATAGGGGGAGATGGATATGAGGAAGGATACGAAGATTTTGAGGGCTATGATGAAGACGGGTATGCTTATGGGGGTTATGGTGATCAAGGAGAGTTCGGTTATGTGCAAAGCCAATCTCAAGGGATGGCAAGTGTCGGTGGAATGACACAACAACAACAACTCATACCACAACATATTCGGCCAAGACCACAAGGGCTACAAGTGCAACGCCCTACACCATTGCAACAAGTTCGCCCACCAAATGTACAACCTCAATTCCAAAGGCCGATTCAACACCAACCGATGCCACAACAGCAATTTCAACAACCATTCGCACCACAAGGGCATATACCAAGGCCAATGGGTCCTATTCGACCAAGGGTTAGGTTGGGGGTGCCAAGAAGGCATCTTAGAGAACATGCGAGAGGAATTGAAGCGCATTTTAGGCCGGTAATCACTCAAAATCCCTCACCGGTAGTTATTCCTCACAATGATCAAGGGAGGACCTTTGAAGTTAGAACAAATTCTTTGCAAAGTTTACCGAAATATAAAGGTCTAGCAACAGAGGAGCCGTATTTCCACTTAGAGGCCTATGACTCAATCTGCAATACTCTTGGGAGTCAAGGTTTTTCAGCTGATGATGTTAAGTTGGTCATGTTTCAATTTTCATTGGAGGACAAGGCAAAGAAGTGGTTCTACACTTTGCCTTCAGCATCTATTTATACTTGGGCGGAGATGCAACAAATTTTCTTAGATGAATTTTACACCGCTCAAAAGACCAACGATGCTAGGAAGGGGTTAAGGAGTTTTCAACAACAACATGGTGAAATGTTCCATGAGGCATTTGAACGTTTCAATATGATGATCAAGAATTGCCCTCATCATGGAATTGAACTTTGGGAGTTGATGAATGCCTTCCACGAGGGGTTGAGTGCCGAAGATGCTCGTGATTTAATGTCCATTACCGGTGGGACTTTTGGTACAAACTACGAGAATGATGATTGGGAGTTTTTGGAGAACATGGCAATTACATCAAAGAGGAAGGCTCAAGCATCGAGGAGAGCGCGACCGGCCATTGCCCGACCTCAAGTGCACGCAATAGATGATGGTAATATTCAAACTACTAACCAAATTTATGATGTTTGTGCATTGTGTAATGAAATAGGTCATGCGGCTGAAAATTGCCAAGGAATGGTGGAAGGGCGATATGAAGAAGTTCATGCGGTTCAAGGTCAAGGAGGGGGTGGTAGAAATTATAACAACATGAATTCTAATACTTACCACCCCGGGTTGAGGAACCACCCAAATTTTCGGTATGGGAACCCTTCAAATCAAGCTAACCTGAACTTTCAAGGTAGCCAAGGTAACTTTGGTTCGCGCCAACCTTACAACAATCAAAGTGGATATCGAGGTGGGAACAACCAAGGGTATCAAAAGCAATATCAAGCGGGTCAAGAACAAGGGGGGTCTTCGGGTGGAAATGAGATGATGGAAATGCTTAAAAGCATGCAAGCGGAGATGCAAAAACGGAACCAACTTGATGAAGTTCGAATGCAAAAAGATGAGGTTCGTGACAAAAGCATCCAATCACTAACAACCCAAATGGGTCAATTGGCAACCGATGTGGCGGAGTTGAAGAAAAACAAGGGTCAACTTCCTAGCGACACCAAGGTAAATCCATCACACGGTTCGTCACGAGGTAATGTTAATGTTCATCATGTTAGTGTTTTAAGAAGTGGAAAAGAATTTAAAGCTAATTTGTCACCCGAATTGGTTGAGGGGGTAGTTGAGGACATCACGGGTAATGATAGTGATGATGAAGTTTTACCGGTTAAACCAAAAGAATCAAATGTTAACAAACCGGGTTTGGGTGAAAATGAAAAAAGTGAAAAAATTGAGGGTGAACCGAGTCAAGTCCCGTTTCCATCGGCTTTACTTGACTCGGGAAAGAAAAATTTTATTGCATCAAGAGGTCCCCAAAAAGAAGAGTTGTGGGATATGTTTAAACAAGTTAAAATTAACCTTCCACTCCTTGATGCAATAAAACAAGTACCCGCTTATGCAAAATTTCTAAAAGAATTGTGTACGCAAAAGAGGCAACAAAAGAAGAAAATGCCTAAGCGGGTGGACTTAACCGGGCAAGTGAGTGCGGTTTTGAATGGGGAGCTTCCTCCTAAGCTCCAAGATCCGGGCACGCCATTGATTAACATACAAGTTGGTAATTTTCAAATGGCTAAGGCGTTGCTAGATCTTGGAGCCGGAGTTAGTATTTTACCGGGGGGCTTATATGACCAATATGACTTTGGTCCGTTAGCAAGGGTGGAGACAATGGTTGTTTTGGCCGATTTGTCTCATAAGTTACCCCGGGGTATGGTTCAAAATGTAATTGTTAAAATTGATGAGTTTTATTACCCAGTTGACTTTCTAGTCTTGGACTACTCGTCGTCGGACCCAAAACAACAACAAAATGTAATTTTGGGTCGGCCATTTTTGAGCACCGCACATGCCGTGATCGATTGTAGATTTGGTACAGTCGACATGACTTTTGGGAATCGAAAAATGCGTTTGAATGTTTTTACTAACAATTCTAATGCTAATGGTGTTGATGAGTGTTTCATGGCAGATATAGTTGACGGATGCAACCCGCATGAGTATGAGGAGGATGGTTTGGATGTTTGCCTGTGTGATTTTTCTGAACAGGTACATGCTTATGCACTACGGGTTGAAGAGGAAAAACAAGATGCCATGGCCTTGAAAGAGGGTCGACCGCCATGGACTCATCAATTCGAGGGCTTACCGGCGGAAATAGATTCGGGTACTAAACCATCGTTAGAGGAACCGCCAAAGTTGGAACTTAAAGACTTGCCAAGCCACTTGAAGTATGCTTTTCTAGGGGATAATGACACTCTACCGGTCATTATTGCCTCTAATTTGGAGTTGGCACAAGAGCAAGCTTTATTGGAAGTGTTAAAGGAGAACAAGGGAGCTATTGGATGGACAATTGCCGATCTCAAAGGAATTAGTCCATCAATTGTCATGCATAAGATTATTACCACCGAAGATGCCAAACCGACACGAGAAGCTCAAAGGCGATTAAATCCGAACCTAAGGGAGGTAGTAAAAAAAGAGGTAATCAAATGGTTGGATGCGGGAATCATCTATCCGATTTCGGATAGTGCTTGGGTGAGTCCCACCCAAGTTGTGCCTAAGAAGGCCAGCATTCAAGTAGTCAAAGATGAAAGTGGTGAACAAATTGCCACCCGACCGGTCACCGGGTGGCGTGTATGTATTGACTACCGAAAATTGAATGCCGCCACTTCTAAGGACCATTTCCCGCTACCTTTCATTGACCAAATTATTGAAATATTATCGGGTCAAAAATATTACTGCTTTTTGGACGGGTATTCGGGTTACAATCAAATAGCAATACACCCGGATGACCAACACAAGACCACCTTCACTTGTCCATATGGCACCTTTGTCTTTCGGCGAATGCCATTTGGCTTGTGCAATGCACCGGCAACTTTCCAACGATGTATGATGAGTATCTTCTCGGACATGGTTGGAGAGTCGCTTGAAGTGTTTATGGATGACTTCTCAATCTTTGGCACTAGTTTTGAATCTTGTCTCAACGAATTACAAAAAGTTTTAAAAAGATGTGTTGAGAAAAATTTAGTGCTTAGTTGGGAGAAAAGTCATTTCATGGTGCAAGAGGGCATTGTGTTGGGTCACGTAATTTCTGAAAGGGGAATGGAGGTGGATAAGGCAAAAATACGGGTAATAGCATCTTTGCCACCTCCGAAAAATGTTAAGGGTGTAAGGTCATTTTTGGGACATGCGGGTTTCTATAGACGTTTCATAAAAGGTTTTAGTGTTATCACCAAACCTTTATGCAACTTGTTATTAAAAGATGTCCCATTTGATTTTACTAATGAGTGTATGCAAGCTTTCACTGTTTTGAAGGAACACTTGGTCAAAGCTCCTATTTTGCAACCACCGGATTGGTCAAAGCCATTCGAGATAATGTGTGATGCAAGTGACACTACTATCGGTGCAGTTTTGGGTCAACGGGTTGATAGAAAGCCGGTGGTGATTTACTATGCAAGCAAGACTTTATCCGAAGCGCAACTCAATTACACCACAACCGAAAAGGAGTTATTAGCGGTGGTGTATGCTTTGGATAAGTTTCGTGCTTATATTTGGGGGAGCAAAGTGGTGGTTTATTCGGATCATAGTGCGGCCCGATATTTGATGGAGAAGAAGGATGCGAAGCCCCGCTTAATTAGGTGGGTGTTGTTATTACAAGAGTTCGATTTAGAAATCCGAGACAAAAAAAGGAAGTGAGAACGTAGTGGCGGATCACTTGTCTCGGATTCCGGTGGAAGGAATCGACGATGATAGTGAAATAAATGAAACGTTTCCCAACGAGCAACTCTTAGCCGTTTCCACCTTTGTTGCACCGTGGTATGCTCATTACGTTAATTACTTAGCCACGGGTGCCATCCCAACTCATTGGACCAAAAAGCGACGACAACAATTTATGGTCCAAGTGAAGCAATACATTTGGGATGAGCCTGATCTCTTCAAGATTGGACCGGATCAAGTTATACGAAGGTGTGTACCCGAGACAGAAGTGTTGGAAATTTTGACCCATGCTCATTCGTCTGCATGTGGCGGTCATTTTAGTGGGCATAAAACAGGTTACCGGGTTCTCTCATGTGGGTTCTATTGGCCCACAATTTTCAAGGATGCATGCGAGTTCGCTAGAAATTGTGTAAACTGTCAAAAGATGGGAAGTATATCGAAGAGAGATGAGATGCCATTACAACCAATCTTGGTTGTAGAGATATTTGATGTATGGGGTATAGATTTTATGGGTCTCTTCCCGAATTCAAATGATTTTCTATATATCTTGGTAGCGGTGGATTACGTCTCGAAGTGGATTGAAGCCATTGTAACACGAACAAACGACCATTCGGTTGTTTGTAAATTTGTTCAATCCAACATTTTCTCTCGTTTTGGCATCCCGCGTGTTATTATAAGTGATGGTGGTTCGCACTTCAAGAACTTCAACTTCGGGAAATTATTGAAGAGGTATAGTGTGAATCACCGGATTGCCACACCCTACCATCCGCAAACGAGTGGACAAGTCGAAGTGTCCAACCGTCAAATCAAAGAAATTCTCATGAAGACGGTAAGAACGGATAGGAAGGATTGGTCGAGTAAATTGGATGATGCATTGTGGGCATACCGAACGGCCTTCAAGACTCCAATTGGCACAACACCTTACCGGATGGTGTATGGAAAGGGTTGTCACTTGCCAATGGAGTTAGCGCATCGGGCTTATTGGGCAATCACTACGGTCAATGCGGATTACAATGAAGCGGGAAAGATGAGGAAATTACAATTGTGTGAAATTGAAGAGCTTAGAGACGAGGCGTATGAATGTGCATCGGCGTATAAAGATAAACTCAAGAAGGTACATGATGCAAAATTGAGAAAGAAAACGTTTGAAGTGGGTCAAAAAGTTTGGTTGTACAACTCAAGACTCAAGATGTTTGCGGGCAAGCTTAAAAGTAAATGGATGGGCCCATATGTTGTTCGGCGAGTTGGAAGGTTGGTGACGTAGACATCCAAGACGAGCAAACACTTAAACAACAAACGGTGAACGGTCACCGGTTGAAACCATACTTGGAGGGGCACGACATAAACAACTTGGATCTTGACAAAGTGGCTACATTCTACGCCCGGTCAATGAGGAACAATCGTGAGAGGCCCAGGTTTGGTAGTGTAAATAGTAGCATTTCATTTTGTTTTGTTTTGTTTAGTTTGCACAATTACCGTACTTCCTTGAATCCGTGTTTGAAACAAGTGTGGGGACGTTCGGGTCACGAATTACTCTAACATTGTGTTGAGGACAACACGGGATTTTCGAGGGGGTAGGGTGATTTTTACACGTTTTTGAAAAAATTTAAAAACATAAAAAATCGAAAAAACTAAAAAATATATAAAAATATACATAAAAATCGAGTTTTTGGCGAAGAAAAAAACGCCCAGATAATACCGTAACTTACGGTATTACCGTAATTTACGGTGGGGTTAAAAATCAATTGTTCTTTACGGTAGAAATACACAGTTTTACGGTAGGATTAGTTGCCAGGGTACACCGTAAATTACGGTGTCCACCGTAATTTACGGTGGACCTAGCGATTGTGTACATCATTCCGGTGCAGCGCATATAAAAAATAATAATAATAATAATCAAACATCAGGTCATGAAAGAAACAACCCCACCCACTCATTCTCCTTCACTCTTCTCTTCTATCACTTTCATCTAAACCCCACAAGATCCCCAACATTCTCCAACCTTAATTCTTCCATATCTCACTCAATTCTTGTCCAAACCAAGTGAAATCTAGGTCTATCTTGACTAATTTTTCACGTAGTTTCTGATTTTGTCAAGAAATTTACGAGAAAACAAAGTTTTCGGGTCTGAATCACAAACCCTAAGCTCGAAAATTTTGGGGCTTTTTGAAGTTCTTGCCTCACTTGTGTTTCTTACATCTTCAAACAAGGTATGGAAGTTTATTTACTATGTTTTATTGATGCATTGTGAGAAAGAAGGTTAATGGTGTTATTTGTTCATACCCCCACTTGCTTGTTCATAGTTTTGACTTGTTACTTGTTACTTGAACATGATTATGGTTTGTAGATGTAGGATTGTTAGTAAAGTAGTGAACTTTTGGGAATCTCTACATTGTAGAGACACCATGCCCAATTTTTGAAAAATTTATAAACCTTTGGTTCACTAACACCTACAACCATAGTAACAAACAAGTGTGGGGGTATTTTGGAGAGAAGACTAATGTTTGCGTTTGGTTGGGTTGTTTGCTCTAATGTGTTTAGGAAATGGCACGAACAAAAGAAAAGATCGGAGCTAGTTCATCTTCGTCTTCGAAGGGAAATGGTAAACAGCCGGAACAACATCCAAGGAAGAGACAATATATGGGTCGAGTAAGCGAAAGCGAAAGTGAAGATGAGGAAATGGAGTTGGACCCGGCTGAAAAGCCAAAATGGGACTCGGGTCCATTGGATGAGCAACCAGAGCATTGGCAGCCAACTTTATACCATGACAGTATGAATAAGTTGAAAAATAAGGCAGCGGCATTTATATGCGAGAGAGAAGTTAATGAGGTTCAATTTGGCCCATTTGGTGTGTTCGATAAATTCCGCGCTCTTGGTTGGGAGGGGGCGCTGAGTTGCTTTGATAAGGATAAAAACAACTTGTTCATAACCGAAATACAAGAATGGATGGCAACTCTTAAGTGCAACACGTATGAAAAGCCATCACAAATGAAGCTAACGGGTATAATGCATGGGATTCTGGTGGAGATGTCTTTTGACACATTGAAGAAGCTTGGGAAATATGATAGTCTTCCAGCTCGTGACTACATGATTCCCACTCTTGATAATCTTTTGGTAAAGCCGGAAAAGCATCCCCGTTGGAATGATATGTTGGCGACGTTGTTTTTGCCTAATACTTATCATGGAGTCTTGTATCGGAAGAATTTGAGAATCGAAGCAAAGTTGTTGTTGGCGATTTGCCTCTTGAATGTCATACCGCGACGGGGGGACAAGGAACAAGTAAGGTACCCCGAAGTACCCGTCCTCTATTCGCTGCTCACTGGGTCACCACGTTTTCCGATCCGCTACTTGATAATGAACCACCTCTGGATCTGCCGGAATAAGTTGGGAAGAGATATTGTTCCATACTGCCGAATCATCACGGGGTTAATGAAGCAACAAAAGGCACTTACGTCAGATGATCGAGGGGCAACAAAAAGGCATCAGCCTTTCACTTTAGACAAGTTGGGGATTGGTTGGACATACACACAGTCGGAGCGTTATCATAAGCTCAAGTCAGAAGGGCAAAGGTGGAGAGCATTAAAGGTGGGTGCACGAGATCTTTTGCCGGGTGAGCCTGATGAGCCGGAAAGTGATGAGGAAGCAGCTCCAAGTGGTGACGAGGATTATGCGGACGAACCGCACGGTGGTGAGAATGTAGGTCAAGGGGGTTATGGTAGAGGTTATGGTGGTGCCTTCTACGATTATACGGAGCGGTCCTACGTGCCGGGTTGGGCTTATGAAGGCACAATGCAAGAAGTGATCGAGAATCAACGTCCTCCGGCACCCATTTTTGAGACATGGTCGGGTTCGGAGCGGACGCTATTTGATCAAAACACGATGATGAGTGTAAGCATAGAGCGGTCCTTGAAACAAAACCTTGATCGTCAAGAGGCATGGAATCGCACACACGCGTATTTCTGTGAAGTAGAAATGAATAATCGATACCATGATGACCAAGAAAGGAGAATGCACGCCGACTGGCACGCCGGGCGGCCGGTGGTTGTGGATCCACAACATGTGGATTATGCGTCTCTACCACCGTATGATGGTAGTGTTTCGTATCCAACCCCGCCGCTCCATCATTCACAATGGATCGATCCGCGCCAACAAGAAGGAGCTCAACAACAAGGTGGGAGTAGTAGCGGTTCATTTGCATTTGGCGAATGGAACGACATGATGTCTTCCATTTTTGGACCTCCGGGGCCCCGCTATTACTAGTCATGTTGTGTTTCTTCCTTGTATATTTTGTGAATATTTAGTTAGCTTGTTTTGCTTATGGTTGGGCGGTTGGGTGGTGTTAGTTTGTGATGTTTTGTTTGGGTTGGTGCGAGTTGGTGGTGTCATGTTTAAAAAAGAAGAAAAACATAAAAAAAATATAAAATGAAAAAATCCAAAAAGAAATTTGTGGTTTGAGTTGAAGAGCTTTTAGATTGGTGTGAAAGAGTTTTAAGCGATCAAAGCCTCCTAAAACCATACATTGGGGTCAATGTATCCCAAGTGTGGGGATGGGGGGAATTTTTTTGAAGATTTTGAAAAATTTTAAATCAAGCGAAACGATGTGAGAATTTGAACACCCTAGATTAATCCCAATTGATGCACCGGCAACCCTTGATACCCTTTTATTCTTGGTGAGAGTTGAAGCCACACTTTTGTAAATAAATAATACTTATCTTTGATGAGAGTGGCTACGGGTGGGGGTGCATTAGAACTTGTGCCTTGATACGGTTTGAATCTTTAGTTGAACATGAATGCGAAAAGGATGAGGGCATCTAGGTAGCTTCGTCTTTAGTGTGTGTGAGTGTGGGATTTGGGGGGTTGGACCTCATAAGTTATATATATGAGCATGGTTGCGAGAGGGGAGGGGGTTTGGACATTTAGTTGCCCAATTTTGTGCCTAAAAGCCTATCATTTGTTACCCCCTAGCTACTTACCTAAAAATTTACCCAATTTGACCCGGTCTTATAGTGTAGTAGTAGTAGTTTTAGTAGTATGATGTAGATATGTTGATGCTTTATTGTATGGTTGTTTGCTTTGATTGAAAAAAAAATCAGAAAAACCAGAAAAGAAAAGAAAAAAAAAATGAGAAAAAGCAATGAAAAATGAGAAAAGAAATGATGTTTAGTTGTCTTGTATATATTAGTTAAAGTGGTAGTTGTTAGTTTACTTTATTATGTAATAAAAGACCGGGTTAAGTTTTCGCTACTTCATATATATTCCATTTCCTACCTATACACCTAGCCACGTTACAACCTTGAAAGTCCCTTTGATTTGCATTCATGTTTGACACATTTTAGGAGAAAAATTGATTTAGGTACAAGCCTATAGTTGTGCAACCGCCCGTTAGCCTTTGTGTGTCTAGCTCATATTGCTAGTGCTTACTTGTTACCGAGAGGAGAGACATAGCGAGGGGTGCATTATTTTGGGTGTTAAAAAGGGGTTAGTAAAAGGACTACATGTTTCTGTTTGGTTCACATTGATCGCTTGTTTTGAAAACGGTTTGATGAGTTGCTTGGGACAAGCAATGGTTAAGTGTGGGGATGTGACGGGTGGTCTGTTGGACAAGCCTTAATCATGTTAAAATACGAATTAATCCTTCACTTAATCGCGTAATTATCTTGAATTAGATGACTACGGTTGCTTATGTTTCAGGTATGTTTTGGGAGCTAAAAGAGGAGAAAACGCAGCTTTGGAAGGATTAGAGATGAACGGGTCGTGCGTGGAACGAAAGAGGAAACAAAGCACAACATTCAGGGTGCCACCGTAAATTACGGTGGCCACCGTAATTTACGGTGGCCCTGAATGTTGCCTGAATCTCACCGTAACTCAGGAGACTATGACCGTAACACTCTGATAGCCACCGTAACTTACGGTGGCACCGTAAGTTACGGTGGAGGCGACGTACAATTCCGTAACTGCTCATTAAAACAGTTTTTTAGGGTGTCTTTTCACTTATCTCATGATTGGGATGTTTTTCTGGAGACTAGGGGCGAATTTGGCTGTTCTTGCTTGGTTCAAAACAATTTCTAACATTCGGGTTGTGATTTTGATTCGTATGAACATTGAACTTGTTGCTATGATGATTCACCAAGCTATGTCCGGCTAAACTTGTGGTGACCGTCTTAGGTGAAGGTTTCTCTTGAACTTTTGTGTGTTTATTTCTGAATTTCTAGAATGATAACTTGTGTTGCTTGATTATCATGGTGTATGCATAATTGTTTGTAGCTTGTTAATTGATAGTGCAATTTCTAGTCACAATCGTACGTTCTTGGTGCCGTTGGCAATCGAGATATCACGGGAAGGGTTAGGGTTGGTTATTGATTAATTGATCATCGGGAAACAACCTCGCGTTTATATAATCCGAGTACTTTGTTCCCTTTTATCACTTCAATTACTTATGCACGAGTTATGTCTATGTAACTCTTTCTAGTTGGAATTTCACACAATTATTAAAAGAAACTGAATCCTAAGATGGTCATTGTTCTCTTAATCTGTTAAACAACCAATTTTGATTTGCAATTAGTTATTAATTTAGTTTTCTAAAACAACAATCCAAATCATTGATCTTTATTTTCTGCAAATTAGGTTAATTGTAGTTTAATTGCAAAGCTATAAAATCAACGCACTTTCCACATACTCCCTGAGTTCGATACCCATTTACCACTATCTATAGTTGTTATTGGGATTAAATTTGCGTGTACCACGACAAAAGTTCAAGAGAAACCTTCACCTAAGACGGTCACCACAAGTTTAGCCGGACATAGGTTGGTGAATCATCATAGCAACAAGTTCAATGTTCATACGAATCAAAATCACAACCCGAATGTTAGAAATTGTTTTGAACCAAGCAAGAACAGCCAAATTCTCCCCTAGTCTCCAGAAAAACGTCCCAATCATGAGATAAGTGAAAAGACACCCTAATAAACTGTTTTAATGAGCAGTTACGGAATTGTACGTCGCCTCCACCGTAACTTACAGTGCCACCGTAAGTTACAGTGGCTATCAGAGTGTTACGGTCATAGTCTCCTGAGTTACGGTGAGATTCAGGCAACATTCAGGGCCACCGTAAATTACGGTGGCCACCGTAATTTACGGTGCCACCCTGAATGTTGTGCTTTGTTTCCTCTTTCGTTCCACGCACGACCCGTTCATCTCTAATCCTTCCAAAGCTGCGTTTTCTCCTCTTTTAGCTCCCAAAACATACCTGAAACATAAGCAACCGTAGTCATCTAATTCAAGATAATTACGCGATTAAGTGAAGGATTAATTCGTATTTTAACATGATTAAGGCTTGTCCAACGGACCACCCGTCAGCATGGCACTGAGCGAAACAGATTGTCCAGAAGTTTCCATAACAATTATCAATACCATTCAATTTAAATAATACGTCCCATACCGTATCTCAAATAGTAAAACAATTATTACAGGCAAAATCTAGGCAAATATTCTGTTCCGACAACTCAGATTTAAATAGACAGCAATTGTTTATCTATTTCTAGAGACCCTCGATTCGTTATCTACAGACAACTATTTGTTGGGCTCTAAAGCTTTATTCTAGCTTCAAATTCCTACCACATATGCATCCTAAGCACCTGTCACATACGTTAAAATAAAGTCAATACATATAATGTAAAGGTGAGCATACAAGTTTGATAATAGCATATAGAGTTCGAATTTGTTTACGCATAACCAGCACGTACACATAGTGAAATGAAGCACGTTAGTTATCGACAAAGATCCATCGATACCAATGACTGCGGGTTGACTGCCCAAGGCAGTTCGCAATACATGATTACCACCGTAATCCATGCAAGTAAAAGATCCTTAACAACCCCCGTGTGAACGGGTGCTGAGTCCAAACTATAGTACTATCGTTGCTAAGGCAGGTAGACAGCATTCTATGTGTAAACATAACAAACAAGCATTCATAAGCCACGTATAACATGCATTAACGGTTAGCGTTCAAATAGCATTGAGTAGTGTGATCGTTGTAGTTTGAATATTCGTAACGTATGTAACACCCAAAGGTGCTTAAAGCAAAAATGGATCGAGTATACTCACAGCGACTAATGGATTGAAGGGAGCGCTTAGCGAGTAAGGTTAGCCTGAATAGATTTGGTAGCATAACAATAAGTGAAGCGTAAAACGGAAAGCAAGTGTTGGAGAGTCGTACAGCTGGTCGATCGGACGGCTGGCCGTTCGGTGGAAAGTCCGTTCGGACCGCTGTCTGGTCGGTCGGTAGGCCGATCGGATGGCTGTTCGAGTGGATTGTTTCTTCCTATAAGAAGTATGTGTTTGTTTATGATGGCTTGACTTTTGAAGTTTTTGTTGTAGCATTTGAAAAACATTGAAGTATCTTTACCTTTCAGGTCGGTCGATCGATCGGTCGTTCGATCGGCCGGCAATCCGATCGGTTAGGTACTTCAGTAAAATAGGTTCTCAGCAGGATGTCACCTGATCGGACGGCTGTTCGATCGGGTGGCACTCCAAACGCGTTGAACATGTTGGTAATCGACTAAGTGTTGAAGCATAGTATCTCATGACCCGAAGAGTAATTCAATCCGACGGTAGTCCGATCGAACAGCAGTTCGTTCAATACTCTCTTCAAGGAATTACTCAAGTGTGGGACCATGTGCTAGCCGAACCATAGAATCCTCGTTTTTATTTATTTCTCCTGCTCGGACAGGAATCATCCAAATCCGGCCGGTGAACTGTTCAGAACGGAGTTTAACGTTTAACCCGGGATCGGTGAACCTCGTGGATAGGATCCGGATCTTGAGTCATGCAATCACCAAAATGATTAGCTAATCGGCACAAGCTCCGTTTCTACCGGTTCGAAGGCATTGAGTGTAAAAGAGTTGAAAGAAAGTTGGAATATCCCTCTTTCAATCCTTTTTCACCATGTATATGTTTAGATCTACTAAAGATCTTTGTTTTTTTATGTGGAAATCGGCTAGATCCAAGCTATTCTTGGTGGATTGAGGCCAAATCATGAAGTTCTTCAAGAACCCATGATGACATCATCCTAGAACACTTAATTCTTGATGATTTCACGGTTAAAAATTAAGATTTGAAAGATAGGAAGGTGTAGGAGTGTGTATAGATCAAGAAAGTACAAGATTTAGGACGAAATCTTACCGGAATTGACGGGAATCTGTGAAAAGACAAGTTGAGCGTGCTGGTCGGTCAGAGGTTTCCAAAAGTAGAAAGAATGACATTGACAGGGGTTTTTATAGGATGCCAAAAGGGGTAAGTGCCGGCCGATCGGCCAGGCAGCTTGATCGGACAGCCTGTCCGATCGGACAGCAGTTCGTTCGGCTGGCTGTTCGATTGGCTGGGAGCCTGATCGATCAGTCGCACTTTTCGAGTGTTTCGCGCGACGATTTTTTATATTTCGATTCCGTATGCGAGCGGTTCGTCACGATAGGGTTTCCTAGTCAAATTACTTTCAGTCCCAACTAATTCATATCTCGCATAATCTCTTCTCCACTAATTATCATGGTTCGATTGTGATTCGTGTTCGAGTTCGATTTCGAGTTTCGATTGAGTTCGATTGATTTCCACAACATATAAATATAACAAGCACAAGTAACACATAAGGCACACACACACGTATAATAACCAAATTAAGTCGGGTTGCGGCTCGTATCACGATTCGATGTCGAGTAGCATAGCTTGATTATCGATTAGTTAACTTTATCGCATAGTTACTTCCTATAAGTCAC
The DNA here is from genome assembly GCA_030545235.1 of Helianthus tuberosus. Lineage (NCBI taxonomy): Eukaryota > Viridiplantae > Streptophyta > Magnoliopsida > Asterales > Asteraceae > Helianthus > Helianthus tuberosus. The sequence goes on along the minus strand of CM060412.1, from coordinate 10,923,238 downwards.
AGTCGTAAGTCGATTAGATAGCGATTAACACACATCGATTTTAGCAATTAACAACACTTACTCCACATAACACGATTAAAGTAAAGAAATTCCTACAAGTCAAATTCGTATAATCGGTCGTTGACTTTGAACTTGACTTTGACTTTGACTTGTGAAAACACGGGGTGTTACAGCCTCCCCTTGTTTAGGGAATTTCGTCCCGAAATTAAGCTGAAAGCTGTACAATCACCGTGAATCACGTTTGAGAACTTTCTGTTCGGACCGGTTTTAACTCCGAAACGATTGCGCACCGAACGTGTGACGTGCAGAATCCGTACACGAACGTGATCAAACACACAAGAATGTAATATAATTGGTGATTCTATTAATTGATATAAAATCGTACAACGCACTAGAATCACGATGCTACTTTCTCTCTCTAGCTCATTTCTTTAAACAACTGCGGGTACTTAGCCTTCATGTCGCTTTCGAGTTCCCAAGTGAACTCTGCGCCTCGTTTGCCTTCCCATCGGACTTTCACGATAGGAATGCGAGAGCGTCTGAGCTGCTTGGTTTGGCGATCCATGATTTCGACAGGCTTTTCCACGAAGTGTAATGTTTCGTTCACTTGTAGATCATCGAGAGAAACATGTAAGTCGTGGTCGGCTAGGCACTTTCGGAGGTTTGACACGTGGAAAGTCGGGTGGACATTACTAAGTTCCTCCGGTAGTTCGAGTCTGTAGGCGACTTTTCCGATTCTTTCCAGAATCTTAAAAGGTCCAACATATCGAGGCGCGAGTTTTCCCTTTTTGCCGAATCGGACTACAACCTTCCAACATATCGAGGTGCGAGTTTTCCCTTTTGGTTTGCAAGACTTCATTCTATCCGATCTTCCGATTTAGGTGTCGATTTATTTGACTAGTGATTCGATTACTTGGTGCTGCTTGATTTCTCTGGTTTACTTGAGTTTGTTGAACTTCTTTTGATGGAGGATATTTTGCACTTCATGTGAGTACATAGTTCCCCTATTTTACTGTTTTCAATTATTTTGGGGTGATTCATATGTGTTAAATGTTTTCGAGGTTTTAACGATGGTTTCAAAAACAATTGATATGGTTTATACAAAATTAATAACGATTTCGATAAAGTGGACAAACTTGTTGGTTGTAGTTACATAACGAATGACATTCATTAGCATTGATCAAGCCGACCAGTATTAGGTTATGGTACCATAGGATCTGACAAATCCCGTTATCAGACTGCACCCATGGTTATGTGTGGGGGTTGTGGGTAACGACTGAATCTGTGATTGTTAACTTACCATTTGGTGGTTTGTTGTCACACCCCTATTTCCACGTGTCACCGGTGGGCCCAGTGGGGAGTATCGTGACGTGGTTGGCAACATAATAGTCAAACAACACAATATATATAATATGCACAGCGGAAGCAATTTAAAGATATAATTCAACCGAATAAAAATATTGTAATACCGTGTATCACAACAGTCGATTGTTTATCCACAGATGGATAGAAAATAAAATAGAAATAGTTCAACAGACGGTAGGCATCTTAAGCTTGCGAGACTTCTAGTGATGCTAAGGAGAAATCCCAGCCAATTACGCTTAGTACCTGCATTTAATCTTTTTGGGAAAATACGTCAGTTTACACTGGTAAATACAATCAACTGACTCATTTTAGAAAATGATTGAAAATTGATTTGGATGAACGTGGCATAAACATTTTATTTAACTTGGGAGAATTATTTAAATATATAATCTTGTGAACGAATTACATGTTCCTTGCGCGTTCAGTAGCCCGGACGTACCGGGTTAAAGATCAATAGACACACCACATTATTCTTTTGTGCACTGACGGGTGTACGCCTACACCCCGCGCTTAAGTCGTGGCCATTTCGTAAAATGATGCCAAAGATATCCGGGACATGGTCATTAACCCCCCAAAGGCTTTAAGTAAACAAGACTGTTTAAATGAGCCGATCAAATTATTCAATTAACCACCCAACGATGGAAGATTTGATGCCCGATCAAGCGGTATTCTATATACCGTAACCCAAGCCCGTATAGGGAAAATAAGTTAAAAGTATTTACCTGAGCAATGTAATAAACACAATAAGCAAATGCAAGTAGCTTTTACTGGTACTCCTAATCTGGAACGAAGGTTTATAATAACCTATTAAAATCCAAACGGGTCTTAAATTAAGCTAAAGCTTAGACCGGTTAGTTTCAAAGATACGGTTCGTACGCACTATTAAGCGATGACCGGATAGAATGTGATTTGGACCCAATAAGTATGAAGACTTGTTTAAGATGGGTATATTATACACATTCTGGATTTTGAGATAAAACCGATAGGTTTGACCCGTTTCAGCTAATTTATATAAACTAGTTACATAAACCGAACCGAACGCGTAATAAGCGTAACGGGTAATAATGAGAGCCATTTACAGGTTTCCTAAGTTAACATGCTCCAAATATGTTGTGACATCAGTAAGATATCATTTATTATGCCCGAAATGAATTTAAACACAAACTATGCCCCATAGGGGTAGTTTGGTCATTTATAAGGTGATAAAAGAGTTTAAGTAGTATCCTGAGTTACAGGTCTGATGAAATCAGCAAAGATAATCAATTTGCTAAGTTATATCAGTAGGGTATTGTATATATGTGAAATTTATCAATTATAACCAAACTATGCACCGTAGGGGCATTTTGGTAATTTCACATAAGCCGAAAAGCTCAAAACTGAAGTCTGAGTTAAACAACTTTTGTTTACTGTTAAAATATTATAATTTTCCTCAAATATCAGTAGGTATCACCCTTGGTATGTTTGAAATAGTTTTAGTACATACTATGCGTTAAAAACGCTTAATTAGGCGATTAGAAGCCGTTTCCGGGTTCTATGTATAAAGCTGATATTTTTATTATTCCAGAAGGCTTAAAATAATTTATTTATCATTTATAATCAGTAGCAAAAGGTTTGGAGTCATTTAAATGTGTAAAACTCATTTTATGGCCCGTAAGGGCAAAACCGACAATTACCGGGTTAAGCCTACGACTATAAGTTATGCTCAGCCTAAAATTAATTAAAAATCTTCAAAAATCCCAAAATAATATATTACATCAGTGGGTATTAAGTTTGATATCAAAAGTAGGTGTAATTAGGCTATACGCTAATTACGCTGTTTAATCGCTAAAGAAGCTTCTAATTACGCTAATGAGCATTACTCTCAATCTACACCTCAAACTGATGTCAAATTTTGGGTGCAAGTTTATAAATCAGTAACTAAGGTTTCTACTCTTTTACATTTTCAAAAATCACTTTTTTAAGGTGAAAAAGGCATAATGGTCAACATATGAGCAATTAACGGAATCATGCATATTAATTGGTTAACTAATGAACCATGGTGTATAATCACAGAGGGTTATACTATCATGTAACCTGGTCCAAATGAAGCTCTTAGGTATTTCTAAATCATACCAAAACGGGTCAGAACTGAAAGTCAAAGCAAAAGTCAAACTATGCGACTTTCGTTTCCGAACCGGGTCTCTACTGAAATTTGTCGGGTTGAACATGTTTAGACATATTCTTACATTCATTACCAAGTTATATTAATGATCAAACAGGTTATAAGTGTTCTACATTGCTAATTATGCATAAATTAGAATTTAAGTATCCTGTTGACTTTTTATTAACAAGTTTGACCCGACATTTGACCTAGTTAGAGTGGGAATCAGGGGGAACCCTTTTGAGGGTTTATTACCCACATAATTACCAACTTATAACTACTTTTAATTCGACTAATCACTGGACCATTAGTGATTAATCTTAAAGTCAACCGTTAATTACGACGGTTTGACTTTTAAGCTATAACTAAGCAAAAACTTAACTAAGGAAGGATTAGCAAACTTACTGAAGTCCTATGCACGAAATGTGAAGCTTATAAAGAAGTCCTTAGCTCCAGAAATGCTCCAATGTGCAGATGGAAGGTGTGAAGAACTTGGTTGCAACTCATGGCCTTTTATAGTGATCAAATCACCATAGATTGTTGACACACAAGTCTACCACTACCCACAATTCATCCACAAGTGTCCCTAGTGCTCTAGGAACTGTTTAGGGTCGCCCACAATGTGAAAATATCTGTTTTTGGTCGATTGAGCGCGTTTACAGGCTGCTGTCCAAAGTTGCTATTACTGTGCATCGGACGCGGCCCGCGTAAGGTCTTGTTAACCTTTACGCTGCCCGCCTGAGACCTGTAATCAGATTTCACATTTTCTATTTTCCGCATCTTTGTCCCTTGGCTCTTCGAAAGGTCAACTAGCTTAATATTTGCAATTTGAGCCCTCCTTATTTACCTACAAGGGCTTTAGGACTTATACGCACTTTGCCAAGTCCCTGGACATTTCTGGTTAACCCGAAAAGTCATAACTTTCAACGTTAACGCTTTAACCCCTTACATACGAATTTGATCATAACTTTCTCATACGATAACGAAACTTTATGAAATTTATATCATGCATTCTAGTGAGCATAATTAACAGTTACAAAGCTTCGGGTTTGTCAAAAGGTCACTCAGAGGTATAACATAAACATGTTGACACATTTAACCCCTGTAGTTTGTAATCTCTCACTTTTAGCTTCGCATGATCCATGATTTATTCGTTTGATGCTATAACCATCATGTAGGGTTAATGTACAACATATTTATTCACTGTTGACATTTAGAACTCGTATATTCACATACTTTTCATGATTGTCAACTTTAGTCCTTTCAGAACATTCTTTCACACGTTTAATCATATGACACGTGTCTACACTTTATAGGACGTGAATTTTCGAGGTGTTACATCCTCACCCCCTTAAAAGAAATCTCGACCCCGAGATTTACTGAAATAAATAAGGGTACTTTTCTTTCATTGTGGATTCAACCTCCCACGTATATTCGGGTCCTCTACGGGCATCCCATTTGACCTTTACAATAGGCACATGCTTCCTTCTAAGCTTCTTAACCTGTCGATCTTCAATCGACAATGGTTTTTCCACAAATTTTAAGCTCTCATCTATATGCACATCTGTATGTGGTATAACCAGTGATTCATCAGCAAAGCACTTCTTCAGATTGCAGATGTGGAACACATTGTGAATTCCACTGAGCTCTTCAGGTAAGTTTAACTTATAGGCAACTGACCTGACACGTTCGATAACCTCGAAAGGTCCTATGTATCTCGGGCTTTGCTTGCCTTTCTTACCAAATCGCATCACTCCCTTCCAGGGTGATACTTTAAGCAACACTTTGTCACCTACTTCGAAGTGAAAAGATTTACGCTTTGGATCTGCGTAGCTCTTCTGCCTATCTCGGGCAGCTTTGAGACGGTCACGAATCTGGACAATCTTGTCCGTCGTTTCAAAGACTATCTCTGGTCCTGATAATTGGACATCTCCAACTTCCGCCCAACAAACGGGCGTTCTACACTTTCTACCATATAAGGCCTCGAAAGGTGCAGCCTTTATGCTGGTGTGGTAGCTATTGTTGTAGGAGAATTCGATTAACGGTAGGTTCTTATCCCAACTACCACCTAAATCGATCACACATGCGCGTAGCATGTCTTCCAAAGTTTGAATAGTACGCTCACCCTGACCGTCTGTCTGAGGATGGTAAGCCGTACTAAAATTCAAACACGTGCCCAAAGATTGTTGGAAGCTTTTCCAAAAATGTGACGTGTATCTAGTATCTCTGTCAGAGATAATAGACACAGGTATGCCATGTAAGGCTACAATCTTATCCACGTATAACTGGGCTAACATGTCGGAGCTATAAGTCTCCTTGATGGGTAAGAAATGTGCTGACTTAGTCAGTCTATCAACTATCACCCATATTGTATAATTTCCTTTCCTTGTCTTAGGTAACTTGGTGATAAAATCCATGGTTACCATTTCCCACTTCCACGTAGGAAGTTTAGGCTGTTGTAGCAAGCCTGACGGCTTTTGATGTTCTGCTTTGACTCTTGCACAAGTCAAGCACTTAGCTACATAGGCAGCTACAGACTTTTTCAAGCCTATCCACCAATAGTTTGCCCTTAGATCATGGTACATTTTGTCAGCTCCAGGATGAACGGAGTATTTGGAACTATGGGCTTCCTGGAGGATGACATCTCGAAGTCCTCCATAAATTGGAACCCATATTCGTCCATTTAATCTTAGAATTCCGTCCTTGCTAAGAGTTAACTGCTCCTCAGTTACTCCTAGCTTTTCGTTAGGATAGTTAGCCTCCAACACAGCTTCCTTCTGTGCAGCTAACAACCTTTCAGTCAAACTGTTCTTTATCTCCATGCGCTTGGCATTGATTCGGATGGGTTTCACCCTCTCCTTTCGACTCAAGGCATCGGCGACTACATTTGCCTTGCCGGGATGGTATCTGATTTCACAAGCATAATCATTTAAAGTTTCCATCCAACGGCGTTGCCTCATGTTTAAATCCTTCTGATTAAATAGGTGCTAAAGGCTCTTGTGATCAGAATAGATCACACACTTGATACCATACAAGTAATGCCTCCACAGTTTTAGTGCGAATACAACGGCACCCAACTCCAAGTCATGGGTGGTGTAATTCTTTTCGTGCACCTTTAACTGTCTTGAAGCATAGGCAATAACCTTGCCTTTCTGCATAAGCACACACCCCATGCCAGTGTGAGATGCATCGTAGTAAACCACAAAATCTTCTATTCCATCTGGCAATGTCAAAAAAGGGGCGTTGCTCAACTTCTACTTTAGGATATCAAAGGACTCTTGCTGCTTAGGGCCCCAATTGAATTTTACTTTCTTCTTAGTCAAGGAAGTTAGGGGTGCAGCAATCCTTGAAAAATTTTCAATGAAGCGCCTGTAATATCCTGCCAATCCCAGGAAGCTACGAATCTCCGTAGGCGTCTTTGGCTCTTGCCAGTTCATAACTGCTTCTACCTTAGTGGGATCCACTTGGATACCATGCTCACTCACCACGTGTCCAAGGAATTGGACTTCTCGAAGCCAAAATTCACATTTAGAGAATTTGGCATAGAGCTTCTCATGATGTAGAAGTTTAAGAATACAACGAAGGTGTTTCTCATGGTCAGCTTGGTTCTTTGAGTAGATAAGAATGTCGTCGATGAAAATGTTGACGAATTTATCCAAGTAAGGCTTGCAAACGCGATTCATGAGATCCATGAACGCGGCCGGTGCATTAGTGAGCCCAAAAGGCATCACTAGGAACTCGTAATGACCATAACGAGTCCTAAATGCTGTTTTATGTACGTCTTCATCTCTAACCTTCAGTTGGTGGTAGCCTGACCTCAAGTTAATCTTTGAGAAATAACTTGCTCCTTGCAATTGATCGAACAAATCGTCGATCCTGGGCAAAGGATACCTATTCTTTATCGTGACCTTATTAAGCTCACGATAATCGATGCACAGACGCATCGATCCATCCTTCTTTTTGACAAACAAGACTAGCGCTCCCCAAGGAGATGAGCTAGGTTTAATGAAACCTTTAGCTAGCAATTCATCCAGTTGTGTTCTCAATTCCCTCATTTCGGTTGGTGCTAACCTATAAGGTGCTCTAGCAACAGGTGCTGCTCCAGGGACGATGTCAATTCTGAATTCCACTTGCCTATCTGGTGGCAAACCAGGTAGTTCTTCCGGAAAAACTTCTGGGTATTCAGAAATGATGGGGATGTCTTCGATCTTCGGTTTAGGTTCATCAATAATTACTTGTGCCATGTAGATGACACAACCCTTCTTTAAACACTTTGAAGCCTTGAGCATAGTCACTTGCTCATGCAGTCCATACTGGGTATCTCCCTGAATGGTAAGTGATTCACCAGACGGAGTCTTTATCACCACCTGCTTTTTGTTGCAGACAATTTGGGCCTGGTTACGGGATAACCAGTCCATACCCAAAACTATGTCAAAACCGGCTAACTTAAAGGGAAGTAAGGACAGAGGAAAAGAGTGGTTCTTAATGGATATAACACATCCATCTAACATGGTTGAGACGATTTCTATGGTGCCATCTGCTAACTCCACTTCATAATTCACACTTAAGGTTTTGACAGGTAATTTTAGCAATTCACAAAACTTATTATCAACGAAAGACTTATCAGCGCCTGAATCAAAAAGTACTCTTGCATAGACATCATTTACAAGGAAAGTACCTGTAATCACGTTGTCGTCTAGAACCGCTTCCCTTGCATCCATTCTAAAGACCCTAGCGTTGGCCTTCTTGGCCTCTTCAGGCTTCTTGGCGTATTTAGGGCAGTTGGTTTTAATGTGCCCTTTCTCATTGCAACTGTAGCAAGTTGCATCTTTCAGCTTCTTGCAATCCAAGGTTTTGTGATCCTTGGACTTGCATATCCCGCAAGCAAAAGTTCTTTGCGAGTTCGATTCGAGTCTGCACTTTCCAAAGTGCTGCTTCTTGCAAATCTTGCATTTGGGCTTCTCACCAAAATGATGCCCATCTTTCCTTGACTCAGATCCTTTCTTGTTGTCACCGTTCCCACGGTGCTTCTTGTTCGACCTCCGTGAACTATCATCTTCACGTTTTCTCTTCTCAGCCTCCTTATTCCTCAGCGATCTTTGCCTGACCGCATCCAAAGTGAGGGACAAAGATATGTCAGCTACAGATCTAAAAGTAACTGGCCGAGAAGCCTTCACGCTTGCCTTGATTTCCGGGGCTAAACCACCGATAAAACGAGCTATTCTTTTTGGTTCCGGGGTTACAAGATACGGAACCAACCGGGACATCGTGTTGAAGCTCGTGAGGTAAGCTTAACAGTCAAGGTTTGTCATAACCAATGATAGAAAATCAGCCTCTATCTTCTCAACCTCATGCTGGGGGCAGTAATTTTCCCTGATGAGGGCAACAAAATGATCCCACGACATGTTGTACAATGGGATTTTCCCGGTGGCTTGAATCAGTGATCTCCACCAGGCTAAAGCTTCACCCTTAAATGATTGCGACACAAACTTGACCACATTTCTCTCAGCGCATCCGCTGATATCCACAACCGTGTCCATCTCGTCTAACCACGTCATGCAGTCAATGGCTCCCTTTTCCCCAGTAAAATCCCTAGGTTTGCAAGACACAAAGTATTTATAGGAGCATCCCTTATTACTGGGTCCTTGGTTTAATACAACATGTTGATATGGAGCACTGTGGTGGTTTGAGGAGAGTCTATCATCATCTTTCTTGGGTTCATCCTTTTTGGAAGGTGGCTTCGAATGCGGCGTAGATAGGGTCCTACTTCGAGTCCCACTATACTCTTCGTACTGCCGTTCCAATGCCTTTGTAACTGCGTCGTCTACCAACGCTTTCAATTCAGCACCCGTTAGATTAGTCCGGGCGTTATCAATATTCTCCACTGGATGGCTATTAATTTCGTCTGAGTTAGCCATTTTAATTGAACTGTTACATAAAACAAGGACAATAGTTTATTTGGGAGTTTATTATGGAATTGCCCCTTAGGGTAATTCATTAACCATGGTAAACAGAGACCATATTTGGTTAATTTATTAATCATATTTATTTAGGATTTTTATCATAATTTATCCTAATTATAAAACAATAACAGTTTTATTTGTGGCACAAAAGGCCTAGTCACAAGGACATTTATAAATTATAAGCTATGATTTCAGAGAATCAAAGCATGAAGGTTTGAACCTAGTTCATTACCTTTATCTGACAGGGAGTCATCGCTACCACTGTCTTTTGGCTCATATGGAAATGAGCAGGGCCCGTAGGCGCTATATTACCACATATGGTAAAAATATGATCATCTTAATTGATGATCTAACCCATGATTCAGAGATCATTAAGTTGGGTTAGGAATCTGTGGAAAGATCCTTATATAAAAATAACGTGTGTGATTTTAACGAATCACGTCTGCCAGGAGTGTTAACATGTTTTCAGATGTTAACTGGGATTTGAATCTTTTTAACAGGCCTTACCATCTTGGCCCAGTCTTTTAATTGACCCGAAGGCTAGGTTTCACCTTTAAGATCCTTAATTAATATTTAAAGTAGGCAGATATTTATTAAAAAGGAATGATTTTTGATTTATTTATTTCATATAATATATTTATGCAGATAATAGCAAAAATGAAATTTATAAACTTACATTCCATTAATTTATTAAGAGGTTACACGGCGCCCTAAACGGGACTTTTTAATAAACAAACTTACCCACGCAGGGGTTCAAACAAGGACTTACCCACGCAGGGGCTTAACAACAAACATCATAATAGTCCACGCAGGGACTTACACAAATAACATAATAGTCCACGCAGGGACTTAAATAATAACATACCCTCGTAGGGGTTAACAGAAAGATAGACCCACGCAGGGGTTAAAGCAAACAAGCATACCCACGCAGGGGTTTATATAGCAAGACTGGCCCATGCAGGGGCTCAACAACAATTGGAAGGATTCAGTGGTCCTTCTTGCTCTTCCCTTTGATCAAGCTTGTCAATCCTTGGAAGAAGCTTTGTCTCTCCCTGCGGTCGCGGTGAAAGTCTCGCTCAACCTGATCCAGTCTCTGAAGAATTTCCTCCCTTTCTGGGGGAGAAAACCGTGGCGGCTACGATTGCGTCCGAATGATAGGTCTGGCCGGTATCTGGTACCCATGAGTTGGGTACCCTGCTCCCCAAGGAGCTCCGTACGGTCCTTCTGGGTTAAAGGCGTTGTAATTTGCCGCTACCATGTAGGGGTCGGCTTCACCATAACCGTAGTTGGTGTGAGCTGGCGGCTCAAATGGGTTGTACGCCATAGAACCCGTGTATGCTGGAATCGGGTTATCAAAACCCATAGGTGGTGGTTGCGGAGCAACTGGGTGTGAAGGTCCACCCATTTGTGGATCTTCTTGAAGTGGCGGATAGTGACTGCCACTTGATTGTCGAGGAGAGCTGAAATGGAAATCTCCTCCTTGCGCGGACATCCGCGCTCCGGTTCTCCTACGCCTCGACGGTTGCGGAGCTGCCGGCTGAACTGGTGGCGGTGGAGGTGGTGGCGTGACGGCCACGAATCGAGAATCCACAGAGGGATCCTGCTGCTGCTGCTGGTGAGGCGACGAATGATGCGAGGGTGTGAAGTACCACTCGTGCTGGTTAAATCGCGCCATGTAACTGTCCGAACCATGGTAGGGTGATCCGTGAAAAGATGAACCATCCAAGATCTCTATGGGATGGTTCGGTGTGCCACTAGCTGGTTCGACGGGATCCGTGTCCTCGTCCATATCCATAGCGTTGTCCCCCGAGAAGTGGTCCTCCGGTCCCAATGGGTTAAAACCCACTGGTTCTTATATATAATTCACTGAGATTAAACACAAAAGACTAGTGTTTAATTCACTCAGTGTTGGCTCTGATACCAACCTGTCACACCCCTATTTCCACGTGTCACCGGTGGGCCCGGTGGGGAGTATCGTGACGTGGTTGGCAACATAATAGTCAAACAACACAATATATAATATGCACAGCGGAAGCAATTTAAAGATATAATTCAACCGAATAAAAATATTGTAATATCGTGTATCACAACAGTCGATTGTTTATCCACAGATGGATCGAAAATAAAATAGAAATAGTTCAACAGACGGTAGGCATCTTAAGCTTGCGAGACTTCTAGTGATGCTAAGGAGAAATCCCAGCCAATTACGCTTAGTACCTGCATTTAATCTTTTTGGGAAAATACATCAGTTTACACTGGTAAATACAATCAACTGACTCATTTTAGAAAATGATTGAAAATTGATTTAGATGCACGTGGCATAAACATTTTATTTAATTTGGGAGAATTATTTAAATATATAATCTTGTGAACGAATTACATGTTCCTTGTGCGTTCAGTAGCCTGGACGTACCGGGTTAAAGATCAATAGACACACCACATTATTCTTTTGTGCACTGACGGGTGTATGCCTACACCCCGCGCTTAAGTCGTGGCCATTTCGTAAAATGATGCCAAGGATATCCGGGACATGGTCATTAACCCCCCAAAGGCTTTAAGTAAACAAGACTGTTTAAGCGAGCCGATCAAATTATTCAATTAACCACCCAACGATGGAAGATTTGATGCCCGATCAAGCGGTATTCTATATACCGTAACCCAAACCCGTATAGGGAAAATAAGTTAAAAGTATTTACCTGAGCAATGTAATAAACACAATAAGCAAATGCAAGTAGCTTTTACTGGTACTCCTAATCTGGAACGAAGGTTTATAATAACCTATTAAAATCCTAACGGGTCTTAAATTAAGCTAAAGCTTAGACCGGTTAGTTTCAAAGATACGGTTCGTACGAACTATTAAGCGATGACCGGATAGAATGTGATTTGGACCCAACAAGTATGAAGACTTGTTTAATATGGGTATATTATACACATTCTGGATTTTGAGATAAAACCGATAAGGTTTGACCCGTTTGGGCTAATTTATATAAACTAGTTACATAAACCGAACCGAACGCGTAATAAGCGTAACGGGTAGTAATGAGAGCCATTTACAGGTTTCCTAAGTTAACATGCTCAAAATATGTCGTGACATCAGTAAGATATCATTTATTATGCCCGAAATGAATTTAAACACAAACTATGCCCCATAGGGGTAGTTTGGTCATTTATAAGGTGATAAAAGAGTTTAAGTAGTATCCTGAGTTACAGGTCTGATGAAATCAGCAAAGATAATCAATTTGCTAAGTTATATCATTAGGGTATTGTATATATGTGAAATTTATCAATTATAACCAAACTATGCACCGTAGGGGCATTTTGGTAATTTCACATAAGCCGAAAAGCTCAAAACTGAAGTCTGAGTTAAACAACTTTTGTTTACTGTTAAAATATTATAATTTTCCTCAAATATCAGTAGGTATCACCCTTGGTATGTTTGAAATAGTTTTAGTACATACTATGCGTTAAAAACGCTTAATTAGGCGATTAGAAGCCGTTTCCGGGTTCTATGTATAAAGCTGATATTTTTATTATTCCAGAAGGCTTAAAATAATTTATTTATCATTTATAATCAGTAGCAAAAGGTTTGGAGTCATTTAAATGTGTAAAACTCATTTTATGGCCCGTAAGGGCAAAACCGACAATTACCGGGTTAAGCCTACGACTATAAGTTATGCTCAGCCTAAAATTAATTAAAAATCTTCAAAAATCCCAAAATAATATATTACATCAGTGGGTATTAAGTTTGATATCAAAAGTAGGTGTAATTAGGCTATACGCTAATTACGATGTTTAATCGCTAAAGAAGCTTCTAATTACGTTAATGAGCATAACTCTCAATCTACACCTCAAACTGATGTCAAATTTTGGGTGCAAGTTTATAAATCAGTAACTAAGGTTTCTACTCTTTTACATTTTCAAAAATCACTTTTTAAGGTGAAAAGGGCATAATGGTCAACATATGAGCAATTAACGGAATCATGCATATTAATTGGTTAACTAATGAACCATGGTGTATAATCACAGAGGGTTATACTAGCATGTAACCTGGTCCAAATGAAGCTCTTAGGTATTTCTAAATCATACCAAAACGGGTCAGAACTGAAAGTCAAAGCAAAAGTCAAACTATGCGACTTTCGTTTCCGAACCGGGTCTCTACTGAAATTTGTCGGGTTGAACATGTTTAGACATATTCTTACATTCATTACCAAGTTATATTAATGATCAAACAGGTTATAAGTGTTCTACATTGCTAATTATGCATAAATTAGAATTTAAGTATCCTGTTGACTTTTTATTAACAAGTTTGACCCGACATTTGACCTAGTTAGAGTGGGAATCAGGGGGAACCCTTTTGAGGGTTTATTACCCACATAATTACCAACTTATAACTACTTTTAATTCGACTAATCACTGTACCATTAGTGATTAATCTTAAAGTCAACCGTTAATTACGACGGTTTGACTTTTAAGCTATAACTAAGCAAAAACTTAACTAAGGAAGGATTAGCAAACTTACTGAAGTCCTATGCACGAAATGTGAAGCTTAGAGAGAAGTCCTTAGCTCCAGAAATGCTCCAATGTGCAGATGGAAGGTGTGAAGAACTTGGTTGCAACTCATGGCCTTTTATAGTGATCAAATCACCATAGATTGTTGACACACAAGTCTACCACTGCCCACAATTCATCCACAAGTGTCCCTAGTGCTCTAGGAACTGTTTAGGGTCGCCCACAATGTGAAAATATCTGTTTTTGGTCCATTGAGTGCGTTTACAGGCTGCTGTCCAAAGTTGCTGTTACTGTGCATCGGACGCGGCCCGCGTAAGGTCTTGTTAACCTTTACGCGGCCCGCCTGAGACCTGTAATCAGATTTCACATTTTCTATTTTCCGCATCTTTGTCCCTTGGCTCTTCGAAAGGTCAACTAGCTTAATATTTGCAATTTGAGCCCTCCTTATTTACCTACAAGGGCTTTAGGACTTATACCCACTTTGCCAAGTCCCTGGACATTTCTGGTTAACCCGAAAAGTCATAACTTTCAACGTTAACGCTTTAACCCCTTGCATACGAATTTGATCATAACTTTCTCATACGATAACGAAACTTTATGAAATTTATATCATGCATTCTAGTGAGCATAATTAACAGTTACAAAGCTTCGGGTTTGTCAAAAGGTCACTCAGAGGTATAACTTAAACATGTTGACACATTAACCCCTGTAATTTGTAATCTCTCACTTTTAGCTTCGCATGATCCATGATTTATTCGTTTGATGCTATAACCATCATGTAGGGTTAATGTACAACATATTTATTCACTGTTGACATTTAGAACTCGTATATTCACATACTTTCCATGATTGTCAACTTTAGTCCTTTCAGAACATTCTTTCACACGTTCAATCATATGACACGTGTCAACACTTTATAGGACGTGAATTTTCGAGGTGTTACATTTGTTAATGCGAGAAGCGAGATAGTCGAGTCACGAAGGTTTGGATGTTATTAGCGAGACGACCAAAAGTAGTTTTCACAATTAAAACGAGGATGATTTAAACGAGTTAAACGATTTCGAAACGACTTAAACGAGTTAAACGAGTTGGATAAACGATTGGTTTTTGGTTAGTGTTTAGATAACGGGACGGGTGTAATGTGATGAAAACATGGTAGATACGCCGCTGGTACTTCTTATATATAAGTGTTTTCCTCATATTACATACCGTGGCGTTATTTAGTTCACTTGGGTAAACGAGGTTATCACGATGTCACACAACGATGTTTTCGAGAAGATATAAACCATACGAGTTTTATTAACGAGTTATTATGAGATGTTTTTACAATTTGGTTTACTAAAACAAATGTTTTTGGGTTAAGAATCATGGCTACGAGGTTTTATAAATTATAACTTGCTTGATTTGAGTTGGTTAATTATGTTGCAATATTATACACTTTTCAAAACAAGGTTTTTAATAAGGTATTGCAACATGTAAACTAGCCATGAATCCGACACTCTTATAAAACTAATGTGCTCGCCAGCATTTCTTTGCTGACTTTGTTTTTACATATATTTCAGGTGTTGTTGCTTGATGTTGATTGCTAGGATGCATGTGTCACATAGGATCTGGACGAGGCCTTAGTGATATAAATAACAATGATAGTCGATATATGACATGTTTGTTTTGTTTCAAGACAATGTAAATTACTTAACGAATCAATAAAACGAAACTTTTTGTATCCATGGTTGTGAAACAATAATTCTGTTACAACACTCCCCGATGTTTCCGCCACGATTTATTGTTTTACGTGGTCGAGGTGTGACAGAGGGGTCGGGCATGCCACGTTTATTCCTTTTCTTGTATTATTGTTAGATTTGGCTGCATTTTTGCTTCTTTTGTTCATTTAAGCTCTTTTAACCCTAAAAATAAAAAAAGGAAGACAAAAACACACTTTTTCCAACATTAGTACTAAAAAAGGTTTAGTTTTATGCCTCATTTGATGTAATTTATATGTTGCATTTTGCATACATCAAATACCCCCACACTTGAATCTTTGCTTGTCCTCATGCAAAACTCTTTATTTTGTGGCTTACACACCCAAACGGAATGGGTAGAAGAGAAGGTTTTGGGCTTGTCATAGAGTGTCGGGATTCCAAGATTCTTTATTAGGTTTTACTTTTATTTTATTTACAATCCTATTCGTCATGATTTATTTAAAATATTACATAAGAGAAATTATTTATTTGTGCATAACATGCCTCTTTAAAATTCCATTTATATACAAGTTCACATACCTCGCGAGGGATCACTCAACACTCGGCCGAAGATGTATTTTCGTGAAACACTCGAGAGCGGCATGGAACTTACTCCTACCATAAACTTGCCAAGCAATCAATCCTCCTCCTTTTTAACTATACACCATTTTAAATATCAAGAGGACTTTGGGGAAGGGTTAGGCTTGGGTTAAAGGTAGGTGGTTGGGTTAGTGGTTAGTAGAGAAGGGCGAAAGGCGTAAAAAGCGTCGGTTTTTGTAAAACATTTTGTTTTTGTGACTTTTTATTCTAATGAAGCATTTATTCAAACAAGCCTTCTTTTGATAAGGTTTGTTTGTTTATTGCTAACTTCATTTTTCTTTTCTTCTTTATAGATTTTTTTTATTTTTATAAGGAAGTCACAAGAAAACCGAGCTTTGTTACTAAAATAAAGGGTTTAAAATGAAAAGGGGTTTTGGTGGGTAAAAAGGGTGTTTGATTTGGGTTAAGAAATGAAAAGGTTTAGGCTCAAAGGGGTTAACTAGGGGGATTTTGGGTAGGTGGTAAAAGAAAATAATGGTGTTGAAATAAAAAAGGTTAGTCCTAATGCCTCCATCATTTACTTACTTGGGTTTAAGTTGGTAAGGACCGGGAATGTATTGTCGTGGCAAGTTCTAGAGTCGTAAGAACCAAGCGGCTATTCACACAAGAAACGAAAAATGAGCATTTAGTTTAAAGATGTGTATTTATATGCTCAATAAAGGCTCAAAACTCACTTTTTGTGGGAATGGGTTTTTATGTGATCAAGTATATATAATCAAATTTTAACTAGATTTGTCATGCCTTTTCATAATTTTCTTATGTTTGTTATTTTTATCACGACGCTATCGGTTGTAAATTTGTAAAAGTATAACCTTTTTATAACTTGTTATTCCCAAATTAAACCAAGACAAGTAAAAAACGAATAATCAGCTAAATACTGTTTTTTGTCAGTCAACCTATTAATCACCATGTCAGCATCATATTCTCCTGTATAGCTGTTAATTCGATTCCTAAAATTTTTGCAATCATCAACCGTGGCTCCAACGTTCTTGAAACCACTGTAACGTTTCCTCGTCATATGGAAAGCTTTGACAGGACCAAGGTTTAAAGTGCCTAGTTCCCATATCATCTCCTCCTGCACATCTGACAATTGTCTGTACACTGCCAGCATATGAATATCATGTGGACATACAAACTTATGATTATGACCATCAACAAATCTCTTTACTGTATATAATCTACCATTAACCGTGCAAATCATAAGTTGAGCTTTGCATCCAGTTCTAATGGTCCCCCTGTTCCTTGATTTGAATGGCTTTTTTGACTTTGAATAACGATCGTCAATACACAATGGCTTATGTCCCTCTTTAGAACAAACAAAATACTTAGTTTTGATTATACCACCACTGTGTACTTCACCACTGTAACACCCCAAAAACGGGTTTGGTAAATTAAAACCCGGTTGATATAAAGAAATGAGTTTTAATCTCTTATTTAACCAAAATGAAACTAGAGGGACCAAAACCGCTAAGTGGGAAACATGATTTTATAAAACAAAAAATTAAAACACCACACACATAGTGTGTGTGTGTGTGTGTGTCGATGATCAGGAAGGAGAAAGAGGGTTCAAACCCTAGTTTCTTCAAAATCTTCAAATTGAAAGGCAAGATGAAGCTTAAACTCATAACCGAGCATAGATTAATGATCACCTTCACAAGGGGATCGTAAGGTATGTCTTAAAAGTTAGATTGGTGATTATGCACGAAGTGGGTTATGTTGTAAATCACGAATTTGTATGAAATTGAGCATGAGTATGTGTTAGATTCATCATTCGGAACATGGATTATGCATGGTTTGGGTTAATTTGATGTTTTTAAGTGAAACCCATTGATTATGGTGATGATGACGACTTGAAAGATCACCCATGTCCAACTTCTTGCTTAAGATTGATGTATTATGATGTGTATGATGGATTCTTGCTAGAGGAATTGAAAGAAATGTGATGCTAATATGTTTGATGTTTATGCATGGATGATTTATGTTGATTAGTAGAAGGATTTGGATGAATTATGTATGAGATTAGGAGATTGTGCATGAACTAGTTGTACTTTATGTTTAGAAGGTAGTACATACACCAAGGGTATGATGATATTATGAAGAACTTAAGTAGATCACTAGTAAGTGATTAATAATGTAGTTATGAAGTGGGTTTTAGATAATGTGATGTAAATTGACGATTTACTTATGTTAATGATGTTTGGAATCAAACATGTGTGTGAATGTTTAAAGAAATCGGATAAGAAATGATAGATTAGCATGTTATAAGGTTGAATGATAAATTCCATATAAGATCCGTGTAATGAAAAGGTTGTGATGAATGATGAATAAGCTAACTATCTTGAGAATGATATATGATAGTTGATGCTTGATAAGCAACATGGAAGCTTGGGAAAGAAACGGGTCAAATGGAACTTATGTGCACGGGAAGCGTACTCGGATGCAAGGTAAGTTAAGCTTACACCCTCCTTGTAGAATACCTCTTCATTGTATAGATTATGAATATGATAAGTTTATAAATGAGGTATGAAGTTCCGACAAGTTTTGATACGGGTCGGATCATGTGTTCATGACAAGAAACTAGGTTTGATGGTTAAAAAGGGATAAAAGGGTATTATGGTAAATTTGGTTGCGAATTAACGAAGGAATAAGTTACATGGATGGGATGATGGATAATTAAAATCCCACAAGGATAAAATGGATATTTAGATTTAACGGGTCAAATGGTGAAGATATCACCATTTGACGATATCGATTAATAAATTGTTTTGTCAAGAGTTGTGAATTCACAAAATGAATAGCGAAAGGAAATTCGTTGCTATTAACGAGCAATTTAGCGGATGAAGTATTAAAACGGGTTATAGCGTTGATCCGAGCCAGGTAGGTGTAATTAGAGTTATAGTTAAGTAGTGAGATTGGCTAAATATGAAATGAAGTCCTTTGTTGTAAAGGATGGAGCGAAGTTGACAAAAATGCCCTTGATAGGTATATCGGGCGAATGACTTTAAAAGGTTGTTTAGAAACAAGCCATTAGATTAAATGATTACTTTGGACATGTATGAAAGCGAAAAGTATGATCTTTGCGAGTCAAAGTCCTTAAAAATGCGTAAATACCCTTAACGGGTCAAAATAACATTTAAGTGGAAATGGGTTGGGATGTTGTAAGAAACCCGTGTTTGGAACCTTATATGATAGACGACGTCGAAATTATAAGGTTCATGGGGAATTTAGGTCAAGCAATCAAGTTATGTTGATGAATGCATGAACGGGTCGAATAAGTGAAAGCGGGTATATAAAGCCGAGAGCTTTAAGTGAATATTTTCCTTAACCGGATGTTGGATTTCAAGTTCATATGATAGAATGTGAATTTACAAGCATGTAGGAAGAAACGGGAGGTTAAACGGGTAAACGGTTCAAAAGTTATGCGCGTTTTAGTGCGTACGGACGACGAAACTGAACTGCAGAAAACTGCAAATTCTATAGGGCGTCGCCGACGGGTATGGGGGCGTTGCCGACGGGCTCCAGAAAGTGAGTTTTTGGCTGACGGGTTATTTGACTGTCTACGGGGGTTTTTGGCTACGGGTAATTGCAAGGGCCGTCGCCGATGCCCTCCCCAAGTTCAAAAACCTAAAAATTTGTTATTTAAGTTGATTTATGTATTGTAGGCTTCGGTTTGTTATCCGTGGACTACGGCGGACTTTCCAAACATGATTTTGATGGTTCCTTAGATGTTTATGGGCTATAAATCTAAGTCTAAGCCCCATGTAATTAATGTATGATTATGTAAGAAGTATGTGAGAGCTTGTATGTGTATATATGGGTATGTACATCTGTAGATGTGTATATATATGTATGTGTGAAGGTACGTCTGGGTGTATGTATGCACGTGAAGATATGGGAAGGTATGTATGCATGTGGATGTCTACGTATGTAAGCATAAAGGTATGTATGAGTATACAAGGGTTCGGTAAGATCTTGAATGTGTAAATATGAGTATGCAAGTAAGTAGAGACGTAGTAATGTATGTACGTATGTAGATATGCATTTATGTATATGTGAAGATACGTATGTGTATATGTACGTATGTAGAGACGTAGTAATGTATGTGCGTATGTAGATGTGTGTTTGGTATATATGAAGGTACATATGAGTTTATGCATGTTTGTAGAGATATAGGAAGGCATGTACGTATGCAGATGTGTATGTATGCATGTAAGAATGTATGTACGCGTGATTTAGGTACGTTGAGTAATATGTTATTAATAGTGTGCCTTGAGAATGAAAGGTAATGCAGGTACATTATTGAAGCCTCACCAGGACATGGATATGCAGATGAAATGCTTAAAGTTAGAAAGATAACTAAATGGGAAGTGTATGAGATTGAATCTTGTTTAGGTATTGTATACTAATGTTATGAATGCATGTGGTGAGTGCAGGTTGTACGAATCGCAGGCAGTTATCACGAGGAATAGAGATCGAAGATCGGGTCACAAAGTAGATTGTACGGGGATAATTGAGTATGTACTTTAGTAAACATGACTTATACCTTATTTATGTAAAAGATTCATATTAAAACGAACTTTCAAGTAAGTCAAGACGTTTGTAATGAAAGAAATTTTACGGCACGTATTTCCGCTGCGTCTTTTCAGTTAAAGCGTGTTAGGGTCTTACAACCACCTTTCCGAGTAGAAAAACCAGCTAACTTAGCATATGCTTGGTAAAACGCATATGCTTGTTCAATAGAGATAAATTGCATTCCAACCACAGGTGTATCTGATGCTTGAACCTCCGGAGTGTAAATCCTTTCATCTACATAAATCAAAATAAAAAAAAGTAAAACACATGCGAATTATCGGAATCGTTACATGCGATATATTAATAACTGCATAATTTCATCATAAGAACACACAACACATGCGAATTGTATGAACCATAACATGCAAAAATGATGATTTTGATAAATATGTTTTACACATGCGATTTATTATATCATAACATGGGAAAACCAGTATTTAAATAACATCACATGCGAATTGCAAAGACTCATAACATGCGAACTTATACATGTTATTTTTCATATCAAAATATACTCAACATTCAAACTTCAAAAACAGATACAACAATGCAAAATCATTGCTACGATTAAACAAAACAAGTCTACGAACAATTTAAATATCTGAATTAACATAATTACCATTAGAACACTCATTTACACCACTTGTACTTGCATTTCGATTTGGATTTGCAGGTTCCGGATTTAAAACATCCTCAATCGAAACTCTCTGATAAGCAGATAATTGAGCATGATCACCGATCGGTCAAGCTTCTTCAAAATCAACATCTGTGTTTCGTCCGGTGCTGCTCTGTGGATCCGTCGAAAAAAACAATTGAATCAAACCCTAAGGCAGAAGAACGAAAACTGCAATTTGAGAATTATGAAAAATTTGAAACTGATTCGAATAATAATTACCGGGATATTAGTGTAACGAACTTCTCGCTGATTGAATGAAGAGACGAATTTGCCCTCAGATGATTGAATTAATTGTCTGATTTAACCTTATCAGAGAAAAATGAATCAGGACACGTGTACGGCCAATCCAATCGCGTATGTAATGTACGATTAAAGGATTTGTATCCTACACTTTACCTAAGAAAGTATATCTAAGTATTGTATAAAATATTTAACTCTTATACAACTAAGACGAAATATTAAAATACAGAAAGACAATAAATGAAACATTACGTGCTTACCATTACAATAAGTTAAATGTTGGAACCACTCTTCAACGGATTTATGGGTTTTGAGTTGACTACTTGAACGAATGAGAGATTTATTTGTGTCGAAGAAATCAATTATAACTTGTTATACGTATAACCCGAATACGACTCATTTACATATATATCAAAATCAGTAAAAAAATGCATGTTGAAAGAGAAAAATAAAAGACTAAAGGTTTTGAGGAAGTCCTTTATCACAAACTTTAGACTCAAATATAGTGGGAAAGCCCGCGTGTTGCTGCGGGTATCCCGACTGATATCATATTCATTTATGATATGTATTATAAATGTTGACTTTTAAGCATGAAGTTTGTTAGCTACAAAATCCAACATGTCACTCTTATCTTACAAAAGGAAACATGTGAGTTATGATAAATTAACTTGAAATGTGTAACAATGGTTGGATGAAAGAACAAATATAGCATATCATCTAGGACTGAATAAAATTAACTGGAAATCAGTATCATAAATGAAACCTAAAGTTAAGGTGTAATCGTTGTTGGCCTGCAGTTTGCATGGTTTGTTTCACCTGATTTATCTTTTAAAGTATTGTGGTAGTATCATTAATATATCAATTCATGAATTGCATAATTGACATAAAAACCAAGAATAAAATAGTTGGTAAACGAGATAATGGAAGTGGAAATCATTACCAAACTGGACCTCATTTTCGTTTTTCATTTAGTTATTTGTTTGTTTTTTACTACTTTAGTAGTAGGCTTGTTTATTTATTTAATTTTTTAATATGGACTTCCCAGATTGTTTGTATAAAAAGTGATCATTTGATTTCTGGCCAAATGGGCCAAAAATGTACTAAAATGCTTAAAGGTAAGAAGAAAAGGTCGTCTGAAAGTCATTGACAAATTATTTTAAATTGGGTGACCATAGTAACCACTAGACATGGGCAAAAAACCGGTTTTTAACCGAAACCGGTTAATAACCGTAACCGGTTTTTAACCGGTACCAAAATAACCGGTTTAGGTTTTTTAATAACCGGCGGTTCCTAATCGGTTTTAGTTATTCTTATCAATAACCGGTTTTTAACCGGTTAATTAATAACCGGTTAACCGGTCGCATTTTCTTGATCTTCAACAGCAGAAAGCACAGCAGCAGCACAGAACAATTGCAGGACCTGGATGTTACCGTTTGAAATGAAAAAAACGGTAATATTACCGTTTTGGACCTGTTTTGATGTGTATAAATAAGATTTCAATGCATATGTATAATCCCACTTCAATTCTAGCTCAAAAACACACTTACAAAATACGTTTCAACTTTCAAATGGCGAGTTCGAGTGGCGATGCTTCGACCGTTGTTGGTTCATCTAGCGAGTTGTTTGTGAAGAAGATCTTGACCACGAATAGGGACCCGAAACTATGGGTGAATTTTGATTTATGCGAGATGTCGAATGGAAAAGAAAAGGCGAGGTGCAAAAATTGCGGGGCGTTTCTTGCGACGTCATCGAACTCTACTTTGAGAGCACATTTGACGTCGCATTGCAAGCCATTAAAAAAAATCCCGCCAAAGATCAAGCGCAAATATCACGGGGTATGGGTGTTTGGAATTTCGACCCGGAGGCGGTTCGTTTAAGGATGGCTCAATTTGTTATTCAACAATCGTTGCCGTTCGATCACTTTGACAATCCGCGCTTGACTAAGTTGATTCAAGAGACGCTTCAACCACGTTATGTTCACGTAAGTCGTTCAACTCTTAGACGCGATTGTTTAAAGATGTGGTCAAAAGCTAAAAAAGAAATGATTTTAGGTTTTGAAAAATTAAACACCGGTGTTAATTTAACAACCGACGTATGGTCGACTCCATTTGGTTTACCGGATTCTTACATTTGTGTTACCGCGCATTGGATCGATCCCAATTCGTGGAACATGATGAAACGTACAATCGCGTTCGATATATTTAGTTATCCACACATGGGGGAAAATATATTTCATGTCTTAGACGATGTTATCAAAACTTATAAATTAGAAAATAAAATAGTTTCTATTGCTTTTGATAATGCGTCGAACAACACAACCGCGGTGCAAATGTTAAAAATAAAATACAATCCGATTTGCGATGGAGAATTTTATCATAGCCGATGTGTTGCGCACATCATTAACTTGGTTGTGCAAGACGGGCTAAATGTTGAGTCCGTTAAAGAAGTTAAAGAAACTTTTAAAGATATGTTACGTGACGTTTTTCAAGGTAGTCGAAAAAGATATGCGGATTATAGAAAATGGTGTAAAGCTTTAAATAAGAAATGCTATAGCGCACATTTTGACATGGTCGTCCGTTGGAACTCTACGTGGAAAATGTTTGATAGCGCGATAATGCAAAAAGAAACCTTAAAATCTTTCCACGATAGTCTTGCAACGTCCGGGTTGGTGGAACCATTTGATGACGATGGTTGGAAGTGTATTGAAACGTTAACACAATTACTTGAAGTTTTTAGAACCGCAACAAAGATTTTATCGGGAGTTTATTATCCCACTAGTTCTTTGGTGCTTAAACAACTATTTTTGATGTGTCAAAAAGTAAACGACTTTGAATTCCAAGGTGACATTTACGAACATATGATTGTTCCAATGAGAGAAAAGTTTAAAAAATATTTTCAAGAAATGCCACCGGTTTTTACATGTGCCGCCGCCTTGAACCCGACTATAAATATTGCGGGTGTTGAGATGATGATTTCGGATATTTGTTCGGATTTGGAGTTAAATGATGCCGACCCACATTTTACAAGAAATGCACTAAAACGTTTTGACGTTTCTTTAAACAATCTTTTTGATCATTACTTTCAAAGATATGGTAACGTGTCATCGTTACACCAACAAATGGCGGAGAGCTCGAAGGCGTCGAGAAAAGATGCGGACTTAAATTTCTATAATTCGTTAAGAAATGAAAATAGTAAACGTTCTCGAGGTGATGCATCAAATAGTGAACTCGGGAGGTATAAATATACCGATTTTTTAGCAACCTTGTCACCCGACGAGTTTCACAACTTTGATGTTTTGGCTTGGTGGAAAATACAAGAACCGCATTATCCCGTTTTAGCCGCCATGGCACGTGATCTACTAAGCTCCCAAGCTTCTACGGTAGCTTTGGAGTCGGTTTTTTTTCTTAGTGGAAGGGTACTATCTATTCGACGAACAAGACTTACACCGGAGGCGATGGAAATGTGCATTTGTTTGAAGGATTACTTGGATGGCGTGGAACGTATACAACATATTCAAGTCTTGAGGGCGAGCTTGAGGTGGAAGAACAATTACATGATGTTGAAGTTTTTCAAGGACGGGCGCAACCACTTTCCGATGACGAACTCATGTACGATGAATCCGTACGCTCTACTAGCCCCCGAAGCGACTAAACGAAGAAACGAAGAAATGACGAAACAAAACTACAAGACGACAACTTCATTCTAGACTAGTTAAGAAAATTGTATTGGATATTTTCATGTTTATTAATGTAATGTTACTTGATCTACTAATATAATTATAAAAAAAAACGTATTTTATTTGGTTTATTTGTGTGTTTAAACATTTTTATAAATTTTGCAGCTTTTTTTTTTAATTCTGCAGGTTTTTTTTAAATCTGCAGGTTTTTTTTAAATCTGCAGGTTTTTTTTAATTCTGCAACAATTTTGCAGCTTTTTTTTTTTAATTCTGCAGGTTTTGTTTGTTTTTATATAATTCTGCAACAATTTCTGCAGTTTTTTTTTAATTCTGCAACAATTTCTGCAGTTTTTTTATATTCGGTAGCAATTTTTTTAAAGTTTCTGCAGTTTTTTAAAAGTTGCTGCATGTTTGAACAATAACCGGAATAACCGGTTTTTTTTAACCGGTTTACATGTTAACCGGTTTATTATAACCGGTCGGTTATTAACGGTTAATGATGTTCAGCTTGAATAACCGGTTATTAACCGGTCGGTTATTAACCGTAACCGGTTTTTTTTTTCTTGGCCCATTAACAGCAAAAATCGGTTAACCGGTTTCGGTTAAGAAATTAACCGAAATGTGCATGTCTAGTAACCACGTCGAACGAGATAGTATGATCAATTTAAATAAGGTTTGAATGTCTCCTTGGTTTCAATGGTACCTGCGTATTATGAATGTTAATGCATGCAATACAAATTATTTGTGTACCTATTTGTTTTGAAGTGTAGTGAGCATTTTTTATGTATCTGACTTCTTTGAAATGGAACTAAGTTATCGGCTACAGAAAACAAAATTTGTCTAACCCATTGATGATTCTAAAAGATCTGTGTAATATCTTTTATGTGATCGCAAAAAGGATGGACATTCAGAAGACGAGATAGACAAAGGCTTGAGGTGGCGGTTGCGTTTGGTTGTCGTGTTGTCTTTTCCGGCTTAAATGAGATGAGAGCACTTCTGATTGGTCTTGGACCACTGCAATTGAACTACTAAATGGAAGACGGTGGCCGCTGAATCCCGAAAATGGGAACGATAGTGCTAGCGGTTGTGTTAAACTGGCGAGCAAAGATGAAGGTTGTGGTTGGATCTGATGTAATAGCTCAGATAACTTCACACAATTGCGGCAATGCTCCAATTCGAAGATGTCGTGATTAGACGTCGTTGAGTTAACAAGACGGTGATGCTATCCGGCCATGGGGGTTACTTTTGCCAGAAGATGCAACGTTTGCATGTTTGGTTCGTTGATGATCTTAGAACCATTTGAAACTGAATTGATTCACATGACGGTGTGTTTCTTTTTTATATATATAAAAAAAAACTTTCATCAAAGTGTTTATAACGATTTATTTGATTCTCAATGATAGCCATTTAAGCAAGATCGGTTACGACACTTGATAAAATAAAACGGATTATTTAAGTTACACTGCATTCAACAAAAAGAGTTAATTCTAATTATATGTTTATTTATTGATTTATTTGAGTTTTCAACTCCACGAGGAGTTTGGTTTGATCACTTGTTATATAAATATATGTTTGAAACATTATTAAATTTATACATTTATCTGATAATCATAAAATATTGATGAGTAGTATTGATGAAAAATTTTATACATTTATCTTAATTATAGGTTACAAATGTG
Source organism: Helianthus tuberosus (assembly GCA_030545235.1). Taxonomy (NCBI): domain Eukaryota; kingdom Viridiplantae; phylum Streptophyta; class Magnoliopsida; order Asterales; family Asteraceae; genus Helianthus; species Helianthus tuberosus. Next base: position 10,896,079 of record CM060412.1, on the reverse strand, counting down.
CCGAAATCACTAAAATGCCCCTAAAGTGTCTTAAATTTTTGGGAAATGTGCAAGTTTACCCCCTCTAAAATAGTCTGGCTCTCTTGTACATGTTGCTTCAAAATGTGTACACAATGTAAAATTACCAAAAGGGTAAAAATCCTAGTTCTCTTAATAAGGTAGTATAGATTATTTATATTTATACATAATATTAAATCATGAAAATCCCAAAGGTTGCATGTCTAACCTTTAATTTAATCAATTAATTCCTTTAATTATTATAAAATTTTATTCAATTCTTTATTTTTATTCAATTAATGGAAGACATAAGTGGGCATGGATTCCATGGATGAAATGTCCAGATTGCCCTCAAAGTGTCTTAAAACTTTAGACAATGTCCAAGTTTCCCCTCTCTAAAATGGCTTGCTTCATTTGTATATAGTGCTTTAAGATTTGTACCTATGACAAAATTACGAAAAGAGTAGAAAACCCAGTTCTCTTAATATAATATTATAGATTATAGATATCTAAATCACTAAAAAATGCATGTTGAAAGAGAACAAAAAACAGACTAAAGGTTTTGAGGAAGTACTTATCACAAACTTTAGACTCAAATATAGGGGTCGTGGACCTTCCATCATCACCTTTTATGCAACTTTTATTAATAAAACATTAAAATATCCCTAGATCCCTTCTTTAGTTATGAAGCATAAAACACTTTAACATTTTTATATTATTGTTTATTGGGTCAAGTTATTCTACAAAGGCTTCTAATTGTAAGAAGTGTAAAAAGGATTTATAGAGTAACAAGTGTCCAATAACCTAAAACTAAACCCACTACATCACCACCAAAAACCTAACCCCCCCCCCCTCTTTCCGGTAAAAAAAAAAAACTATACCTCACCAAAAAAACCCGCAAAAAACCTAACCCCCCCCCCCCCCCACGGGCAATAAAAAACCAAAAAAAAACTATATCTCACAAAAAAAAAACCCCCAAAAAACCTAAACCCCCCCCCCCCAAAAAAAACCTAAAAAAAACTAAACACCCACCCCCACCCAAAAACCTAAACCCCCACCCCTTCGGCAAATTTTTTTTTTTTTTTTTTGGTGGGTGATGTGGGGGGGGGGGGGGGGTTACGTTTTTTGTGGTGGTGGATGTTTAAGGGTTTTTTTTTTTTTTTGTAGTGGGGTTTTATGTGTAATGAGTTTTTTTAGGTTATTGGACACTTGTCACTCTATAAATCATTCTTACACTTCTTACAATTAGGATCCTTTGTATTTGATCCTAATCCATTGTTTATTATAGCATGTGAATTTATCAAACTCTCATTAAAACGTAAAACTTAAATAATATAATACACCAAATTTTGTATTTTTGTTACGTTATACAAATACGGACAAAGTGTAGGTGAAGATGAAAACAGAGACTAGGTTAAGAGAACGCATAAGATGAGATGAATAGTGGATTTTCACATTACTTGTGTGGAACTTCGAGGGTAGATCAAGGCGATATGCAGTGGATACTATTTTGACCAATATCATAAACGGGCCAAAAATACTTCGGCGACAACTTCAAATGCTTATCGTGCCGATTCCCAAAGAGTGTTTTGAACATATGGATGTAGGTTAACGATCACCCAAGTACCAACTTTTTTCTTCTGTACGACGCTTAAATAATTTTAGAAGAACCTTTATATGATCCTTACTAATGATTTATTGCCGACATGGCCTAATTGCTTCGGTGAAATATCACGACAGCTCTAATACTAATCATAGTTTTTAGAGAGAGAGTTAATGCATCCAAGTTAATCAAAGCCTATATCAATGTGGCTTTCTTGTAATCACTTTATTCTTTCAAACTAACAAATACCAAATTCTCTAAAACCCATTGGGCTCTACAAGCCAAGCCTTAACAAGCCCGAGCTTGAGCCTGAAAGATGACTCATTTAGTTATCAAGCTCAAGCTTTACATACAAAGCTCGTTTACGCTTGCAAGCCTAAAAAAGCCCAAACAAATTTTATATTATTTTTTAATATATAACACACCTACTAAACTACTATTTAACATTGGCAAGCTGAGCTTTGGCTCGTTTAAGCTATCGAAGCGAACTCGAGCCGAACTTTTAGTTGGTTTAAAATTGTTTTCAAATTACCTTGATCCCCATCGAGCCAAACTCTTGGGTTTTAATTTCGAGCCAAGCTCGATCTCAAAATAGTAGGCTCAAACCAAGCCGGGCCGAGTTCGAGCCCAGCCAGACTCGGCTCGGCTCGTTTACACCCCTACCCACCACCCCCAGTTCCTTACCGATCAAAACACACGAAATCAGACCCAAATCGAAACGTAAACCACAAATGAGAACAAACCAAGTACAACGACTAAAAGTCTAAAACGATACAAATGTTAAAAGCACATTGGCATTTTATGAGATTTGACCAAATATTTCTGTCCACCCTACTTCATGATGAATATGGATAGCAAAACTGAGCAGAAAAACCAACAAAAATCAGTATAATTAATAGATAGGGGAAAATCAAAACTAGTACTTAAACAAACTATTTAGACGATTGTATTGTTTACGCGCCATCAATCAAGAAAGATAAAACTTTGCCAGCTCATCTGAGAAAGTCTTTCTGATAATGTCTCTTTTGAGCTTTAGTGCTGCAGTCACCAGTCCTGATTCAGGAGTCCATGCGTCCGGAAGCAGCTTGATCTTCGCGGGAATCTCAAACTTCTCCAATCGCCCCGTTTTTGCAGCCTGTAAATGGTGTTTTTTTTTGTTGGATCAAATGTAACATCTACTGCAACTTTATGTACATATTTAGGGGATGGATCAACAGAAAACTAGTTTAAATGAGAATTAAAAAACTACCAAAGAAAGTTTAAAAAACACACCAAAATTATCATTTTTTACAACTTTTTTATTAAATTTCGGGATTATTAGTATATATAAAAAATATTTAAAAAAAATAGTACTAAGGCTAAATTGCATGTACAACATATATACATATAATGCACATGTGCAGTACTAATTTTTTTTTTTTAAGTTTTTTTATGCATTAAAAATAGCGATTTTTAATAATAAAAAAAATTGGTGTGTTTTTTAGGTTTTTTTGGTAGTTTTTTAGTTTTCTCATGATCCTCTCCCTAATACTAATAGTATATACACTTACCTTCACCAGGGAACCATAAACTTCCTTCACGGTTTCCGACATTTCACACAAAATTCCGAAATCGTCAACCTTGATACCTTTCTGCAAAGCCCACGATTCTAACGCAGATTGTGAAGCAACCACAATGGCAACACAGTAACTGTGGAATGAATTGGCGTACACCATGATGTTATCGACGTAAGGGCTAACACTCAGAACCGCCTCGACCTGTAAGAATAATGTATAAATTTATAAAGAGAAAATAGGGTAAATTGCATTTTACGTCCTTTAAGTTTGAGTATAATTGCTGGCGTGTTTCTTTAACAACCGAAATTACACCAAATGTCCTTTATGTTACAGTTTCTCATCACGCGGTGTCCTTTTACCCTAACCCAGTTAATTTTTTATGTTAACTCTTAATATGTGCCACTCACATGAGGGTCTAATGGTCACTTTCACTTAAAATATATCTTCCACTTGAAGTTTCACGGTTTTTTTTTTTTTTTTTTTTGTGTGTGTGTTTTAGGTATCAAGTGAAAATGACCATTATGCTCTCATGTAAGTGGCACGTGTTGAGTTAACAGGAAAATTTATCTGGGTTGGGGCAAAAGGACACCGCATGATAAGAAAATGTAACATAAAGGACATCCAGTGTAATTTCGTTAGTTAAAGGACAGGGCATGCAATATTGCTCAAACTTTAAGGACATAAAAAACAATTTACTCAAAAAAATTAGAAAAAAGAGTACATCTGTAAAAGAATATGTACCTTTCCTAGTGAAACATATTCTCCGTGTTGAAGTTTAACGATATCCTTTTTACGGTCGATTATCTCAAGGCAACCGTCTTTATGGAACTGCCCGATATCACCGGTGTAGAACCACCTCAAGCCTCTCTCATCAACCTTTATGCACCAACAAAGTTAAAAGTTAGGATTAATTTCATATATAGCCTCACAAACTTTAAAAATTTCATATATACCCAACCAAAACTAAAAATATCATATATGCCCTTACAAAGTAGGTAAAATATCATATATATATACCTAATTTATTAAAGACAATCTAATAAATGATCATTTTACCCATATTTTTTTAACTTTAAGTTTTCATAAATGCTCAACTTTTTAACTTCATATTTTTATATAACACATTTTTAGCTTAAATTTATTTTTACCCTTTTTTATTTTTATTTTTTTTTATTTTTACCCATAAACAATAGTATACTCCATATATAACATTTAAGCTAAATACATTATACTAGAAATGAGTAAATATAATATTTGAAGTTAAAGGTCATATATGAGATTTCAAAGTTTTAGAAAAATTAAGGGTAAAATTGTCATTTATTAAATTGTTTTTAATAAATTGGGTATATATGATATTGCAACTACTTTGTAAGGTTATATATGATATTTTGCAAGTTTGTAGGTGTATATATGAAATTGCCCCAAAAGCTGCATAAGAGGTGGCAACATTTTTGCACGACTCTCACAGAACACAGAATATAAAGCATTTCGCATTAAAAGAGGAAGATTACTTTGTATACTTCCTTCGTTTTTTCGTCATTTTTGAAGTATCCAAGAGTAACATTTGGCCCACCGATCACTATTTCTCCACGAGGCATAGGTGAATCGCTGGTTAAGTAACCACCTTCGGGCCAATTTATTAACTGCAGAAAAGTAATACAACCAAAGATTAAATGCAACAAAATTGACTGAGAACATACAAGGTGAAATGCTTTATATACAATAATCTATACTACATGTAGCCAGATAAATTAACGTTTCAATAAATCAAAATTTTAGAAGTAAAATCACACTTGATACAATTGAACAAAATACAAAAAGTAAACATAATTACTTGTAAATATAATGTAAAAGTCTGAAAGCATACAGTACAACCACCAACATATGTCTTAATTTGATAATAACAAATCAACTTTTAAAAAAGGTCAAGAGTAATGTACACCGATGGTCCCTATGGTTTACCAAAATTTTGGATTTGGTCCCTAGCTTTTCAAAAGTACACGGATGTCCATGTGGTTTGCATTTTGTAACACAATTAGTCCCCAACCAATAAAAACAAATCCAAAGGATTCAGCAGGTCCAAGTTAGGGACTAAATGCGTCATAAAGTGCAAACCACAAGGACCATCCATGTGACTTTTGGCAAAGTTGGGGACTCAATGCGTTACAAAGTACAAACTATAGGGACCATCCGTGTACTGTTGGAAAGCTAGAGACCAAATCCAACATTTTGGTAAACCACAGGGACCATCTGTGTACTTTACTCAACTCAAAAGTCAACCAAAAGTGTCCAAAGTACCAAAATTATATGTGTGTGTGTACAAACGGATACCTTGATATAGGAGCAAGGAAGGGGTGCACCAACACGACCAACGGATGTATCATCATACTCAGAAAAAGTCCCACCGGCACACGTCTCCGTAAGACCATAACCTTGACCTATTGGAGCACTGGTAATCGTCCACATAAAAACACGGTAATATCATGAAAAACTAAAAACAACATATAGTATAAATGATCAATTAGAAATTGTTAGTACTAACCCAAAACAAATGTTGATAAATCTTTGGGTATCAGCAGACAACGGGGCTCCACCGGACAGAATAAAGCGGATACGACCCCCTAAAATGGCTCGAACCTTTCTAAATACTAAATAATTCCATAGAAGCTTTTCTAAACCCCATGCCCCAAGCCAACTTCCATTAATTGCAGACAACCGACGATTATACGCTAAATTAAACAATGTCTTTGATAGCCCACCTGCTGAATCTACCTGAAAATATTCAGCCAAATTTCATACAAATTTTCTACCTTGGCTGCAAGTACCGAGCTTTTTTAAAGAGTAAAGTACACGGATGGTCCCTGTGGTTTACAAAATTTTGGATTTGGTCTTCCAAATGTACACAAATGGTCCCTGTGGTTTGCACTTTGTAACGCATTTAGTCCCCAGCCAACAAATCTAAAGTTTTTAGCATGTCCAACTTAGGGACTAGATGCATTACAAAGTGCAAACCACAGGGACCATCCATGTACTTTTGGAAAAAGTTGGGGACTAAATGCATTACAAAGTGCAAACCACAGGGACGATCGGTGTACTTTTGGAAAGCTAGGGACCAAATCCAAACCATCGGTGTACTTTACTCTTTTTTAAAAGAACATAAAAAGGTAGTGATATCAGAGTAATAATAATATATACGCGTGGAACTTCAACCAACCTTTTTCCTCACACCATCTCTGACACGATCAAGAATAGCCGGAACAGCTGCCATTAACGTTGGTCTTAAAACAGACGCATCTCCCTTTGTGCCCCTCTTAATCTTGCTTGATGTATCTGTAAGAGTTAAAGGAGATCCATAACCTATCGAACTTCCTACAGCCGCTATTAAATTCTGTAACATGAAAAATAAAATTTACACAAACATCAGTATATACATTAATTATATTATAATATTTTTTGTAAGAGTTAACTGCCATTTTCAACCCTATGGTTTGTCCAATTATGCCGGTCCATGTCAAATTTCAAATTTGTACCATTTTCGTCCCTGACATTCTTGAAACATGCCAGTTCCGTCGAAAACTTATTGTCTGTTAAAACCTGCCGTTTAATGAAGGGTAAAAACGTCATTTATCCTTTTTTTTATTTTCTCTTTTTTTCTTAAACCCTATTAATAGGGTTTAAAAAAAGGATTAAAAGGGGTGGAATTTTAATAGGGCTTAAAATAGGGAAAATAAAAAATGGAAATTGAGGGTTTTACCCTTCATTAAATAGCAGGCTTTAACAGACGTTAGTTTTTTGGACCGAACTGGCATGTTTCAAGAATGTCAGGGACCGAAATGGTACAAATTTAAATTTGGCCTGAACTGACATAGTTGGACAAACCACAGGGACGAAAATGGCAGTTAACTCTTTTTAAAAATACATCATATTTTTTACAGAGTTGGTATACCTCGGCTGCAAGTTCAAGAATATGTGCCAGTGGTAAGTAGGCTAGATAAACATCGTTGCCTCCAAGGCCCGGCACAATGGTCATTACAGCGGAAACGGTAGCTAAAACATTGCCATGTGTCATCATAACACCCTGCATAAAGCGAAACAATATATATATTTATAATGTTATGTAATTAAGTTAATAAACTACTAAAATGACCAACCAAAATACTAGCTATCGTAATTTTCTACTAACCTTAGGCAAGCCGGTACTGCCGCTAGTATACATAACCACCGCCACATCAGCAGGGAGTGGTAGATCTGCTTCAACAGCGTTCTCTCTACCGATTTCTTCTACTTCGGAAAACGGAAAGATTTTCCAACTGCTGCTTCCCTCAGTTAAGAAAGGACTTGAATATACTTCATCGTCCATGCATATTACACGTTGTACTGTGTCTATTTGTCCACTTATATCTATAAGCTTCTTCAGCTCTTTGTTTCCACAAATTACAGTAGTAACCTCTGTCTGGAAAACAACTTAAAAAGTAATCACACGATTGTATTATTCAGATTTTATACAACTTTTCCTGATAAAAAAATACGTACCTCATTTAATGAGTGGCAAATGGCTTCTTCTCCCAAAGATGCATACATGGTCACAACGGTGACATTGCGCCTGAAACAAGCCTGATTGACAATATAAGATTATTAGTTACAACACTTCACAACTCATGAAATCTTACTAGGCCTGTAAATTAACCGAACGAACACGAACAAAGGTATGTTCGTATTTGTTCATTTAACTTTAACCGAACACGAACATATAATCGGACACATTTTTTTGTCCATGTTCGTTTATTAAGAAAATGGATGTGTTCCTTTATGTTCATTTGTTTAAAACCTAAACAAACAGTTCACGAACGTAAACGAACATAAACAAACAAACTTAAACGGACATAATTTAACAAACAATAAACAATACAAATGAACATAAGTGAACAAACATAAATGAACACAAATGTCTAAACATAAAGTAATTTTTATATAAATTAGTGATTAATTACGACAAATTCCATTGGATAACCCATTCTTATTACTAAAAAGCCCAATTACCAATTAGTTATATTTATATAAGTAGTTAGAAAGTTAATCTTTATATAAATATAACTACTTATGTATTTAAATTAAAACGAACATAAACGAACAAACATAAACAAATGTAAATAAACAAACATAAATGAACGAAAATAAACGAACGTTCACGGACATAAATGAACGAACCAAAGTGTGTTCATGTTCGTTCGTTTATTAAATAAACGAACTTCCCGCCGAACAAGTTCACGAACAGTTCATGAACGTTTGGTTTGGTTCGTTTACAGGCCTAAATCTTACTGTTAAGTTAACGGGGGAGTGAATATAAATTACCTGCAATGCAATAAACCATTCTTCCCGTGTATCTGCAAAGATTGCAACATGTTCACCGGATTTATGCCCGATTTGCACGAGACCCGATGCAAAATTACACACAACTTGATACACTTGACCATAGGTCATCCACTCGTAATCACCTAAATGAAGCTTTTCAAATGATCTCCCGTCTTGATTTACTTCGGTCTCTCTAGAAATTATTTTTCGCGTTCCGAGTAGATTCTTGTCACCGTGCTTTTTGCATGCTTGTTCAAAAAGATCTGCAAGAGTTTCGATCCCGGCCCATGCGGTTTCAACCGGAGATGTAAACCGGTAGTTTCGGATTGCGTACCCCGGTTCTCCGCTGACATCAGCGGGCAAACCTCGGCGTTTTTCTTTCTTAAGGTTCCGAAGGGCGAGAGTGAGTAGAAGAGGAGCCAAGACACCAACTACATATGCACTCATGTCCAAATTACTCTTGTGATCCTAGAAAATCGATAATTTTCCTGATCATGAGTGATTCATTATCCAGAGAACAATACAATACTAAGACTACATGGTAGACAAGCAAACATCAACAACCACATACTATGTTGTCAACTAACTGTTGCTATGTCGACCCAAGAAGTAGAATATATATGACAATTACAGAGGTTGTAAAGGAAATAGTATGGCTTCAAAGGTTGCTTAGTTGAATGGGAATTAAACATAGGTTTGTCAAAGATCGAGCCGGGGGTCTCACTGGAAGCAGCCTCTCTATTCCTATGGGGTAGAGGTAAGGCTGTCTACATCTTACCCTCCTCAGACCCTACCTTAGCTTTGCTATTGGTGGGATTTACCGAGTATGATGATTATTTTTTTTTTTTTTTTGTCAAAGATGCATTGTGACAACAGGTAAAGTGTAATCCTATTAGCAAAGAACCAAACCCATTATGTAAGATTGTAAGGACAAAGCACGTTAACGCTCCATATCATTTGATACAAAAGAAATTAGAAGAAGGTGAAGCAATAGTCCAGAAGACCCATACCATTAAGAATCCTGCATATATGCTAACAAAATTAAAGGTTGAGTTCTTGTTTAGACTTTGAACAATATTGCGAAAAATTCAAAGATCTGTTTGAGGACACGACACAACCAATAGCGGCAGAGGGATCAGGGATTGAAGATATTATTATTATTCCAACGTGGAAATTTGTTGCGTTTTGCTCATGAGAACAGTCCCACGTCAAAGGCGCATGAAAGAAAAAAGGAGTTACGGAGAAAGTAAGCAACAAACTTTAAGCTGTATTTCACTTTTGGTTTTCCTTTTTGTAATATATTTTTTAAAGAAACATATGTGTGGGTGGTTTTGGGAGTAGGCAAAATTTGGTTGAACCTCATCAAGTTTCCATACTCATTTATATATTTTCAATTAGCAATATTGTAACATTAAATTTTCGTGATAGTGCGATTTATCAGTTCAACTTCACACTCTTTACCAAGTAGTTTATTCACTCAGGAGCTTGCAGCAACTTGACCCTGAATCATTATGCAGCCACATGAACATACACGCGTGTGTGCGCACGCACACATATATGTGTGTGTGTGTGTGTATTGAGAGAGAGAGAAAGAAGAGTTCATAAAACTTAAAAGATACTAGAAAACTTTGAGAAAAAAACATATATGCAGGTCCGAGATACATATGTGTAGCTTGTAAACTACATACATATATATATACCTCGTACGAGATGCATATATGTAACTTCGCGAGCAACATCTATGTAGCTTCTCGAACTACATATATTTTTTACTTGTTTTTATTTTTTACATCACTAACCTTATAATTAAAAAAACCAGAAACAAAATATAAAAGATTTTCAAGTTTTAAGTTGTTTTCTCGTGAACCTAATCCAATATATATATGTGTTTGTGTTGTGTGTGTGTGTGTGTGTTAGGGTAAAATGAAAACTCCTACGAGTTGTGACAACTTAGAGAACTCGACCTTACGAAAGGTTTTTTCAAAAAGAATTTTTACCAAAAATCCTAAAAAAATCAACTTTTCCAAAAAAAAACATGTGGTTTTTTATTTATTTACAGCAGCCGTAAATGCTGTAAAAAGCTAATGTCATCAGTTTTTTTATAACAGCTGTCAGGGGCCGAAAACACCCCTTCGAATCATACCTCAACCACACACAATTATAATGTAGCTTCACATATATAACATAAATAAACAAAAAAAAAAGAACAAAAGTGGAAACAGAAAACAAAACATCCAAGTGATCTATAATCTACAGAATTAAAACCATAAATAAAACAAACATGTAATAATCTCAGTCAGAATCATACACAATTATATTGTAGAATTAATATTGATATCTAATATGAATTTGGGCCATAAAAAAGAAGTTGAATGAATGATCATCAAATGGAGTCTCTGAGATCAATGAGATACGATCATACACATAAATTGTATAGCAAATTAGGGAGAATACCTGAAGAGCTGCTGTTAAAGACCCAACTCAGAATAAAGGGTTTTGGGGATTTTAAGGTTGTTGGCGGATGAACATGACGGAGAAACCGAGGAGGAAGTTGTAGTTTCAGACGGTCCTGCCAGTGTTGAGGAAGAGATTCGATTGTTTATTCTGTTTTTGTTTTTTTTTTCTTTATTTCAACTAGTTTTATGGCCCGCTTCGTTACGAGCGCTGCTATGTTGAATATTTCTCACCCAATTAAAGAAAAAAGGATTATCGTAGTTTTGCTTAAGAAAAAGTTAAAACGATGGTTGGATTGTAATTTTGAGTTGAATGCAAAATTGTAATTTGTTAAGACAAATAAGCGAATGCTAAGCAGTTGCCTGACACGAATAAAAATTATATTAAATCAATCAATTAGAATATTGGACTTCTATAGTTTTGCTAAAAAAACTAAAACAATTGCAAGATTGTAGTTTTGAACTCGGGATAAAATCGTAATTTTGTACTAGAGGTAAAATCATAATTTGTTGAAAGCTAAAACGATTGTAATATTGTAATTTTGAGCTAGGAGCAAAATCATAATTTTGTTCAGAGGAAAATTCGTAGTTTTAAACTGGGGATAAAATCGTAATTTGTCTGGGCCAATAGAGTAGTGCCCGGCACTATTCCCTGACATGGACTTTGTAGTATATATATAAATATAAATATAAATATAAATATAAATATAAATTATATTATTATTTAACATAAACCTTGGGTATAAAACTTTTTTTTCAAGTATGGGTTTTTAACGCCTTTTTTTTCAATTATGTTACATGTTAAGTAACCAATTTTAACTGGAAACTGTAAAGAATTTAGTTAGTTACATGCATGGTTGTAAAAATCCCGACTAGTCTCCGATTAGTCACCGATTAATCACTAATCGGAGGTTCACCGATTAATGGCCGATTAATAGCTAGGCAGTCAATGGAGGTCCTATCTTAGCCAAATTTTGGCTAGATGCCGACCAAATTTTGACCAAACCATATAAATTCCTTCCAATTACTTAAAAAATGGGTTAATGAGGGGTTAAAACATGTCGACTTTAAAAAACTACATATAAAAATGTGTGTGTATATATGTAACTAAAAATTACATATAAAAATCTCAATCCGATTAATTCCGATTAATCCCTATTAATCCTGATTAATCGCTAGTCGGTACCTCACCGCCCGACTAGCGCCTAGCGATTCTTAAAACACTGGTTACATGTAGAAACTTTAACATAATATTTGTCATTAAAAGTGAGGGAAATCAGGGTCGTCTTTAAGAATATTAGAAAAAATGGTTGTCGGCAAGATAAAAAATCCAGTCCCTACCCGTCCTATAATATAAACTTATCAATCACATATATAAAAACTAAAGACCCATGATACTACGATAATTGTTATAAGATAAATAAAATAAAAATAGTGCAGCAAAATGATCGAACCTACTTACTTAAGCAAACCATGTGGCTCTCCTAGCATTTTTGAACTTAAACATATCGGGTTTAGTTTGGGTATAAAGAGATTGGGTTTACTTGTTTAAAATTTGGACTGGTTTACGTTTAGTTTCGGTTTAAATATAGAGCTTTTTTTAAATTATATAAAAAATTAAAAATTTTGGGGGTCATGTTATGTTTTTGCTCTGCTTCGGTGCCCACTTGCCCATGCTCAGGGTTACCATGAGGAAATGTAACCGATTATACAATTACATTCAAGGAGATGTAGCTCGGGTTACCCTTAAACTCCGTCTCCGTAGTATAAAAATACTCTTTGACTTCGTCTATGTATATATTTTTTAGATTTTTATACAAATGATACCCCTGATAAAAAAACAATTAGATACCACTAAATTTTTGTGCTAGATCCGTCACTCGTTAGATTACCACATTGATTGCCCATGGCTTTATAGCCTAGTGGCATCTTAGGGGTGGGATAAAGCTTTGGGACCAACAGGTTTTGGGTTTGATTCCCACAAGGGGGTTTTCCCATATTTATTGGGTTTCCTACTGAATTGGTGTATAGGCATTGCCTAGTGGAGATGGATATGATCGGTGGTTCTGCTGGTGGCACGATTATACTCTAGTGGTCCGTCAGTGATCCAAATTTACCGTTCAAAAAAAAAAAAAAAAAGATTACCACATTGATTGTTATAAGGTGTTTATGTGGTACTTTGTTTTCAGATACATTCAACGATCTCCACTGTATCTAGACATGGTATAATAATACTATTTTAATAAACAGTTTGACAATGTTTATTATAAAATTTATAAACTTAAAAATAATTTAAAAAGATTTAATATAAACTCCAAAATTCAATCTGAAATATTGAAGTTTGAGTAGACCAATTGACGTTTGAGAAGAAAACAAGAAGAAAAAAACAAAACAAACTTAGGTGTCTACAAAGTCCAACCAGGTGGACACCATCGCCATGGGGATTATCGGAAGTGAAGGAGGAGTTAGTCAAAGGCATAATTATGATTGGAGTATTTGGCGTGCGAGAAACAACCTCAAGTTCTCGGGGATTCCGATCCGGATCGAGAAAATTATTTGTGAGATAAAATCTTTGAGTTTTCTGTGGTATTCGAATAGATCTAGGAGTAGAAGTATGTCATGGGATAATTGGTGTAAATTTTGTTAATATGTAGTTTGTGGTTGTTCTGGGCGGTCCCGATTTGGGTATGCTTGTTTTTCTAATGAAGTTTACTGTTAAAAAAAAATGGGTCCAATCATATCAACTTGTATTCTTATTTGGCTATTTCCACTTGGTAGGCCACCTTTAATAATATTGTGTTGTCTAATATCAGAATTCTTAAAAAAAAACAAACTCTAAAATGGTGTATTGTTGTAGGTTTTAAAATCAAGTTTCGTAACATTCTATAACTAACTTTAAAGGTGCACAATCAAACCGGTTTGGGATACAACACCAGTATCCGATCTGATCCGATCCGAAACGATAGTGAAACTAGCCTCAATCTGATATAATTCATCATTTTGAAATTTGTTTGAGAATATATCGATGAAACCGGTTTCAATCTGATCCAGAGTTTTCTGTTAATAAACTAGTTTCTTACCTGAACCGGTTTGGGCCGATCCAGTTTGACTTTCTTTGATTAGATCCGAACCGGTTTTTGCACCTCTACATAGAGTTGAATGCCATGTATATGATATGGTTATATGTATAAAACTTAGTGTCAAATGAAAGAAAAAAACCACTCTAAAGGATGAACAATGATCATCAATGTGAAAGAAATATTTTCTTTAATCCTTATTTGATGTGTAAGGTAACATAGTAATCATCTTTTTCAATTGGGAGAGATGGCCGAGTGGATGAAAGCGGCGGATTGCTAACGCCTTAATGTACTCAGTGCATCCAACGATCCGTCTCAACCACCAACTTAGCCTACCCATTCTACATAACTCCAATTATGCATGTTACTATCTATTGGTGCTCAAATTATCTCTATTTGATAATCTAATTCTAATAAAAAAAAACTCCAACTAATGTCACATGCCATTTTCTTATACAAAATTTCAACTAATATCGCATGGCATTTTCTTCTTTAAATCATTAATAATATTATTAATTAATATCTAATTCTAATTAATGATTATTAGTAATATTATGCTATTAATATTAATATTAAATTAAAATTCAAGTTTGATGATTAAAAAAATACTTAAAGTTTACGGATGATTTTTTACGGGTCAAAAGGACATGAGTCGTGTAAAGTGTAGGATACAAATCCCCTAATCGTACATTACGTACGCGATTCCCACAGCCATACACGTGTCCTGATTCAATTTAATTAGATAAGGGTATATCAGACATTTTGTTCAATCATGTGAGGGCTAATTAGGGAATTTCGTCAACAAGAAGCAGATTACAAGTTCGTTTCATAACCGTCTATCTAATTATTGTTCGTATCAATTCGATTTGTAGGTTTTTTTATTGATTCCTGTACCGAACACAAATTGGCGATTCCGAAAATGTTGGATTCGTCATTTATGATGTTTATTTTGGGTCTTTTATCATAGGGTTACGATTGAGGTTTGGGTTTTATTTGATTTGAAGGTGTTTTCATGTTATTAGATTGTAACGAGGTTGAAGATAAGATGTTTCTGGTTTTATTTGTTGAGTTTAACATATCGCATGTGGTTTTTTAAATATCGCATGTGTTGTTTTTAACATATCGCATGTATTAAAGATTGGATCATATGAATAATTTCGCATGTTTAAGTTGGACATTTCGCACTCAATAAAGTTTAATATGTAATTTCGCATGTTTAAGTTGTTCATTTCGCAGACTAGAAAGTATTTAACATATTTAGCTCAATATTTCGCACGCTTTAAAAGTAATTATATGTATTATGTAATTTCGCACAGTGTGTTTTATAATTCAGTTCAATAATTGATTTCAATAATTCATATCAATAATTTTACAGTGCTTTTTTTCTTTTACTATAAAGTTTATCTTTTTTATCACCATTTCAAGCATCCTATTAAAAATGGCAGACCTACCATCATCCTCTTCTGAATCAACTATCAAACAGTCTTTCAGAAAAATGATTCAGGAACAAATTCAAGAGGATCAATCATGTCAAGAGATGTTGGAAACCAACATTTCTCGTGTAACAGAAAACATGAAGAGAAAACAAGAAATTGTGAACTTGCTATCTCAGATGCAAGTGAGTAGTCTTCAAGAAATTGTTGTTATGTTCATGGTTGATCTGGGTGAGAGGGATGAGAAACAGTTGAAAAAGTTGGCGGATGCAATAACTATCTTAAGATGCTCGATGAAGATGAAAATGGAGTTTTTTTCATCTTTTGAAAGAACTTGTTTATTTTAGTGCTTTATTTTAATAAAACATGCAAGTTTTACATGTTCCATTAAATTCGCATGTTGTGTTATGGCATGGGACTTGATTTCGCATTCTTATATTCCCCATTTTGCATATTTTTAAACAATTCAATGTCAAACATGCGATTTTATACATAAAACATGCGAAATAAAAAACATTAATGTTATCTAACAAGTCTAAATATGCAACAGAAATTCAACATCAAACAAGTCTACTAGTCATTTCCAATAAATGCTTTCAACCTAACTGGGATTATTTTCTCCAAATCTTTCATATACTTTTCTTTGTCCGGCCTTTTATCGAAAGCATTTGTCAGTTTAATTATTTTTTCACGCTCTACATTGTGTTCGGATAGAATGATTTTACTTAGATATATGTGCCTCAGGAGATGAAGTTGTGAATTATGTCTGTTGTTTACTTCATTTTCTTTCACAAACCCAGTCACCCATGGTGTTTTCTCTCATTTGTATGTTTCCATGTGACGCATCATAAACACTCCACAGTCTACACCGCTATTCTCCGTCCTCCATTCCATCACTTTTCTTTCTATCACTGATGTTTTAAGTGCTTTTGTAGTTGGTGTTGGTTTTAAAGCCTTTTGTAGGTATAAAACCAATACCCTTCTCTGTAACATAGCAACATTGTGTTAGTAGCTTTTACATAAATATAACATGTATATGAAGAAGTTTTTATATTACCAGTGTGTCTGGAAGCCCCTTGTATCTATCCTTAAACTCTTGTTCAGCTGCTGAATTGTCAATCAGCTCAATTTTGCCGGTTTTCAAGTGGAAGCACAAGACATAGAAGTGGTCACCTTGAAGTACCGGAATAAACACTAAGTCAACCGAATCAAGTTTTTTTACCTCATATTTCAGTATTATGTCTTCTAAATTTGAGGCAAATACGTTTAGACGTTGGTTGTCTGTGTAATTCTGCTCTTTGTACATGATATCCGGCTGTATGTTATGTAATTAGAATCAAGGTTAAGTAATGTATTACAAGGTATTTGTACATGCGAATTTAGTACATGCAAAATAATGTGTGAAATTTTTTCACATGCGAATTGTATATATACTGTATGCGAAACTACAATAGTATGCGAAATGTTGTTTTTGTTTTCACAGGAAAACTATCTACTATTCTACATGTGATTTTAACTATAAATAGTATGCGAAATCATTGAATATGTGTAGGTCCCTTAATCCCGTTGGATCTTAACAAGACTGTTAATCTATCAAGGGTGCGGAATCCCCTTGATTGATCTTCGAACACAGAATCAAGAATATGTAGATGAACAAGAACTCGAACACACAAACACACAAACTTTCAAACTGATCTTCTGTGATTATCAAACCCTTAGAAGTGTTTTACAATCACTAAGATCTACAAGAACCTAACAGCCGATTTCTGTTTTGTTCTTATACTCTCAAACTTGAATGCTCTCTCTAGATGTCTAAAGTGTTCTTCTTCAAAGCGTCTTCAAGTTCTCTCAAGTGTCTCATGTGTCTAACCCAAAACTCTAGACTAAGGCTGTTTATATACACACAGCCAAGACCTGCGAATTGGGCTTTGCCCATATTACATTTGTTACATAAACTTGGGCCTAATAGACTTAATACAAACTTGGATTGATTGGGCTTCATAGAACTCGTTTTTCTTTAAGTCTTCATGATCCAATCTTCTGTTTAATATCCAAAGACCAATCCAAAGCTGTTGTCATATAACATGCACCAACAAACTCCCCCTTGACAATAGCTTGCAAAGGAAACTTTAGTCTTCAGAATCTCACAGTCTTTGGTCTTTGGATAGCGTCAACTTCAACATGAATTCTGTCTTTGTCAGCAACATCTTTGTCAGCAACAGACTCCCCCTAAGCTGATGCATCCAATCACCAAATCTTCCAAGTTTTGAGTCAGCATTCAAAGTTAGACTTCACAGCATCCACTCTGCATTGTAGAAGGAGGATTCTACCAAGCAGCAACAAACTCCTCCTCTCTTCACAGCAACTTCTCATCAACAAACTGCTTCAATCTGTATACTATAAAACAGACATCTCGAGAAACCATAAGAATTTTTCAACATAGTTAAAGAATTATTATTATTCAAGAGATTTGTTATACTGTATCAGATTAAGCTTTTTCAAATTTAGCACCAACACGCACAAATTTTAAACAAACACCTTATAACCTGCATGATTTAAAACAAATTTTGAACCCACTTTCTAACACAGTTTCCCCCTATCGGTAACAATTCCTCCAAGAATAACAGTTTTCCGTACATTAAGAATTTTAACAGAAAAAGACACTATTTTTGGATTTTTATATTTTCTGAAAGCAGATAAATACGAAAAGCAATAAACACTCTATTTTTGTGAGAATCACCGGTAAGAAGATCATATCAGCACAATCAAACTGTTTCACACAATTATATAATTCTTTATTCAAGTTTTAGTGAGAAGCAGTTCAAGACGATTACCAGTATGTTTGTCCACCTAAACAAAATGCATGAACATTTCAAGAACCATTACCGTATGATACGTTAAGGTAAATTTAATACTAAAATACTAGTGTGTCCCACTTCAGGATATACCCCCGCGATCAAGGTATGCACAAAGATTCATCGTAGTAGGTGAGTATACTGATTATCATCTGTTTGACCGTATAAATGATGTGAGAAACTCACTTATTTTGATTGAAAACAAGCCCTATGTGATAGAATCACTTATTGATGAGGAACTTGATTTTCATATGCATGAGGGCACAAGAGCAAGTCCGTGAACAGGTCAGTACTTTCGTACAGCAGAGAGACGAACTTGACTCCCGGATAAATGTGATATTTTATCACTTATTTGAGGGACATGTGATTGTTGATCACTTATTGAGGTCGAATGCAGTATGTATACGTATGTATGGTATCATGGAAGATCTAGACTTTGTCTCCGTTTGTTTCGGTAAAAGAAACAACCATGATACCCAGATGATAAGCAGCATAAAGACCGAAAACCTCAGACTTTGGCAATCTATCAACGCAAGATTTAAGGTCATTAAACCATACACCACTGATGTGTTCCCCACTTATACTCAGTGCATTTAGGTTTATATCACTTTGGTAAGTTGATTATTTCATGCTTTTGCCTACTGGTACACCATATAATGAAGCTGCTATCACACTTTAAGCAATTTAATGGTTCAATTTAGTGTGACAGTCTAACTTGCCGATGTACTATCATTTCTTCTTTTTCACACAGTGATAACTCAATTTTTGATTTTCTATTTTTTTTGTTTTAGATTTTCGATGTTTTTGTATTTTTGATTTTTAAGAAAAACAGTAAACTATTTACAAAAATTCTTATGAAAAACCAGTTATTCAGGATTCCTCATCCCATTGAGTTCGACTAAGTGTTCAAAGCGAGCTCGATCAAAAGCTTTTGTGTAAAGATCCGCAAGGTTATCTTCTGTGTCAACTCGGTGTAATTCAATTAATCGTTTTTCAGCACAAAACCATCAACCAATCACTAAAATAAATAGTTCGTTACCCATGTTAACCTACTATTTACCTCAGATGCTTTACAGGAATAACCACTGTTGAACACATCAACAGTCCTCCTTGGTCATCCTGCGATCACTCAACAACTCAGTTAGACCTAAGAACCCAAACCTTACCGGTTTTGGGTCGACCATGTAAATCCACATAAGATGCTTCTATCCAATATCCATCACTCCTGACTGGAGTCGTGGATTGCTTCCCCATTGTTGAACAAGATTGATAATTTGCATTAGGTCTTTGATTGCGAGAGTTCCAATAACCTCTTGAATTTTCTGACCTTTGAAAATTATTATCTTGATACCTACTTCTCCCATTATTATACCATGAATTTTGAAAAAATTTTGGATGTTGTTGAACATTTGAGTTACTAAAACCCCTATGTCCATTTCTTTGTTGAAAATTTCGATTACCAGCAGTTTGGTATCGAGTTTGATATCCAAAATTTCTATTTTGACTTTGAAACTGAATTGATTTACCATTTTGATGATTAAATTGAGGAGAATTACTTCTTGGTTTATCAAATCTTCTCGAAGTTGAGGGTTTTGATGTAGATTCAGGTTTCTTTGTCTGACAACTTGATTTTACATTATTTGTTGACCCAACCTGATTCTCTTCTTTAACCTCATCAACTTTTTGTTTACCTTTCTTCAAAGGACAACAACTCGCCACGTGTCCTTTGTTGTGACATTTAAAACAGGATCTTTTCTTATAAGTTTTCCTTTTGTTTGATCCCTTTTTAAATGTGTTGGCCTTTTTGTCTTCAGTATCCTCATCCACTTTATGAGGTGTACTGTTAGACCCAACGGATTCTTTCAAAGAAACTGGACTATTTGGCAAGTCCACAGCTATCGGATCCACTACCTCTTGTGAAGTGGTTACAAAATCAGTTAGTTCATCTTCAGTTGGTAAAAATGAGTAGTCTTGATTTCCAGAAGATGAAGCTTTAGTAAACCCCACCCCTGTTTTATCATTACTCCTTTTTAAACCCTTTTGAATTTGAGTCCTGACTAACGAAGAATTCCCAAAATTATCTAACTTCCCTTGAAGTTCAACAATTTTGGCTTGTGCATCAGCCAATTCTGTGCACTTTTCTAAAAGCTCATTAGTCTTTTCTTTCAGAGTTTCACGAGCCAAATCAATGATCTGTAATTTTTCATTGACTTTGCTTGTTAAACTACTGATTTCTTGTTCATTTGATTTGAGTTTTTCTAAACAATCTGACTCTCGTTTAATCAAAAGAACATTTGACTCTTTCAACTTTTCTAATTCAGCTGACTGAATTTTGTTTTGCTCCGATAGTCTGTCAACTTTAACCTGTAGTTCAGTGCAATTTAGACATGTATGACTTACAGATTCTGATGATACCTTTACCTCTGCTTTAAGTCCGTTCACATCCTTCAAGCCCTTTGAAACTTCTGCACCCTTCTTTTCAGCAGTTTCCTCATCTGCTTCCTTCTTCTCTTCCACCTCAGCAGCTTCCTCTTCAATTGTCACAACTGCAAGCTCAGCTACCAATGCTTGATCACAAGTAGTTACTTTTGAAGAGATCTGATAACGTTTTTCTAAAGCTTCCCACAGATCTCTAGAATTTCCATAGTTCTTGAAGGTATGCTTGATGCCCTCAGGTAAGGATTTCTTGATCACTGCTAAAGCTCTCTTCTCAGCATCAGCCAATTGTTTCTCAGATTCATCCATCTTGTCATAAGAAATCACCTTAACTCTTCCTTCAACACGACGTGCAGGAGCAACATATCCATCAATCATACAGCTCCACATTCTCGTATCCTTACTCTGAACATATGCCTCAACCTTCTTTTTCCATTCAGCATATTCATTGACATTTAAAAGCTTTGGCCAGTTCTTAACAACCTCACTTCCATTATCCATCTTAGCCATCACGCAGCGTAAAAGTTCAAATGAATTTTGATAACCTGAATCAAAATCCAAATCTAATTTCTCTGCTGGTCCTTGTCGAGCTTTTACCGTAAGCGAACTGATAAAACCGTACAAATATTTCCGAAGACAGTGGTTACCAAATTACACCGTTAGAATCGTCTCGAAAAGACGAATCCAATGATATCTAATGTCGAAAACCGAATTCGGGATTTCCCAGAGTCTTTTTTTTTTTTTTTTGTCGTAAAAATCCCACGAATTCAACGGTGCAAACGGCTTCTTCAGATGTGCTACAGATCGTTCTCTAAACTCGAAACACTGAAAAAATTCCTACGCTTGCCTTTCGAAATTCCACCACTTGTGAATCACACAAGATAGGATCGCACAAGACCCTTTGAAACGCACAAGGACTTCTGGACCGCACAATCCACCAACTTTGGGCCAAACAGTCACTTTAACGGGCCTGGGCCTGGTCGCACAAGTTACTGATTCGCACAAGCTGACTTCTGGTCGCACAAGAGCTCCAAGCGCACAAGATCTCCAAACGAACAAGATCTTCAAACGTACAAGATCTTCAAACGCACAAGCTGAAAACGTACAAGATTTCAGATTTTAAATTTTCAAATGATCGCACAAGAGCTGATTGGGCCACCCAGCCACCCAATCCCGAAATTGCAGCAGCTGACAACACGAAATCTGCTTCCTTTTTTGAAACTTTCCAAGCAAGGTCTCAATCAACACTTCTTTCCATACACGGAATCCAAGTAGAGCTTCTACAAACACGAAAAATAGTCAAAACAATAATCAAAACAGATTAAAATACACAAATTTAAACTGTTCTTCAAATGTTCTTCCTGTTCTTCCTGTTCTTCGCAAAAACCCAGAAATTTAACTCGAAATTTTCAAACAAAACCAACTCAACCACAACTACCAACTACCAAATCAGATCAAAAACTCCGAATTTTGAACTGTTCTTCCTTGTTCTTGCTGTTCTTCACGAAAATTATTAATGAGACACCAAAAAATCTTCAACCGAAAAACAAACTTGAATCCAATCGATCAGTCTTGAACCCCGCACAAGAGCAAATGCTCTGATACCAATTGTAGGTCCCTTAATCCCGTTGGATCTTAACAAGACTGTTAATCTATCAAGGGTGCGGAATCCCCTTGATTGATCTTCGAACACAGAATCAAGAATATGTAGATGAACAAGAACTCGAACACACAAACACACAAACTTTCAAACTGATCTTCTGTGATTATCAAACCCTTAGAAGTGTTTTACAATCACTAAGATCTACAAGAACCTAACAGCCGATTTCTGTTTTGTTCTTATACTCTCAAACTTGAATGCTCTCTCTAGATGTCTAAAGTGTTCTTCTTCAAAGTGTCTTCAAGTTCTCTCAAGTGTCTCATGTGTCTAACCCAAAACTCTAGACTAAGGCTGTTTATATACACACAGCCAAGACCTGCGAATTGGGCTTTGCCCATATTACATTTGTTACATAAACTTGGGCCTAATAGACTTAATACAAACTTGGACCGATTGGGCTTCATAGAACTCGTTTTTCTTTAAGTCTTCATGATCCAATCTTCTGTTTAATATCCAAAGACCAATCCAAAGCTGTTGTCATATAACATGCACCAACAATATGCATTTTCAGTTTTAATTTCAAATGCCAATATGTTTAGAAAAACATACCACCATTGTGCTAAATAAGAAGAGTCTGTATGGTGATGATTTTCTATCCCTCTTCTTCTCTTCAAGGTTTAGAACATCCACAAATGCATCTATTCCGTTTGATGCTACGTACTGACCCCTGTAGAAGCTTTCAAAGATACCTTTGACCGTGTAAACCCCAGTTTCTGATCGGTAAAATACATCCCTGCCAGGCAAAAATTAAATAATTAAATATTTTGAGTGTATATATTTAGATGTTTGTTAGTTGATATAATTGTTTTACTTACTCTATGTTTGCAAATGTAGCAAATGTGTATGGATGACACTCAATTCTTGATTCAAGAGTGCTTCGTGCATGTTTACCACTCTGTTGCAGAAAGGGGAACAAAATGCTTCTCCAAGCTCTGCACATCTTTTCTCAGCTCGAATTTTGGCGGCTTCTGTTGTCTTATAAAGGAGTTCATTTAACCCCTTTGGTACCACATTTTTTGGAGCTTGAGTTTGTTGTTTTCTCCCCCTACCTGGCTTTTTTCCCTTATTTTCTTCCATGCTAGGTCCCAGGCTCAAAAGCGACTCAACTGATTGCAATTCCTCAGCTGTCACTTGAGGGCATTCAACTTCTTGTTCCTTCTCAACTTCGGTATCTGAATCCGTTTGTTGAGGGTCCTTTTGTGTAGTTTCTCCTAAAGAAACTGATTCCACTTCTGGCTCCTTTTCTTGAACTTTTTCTTGAATGTTTTTTTGTAGATTCGGCTAAGTTCACTGTTTCTTCCATACCAGTTTTGTTTTCACCACTTTCTGCAGGTCAGAGTAAGTTAAAAAATATAATATTTTGTTCTTTTTATTTTTTTCTAATATAAAGTGTTTTTTTACCTTGGACAGGTGGTTTGTAAGCGTATACACCCGTTTCGACAGTTTGAATGTTTGCAATAAGGGTGTCTGTTACTCCTCCATCATCTTTATTTTTCAATCCTTCATCATCTGGCTGCAGTACCCCTATAGATACAAATTATTGAATTTTAATAAATCAGAATCAAAATCGCATGCGAAATGAAATGTCAAGTGTGTTCATGAAATCGCATGTGTATTTTTAAGGTTTCGCATGTGTATAGGAGATGGTAATTTTTAAATAATATCGCATGTGTTAATTTTGAAATCGCATGTTTACCTTCTGATGCCATTTGTTCCAAAACATTGGATATTACTTATTGAGCTTCTTCATTTTGTCTACTTTCTTTGTTTGTAGTATCTTCATGATGAACTTCAGAAGCTGCATTTTCAGGCTGTTGATGAACATAAGAAGGTGCAGTTTCAGGCTCTTGAACCGAATCAGGCAGCACACAAATGGGATTATTCCTAAGTGTCTCATCCCACTGCTTACAGGCCTCCATAATCTCCGGATCCCAAAAACACTTGGTTTTTGCTTCTGAAACTAAGTTGTTCATCCCTTGAACAACTTGAACCATTTTAATGTATTTTTTGACATTGGCTTTCATTTTTTTCAACAGGTTCTGTAATATTTTTCGATTTAAAATACTATCAATCCAGATGTTAAAAATAAATGGATTAAGTGAAAATAATATTTTTTTGTGCTTACCTTTTTGTTGATGTTCGAAGCCTCTCGATCTCGTTGATGGGCTGAATTGTAGATTACCGATGGTGAAAGTGGAACAGGAGTGTTGCAATAGTCCATCATTTTCTGTGTATGTGTTCCAACTCCCATCACAAGGTTCAACTGAGACATTTCATGGAGTTCAAAACTGAAACCCATCATATTATCAATGTTCTCGTTATCGTTAGGGTCTTCCTCGGTTTCTATGTTTTTTACTGCACGTATAGTCCTTCTTCTGTAGCTTATTGTGGTGTCAACGGGTAGTAGTGTATACTCCTCCGTTGAACGACCCTCCTCTTTTTCATTTTCACTCTCATTTGCTGTCCACCCAGGTCCGTTATCCGAAATATGCTCCTCAACTTTATCAATTTCCGTAGATGTGATATAACGAATAACCGGTATGTCCTCAACAGCCTGTACACCAAGCAAACATCTATCATTTGCAGTTGTGGCTTTTGTAATCTCCGCAAAAAAACGTCATCCAGTACACCAGGAAATTTAATCTAAACAGGCTCCCCCCATCTCTTTGATTATCTATTGCAGTTGTAGGGCTGGCAGTTCTGACACGAACACGATAACACGACACGAACCTAAACGAAGTTATCATGTTTCATGTTTGACCTTAACAGGTTGTGTGTCTAAAACAGGTCGACACAATAAGACCTTAACAGGTTTCGTGTCTAAACAGGTTAAAACCCCGTTAACCTGTTAAGACCCGTTAAGTCATCATCATCATCATACTCAGTAAATCCCACCAATAGCAAAGCAAAGGTAGGGTCTGAGGAGGGTAAGATGTAGACAGCCTTACCTCTACCCCGTAGGAATAGAGAGGCTGCTTCCAGTGAGACCCCCGGCTCGATAGTAGTTTTGCATCAAGCCTTGGACATAAGGCACATAACACTCGGCAATCGGGACAAAGACCGATTAGTGCATGTACCCTTTTGTCTTTCAGCTATCAACGCCACCACATGATGCATGATTAACCGTCCTCCACTTTTAACGTTATTTTCACGAAATTAGTAAAATAACGTTAAAATTAGTGCACTTTTACTTTTGCCCCCCGATGGCCCACACATATATACATTATATGCGCATACCGCAAGACCCGTTAAGTACATGTTAATAATTAAAAATTAAAAAAATATTATATGTGGGTGTGGACATGGGGTCATCAGTCGTGGGACCTGGGATGAATTATACACAAACACACTCAGTTCTTTTCATAATCCAAACCCTAATTTTTAAATCACTCTCACAAACACCACCATTCCCAATTCGGTTCACAGCTTCCCCAACTCGGTCGTGTTCGTGTCTTAACAGGTCGTGTTCGTGTCTTAACAGGTTGTGTTCATGTCTTAAACAAGTCGTGTTCGTGTCTTAACATGTCGTGTTCGTGTCTTAAACAGGTCATGTTTGTGTGTTAACAGGTTGTGTTCGTGTCTTAAACTGGTCGTATGATACGTCGATAATTTTTTCGTGTCTTAACAGGTCGTTTCGTGTAACCTGTTTATTAACAGGTTCGTGTTTCGAAAATATGACACGATAAGATTTTGTGTCGTGTTCGTGTTTACGTGTTTCGGGTTCGTGTCTTATCGTGTTCGTGTCTTAACAGATCGGGTTTACCCGTTATGCCAGCCCTATGCAGTTGCAATTAAGCCATGTGTAATTCTTGCGTTTTCCCCCCCATTGACTGAGGAATGTATCCATGACAGTATTTCCTGGTTCTTTACTCTTTTCAATTTTATCCACCTTTTTAACTTTTCTTTTATCCACTATTATTTCAACTAGCTTTGGTTCTTTTGGAATTCCAAATACCTCATAAACTGTGTCCGATGTAATTTTTATTTGGTGTTTAACTACGTTTAGCGTATCGAACATCTCGTCAAAGTTTCTGGCTAGCGAATATGCCAAACGTGTCGAAATATGGTTGATATTTATATCTAGAATAGCTCCAAATCCCATATTCTTCACCTCATCAATCTGTTTTTTTTGAAAAAATTTTCACATACGAGTTAGTTTGACATCTCAACAGTATTGCTTCGTTGCTGTATTCGAAGAAAGCCCTACGTTTTGTTGTATTTACTTCCAGCTGGCTTTGTTTTTTCCCTTTTCAATCTTTTTTGAAGGTTTTTTAGTTTGTATCTTAGATTTCTTGTCATCTTTCTTCTTTTTCAGCAGTGGCTCAACAAAGTCATCATCCTCAGAACTTTCTTCCACAACCCTTCTTTTTCTATTTTTGTTCACTTTTTTCAATGTTGATATTGTCTCTTCAAAGTCATCATCAGACTCTATTTCTACAAAATCGCATGCTATTAGATAAAAACCTTATAAAATCGCATGTATCAGTTAACTTTTACCAAAACTCATTAAGTTGTTAAAATCGCATGAATGAGTTATGAATTCGCATGTATCAGTTAAGCATTACCAAAACTACCTAATCTTATAAATCTCATGCTTTAGACAAAAAACATTTTTAAAATCGCATGTATCATTTAATCATATTCCAAAACTAACTAATCATATAAAATCGCACGAATGATTCTATAAATTCGCATGCACAAGCTAACCATTACCAAAACTACATAATAATTTAAAATCGCATGCCCTAAACAAAAATAACTTTATGAAATCGCATGCCTCAGACAGAAAACTTCAACAAACAAAACTAGACATATAAAAACGCAATTGTCATACAAAACCCTCTATAATTTCGCACATGTATCAACTAACAACAACCAAACTTACATAATCATTCAAAACCTAATAAAAACTCATACCAGACATAAACCCTAACAAAATCGTAATTAGCAACAAAACGTAATCTTATAAAACTATAGGTTTCAAACAAAAACCTTACTAAACAAACTAAATCGCATATGTCATTCAAAGGTACTGTAAACCCCATTATAAAATCGCATATGTCATTCGATACCTAGATTCATCTTCTTTGCTTGTGGTCTATCGTTGTTGGCCTTGCTCCGTTTCTCAAAACTCATCAATCTTCCTTGATTCGCAACGGTAAGTAGAACGGAAGTTGGGGGAAGAAGAATGCAATGTTTTGAATTTGGGTTTACGGTATGATTGTGAGTCTTTGGTTGCTGATTATCAGGGGTTTTGATTTCGCAATGGACGATTTTAACCATGGCAGTTTCATATATTTATTTTAATTTGATTAATTTAATAGTTAAGCACGGGGTTTAAATGAGATGATCTGACGGTTGTGGTTGTATCGTACGTAATGTACGATTAGTCATATTGTATGATAACTACCATTTATTGCGAGAACCAATGTGAACACAACAAAAAATACCTAAAAATAGCTAAAAAACACACATATTTTTTTTAATATTTTTTATAAAAAAATCACTACTTTCAGTAGCAAAAAAAAATGTTCTAAATTTTTTTTTAAAAGAAAATTTCTAAATTTTAAAAAAAAATTGGCTACTAAAAGTAGCGATTTTAATGTAAAAAATATTTAAAAAAAATTGTGTGTGTTTTTTGATTTTTTTAGGTTTTTAGGGGTTCAGTTTTTAGCATTTTAGCTTGGGTGGGGGTGTGGGTTTAGTTTTTTTTTTTTTTTTTTTTTTTTTTTTTTTTTTTTTTTTTGGAGAGGGGGGTTAGGTTTTTTTTAGGTTTGTTGGGGGGTTAGGTTTTTTTAGGTATTTTTGGTTGTGTTCACATTGGTTCTCGCAATAAAGGTGGTTCTCGCATGAACCTTACCATATATATATATAGTGGAGGGTTCAAATGAGAAGAAATTTTTTGTAAGAAGAAAAAAGAAGAAGTTTCAACCAATAAGAATGCTTCATTTTAGTTCATTTAATATTTGTAGTTAATTTTAATATAAGGGTATATTGGTAAACTTACATAAATCATTAATTTGTATTCTTCCCCTTTAATAACTAGCTAAATTAAATTTGTAACTCCTTTTCAAAATATATTTTTTCCAAATTAAAAAAACAACTTAATTTAAAGTGTAGAATAAATTACTAGTTGTGTAGGATAAATTACGAGTTGTGTAGGATATATTTCGAGGTGTGCAGGATAAATTTCGACTGTGTAGGATAAAATTCTATAATGTGTAGGGTATATGTAGGAAAATTTTGATATGTGTAGGTTTTGTAGATTATATGTAGGATAATTAATGATTAGTTGACTAATTAATTAAAGAGAGAAAAATTAATGATATGAGTTATAAATGAAATAACATTTTACTAATATGCCCTTTCTTATTTTTCTTCTCACATTAAATTTGTTCTCAAATGAACCTCCCATATATATATATATATATATATATATATGTATTGAAGATCATGTACATTAATTCAAAAGTATGAGAAGCATGAAAATATTGTGGAGATGACATGTGTCCTCAATCTAAATTAATTCAAAATGGTAAACAAGTAATTTTCTTATTGATTCAATTAATTGGTAACCTTCCATAACTGTCACCCTTTATTATAGGAATACGAATTAAGAATTAATCTACGAATTTGTATCATCTCGTTCATCAATTATTAATTCTGAAGATCGGATAATGAAAATTTATAGAGTGTTATATAGTAATGGATGCAGAATGAAGGTTTTATATAACACTACAAATCTCTATAAAACACTACGAATAACATATCACACCATATAACCCTTTTATAACTCTGTATAACACCACAACATTATATATAACACTGCAACCACCATTTAGAACTGTATAGTGTTATATATTTTTATATAGTGTTATGTAGTGTTTTTTGGTGTTATATAGTGTTATATGATGGTTGTATAGTATTATAAGGGAAGGTTCATTGGAGAAGAAAATTAAATTAAGAAGAAAAAAACAAAGGGTACAAATGTAAAATATTAAATAGTTTTTCTCTCAACTCATTTATGTAAAATATCTTTGACTAATTAATTAGTCATAAACACTATCATCCTCCACACTTAAATTTTTGCTTACACACATCAAAATTTATTCTACACGTTTTAAAATTTATCCCACACATCTCATAATTCATCCTACACACCTCGTAATTTATGTTACACTTTAAATTATATATTTTTTCTTTTTTTTGAAAAATATGTTTTTTTAAATAAGTTACAAATTTAATGTAGTTAGCTATTAAAAAGGAAGACTACCAATTAATGATCCCTCTAAGTTTACCAATATACCCTTACACTAATATTAAATACAAAAATTAAATGAAGTAAAATGAAGAATTCTTATTGGTTGAAATTTCTTCTTTTTTATTCTTGCAAAAAGTTTCTTCTCATTTGAACTCTCCACAGTGTTATATGGTGTTATTTAGAGTTACATAATGTTATATAGTGTTATATTTTTCTGGTAGTATGTCTATGATAGATGTATAGTGTTATATATTGTTATATAGTGTTATGTAGTGTTACATAGTGTTATATGGTGTTAAATAGTATTATATGGTGTTATATGATGGATGTATAGTGTTATATATTTCTTGAAGCAGTTACATATTTCTGGATTTTTAGAATGTCCGGATTTTAGAATAAGTTTAAATTGAATCGCTAGAATTTAGATGTGAATCGCTAGAATTTAGGAGATGTTACCTAATTTGAAACATATACAAAGACACTATTACCCCTACAATTTTCAAATCAGTCCAAATAATAAAAACACAATTTATAATTTGGTCTGTATTGATCTTAACCATTAGATCAAATATCTAATGGTTTAAAACACTTCTTACACTTCTCACATTTTAGACACTTTGTACACTATCTCTACCTTATATAGATATATATACATTTTGTAATGTTTGGTGTATTGTTTATATGTAACGAAAACATATTATCAAAAATATGATATAATATTTCTTTTTAATAAATCTATTAAGAACATTTTAAGGATTAAAATACTTTTGACACGTCTGGTCACTTCACTTTTTTGCTTTTTTAAAAATGAAACATGTTACTCAGTTTAGTCTTTTCGATAAAATACGACTCTAATTGATCGTTTCCACTATCATATGTAAAAATGTAATTTCAGTCCTATGATCGTTTCCACATACACCCATGTAATACGCAGGTCTATGACCTAGTGATTAATGACCAAATCATGAAGAAAATAAAAATGGATTAAAGTTGGATGTTTTATGAGGATTGTTGAGATAGAAGTTCACACGGGTCGTGTGACTCAACAAGCCTACTATGGATGTATAACCGGGTCCGGACCTCCCTCAAGAGGCCGGGCCACAACAAAAGGAACACACATCATAATGTTCATCCCCCTTGCCACAATAATGGACACACGTCCCAAAGTCAAACTAGTATAAATACCTTCACCAAGTACACTACTAGTACGATTTTCTGAACCTCCGTCCTTACTCTCTCTCTTCACTTTCTCTCTCTAGCAAATACTTATCCTCATGTCGGAAGATGGTCGCAGAAGGGCCATTCCACCTCTGTGACGAGCCTAATGGTTTGTTTAGTGTGCAGGTTCAGATCTCCAAGTTGTTCAAAGGTCTAATCGTGGTTACTCAGAGTCCGGCCACTTTTTGGATCTTCACCTACATGGGCATGTCTTGCTCGACATAAATCTCAGTTATCCTTAACGCGGCCACGCGCATATAAACTCATTTTAATGACGGTTTTAAATATGACATTGGACTAAAGAGCCCATAGCGCTTGTATTTTATGAAAGGTTGTTTGAATTTCAATCCTCTTCAATATTTTGGCTTTCCAATTAGTTTGACCTTTTATGTAACTTTGTACCACTTGTAAACATTGTTCTTGTAGAGGGTACAATGATTAGTAGCTTCTATGATATTTATTAATGTTTACTTGGTGTTAACTAGTCATTGCATAAGATTATAACTATAAACTGTAGTTGGGAATTAGCATAATCAAATTGCTAATTATAAAAACAGAAGTATAACTTATATATAACTTGTGATTAACTATGTAGTGTGTTTACAAATTGTTCTCCAACTGCCACAATAGGATGCTTCACATGTCACGCTAAACTTGAGACTATCGATCCATCACGCTTAACGCATGATTTGAGGTGGTTAGAAATACCGGAAAAAAATCATACATTAGTTAAACAACTAAATTAGTAGAAATTGCACAGTATAACTATTTGAATATGAATATACCGTATCATAAAAAAGTACAAATACCTTAATATAACGTATCATAAAAAGTACAAATATTTTGAATAAATGGTGATGAAACATTGGTTAACACAAGGTTATCCCAGCTGAACGGTCTCGTATATTATGGTTCAATCTCTTTCTCCACTAGCCGTTAGCTAGAATCCTGCAAAACAGAACACCGGTGGCTCGCCACAAGGAGGGGAATAGGGGGTTCTCCTTGTGACCACCTTCCGGCGTGAGAATAAGTACTATTCTGAGGAGAAATGTGTGTGTTAAGAGTAAAATGGTGAGAGAGCCGAATCCTTAAACCTGAAAGAGGAGTCATCTATTTATAGCTGAAGGATGAAGGAGGAGGAGGAGACTTGCCAGCTAGCCAGTGGACTCCAGCTGTCCGACCAAAGGGAATATCCTCTCTGTCCCCTTGGTTGTTGCCAGAGTAGTGGGTGACGTGGCGCACCCTTATTTGTCCAGCTAGGCGACTTCTGGCAGTGGTTGTCGGCCTGTCCTCCAGATATCTTGCAGGTCTAGTTGGCGTC
This sequence comes from Helianthus tuberosus, assembly GCA_030545235.1. Lineage (NCBI taxonomy): Eukaryota > Viridiplantae > Streptophyta > Magnoliopsida > Asterales > Asteraceae > Helianthus > Helianthus tuberosus. Next base: position 10,863,857 of record CM060412.1, on the reverse strand, counting down.
CAACTATAGGTGACACGTGTCGTCCTTTATGTCTGGAGGGGCATCTTCTTTGTCACCTGCGATTTCTTCCAGAAGCTTCTGGATGCACTCAGCTTGATGTAGGCGCCAAGCTGGAAAAAAAGAGGTGTGGTCTCTGCCATGTGTGCACTGATTTAGGACCATATTTCAAACAGATACAATAATAAAATTGTAAATAGTAGTTTAATATAACGTATCATAAAAAGTACAAATATTTGAATTTAAATAAATAGATACAATAACGTATACAAAAAGTGTTGAAAAACGTATAAGCACTTGTGTACTTTTTTACATAAAAAATACCACTTTAATTGCAATCACAAATAACCGTTAAAAACTCAACATTGTTATTATCATTAAGGCCGGAAGGTGTGGACCTATGGTATAAAGCCCATAAGGGTTTATCACGTTACATCAGTGTCATGTCGTATAGGGGGCTTTTAAAGCTCATCCCTTTAACTTGTATGCAATGGTTTAAAGCCCTTTTAAAGCCTTATATTAAACAAAATACAATAAAAAAATAATAAAGAGAAGATTTGATTGGTTGATATCATATGAGCCCCACCAGCTTTTCCCTTTAACACTCATTAGCACGCTGGCAGGGATGCCATAGCGCACCCTTGTTAACGATGATGGTGTGGTTGATGGCGCCCCGGGGCGCTAAAATGGCTGACATGGCGGGGTGGCGCTAAGCCACGCCCTGTGGCCTAATAGTCTTTAAATTGTTACCTCTGTCGATTAGTGTTATTATTGACCTCATTACCTTAGATATTGATTGGTGCTTATGGTGTTATGAAATGCATAGGGGATTTGTATCTGTGTATGTTCATGACTAATGAACACACTAGACCACAATAACAACTTTGTAACACATCTGATTGATGTAAACTTTAACGCGCTACAACGTGTACCCCTTGATTGATTACATGCTTTTGCGTAACATGGGGTGAGTAGTCAATGTTGGGATTGACAAGTTTGTGACCCATATGTTACACGGTTCATAATTTATCATTTGTGAAGACTTGAGGTTAACAAGTAAGTCTGTATATATTTAGTCTGTGTAACATATTTTAATGATTTAACGTCTGGTACGTTTGCCTTGAAACATGCCTTTAGCAAGTATGTTCATTTGGATTAACTTACTTCATATTGAATTTGAACACGTGATAGGATTGACGCTCCCGCTTGAGTTGCCCTTGATTGACAACCACAAGACAAAATTTGGTTGTCACTATAGAATCAACATTGTATTGAACAGTACAGGGTCGTTATCTATAAGTACATGTTGGTTCGGGTTGGACTAGCCTTTTAGTTACGACTACAAAACAATAGTATTACGGTAATAATCCAAATCTTTAGATACCAAGTTTACGCATAAAAAGTTACTTTGGACGCCTTTCAACCCCTAACATGTTTATGCATGCAGCTTGTGGCTCGATAAGTTGGCTTGTTTCTTTTAAATAATGATGGTCTTGTATGTTTTTTATACAATACTCGATAACAGTTTAACAACAATCTTAGATTATACAAAATTAAAAACACAGTACTAAACTATTACTACTAATGTACAAGAAAAATCAAAGATGAAGTTTATCCGAGCGAGCGAACTTGGCTCAAGCTCGACTCAAATGTTATACAAGCCAAATCAACTCAAGTTGAGTTACGAGCGAGCCTTAACAAAATGAGTTACAAGTAGAGGTGCAAACGAGCCAACCGGCTCGCAAGCTGCTCGAGAAAAAGCTATAAACGAGAGCCCGAGCCAAGCTTGAGCCTAAATTAAAGCCCGTTCAATTATCGAATCTGTCATGTGAAGCTCGTCAGGCTCGTCAAGCCTTATTATAATACTAGTTTTAATTAATATTTAGTTAAATTTACCCCTTATTTAAAGTTGTCTTGTAAACGAGCATAGTCGAACTTATTCAAACCTTTTTACAAACCCAACCCAACCTAAAAATAAGCTGGTTTAATAAACGAGCACGAGCTTCTCTTATCAAGCTCGCCAGCCTAAACGAGTCTATTAATATATTATTTTTACTTAATATATTAATTAATAGATATTAAACGAGCCGAGCCCAAGCTCAAGAAACTACCAACCAGCCGAGCTTGAGCGTTGAAAACAAAGCTAGAACCGAGCCGAGCTCGATCTCTCATAAGTTAATCGAGCTCGAGCCTGGTCGAGCTCGGATTCGGCTCGGCTCGTTTGCACCCCTAGTTACAAGCCACGAGCCAGTTGGAAAACCCTACCCACAATACACCAAAATCATATGAGAATTCCAGAATTACCAATTCAACAAATAAATATTACAGGTATATAGTAACACAAATAAAATCGATGATCCATATTATCTTACATTATAATCCAGCAAATGCTGCATTGATATCCCTTGGCTTATCCTGATCATGGAACCATATTCCCGCCTGGTTGAATAACGAAAGCAAATACATTAACTCGTCATTCGATAGTTTCGACGGTCTCTTATCTTCAAGCCCAGCGGTTCTAAGAATCCCAACAAGTTTTTCCTTAAACAAGTTCACATCCATTCCCAAAATGTTACATTCATCTTCATCATCATCACTTTCATTACAACATTCACGCTGCACAATACCTCCATCAACGCTTGTTAATTTTGACAGATTCAAAAGCTCCGCAACTTTTTTCTTCTGCCTGAATGTCGCACCCAACGTCTTGTTTTTCTTACCAAAACAGGTTTTAGTGAACGCCCACCACTCGTTTAGATTTACATCCGGGATTTCGGTTTTCAAACGGATTTTAACAACTGAGGAGTCGACTTTTGGTATGGGTACAAAATCTTTTTTGCTTACGTTCATGACGTGCTCAACATCAGCTACCAGTTTCACGTTAACAGCCAGTCGATTAAACTCTGAGTCACCGGGATTAGCCAAGAGTCGAGTAGCAAACTCTTTCTGGAGAAGAAGAGTTGCACCTCGAAAACCGTACCCGCCAAAAACCAGCTTAGCGACTAGCGGTGATGATATTCCGTAAGGAATGTTTGCCACCACAAGATCAAAATCAGGAAAATCGGCCTTTAGTGCATCCTTACATATAATCTGCACAAAAAAACCAATTCAATTATAAAAATTCAATAGTAATGAAGGTTTTATCTTTTATTCTATGCAGTGAATATCGCGATGTCTCAGTCCTCTGTTGAGATAATATCGGAACCGATATTATCGGCGATATTGGACCAATATTTGACCGATTTTCCCGATATTAGTACCTTTCTTCTTAGTTCTACCATTCGTCGTTCTTCTTATTGCTGCTATAAGTGTTTTAAGTCTTAGTTGTTAATTGTTAGTGTTATAATTCTTAATCAGTTCCTACGTGCTACAATTGTTAGTGTTTTGCAAGTTGCAAAAGATTAATTTGTTAATGGTAGGAAAGTATACTGAATTGTTAGTGTTAAATTGCTATATATATATAAATTCAGCATAATATTAAAATTACCAATATCCCACCGCGATAACCGATATCTCAAATATCGGTCCTAGACCGGTATCCGATTTTTTAGCGCATTAACTGCATAGCTTTTATTGAGGGGTAAATATCATTATAAACCAACATACTTTTCCATTGTTCACGAAAAAGTCACTATATATATTTTTGCTATATAAAAGTCCCTCCACGTGTCAAAAAACACGAAAAAGTCCCCCCCCCCCCCCCAACCCAGCTTCTTTAAAGTCCATACACTTGTTTAGAATGTATGTACTTGTGAAAAAAAAATGACGCATTACCACTTAAATTTGACGAAATGACGGTCAATTTTTTGCAAAAGAAACTTATATAAATCATATTTTGAGAAATTTAAGGGGTAATGAGTCATTATTTTAAAAACTTTTCACAAGTAGATACATTTTAGACCAGTGTAGAGACTTTTCAAGTTTAACTTTTATATCACAAAAATAAATTGAGTGATTTTTCTATGAAAATTTGAGAAAGTGTTTTGGATTTTCTTGATATTAATCCTTTACTGAATAGACTATGGAGCATCTATAGTTCTATACATACATGTTACTACTGCAAAGACAGTTAACACATATTCTGTGAGGCATTTCATCAAACACTTTATAAGCAACTCATTCTTACAAAAACATACCGTCAACTTTTCACGAAGCCCACTTTCAGAAACACGAGTGTGAAGAATCTCCACCATACGATTATCAACTTCCACTGCAACAACTTTTTTAGCAGCTTCAAGAAGCCTCATGGTAAGGTTTCCAGTACCCGGACCGATTTCGAGCACGGTATCGGTTGGGCCAACTCCAGAGTTCCTGATAATGGAATCAAGGACTCTTGGGTTAGTCAAAAGATGTTGCCCCCAGCTTTTGTATAGCTGCAAATGATCTTGTTGAGTGTCCTTTCTCTTTCTAACATTGTTCTCATCTTCATCGTTGTATCGGTTTTTGAAAGGGGGGCGACTGTAGTTCGCATGAAGTTGCTGAAATTGGATAGAGAGTTGGTGAAGAAAGTAACCTGAACGATGATTGACAGATGATTTTGCACATTGAAGCATACTGAACGAACAAGAACAAGACCTTTTTAGTGTTCGTTTGTTAAGAAATATATGTGTTCACGAACTGTTCATGAACACTTACCGAACGAGATTTTATATTCGTGTTCGTTTGTTAAGGAAATGAACTTGTTCGTGTTCGTTTGTGTTTGTTTGTTACTTTTAGGCAGTACACGTTAATGAACACAAATGGAAACAAACGAACACAAACAAGCGTCCATAGACAGAATATATAATACAGACACTTATTAAATTTTTTAGAGTTAATTGCCTGGATGGTCCCTGTGGTTTCATGTTTTTTCACGTTTAGTCCCCACCTTTTGAAAATAGCAGGTATGCTCCCTATGGTTTGTCATTTTGTTACTCGGATAGTCCCTGAGTAGATGTCAGTTAGTTTGGAAATTGCATGTATGCTCCCTATGGTTTGTCATTTTGTTACTCGGATAGTCCCCAGAGTAAATGTTGGGGGACTATCCGAGTAACAAAATGACAAACCATAGGGAGCATACATGCTATTTTCAAAAGGTGGGGACTAAACGTGAAAAAACATGAAACCACAGGGACCATCCGGGCAATTAACTCAATTTTTTATTTGTCAGAATTTTGAAGTATTTAAATAAGATATAAAAACTAAAAACGCTAATGAACTATCGAACACGTTACCGAACGATCAAGAACATAAATGAACGAACGTAGCCACAGTTCATGTTCGTTCATTTTAACTAAACGAATAAAATTTCTAGTTCGTGTTTGTTTGTTTAATAAACGAACGAACACAAACAAACTTCCCTGTTCGCCGAACTCAAACTAAACTACATGTTGCTATCAAAACTGAAAAGTTTAAAGACCAATTCAAATCACATTTTATAAAACGAGAATATTGTTAATTCAAATCAGAAGGTAAACTCTATATTAGTGATTCACAACAATAGCATATAAATTAGGTCAAAATCGATAGAAATTGGATAAGAGTAGTCAAGTGAAACAAGGTTTTACCTGGATTCGAACCAAAGCGACTCAAAATCATCCCAGCTGAGGCATGGTGTCGCCTGGAGAATTTGGGGGTCTGATGGGGATTAGGTTTAATAGAGTTTGGGTATTTTTATTAGAGTTAAATGCTTGGTTGGTCCCTGTGGTTTTCAAAAATTGCAGACTTGGTCCCAGTGGTTTATTAATTACACGCGTGGTCCCAAAACTTGTCAAAAATGCACTCGGTTGGTCCCCAGCCCTAACATCAGTTAAATTTCTCAGTTAAGTCCATGTTAAATGACCAAAATACCCTTGTCTATTATTCAAGTGGGTCCCATTTTCTAACTCTACCCCACCTTCTTCTTCATCCCTGTTTCCAATCACTCCATGTTTACAATTGTTTAAGATTCACACTTCAAATCTCTCTTTATCTATTTCTAGAGTATCAACATAAATGTTGGTTATAAGAAAAACTTTTATATAGACATGTGTGGTATGCATCTGCTGTTTCCTGGTTTTTTTTTTTTTCTGTTCCAGTATCCACAACTGAAGTAGAATAAACAAATGACGTTTCTTCTTCTTCATCATCATAAAATTTCACAATTTTTTTTTAAATTCGGTACAGATTCACACCCACTACTGCTTTCTCAACAACTTCTTTTCCATTTTCGCCAAAACAGTTGACCAAACTCCCAAAATTGCACAATTTTTTTCAAGAAGAAAAGAGATATCCGTTTCTGTAATCTGAATTGAGATGGGTGTTTGTATAGATATATAAATAGTTGGGGGAAAGAACAAAAGATACATTGGAGGTAAACCTTAAACCAATTTTGGCTGTCATGTACAGCAATTGCTGGGATTTCAAAAGAAGCAGCGGTGATTTCAAAATGACCTTCACCCTATGCGATTGGCGTCCCCCTGCCCATTGAATTCCACTACCAATCCAACATGAATCATTCCAAAATCCCCAATTCATCTTCTTCATATGGCCAATGTTTTGTTAGCAATATGACTGAAATCTCAATAGAGAGAAACACCAGATCCAATACAATACAATACTCCCATACAAATCTTTCTTTCTCTCTTTCTCTGATTCAGGAGCAGATCTGCATCACTCATTTGATTTCAATCTAGAGTAGAGAATGGGGTGCTCCTTCACGGACTCAAAGCGTTGTATGATTCCGCATCCGGTGATGTTTGGATCAGCGAACACCGGTTCAAGATCATCCGCCAGCTCGTTGAAGGTGGAGTCTCGGACAAGATTAAAGAACCGTCTCATATCTCTGGTATGAATATAGATCCCCAATTGGTTATTCGACTTAGGGCTATTTGCGTTGTGATTGTTGGTTTGGATGATTTTTGTGTGTGGAGATGATGGGACTTATTCTATGAAGAAGGTTTTGATTCGGAATAATGTGCAGTCGGAGTTTGTCAAGAAGAATTGAAGAAGAAGGTGAGGGTAGGAAATGAGACCCACTTGAATGGAGAATAGTGTGATTGCTTATTCTGTGATGAGGTGGATGAAATTAGAGAGATGAGGAGGATGAGTGTGGAGATGAAGGTGGTGATCAACACCATTAATGGAGGAAATATGGAGAAATCAAGATTTTAGGAGAATTGAAGAAGAAGAAGAAGGCGGGGGTGGGGGTAGGGGTAGGGGTGGGGGTGGGGTAGAGTTAGAAAATGGGATCCATTTGAATTTATTAATAGGTAAGGGTATTTTGGTCATTTAAAATAGACTTAACTGAGAAATTTAACTGATGTTAGGGCTAGGGACCAACCGAGTGCATTTTTGACAAGTTTTGGGACCACGCATGTAATTAGTAAACTACTGGGACCAAGTCTGCAATTTTTGAAAACCACAGGGACCAACCAAGCATTTAACTCTTTTTATTATTCAACTCTTCTTTTGTTTTTATAAACTAAAAATTTCTCAGCGCGTTGCAGTCGATATTAGTTTAGTTCGTTACGGTGTTGATTCAGTACCGATAGTCAGTATACTGCCCGAATGGAAAAAACGCTAAAAGTACAATACCAATAATCGACATAATTAAGGAACACATTGTAATTGAAAGTTTAAAAAGGAAAGACAAAAACAAAAAGGAGGCTCATTTTAGCATAGATAGGGAAAAACGATAGTAACGAGAGGGATGTTGGTGAAAACTTGGAATAGATCTACAGTATTGGTGCGTCCCTTCATATTCTGACCGCCGGTAGGCTCGACGGCGAGGATTCGTCGGTTTTAGCGTGTGAGGTCGTCTCTCCCGACTTGACCTCTATCTCTAACGCCCCTGGTCTCCTCTCCCATTCGCTGTCCGGGGTCAGTCGCGTCTCTAGTGCCGGATAATCTTCTGTGTATAGTACTCTCCTCGCCGTAACTCCTCCACGATTGCTTAGTAGGTCTGATACCGGTCGCGGCTACCTAGTATAGTTCAGCTAGACTGTGTTCGAATCCTATTAACCTTTCATTGGGTTGTCTCTTTGGCGTGGTGAGGTCTCCCTTTTCAATGGATTTCGATACCGGTTGGGGTGGTGAAGATATAGGTGGTGACGGACCATGGAATGAGGTGAACTACCAAAAACAAAGGAAGAGCCGGGGCAATGGGATAGAGATGACGTTCATTGTTCAAAATCTGCCTGACCGGACGACGAAGATGGTATTGTGGAGAGCTTTCCAGCCATTTGGGTTTGTAACCGATGCTTATGTGGCCCGCAAAAAAGACAAAAGAGGTAACTGCTTTGGTTTTATTCGGTATGTCGGAGTAGAAAATGTGGATGCCACAGTGGTGGCGATGAACAAGGTCAAGATTCTAGAAGCTAAGGTGTCAGTTTCCTTGGCCAAGTATGATAAAAACCACAAGAAGTTTATATATACTTCAAAAATAATTGGGGAGAAAATGTGGAGACAGAAGGAACCAGCTGGTATGGCACCTCCGGTTAATAATGGTGGTTGTTCCCGGGGAGCTACAGTTCAGGAAGGCAAGTCATATGCTAGTTTATTCTGTATGGACGGTCAGGAAAATAATTTGGGCTCCAAAGTTATCTCCATTAGTAGCAAGGGGTCGAAGTATCCATTACATTGTATCAATCGCTCGATACACGGTGTCGCTAAAGATCTATATACCCTGAATAATCTGCACTCCGTTCTTAGTAAAGGAGGGCTGAGCGGCTTTGGCCTATCATACGTGGGTGGCCTGAGTGTTCTTATCACATTAGGTGATACAGGAAGAGTTAAGGATGTTATGTCAGATTACTTGGAATGTTTGTCCAATGCTTTCAGTAGGTTCCATATTTGGAAAGGCGAAGACTTGCCATCAGATAGAATCGTGTCATTACGGATATCCGGAGTTCCAGTTCATTTGAGGGACAACTCTTTGTACGATCAGATTGGTGATCTTTTTGGAATGGTTGTGCAGGGGTCCTCATTTTCATGGTTAGTCTCAGATAATTCAGAATGTTCGGTCTTGGTGTTGGTTCCCCTGGGTAGGAGAATAGAGGAGACGGTGGTTCTGAATTGGGAGGTAAGAAAGTTCGTTATATGGGTAGCTGAAGATGTTGCAGCTTGGAAGCCTGAACTGGAAGGGGATAAATCATCGGCTGAGGGGGAACATAACTCGCCGGGGAAGTTTGAGGATCGATGCTCTGAAGGTGGAGGAGATTATGAGTGTAACCCGGTTGATGAGGCCGAAGATGGCGAAATCAGATCTCCGGTGATCAATAGGCCGGCATCAGGGCCAGGTTACCGGTCATCGTCGGAACCGCAGTTGAATACGGGAAATGAAAAGTCGCCGGAAGTCGGAAATATGGAAACTGGAAAGACGGTGCATGAGGTGCATGGGGAACCTTCTAGTCCTTTGGAATCAAACAATGCTAGTGTGGGACTAGAAGCTGTGGCAACGGTAAAATTGGTGCGTGGGTCTCAAATTCGAGCAGAAAGTGGTAATAGCCCAGTGGAACAATGGATGAAGGAAGGCCCAACTCCCATTATTGGGCTTGGAAAGAGGAGAAGAGAGGATAGGAGCCCACCCTCCACTGGTTCAATGCAAGGCCCACCCTTAAGAGGGTTCTCTCAGAATCCAGAACCTGGTGATTTTTCTTTTGACCTTAACAGACCTACATCAGATTTTGCATCTTCTAGTGGAGTTAACGCCGGTGGAGATAAGCCTCCCCAATCGGAGTTAAACCTGGATGGAGAAGTGATTGGCGATAGGCCGACCAGGCCGCCGGATGTATCTGATGGTTATTGCCCGGATCCGGGTGATCCACAATCGGAAGTTTTAAAGGAAGTTCAAGCTACAGTTGAGATTGGTTCCAAAGTTGGAGTGGATTTAAATGGTTTCGAAGAAGCGACTAGGGTAATTGTCCTAGGTGAAGGTGTTTCTGATGGTTTGCGATGAATTGTTTATCAGTAAATCTTAGGGGGGTTCGGGATTCCCGTAAAGCCGAATGGGTCAGGGGTATCTTAACGTCATACGGAGTTCATTTTTTGGCAATCCAAGAAACAAAGCTGGGACCAGGGGCAAATTTTATGTTCAATGGATTTTGGGGTAGATCGGCTTACAATTTGGAAACTGTCTTTGCGGAGGGCAGATCTGGAGGGCTCGCCTGTCTTTGGAATCCGGGTATGTTCTCTTGTGATAACGTTATCAAGGATCGTCAATTTCTAGTTCTGTCTGGGTCCCTGATTCAATTAGGTGTCCGCATCAACTTGGTGAATGTGTATGCATCTAACGATGCTACTGTTAGAAGGATCTTATGGGAGAAGATGCTTGGGATTAAAAATTCGTTACAAGGCTTGTGGGTGTTCATGGGGGATTTCAATGAAGTCAGGGATGTATCGGAGAGACTTAATTCAGAATTCGTTGCTTCCAATGCAGAATCGTTTAACCAGTTTATTTTAGCCGCGGGTCTTAGTGAATACCATATGGGCGGGGGCAGATTTACCTATATTTCTGATCGTGGTGATAAGTTAAGCAAATTAGTTCGTTTCCTTGTGTGTCTTGGTTTCTTGGAAAGATGGCCGACGGCGTCGGTCCTGGCTCTTAACCGTGATGCCTCGGATCATAGACCTATATTACTTTCCACTGTTCCAGCAGATTTTGGCCATATCCCGTTTCGATGCTTTAACTCTTGGATGGAGATACCCGGATTTTTGGATTTAGTGAAACAACTGTGCCAGGAGTTTGTATTTAATGGCCCGGCGGATTTGGCCCTCTCTGTTAAGCTCAGATGGCTGAAAAATAAGATTAAAGCTTGGCTAAAGGTTGAACGTGTAAGGTCAGATGGGGTTTATTTAAACAATAAAAACCGCATTTGTAGTTTGGAAAAGTTGGCCGAAACTCGGGCTCTTGATGACGGGGAGTTAGCTGAAAGAGCCGAATGTATTAATGGTGTCCTAGAAGTGGAGCGGAGGAAACAAGCGGATAATAGACAAAAATCCCGAGCTAGGTGGGCCCTTGATGGGGACGAAAACTCGGCTTTTTATCATAGCGTCATTAATTCAAACATCAGTAACAACCGCATTAATGGCCTTATGATAGATGGTGAATAGTGTTCGGATCCAGTTGCAATCAAAGAAGCATTTTATGAATTCTTCTCAAATCAATTTGTGGAACCAATGAGTGATAGGCCATCTATTTCTTGCCATAATTTGGCCTCTCTCTCGCCAGCTGAGGCTGATGTGCTTACCGAACCGTTCTCTGTTGCGGAGATTAAGGAAGCGATTTGGGATTGTGTTGGGGACCGAGCTCCGGGCCCGGATGGCTTCAACTTTAAATTCATAAAAAAGAACTGGGATTACTTTCAAGGCGATTTTCTCAGATTGTTCCAGGAATTTTATGAAAATGGCTCCATTAACAGGTGTTGTTCATCTTCGTTCATTGCCCTAATTCCGAAAGTTAAAGACCCCACGTCTCCGACAAATTTTCGACCCATAAGTTTGATTGGTGTCGTTAATAAACCAATTTCGAAGGTGTTGGTGATTCGGCTCAGGAAAGTAATTGGTAACCTCGTGTCGGAAGAACAATCCGCATTCTTGGCCAGAAGGAATATCTCGGATGGGCCCTTGATTCTCAACGAAACGATATCTTGGATGAAGAAAGTTAGGAAAACGGGTATGATATTTAAGATTGACATCAATAAAGCGTATGACTCACTAAACTGGAATTATCTATACACAATCATGGCTCAAATGAATTTCCCGGTGCGTTGGAGAGGGTGGATTATGGCTACTCTTGTTTCTTCAAGGGCGTCAATTTTGGTGAATGGTTCTCCAACCATGGAGTTCGAATGTTCCCGCGGGTTGCGTCAGGGTGATCCTTTGTCCCCATTCTTGTTCGTTATAGATATGGAGGCTCTTACGGGGATGATGAAAAAGGCCTTGTCAGAGGGCATTTTTAAAGGGTTGAGATGTACGGCTAATGGCCCGACCTTATCTCATCTTATGTATGCCGATGACGTGGTTTTTATTGGGGAATGGTCGTGTGAGAATGCAAGTAATTTACGAAGAATTTTGAGATGCTTTCATTTGGTCTCGGGATTGAAGGTGAATATTGCCAAGTGTTCATTGTTTGGGATTGGAGTAAGTGAGGCCGAGGTACAACTTATGGCAGGCAATATGGGCTGCAAAGTTGGTTCATTTCCCTTCAAACACCTGGGTTTAGTCGTGGGGGCTAACATGAATCTTGTTCGGAATTGGAAACCGGTAATTGATGTGTTCAAATCCCGATTGTCACTTTGGAAAGCGAAACATATTTCCTATGGTGGCAGAATTACGTTGCTTAAATCAGTTTTAAACTCTTTACCAACGTACTTTTTCTCATTGTATAAAGCTCCATTGAAAGTGATAGAAATTTTAGAAAGGTTAAGGAGAGTTTTCTTTTGGGGTGGTTCGGATGATAATTCCTACATGAGTTGGATGGCATGGGAGAAGGTTATCACGCCAATCGAATATGGAGGATTAGGTTTCGGATCGCTTCGGGACGCTAACCTTGCGATGTTATCGAAGTGGTGGTGGAGGTTCAAAACGGATAAAACGGGACTTTGGAGAAGAGTTGTTTGGTCGATTCATCACAATAATAGATCTTGGGCTCCTATTCCGGCTAAAGTTTCTTTGGCTAGTCCGTGGAAGCATATTGTTGGTATACGAGATCCTCTGTTTCAAGTTGGTATTAATCTGAGCGAGTCAATTTGGTGTAAAGTGGGCTGCGGAATGAAGACAACTTTTTGGTTAGATCGTTGGGTCGGTATACAGCCGTTGTATTTAAGTTTTCCTCTCCTTTTCGCACTCGAAAAAGAAAAAGCATGCTATGTATCAGATCGGGTTGCTTGGGGATCTAGTTCGGTCTCTCTTTATTGGGTTTGGAGCCAGGATGAAATGAACGCTTAAGAGCATGACGAGTTGCTGGATATGTCACTGCTACTGTGTGAGTTTAATGCTAGCAGTGGTTCGGATATCTGGGTGTGGACTTATGATAATTCAGAATTATTCTCAGTCGCATGTATTAAACAAACACTTGCAGAAGCCTCAAGGGCAGCTCCAAACTACCTGTTTTCATGTAATAACTTTGTGCCTAAAAAGGTAGGAGTCGTTCCTTGGCGGGCTATAGCGGAAAAACTTCCGACGAGGAGTGCCTTGGTAGCGAGAAACATAAACATTGGTGATACTAGATGCCTACTGTGCGGAGAACATGAAGAGACAAGCGAACACCTTTTTGTTTCATGCCACTTTGCCCAAACTGTTTGGCTTGTAATCGAGCAGTGGTGTAAAATCCCCCCGGTGCTGGCCTTTTGTATGAAGGATATATTGGATTATCACATCTGGATGCAAGGTAGCAAAAAGAAAAAAAAAGGTTTTTAATGCTATAACTCAGGTTGTGATGTGGAGCATATGGAGGATGCGAAATGATGTACTGTATGGTCAGGATATCCCAAACATTTCAAAGGTTGTAGAAGAAACTAAATCAATGGCATATCACTGGATAAAAAACCGGTCGAAATCCCTACACTGGACATGGAGTGATTGGCGCAATTTTAATATTGTTATGTAATGTAATGTGTTTCAGTGCTGGTGGCTAGTTTTGAACATTGCGGTTGTATTGTACATTTGGTTCTAGCTTCTTGCTAGTTGTTATAATAATATTTATGTTGGCCGTTCAAAAAAAAAATGAGCATAGATAGGCCTCGTTTTAGCAAAGGAATATGGTGCATTTATCACCACCACAATATTTACTATAGTAAATTGAAATAATAACCCTTGGGTTTAGGCCAATTGACACTCTGACCTCCCCCTAACGAAATAATTGCAATTTTACCCCAACGTTGGGGTTATGTCGCACATTTACCCCCCGACGTCAATTTTGCTTAACAGTCAACATAACAAGGTGAGGGTCAAAGGGTAAATAGGTAATTTTGCCATACCATTGTGAAGCTTCTTCAATACAAGACCCTATAAGTAACATATGAAAGCACATTTACCCCCCCCCCCCCCACCTTCCCACCGATCCTCCTACAATCGATCCTTCTCCGGCGACACACCTTCTCCGGCGACACCACATCCTCCGGCGACACCACACCCTCTGGCGAAACCACCTCCTCCGGAGGTCTGGCCAAAATACCCTTTATCTAAGCACAACCTAGATTCTTAAAGTTAAAAAGGTATATAACAAGCATCATCAACATTCATCTCTCACCTCCGATACATCTTTCACAGGTGATTCATCTGAATCAGATTCCCATAAAAATCCATTTTCCACTTCATTATCAGGATCTTTCTTCACTGTTTCTGATTGGGATATCACGTGTGCTACATATTTGTCTGCAATAATATAACAACAATCAGGTAACAGTTTAATTTCTAAGAAAACAAATTTGATAATTTGAAATTGTTACCAGCTAGGCTGCGAAGGGCATTTTCAGCAGCATGTGTTGTGCAATTATTTCGTTAGGGGGGGGGGTCAGAGTGCCAATTAACCTAAACCCAGAGGGTAAAATTGCAGTTTACTCTATTTACTATTTAACTCAATATTTCCCTTTGTAGCAGCACACAACCAATATATATTCGCACTAAACACAATCCATTTACAACCGAACCTGCATCGAGCGAATACAACCTCTTCCCCTCACTTAAATCCCACATCAAAACACTCCCGTCCTCCCCCCCCCCCCCCCCACACACCCGCACACAACGAACCATCTGGTGACACCGCCACCATGTTCACATACCCCCCCCCCATAATAAGCATACTACGCTAAATTTAGGTAATTGAATCAGACATTTGTATTTAGAACACTACCAAAAAAGGTCGAATACACGTGCCAAACAACCCCTAAAAATATTCCTTTATTGCTTTATCAATCCATTTTTCTTTCCCAATTTTCAAAACATGTCATGCATCAAGCCCTAATAAAACCAATATTGCAAATAAGAAACAACCCGGTTGTAGGAATTAGGTTCACCTTTTGTAAAATATAATTACAAAATATATCATAACGAGACTCTCGTTATGCGTAGGAAATATCATAGTACAATACCGGTTGCAATAACTAAATAAAAAGAATATAAATATAATTATATATACCAATCTTGATTCAAGCCACATCTCTGGTGGGTTCTTCACGCGCACTTGATAGCATCCTAGACTCGAGTATTCATCATCTTGAGTCTTGAAAAATACTCCTTGACTGCAACAAAGAGCACACTAAAAACGTTGATGATTTTGGTTGAGGCACATGTTCAACACGTTTCCCTTAAAACAGATTTCGCGCCTCTACTAAAGACGACGCGTCTGTCTCCCAGGGTACAACAGCCGAAGCAGTCTGTACTGCCGGAGATGGCTCACCGGCCCAATGTTACATCCGGTAATTGTAGTGTTTGAACTCGTGTGGTGGAAAACAAGTAGAGAATACTCATCTCTCTAGTTGGTCTTCAAGTGTTTATCCTACTTCTAGTATTCTTCATGTATAAAACAATACCCTATTATCTTGTCACAAAAGAAAGCACATAGCCTACTATATGTACAAGACTAGTGAAAAGTTTCACTTAATTATTCACTTAATTAGTCACTTAATTAGAGACTTAAAAACTCTAATAAAACTAATTAAATACTCAAGAGTTACTCTTTAACTTACCACATGAATATTCTAATTAATATTTATAATTTCATTAAATTATAAATATATTTAATATCCATTCACCAAAATTCCAACAATCCCCCACATGAATGGAGATCATTCAAAACACTTAAAATTTCCAATGTAACCTCGACAGTTGAGTTTTGCATACGATAGGTAGGTGTTACCCTTTGAACCTTTGCTCATGAAATAAACTTAGCCCACTAGCTCTGAGTAGATCTCGTTGTCTTTGAACTCGTCTGCCGTTTGTGTAGACGACAATACACTTCACACAAGACTCTCCCTAGCCGGGTCATCTCCTCATAGTCGTGTCCAATAATGGTCGTGGAACACTTTCCTGGTTCTGCGAGAGCTCTAGGAATTGTGTCCTCAATTCCATTCGAAGCGACCCCACTTCTCTCTAACATAGGTGATTCTCCTTAGATCATTAAAAGCATTGTGGTTATCGTGATCTATCCAAATCATTTACCACATATTATGCTTAGCCTCATACTTGTCACTTTTATGAATGGACTAGGAAGTTTATTAATCTTTATAATAAACTACCTTATTAAATGCGTAGGGTTATTCCCCACAGTAACCTCGCTTATTCATACAATTAGGTTTTCCTATTGAACTCAATTCTTGGGATCTCCAGTCTACTGAGTTAGGTTTCCATCATATGAACTTCATTTTTCAAGGGCTTCAGTCTCATTCCACAACTTGATCTCTAATAAACCCTCAGGTTGTTGGATCCATAACATTAGCAAATAACTTTGCGTATTTGAGATCAGTTCTCATGATGTGTTCTTAACTCGTAAGTTAATTTTGCCTATTGTCAACTTCTAAGACTATAACCTCAGTGGCCATCTGAATCTGGTTATAACATATGTCTTCGTAAGATACGTGTATCATTTAAGGCAAACACATCTCCATTATGCACTACGACCTTTGTGTCCTCCACTTAGTCGTCTATTTGCAATGTTAGATTGGATTACAAAATCCTTATTGCTAAAAACAAATGCAAGACACCCCCCACATTTAAGTGTTATTGGATAACATTTAGATGTGTTAATGAGAACCATTTCTACATACCCTTATAGGGTTGTTTCTTAAATGGTTCCTCCCCCACATTTCTTGCCATTTGATCAACATTTCCGTAACACCACTTATGGCGACATTTATACACATATGATTGAACAAGACCAACCTTATTGTATCAGTGAATTCAACTCATATTGCATTAGCTTACACAAGCTTCCGAGCTGACCAAAGCAACACATGCCATTGTCATAAGTTTGTCACCAACTTAGAATAATTCTAATTTAACATCTAGAATAAGCTGACCAAAACAAACTTTTAAAAGTTACATGTCATTTCCTTATAATGAATGAAAATTCTCTCTCAACTTTGTCCATACACAAATTCTTTTTGTGTTCATACAAATTTGAATGTTTAGAGTTAATTAGTCTCCGTCAAGACCCATAATTAACCAAGTACTAGTCTAGCATGCTTTAGACTACAATACTTTAGCTTGTGAACAGAAGATGCATCATTCTGATTCTTCACAGCCCTAAGGATATCATAATATCACTTTGCAACATTCATCCCTTATTAAGACAAAATAATGAGACTTATTCATAATCCTAAAACATCAATATTTAGGAAGGTCTCACAAATTATTGTATATAACACAAAGCTAAATTTCATCATTCATTTAAGGAACATAACTTGTTTACCTTTGATCTCCAACGATCTACCATTGACTCATAAGTACTTAAACATAAGCCTTAATCCAAGTCACTTGGTGAACACATTCATCACCAACAAGATGAATGTTTCTCATCTACAATCACTATTATGTGTGAGATAGAGTCAACTAGATTGACACTCAACAACATGGCATTCATAATTTTTCCATAAGTGATTTGCACACATCTATTGTTATTCATTAGGAGATATGTATATTTAGGATGCTCTCCCAAATGAAGGAAAATCTCCATATAGATCTAACAATAATCAAGTGGTAGACGCATCTACTTATAAATCTCGCAAGATTTATTAAAGGTATACAATAACATATAGTACTTTTACTTTCATATGTTAGAATTCACACTTGTGAATTTTTCAATGACTTCTAATGAAGTATGCGACATGAATGTCGTTAGTGTATTTCATCTCAATACACTCACTACGTTCTTTCATTACTCATTCATGATGTGGTTATACATTTGATGTTTCGTCTTTGACTTTTAGTCAATGTAACAACTCTCAAGTTGTTTATGTCCAAGTATTTTCATGTACTATCCGTTTAAAACCATATTCTTTTAAACAATGTATAACCGACGTTATAGTTATTTTCCACAAAAATAATTTATACGTCACAACCATTAGTGATTTATTTCTTTGTAAAAAATTGCATGTGTTATCCGAAGATATTGAACACAAAACAATAAAATACATTGGAAACTAAATCATAAGTGTCAATCACTTTTGAAATTTAAATGGAAGCATAGACAATACGTAGACATCAAATAGCAAAGTGCTTTTATCTTCAACACTTTATAATCTGACCGAAATCTTCTCAACAATATTGTCCCATGGCGTGTCTTGAGGTACTCCCTCAATAAGACTCCAGGCACTTGTAAGTACAAGTTTCCCATTTCATCTTGAAACTTTAAACTTGGACAATTATGCTCAAAACAACACCAAGTTGTTACAAATACTACATTTAAGTAGTAAACTTGAACAATTAAATTTGTTCACAACAACACCAAGTTGTTTTCACCAAATAACTTTTTTTTTAACACACATGTTGGAAAAAAAAAGTTATAACAAGCACATTATAGAATCGAACGTTTACATAAAACGTTTTCCAAAGATATAGTTTATAAAATAAACTGTTTCTCATCAGTTTTAATGCACACATAGCCACATAGGCAATTAAATGTTTACATAAAACATTTATTTCCATTATGAACAATCTCTAACCTCTTATTCGTGATACACATTTTCTAACACACATGTTAGAAAACTTTAAGTCATTTTATCTATATATATAACATGACCAAATTAAAGCATCAAATGTCATCACTAAAACTCTACTCAAGAGTTTCACCATATGAAGAGTTAAGAGTCTCAATAATTATAGACTTAAACTCTAATAAAACTCATCAAATGTTATCATTAAAACTCTACTCAAGAGTTTCACATATGAAAAGTTAAGAGTCTCAATAATTATATATTTAAACTCTAATAAAACTCACCAATGTCACAATTAAAACTCTACTCAAGAGTTTCACATATGAAGAGTTAAGAGTCTCAATAATTATATATTTAAACTCCAATAAAACTCATCAAATGTCACCATTAAAACTCTACTCAAGAGTTTCACATATGAAGAGTTAAGAGTCTCAATAATTATATATTTAAACTCTAATAAAACTCATCAAATGTCACCATTAAAACTCTACTCAAGAGTTTCACATATGAAGAGTTTAATTAGTAATTAAAATTTCACTCAAATTGATTTAGAAATCACAAATTAAAGTTGGTGATGAATCCCACACAACTACACTATCACTTTATTGTGATTTAATTTTTGAAGCCAATCAAACATCAACTTCAATGTATGACTTTTTATTTCTAAATCATACAAAGCATTAAAATCAATGCTACAACAAATTACTTATATAAAATGTTTACATAAAACATTTCAAAGCATTTGTATTTTAACCATTTTTAACAATCATGTTAAAATGAAAGAAATTTTAACGCGCACATTAGAAATATTAACATTTTCACAAAATATTAATTTGACTTGCTAAAAGCACATATATGGTTCAAATAAATAAGTCATTTCTAATATACACGTTAGAAACTAAACAATTAAAAATTGCTTCCAAACTAACCCGTTTCATGAACGTTTCTAACACACATGTTAGAAGACAAATTATTACAAAAATCATTATAAGACTTATTTGTTCATATCAATCCATGGGTGGATGAAAAGTCTATTTTAAATAGAGACTTAATTAGATACATAAAACTCTAATCAAGTAACATAAAACTCTTATTTAAAGACATAAAAAACTCTACTTAAGAGAATTTAACGTTTACAAAAAACGTATGGTTTACACCAATAATTCCGGTCTAACACACATGTTAGAGAATTTAACGTTTACAAAAAACGTATGGTTTACACTAATAAACCCGATCTAACACAAAAGTTAGAAAAATTAACGATTCCCAAAATCGTTTTAAAACCAAATGTTGGAACCAAAACTATTCGTTTTGTACCACGGTATATGATTTAAGATTGTATCTCAATCTCAAAAAATCCAAACACAACAAGTTGTACTACATACATATTTCCAAAAAAAAAATATTTATAAGATCATAACCTCTAACAATATTTTTTTTTAATTCTATTATAAATCCTTTCGTAAACCCAAAATCCTTATAAATAAGGTTTTTAAGATTGTACCAACAATCTCACGAAATCTGTTTTAAGTTTGTAGGAATTAGGTTCACCTTTTGTAAAATATATCATAACGAGACTCTCGTTATGCGTAGGAAATATCATAGTACAATACCGGTTGCAATAACTAAATAAAAAGAATATAAATATAATTATATATACCAATCTTGATTCAAGCCGCATCTCTGGTGGGTTCTTCACGCGCACTTGATAGCATCCTAGACTCGAGTATTCATCATCTTGAGTCTTGAAAAATACTCCTTGACTGCAACAAAGAGCACACTAAAAACGTTGACGATTTTGGTTGAGGCACATGTTCAACACGTTTCCCTTAAAACAGATTTCGCGCCTCTACTAAAGACGACGCGTCTGTCTCCCAGGGTACAACAGCCGAAGCAGTCTGTACTGCCGGAGATGGCTCACCGGCCCAAGGTTACATCCGGTAATTGTAGTGTTTGAACTCATGTGGTGGAAAACAAGTAGAGAATACTCATCTCTCTAGTTGGTCTTCAAGTGTTTATCCTACTTCTAGTATTCTTCATGTATAAAACAATACCCTATTATCTTGTCACAAAAGAAAGCACATAGCCTACTATATGTACAAGACTAGTGAAAAGTTTCACTTAATTATTCACTTAATTAGTCACTTAATTAGAGACTTAAAAACTCTAATAAAACTAATTAAATACTCAAGAGTTACTCTTTAACTTACCACATGAATATTCTAATTAATATTTATAATTTCATTAAATTATAAATATATTTAATATCCATTCACCAAAATTCCAACAGTAACAACCACCAACCATAATAAACCTATGCAAAGAGGTAGTCAATCAACTTAGTATACTATATTTAACCTAAAACTTCATATATCTTATCTCGAACACATTATATAAGGTCTCAACAAAACAAGACAAATAGATTATCAAGTTTCAACAAATGTTTTTTCTCGTTATCAATTTCTATAACAATCTACCACTCTACCAGCAACAACAACTTAATCTTTTTAGCATAATCTTAATATCACCAAACTTAATCATTATCGAAACGCCACTTTTTCCATACCCATGGTGGTATAGGATCTCTTAAAGCCCACAACCCGCGTTTATTAGCTTGGGCTTCATCTTGCAGTTTATCTCAAACTAATAACATATTTTCAAAATACCAAAAAAAAAAAAAAAAAAAAAATTGTTAGCACAATCACGTAACATAAAAGAGATGCCTCCTTGAACTTCTTACTTTTGTCAAGATAAGTATGCAGTGGCGGACCGAGAAATTATTTGCTGGGGGTGCGGATGAATGGTTCAAGCATATTTTCAGGAGGTGCGGTCGGGTTTTTGTCAAAAAAAATACACTAATTTTTTTTTCAAGGGGTGCGCCCGCCCACCCTGGGCTTCACCTAGGTCCACCCCTGTAAATAAGTTGACATACAACACCATTCTTTAACAATGTTCTTTGTATAATCGAGTTTCATATATTAGTCGCATTACATTTGTCAGTACACGTATGAACACAACAAACGGAGTTACCAGAACAGAAATGCCGCCGTTGTATATGTCCCCAATACAACGAAAGTGTGGATCAATATAGTAGACAAGTATTGTCAACTTTTTGTTGACGATCGGCTTTCTAAGTTCATCCCTAACATTAGAGTCATACTTCTGTCTAAGTTCGAGTGCATCTACTCCATTGTTTCCATAGACGGGTCTTCCATAACGGTGTGACATTGGAACAAAAACACACTTTCAGTTTTAGAAGGTTCCGATGCTGCTGATTTTTTAGATATGATTGTGTAACACCCCGTGTTTCGAAAGTCAAAGTCAAAGTCAAGATTGAAGTCAAAGGAAGAAACGATTGCTAATTGCGATCTGTCACTCCTTACTCAACTCCTGTTTTGACTCCTTTGACTTGTAGATAATCTATTTGTTTTATTCGCTTTAGTTGTATTATGTGAAGTACATGTTAATAATCGAGGTTTATCGCTATTCATCGCTTATTCGCTTACCGCATCGCAATCGCATTCGCGCTTTGAATTATAGATTCTGTATATTGTTTTACGTGTGTGTGTTACTTATGTGTTACTTGTGCATGTTTATCTATGTTTATATTGTAGTGATTAATCGAAACGCATTCGCAAACTCTATCGCAATCGAACCACGGACGCTAAACGCAAGTTAATTATAGTGATTGTATGTTAGATATAGTAGTTGGGATTAATGTGTAAATACTATCGCATCGCAAAACTCAACGCACAAACGAAACACCGAAACTCTACACGTCGGAGCCACTCGATCGAGTGACAACTCGATCGGATAGCCATCCGATTGAAGTGCCATCCGATCGGATTACCACCCGATCGGTGACCCACCCTATCCATGCACTTTCCTTTTTGGGAAACCCTATAAATACCCCAACTGTCACATCACTTGATGTGACAGCTCCTCTCACTCGACCCAGCCGCTCTCGAGCTTCTTTTCCTCTATTTCTCGCGATTCTTGTAAGTTTTCAACCTAAGTATTGTACTTTCATGATCTACACGCACTTCTTCACCTTTCTATCTTTTGAATCTTAGCTTTTAACCGTGAAATCAACGGATTTGAGGTGTTCTAGGGTGATGTCATCTTAGATTTCTTATGAACTTCATGTTTTGGCTTCAATCCACCAAGAACAACTTAGATCTGGACGATTTCCACATGAATAAACAAAGATCTTGCATAGATCTAAACATATTCACGGTGAAAAAGGATTGAAGGATGGTTTCTAACTTTCTTTCAACTCTTTTACACTCAATACACTCAAAACCGATAGAATCGGAGCTTGTTCCGATCTTCTACTCCTTCTTGTTGATGTGTTGGTTCAAGATCTGGATTCTATCCAAGAGACTACCGATTTCGGGTTAAACATGAAACACCGTCCCGAACAGTTAACTGGTCGGACTAGGGTGATTCCTGTCCAATCGGGTCACTTGAGTCTGGACGAGGTTTCTGTTGTTTGGCACGTATCGCATCGTCTCGATCCAACTACAAACTTTCAAAACAAACAAGTGACAAGACGATCAGGCCACCGGGACGGATTGCCGTCCGATCGGATTGCCACCCGATCGGACAGCCGTCCGATCGGCTTGTACTTGTTCCCACACTTAAACTATTATTCAAAGTTTGAACGTCGAACGGACTGCCGTCCGATCGGATTGCCACCCGATCGAACGACCACCCGATCATGTGACGTTTGGACTTCAACACTTAAACAATTTTCAACATGTTCAATGCATGAACAAAGACCAACGGATTGCCACCCGATCAGATTACTATCCGATCGAGTGACAAACTGCTGTGAACTTGTTCTCACTAAGTTTCCACCAATCGGATCGTCACCCGATCGAACCGCCGTTCGATCGATCGACCTGAAGGGTAGAGATACTTCTCTATTTTCAAAATGCTACAACGAAAACTTCAAAAGGCAAACCATCATACACAAACACATCCTTCCCAAACAAGATGACAACCCAATCGAATGGTCACCCGATCGGATGACCATCCGAACGGATTGTCATCCGATCGATCGACAGGCCATCCGATCGGATTGCCATCCGATCGGATTACCATCCGACACTTCGACACTTTGCACCGTTATACGCGTCGCTTATCGCTTGTGTTATCGTTAACTGTTCAGGCTAATCTCTCTCAGTACCGGCCATCCGATCGGATTGCCATCCGATCGGATTACCGTCCGACACTTCGACACTTTGCACCGTTATACGCGTCGCTTATCGCTTGTGTTATCGTTAACTGTTCAGGCTAATCTCTCTCAGCGCTCCCTTCAATCCAAGGCTGTGTTTATTATTAAACACAATCTGTAAGTATACTCGATCCCTTTTTGCTTTACGCACTTTTGGGTGTTACATACGTTATCTATATTCAAATCACATCTATCACACAACGCAAATACTATTTAAACGCTAACCACTATTGCATGTTATACGTGACTCGATGAATGCTTGTTTGTTATGTTAACACATTGATTGATGTCTACCTGCTTTAGCAACGATAGTACTATAGTTTGGACTCAGCACTTGTCGTGGATAGGGGTTGTTAAGGATATTACTTCACGTGTTCGCAGTGGTGAACATGTGTTGCGCACTCGTTACTCGCAGTCATTGGTATTGATAGTATCTTTGTCGATAACTTACGTGCTTCACATTATACGTTGTACATGCTGGTTATGCGTAAACTATTTCGAACTCGATTATGCTATTATCAAACTTGTATGCTCACCTTTACACTATGTGTATTGACCCGTATTTTAACGTATGTGACAGGTGTTTAGGATGCTATCTGCTAGGATGCTTGCTATTTGATGGAATCGAGCTTAGGAAAGTCTAGAAACAAACGAACAATTTATTATATTTGAAATTTGAGTTGTCGAAAGGACTATTTGAATGGGTTATGGTATGGGACATAATGTTAACTAGATTATATTTGAAATTTGAGTTGTCGAAAGGACAATTTATTATGTTTTGTTTGGAGAATATCATTGTCTGTAATAATTAGATTATTTGAATGGGTTATGGTATGGGACATAATGTTAACTATTCGGTAATTTAGTCGTTATGGAATTTCTCTTGACAATTTGTTCGCTCAGTGACGCACCCCGATGATTCCGTCATCGGTTGGGGTGTGACAGATTGGTATTAGAGCCATAACTATAGGGAATTAGGCGAGACTCGACCTAGTCCGGGTCAATGTCTTAGAAACGACCTAGTCTATAATCTAAGTACCAACAGACCAACTTGTGCGAGCCCGTTAGGGGTTCCGTACGAGCTTATTGCTATTACTCGATCGCCTCGCACTCACGCAATACTATCACCACTGCCTTTCCTACGGTAGTCGCATTGCACTATTTTGAACGAGTGATTGGATTGAGATTAGGTGTGAAAACCGCAAACTCTTGATTAAATCACTTGTTCGACCCGCATTTTTACCATAAAAACACGAGCATTTGCATTGAATCAGGAGGGAAATCCGCACTTTAACGCATATTTTCTTCTCTATTGTGTTAAATCAGGAACGAAGTTGTTAAGTAAGGGGTGAAACCCAAACCTTGACAACTTGTTCCGCCTCTATTTTGGTTTTACAAAACTCTCACCAAAGTCTCGACGGACTCCAACGACTCGAAGTCACGCTGAAACTCGAAGGATGCATGCCATTCGCCCAAATCGAGGCGAGAGCATAGTCCCGAAAGCCAAAGTGTGTACCAAAAGTCCTTGTGAATAGTCGAATCGATTTGGGTAGTCAATGTCTATCAGCCTGAGACAATCCATGATTCGATTTCAATCTCGCAATCGCTGATTTTATGTGTTTTCGATTCTGAGCCTGCAACTGCTGACTCTGATATTTGCCGATTTAAATGAAATTTTATGTGCTTTATGTGGTTTTACCTGTTTACACGTTTCGATTTCGGTGAATTATTCGTTTTCCGCTTCTCGCTTTGATCGAAACACACAAATCGCACTACACATCTACCTCAACACGCTAACAAATCATTGCTACTTGTGGGCGATCGCATGTTATGATACTCGCTAATGCTACGCTACCCGCTGTAGGCTCGCTAATCGTAATCGTTATTCTCGAACGCGCGCGATCTTGAATGATAGGTTTTTGTATTCTGAATGCTTCTATGTGCTTCTGTGTGTTTTATGTGCCTTACGTGCCTACGTGCTTATGTGCTCTATGTGCCTATGTGTTTATGTGTTCTGTGATTACGTGATTATGTGTCTATATGTGGGCGTGTTCCTGTGCTTTATATAAAGTAGTTTACGGTGTTTCGCTAGACTATAATAGGCTTAACTGAAATAGCGTTTTGAATCCTATGGCGCTGTCTGTTGCAGACAATGTCGTCCTTTGGATCAATTCACTCACGCGCTGCTCGCCGAAAGCATGATGACAAACGCATCGCTTCACTGGTTGCTAACCAGATAGCGAAAGTCATTCCTCAGATCATCAGTGAATTAAACGAAAACGCTAGCAAATCGTCTGAAGAGTCTCGAACAGATGCACCAAAGACTGCTTTCAGCTTCAAGCAGTTCAAAGCCTGCGAACCAAAAGAATTTACTGGCGAAGATGGCCCTACGGCTATGTTCCAATGGTTTGATTCTATCGAATTCACCCTGCGCCAAAGTGGCTGTCCTGAAAATCTCCGCACTTTGAACGCTACCGGCGTCTTCCAGTCCCGCGCATTAGACTGGTGGACGGCCGAGAGAAACAAACGCGGAAATGACGCAGCTTATGAGCTGACGTGGGATGAGTTGAAGGACATTATGATGCAAGAGTTCTGCCCTCCCCACGAACGCCAAAAGCTGGAGGACGAATTCTGGCATATCAAGCAGAAAGATGGAGATAACGCAGCTCTGAATGCTCGCTTCAAGCAGCTCAGTATCATCTGTCCTGATCAAGTGAAGACGCCTGAGATCACAATCAAGAAATACATCCGTGCTCTGCCGGATTGTGTGGCTGATTTTGTTCAGGCTGCCAAGACAACTACCATCGATGAGACTTTTCTGCTCGCAGCTGAAATCAATGACAAGCGTGTCAAGGCTGGTGTCTGGGACAAAGCCTCGAAGAATCTGCACCAAGCAACAACCGCCGCCACCGCTGTTCCTCAATCATCCAAGTCCTTTCGTCGTAAGAGGAAGAATGCCAACAAGAACTGTGTTGTTACCACCGCAGCCCCACTTTAAGTCGTGCCGGCTCAGCAACAACAACATCACCGATCAGCTGCAGCACCAGTTACCTATGCACCGCCTGCAAAGCGTGCATATACTGGTCCTCACCCCGCTTGCCCCACATGTACTTATCATCACCCGGTGGGTATTGCCTGCAGATATTGCGCCCACTGCAACATGTACGACCACTTCACTACAAACTGTCGTACTGGCCCTCGACAAGCTCCAACTCCAGCTCCTGCCCAGCAAGCTCTTCTTACTGCCCCTCAGGGTCAACAACAACCAGCTCCTGCAATCGCTGCTCATGCTCGAGCTTGTTTTGCGTGTGGTGATCCCAACCACTTCGCAAATATGCGTCCCAACAGGGTGGTTAAGCAAGAACCACAGCAGCAGCAGCCCCAGCAACACCAGCAGCAGCAAGCACCACGCGGACGAACCTTCAACATCAATGTCCGCCAAGCTCAAGCCGACAACAATGTGTTCAATGGTACGTTCCTTGTGAATGGTTTATATGCTTCGTGTTTATTTGATACTGGAGCCGATAACTGTTTTGTGTCGTTAGAATTCGAAAAGCTCCTTAATCGTAAGCGCGCCCATCTCCCTTCGTCAATCGATGTTGTAACACCCCAAAACCCGAATGTTTATATTCGTTAAATGTTCTAATATGGTACATCAAGAAATAAATAACTAGGTTATTTATCCTAGTTAAAAGTATGATAGAAACAAATAAGGGATGAAAGTTGTGTCAATTTTATTTAGTGGCAAACTTGAGGGACTAAAATGGGATAAATGGAAGTTGAATTTATAAAAAAAATACACTCATACACACACATGATGGTATGTTCGAGAAGAGCCAAGAGCTCCATGGAAGCTCACAAACCCTAACCATGAAGATCACCAAATTGAAGGGTTAATTGTAGCTCAAATTCAAGAAGAAACATAGATTAATGATCACCTTCACAAGGGGATCGCAAGGTATGTCTTAAAAGTTAGATTGGTGATTATGCACGAAGTGGGTTATGTTGTAAATCAGGAATTTGTATGAAATTGAGTATGAGTATGTGTTAAAATCATCATTTGGAACATGGGTTATTCATGGTTTGGGTTAATTTGATGTTTATAGGTGAAACCCATTTGTTATGATGAGAATGAGGGCTTGAATGATCACCTATGTCCAACTCTTATGTAATATAGATGAATTTTGATATGTATACTGTATTCTTGTTAGAGGAATTGAAAGAAATGTGTTGCTAAGATGTTTGAGATTTATGCATGAATGATTCATGTTGATTAGAAGGAGGAATTTGATGAATTATAAATAAGATTAGAAGGATATGCATGAACTAGTTGTACCCTATGCTTAGGAGGTAGTACACACATAAAAAGTATGATGAAATTATGAAGAACTTAAGATTAGATCACTAGTAAGTGATTACCAATGTAGTTATGAAGTGGGTTTTGTATAATATGATGATATGTTATTGTTAATGATGTTTGAAATCACATACATGTGTATATGTTTAAAGGATTTCGGCTAGGATTTGATAGATTAGTATGTTTTGAGTTTGAATGATAATTTCTGAAACAAGATCCGTGTGATGAATGATGAACAAGCTAACTATCTTAAGAATGATATATGATAGTTGATGCTTGATAAGCGACATGGAAGCTGGGCAAAGAAGCGGGTCAAACGGGACTTATGTGCACGGGAAGCATACTTGGATGAGAGGTAAGTAAGCTTACACCCCTTTTGTAGAATATCTATTCGTTGTATTGATTGCGAACATGGTAAGTAAATATGTGATGTATGACGTTCCGACAAGTATTTGATACAGGTCGGAATATGTGGGTATGATAAGAAATTAAAGTTGATGTTTAAAAAGGGTAAATTGGTCATTTGGAACTAACGGGTCAAATGGTGGAGATGTCACCATTTGGCATTATCGACTAATGAATGGTTTTTGTCAAGTATAATGAATTCGCAGATTGAATAGCGAAAGGATCTCATTGTTATCATCTAACAATTTGGGTGGATGAAGTATGAAAAGGATCTTAGCTTTGATCCGAGCAAGGTATGTGTGTTTAGAGTTGTAGTCAAGTGATATGGTTGTTTGAATGTGCAATGAAGTCCTTTGTTGTAAAGGATGGAGCGAAGTTGACAAAAATGCCCTTGATAGGTATATCGGGCAAACGACTTTAAAAGGGTGTTTAGAAACAAGCTATTAGATTAAATGATAACTTTGGACATGTATGAAAGCGAAAAGTATGATCTTTGCGAGTCAAAGTTCTTAAAAATGCGTAAATACCCTTAACGGGTCAAAATAACATTTAAGTGGAAATGAGTTGGGATGTTGTAAGAAACCCGTGATTGGAACCTTATATAATAGACAAATGTTAAGAATTATGAGGTTTATAAGAAATTGAAGTCAAATAAACAAGTTACTTTGATAAAAGCATGAACGGGTCAAAACTTGTAAAAAGGGTAACGAGTCGAAAGCTCAAAAGTCTAAAATTTCGGTAGTCCAAATATTGGATTTTCACTCCATGTGATGGAGAATTAAATTACGGTCGCATAGGAGAAAGAATCGCGCAAAACGAACATCTAGATCAAAAGTTATGAAGCTTTGAAGTTAAAATTTTGATAAAAAATGGAACTGGGCAAATGCAGCAATAAATAAAGGAAATTGCTGTCAAAAAAGGGGCTAGGTGTAGCGTTTAGCCCCCCTGAATCCGAAAATTGTTTAATTTTGTTTGTTTGACCCACGTAACTTGTTTAAACTTGTTATTTAACTATCAAAACTAACTTTTAAGTTGGTTTTGATCATAAATGAATGTCAAGAGTGCCCGGATGAAGATCAAGTGGCGAGCAAGAACCGAACACACGTTAAATGAAGCTTCCGCGTCAAATCTTAAGTTGTTTGCTAAAAGTGAATGACTAATTTATTCCTTGTTTTAGGAAATGTAGATACGTATGAAGGTATGTATGTATGTATGAATATAAGTGGTATGTATGAATGAATATATGTTTGTAGGTATGCAAGTAAGTAGATATGAGCGTATGCACGTATGTAGGTATGCGTGAAGATATGAACGTATGTATGTAATAGGTATGTATGTTTATAAGTATGTGAGCAACTATACGCGGATATATGAAGGTATGTATGTGAGTAGGCATGTATGAGTTAGGTATGTTGCAAGTAGGGATGTATGTATGTATATATGTATAATGTTATGAGTGTACGTAATGATGTAGGTATGTGTGTATGTAGATACGTATGTAATGATGTAGATGTGTTTACATGTGGGTATGTACGTATGTATGTAATTGGTTATGTGTGAACGTATGAATATGTATAAGTATGTATGAAAGTAGGTACGCATGTATCCAATGAAATTGAGTACTAACGATAATATTAGCGTGCCTGGTGAATGAAGTGTAACGCAGGAATAGCAAAGAAGTCTCACCACGGATTGTATGATTAGATGGAAAGCCGGGATGTAAAGAGTTAACGGAACGAAAAGTAAACGTGAATAAATCTTGTATGTTTATAATGTGTACTAATGTTATGAATTTTATGTGGTGAGCGCAGGTAGTATGAGTCATGAGGATCATCAAGGATTAGAGATCGAGGATCGAGTCACAAGACAAATTGTACGGGAACGTTGGTGTATGAAATTTAGAAAATCCATATTATGTTTTTAACTGTAAATGATTCGATTGATGACTTCATGTCAAAAAATATGTTAAAATGAAGATTTAAGTGAGTCAAGGTATTTATAAGGAAATAAATGTTTAGACATGAACTTCCGCTGCGACTTTTGGTCAAACGTGAATTAGGGGCTTACAGATGTTGAAGTTGCCACCGGAAGAACCATCTCCGTCAATTCTGTTCTTCGCGATTGTACTCTCGAACTCAACAATCACATCTTTCCTATCAATCTTATTCCGATGCAACTCGGTAGTTTTGACGTCATAGTAGGCATGGATTTCCTTCGGGAAAATTGTGTTGAAGTTGTTTGTTTCGATAAGATGATTCGATTCTCACTCGCTAATGGTGATTTGTTGTGTGTCTATGGTGAAGTCGCGTCAAAGAAACTTCAGCTCATGTCGTATGTCCAAGCTAGCAAGTATCTCAGGAAGGAATACAGAGCTTTCTTGGCTAACATTGTAATAGCGAAGAAGGAAAAGAAAGGTACTCCTGGAGTGAAAGATGTCCCCGTTGTTTGTGAATTCCCCAACGTCTTTCCCGATGAGTTACCCGGTTTACCTCCAAGTCGTGATATCGACTTTCGCATCAACCTCATTCCTGGAGCCAATCCTGTGGCTAGAGCTCCTTATCGACTCGCTCCGTCCGAAATGCGCGAACTCTCAAGTCAGCTCCAGGAATTACTTGACAAAGGCTTTATGTAACAATCCTAAATAAACCAACACCCTCGAATATTTTTCCGACACCCTAATATATTTTAAAATATCCCAATATGTCCCTAAATACACCTCATACGTGAAAACCGAGCCCGAAATACAATATAGCATTAAAATAATTGAAAAACAAGAAAAAATAAGTTGAGGCGGGCCGCGTAGACCCACCCCAAACCTTTACGCGGGCGGTATAAGGGCTAGAACCTGATTTCGTTGAGTTTTAAGTTTAGGCGGGCCGCGTAAGCCTTAGCTTACATCTACGCGGGCCGCGTGAGATCGGAAAGATGGCGCGGCCCGGTGATGACACGTGTCATCATCGTGGCGAGGCTAGGTAGTGACCTGGACGAGCTACGCGTTGACCCAGGTTTGACGCGGGCCGCGTAGCCCATTGTTGTCATTTACGCGGGCCGCGTAAAAACAAAAATCAGGCCCTATATAAGCAGTCCATCGGATTTCATTCAGAATTCGCTCACGGACGTTTTTCTTCTCTCAATTCTGAATATTAGGCATAATACGCGGGTATTATACCCCCTAATTAGCAAAGTTATGCTCCGTTGTAAGTATTATAACCCCTGGATACGTATTAGATACGCTGCCCGATTGATCTAGGGTTCCGTAATGGCTATCGTGGTTCTGCCCGACGTAGTCCTTGGAATGCCGTCTCGGGGAGGGTATTACTAATGTTAAAATGGGTTATTATACTAACGCGTGTGCATTTGTGTAAATTTTAGATTATCACCAGGAAACCCTTACGGAAAACCTAAGACAACAATGTGAGTTGATCCACTTTTTGTAAATCTTTTGTTAAATGTTTTTACAAAACCTTAAATACTTTTCCATGCGAATGACAGTTATTGAGTATTTGTAAGAATACAATTATGATGAGTATGTTGGGGTTTTGTATACAAAATTTGTTACCACCAGGTCAAGGAGTAACATGTCCACAAGTCGGGTTCGACAGTACCATGGATGTTAATTGTAATGTCTTGGAAACAAATATAATTGCGGGATCGCCCTTAATACTGTACAATGGGATTTTTATTTAAACTTGATTAAACTGGGATTCACTCACCAGTATTTCCCACTGACAAATGTTTTTAAAACGCGATTCAGGTATTAAAATGTGAAAGCCAAATAGAAGCCAGCTGGACAGCACTGAAGGCTTGGAAAAGTGGCAATAAAGTTACCTAAAAATAAAATAGATTTTTTATTAAATAAATAGTATTTATTCCTATGAAAACGCATGTACTATGAACTTGGGTTAATCCCATATGTTTAATATAAATGGTGGTGTTTTACTCTGATAAAATATTTCCTAACTACGGTCCTGATGAAAAATTCCACTGCCAAATTAGACAACACGCGATACCACCGAAACTGGCTCGCGGCCGCCCGTTCCCGGGGAACCTGGGATCGGGGGTTACGACAGGAGGTGGTATCAGAGCTAAGCCACTAATTCAGCCACAGAGGTGTTCTGCTGACATCAAAATGTAAAGTGTTAGGAAATAAATTACGGAAATACGTGCATAACTGTATTTATTGTTATGTGTTATTTGACTATCTGTTAGTTTACAGTATGAGCGACCAAGGACCATCTGACGCGTATCGTCAAGTGTCTGGTTCGCCTAGAAGCGAAGGCACCTCCTCTTCTCAGCCTGCCCTCTCAGGGTACTCTGCTGATATGGAAGAAGGAATCTTTGTGTTTAAGGCTCAGTCAGAGGAGCCATTTCCTCAGAAAAAGAGGGGATGGTTCAGTCGAGGGGCACACGAGCGTAGGAAGCGTATGAAAAAGTTACAAGACCAGAGAGCACTAGCAGTAGCCAAGAGAGAGACAGATGCCTATGCCCAGGATATGATAAATAGGGGTATAGCTAATATCCATATTTTAGCAACCACTGCAGCTGACCCTAATCTGGAGCAAATAATAGCACCCCAACCACAACTGCCAATCCCTGACCAACCCATGGAGATAGAAAACCCTGAAAATCAAGTGGAGATGCATGAATTCAATCCAGAAGAAATCCCTAGGGTACCAGCACCAAACCCCCTAGACCCAAACTACGACCCCTGGTGGGATGACGTTAGGGACTATGTGCAACGTTACCCGATACATGAAGACACACCCATGCAGAACGTAGGAGCCTACATAGGTTTGGACCCTTTAGATCCTTATTTCCACAATGAATACATTAGGGAGATCTTAGAAGATCCTTACCAATTTCAGGCACTTTCACCCCATACCAGGAACCCGCACCCCAGATTCCGAACCCAGTCCTAGAACCTGCACCCCCAATGAGTGCAGAAAACGTACAAGAACTTAGGACATTTGGTGAGGAAATTTTAGAAAGCAGTGAGAGAATGCGACAGGTTGGAGAGCGACTCGTATGGAAATACGACGAGCGCAATATGGATTTTTGGATGAATCCATATCCATGAATGTGATGGTGGGAACGGTAATAGTAATAATAATAACATAAAAATAAAATAAAATATGTGTGTACGGATGCCTATTACTATTAGTGTAATTCTATTTCAGTTGGTATTGTAATTTTTATTTCAGTACTGGTATGTAATAGATGCATAATAGTATATGAATAGAGTAAAGTCGCAATGATCGACGCTTTTGACAAAAATGTGTGTCATGTGATTGACTATATTAATATTATTTTGTGATATTAATACGGGGTAAATGTTTAAAATTCAGACGGCCGACGAAGGAAATCAAGGAAATCTGAATAACGATAACCAGAGTAACATTAACGTGGTTAATGAGAATCTGAGCATTAATAACAATGGAAACCAAATGGATAATAGTGCAGTTCAACACATAGTGGCACAAGGAATTATAGATGCAATGACATTTATTATTCAAACGGTTCAAGAAGCGAATAATAAAAGTAAACATAGCAGTAAGCGACCAATTGAACCAGAACACAGCGTGAACAATGGACCCGTACTTCAAGTGCCCATTCCCAGAAGAAGAAGAACCGTGTCTTACGGTTAGGGCTATAAACGAACCGAACGAACACGAACGAGGCCTTGTTCGTGTTCGTTCGTTAAGGAAATAAATGTGTTCACGAACGGTTCACAAACACTTACCGAACGAGATTTTATGTTCGTGTTCGTTCATTAAGGAAATGAGCGTGTTCACGAACGGTTCACGAACACAAGCGAACACAAATAAATTTGGCGAACGCGATGAAGGATAAAGGTGGATGGCCCAGAGAGTAGCACTAGAACTTGAATCCCTTATTGTGGAACGGAGTAGATCATATTCGTCGATGTAAATAATGAGAAAAGAAAGGGAAATGGTGCATAAACAAGGTGAAAGAGGGTTTCCTAGTTTAATTGTTAGGGTAATGATATAAATAAAAGTTTAATAGTATAAAAATTATAGATAAAATATATGAAAGTATAAAAATCTTTAATTAAAACACGAACATTCGAACATAAACGAACGCAAATGAACGAATGTTCACGAACACCTTACCGAACGTTCACGAACACAATTGAACGAACGAGACCTTTGTTCATGTTCGTTCATTTAACTAATCGAACAAAATTTCTTGTTCATGTTCGTTCGTTTATTAAACGAACTTCCCGTCGAACGGTTCACGAACAGTTCGCTGAACGTTCGGTTCGTTTACAGCCCTACTTACGGTTGTTCTTACAAGGAATTCTGGTCCTGCAAACCAATAGAATTCTCGGGCAGTGAAGGACCCATTGCAGCTCTACGCTGGATAGAGAAGACTGAGGCAGTTCTAAAAATAAGCAAGTGTACTGAAGAAGACAAAATAATGTTTGCTTCTAATCTATTTAAGAACTCAGCCTTAGAATGGTGGAACACTATCCTCCAGTCAAGAGGAAGTGATAGGATTTACAACATGGAATGGGAGGAATTTAAGAATATGGTAGAAAGGAAATTCTATCCTCCCAATGAAAAGGAACAGATAGCTAATAAGTTTCTGAACCTTAGGATGACCGGGGTAGATAGTAAGGGTTATACTACCACATTCTTTGAATATGCTAGAATAGTGCCAACCCTTGCATCACCTGAACCAGTATTAATCTCTCGATACATCTGGGGATTAATTGGAGAGATTATACATGTAGTCAAGGCAGCTAGACCTCAAACTATAGAAGAAGCTGTAGAACTAGCAAATACATTGACAGATGAATTAATCTGTACCAGAGAAGAAGACCAGAGGAGAAATCTAACTCAAAGGCTTACTCAAGAATTCCATTATGGGAATTACAACCGTAGGAATATGGGTTCTACCTCTGCACCCTTCTGCAAGGTCTGCAAGAAAAAGCATTCGGGAAAATGCTTTACTCTTTGCAATTTCTGCAAGATGCCAGGACACAAGGAAGAAGATTGCAGGAGAAAATCCAGTAAAGGATCATGCTACAATTGTGGAGAAAAAGGTCACATTAAGCCAAACTGTCCGAAATTGGCTCCAGCTGGGAACAACAAGAACACTAAAAATGCTAGAGCATTTGTTCTAACTACAAATGAAGCCAAGATGATTTCCTGACGTGATAGCTGGTACGTTTTTAGTTAATGATGTTTTTGCTAAAGTATTATTTGACTCTGGCGCAAACCAAAGTTTTATTAATACTTCGTTTTGCAAACTTCTAAACCAGTCATTAACTAAACCACCACAGGAATGTCTCGTAGAGACAGCCAATGGAGAAACTATTAGGATTTCTGAAATCTTGCAGGGAGCAAGAATATAAATTTTAAATCATAAGTTTATGGCAAACCTTTATCCCATGAATCTGATAGGATTTGATGTTGTATTGGGAATGGATTGGTTAATAGCCAATAAAGCTAGTATTTTATGTGATCAAAAGTCAATCAAAGTAAATTCACCAAAAGGTGAAAATATCACAATTAAAGGAGATAAACCATCTAGATCCACAAAATTCATCTTTGTGATGAAAACTGCAAGTTATATAAGAAAAGGTTCTATAGTGTATTTGATTTCCATAATCACTAACACTAAAGGAAAAGAACTAAAAGACATTCCAGTAGTGTCCCAGTTTTCAGATGTCTTCCCAGAAGAATTACCAGGACTACCCCCAGACAGAGAAGTTGAATTCAGAATTCACCTACTACCAGGAACAACACCAATTGCCAAAGCACCTTATCGTTTGGCACCAGCCGAAATGCAGGAGCTAAAGAAACAGTTAGATGAATTGCTGGAAAAAGGACTTATACAACCAAGCTCATCGCCATGGGGAGCGTTGATCTTATTCAAAGTTTGAACGTCGAACGGACTGCCGTCCGATCGAATTGCCACTCGATCGAACGACCACCCGATCATGTGACGTTTGGACTTCAACACTTAAACAATTTTCAACATGTTCAATGCATGAACAAAGACCAACGGATTGCCACCCGATCGGATTACTATCTAATCGAGTGACAAACTAATGTGAACTTGTTCTCACTAAGTTTCCACCAATCGGATCGTTACCCGATCGAACCGCCGTTCGATCGATCAACCTGAAGGGTAGAGATACTTCTATATTTTCAAAATGCTACAACGAAAACTTCAAAAGGCAAACCATCATACACAAATACATCCTTCCCAAACGAGATGACAACCCAATCGAATGGTCACCCGATCGGATGACCATCTGAACGGATTGTCATCCGATCGACCGACCATCCGATCGGATTACCGTCCGACACTTTGACACTTTGCACCGTTATACGCGCCGCTTATCGCTTGTGCTATCGTTAACTGTTCAGGCTAATCTCTCTCAGCGCTTCCTTCAATCCAAGGCTGTGTTTATTATTAAACACAATCTGTGAGTATACTCGATCCCTTTTTGCTTTACGCACTTTTGGGTGTTACATACGTTATCTATATTCAAATCACATCTATCACACAACGCAAACAATAATTAAACGCTAACCGCTATTGCACGTTATACGTGACTCGATGAATGCTTGTTTGTTATGTTAACACATTGATTGTTGTCTACCTGCCTTAGCAACGATAGTACTATAGTTTGGACTCAGCACTTGTCGTGGACAGGGGTTGTTAAGGATATTACTTCATGTGTTCGCAGTGGTGAACATGTGTTGCGCACTCGTTACTCGCAGTCAACTCGCAGTCATTGGTATTGATAGTATCTTTGTCGATAACTTACGTGCTTCACATTATACGTTGTACATGCTGGTTATGCGTAAACTATTTCGAACTCTATTATGCTATTATCAAACTTGTATGCTCACCTTTACACTATGTGTATTGACCCGTATTTTAACGTATGTGACAGGTGTTTAGGATGATATCTGCTAGGATGCTTGCTATTTGATGGAATCGAGCTTAGGAGAGTCTAGAAACAAACGAACAATTTATTATATTTGAAATTTGAGTTGTTGAACATGTTTTGTTTGGAGAATATCGCTGTCTGTAATAATTAGATTATTTGAATGGGTTATGGTATGGGACATAATGTTAACTATTCGGTAATTTAGTCATTATGGAATTTATCTTGACAATCTGTTCTCTCAGTGCCGCGCCCCGATGATTCCGCCATCGGTTGGGGTGTGACAGATTGAGCTTTTATTCTTTCATTCGGACGCAAATGGTTGTTGGGATGAAAACCCTAGTGGAACTTTCTTTGTGCAATCAGTTTTGTCCATGGCCAAATTGGCATCATATTGTAAACTCTATTTTGATTCGAGGGGCATTCGTATTGACTATGTAGATTGTAGTTTGTACCCCTCGAAAAGTGAATCGGCTTATCACGTTTTCTGATTTGTACGACTGCCAGATCAATACAGAGGTGTGTTTCTCTTTGAAGCTGATGGGGTCTTGATGGCTTTGATTATTTGAACCATCTTGTTTCAGTCATTGAAGAATCGACGAATCATGCCCGAAAAAAAAAGAAAATATATTGAACACCATTATTTACACCACCCTTTGGTACATTGGAATGCAAGGAACGATAGGGTCTTTGACAAATTCAAAAGGTCCTCCTTAGATTACTATTTCTAAGAGATCATCATGGGCTTTGGTTGTACAAAACACAGGTCCAAATACAAGGAAACTTGCAGGGCAAAATGAGTGGCCTCCCTGAGTTTTTAACCTGTGTACTGTCCGAGTTACCATTTGTTGTTTGTCTCATGCTTTGTATCTCTATGTTGGAGCCTCTTAGCTTCTTGCTATGATTTCTAGTTATTAATATAGTTTACGTCTTGTTTTCCTGAAAAAGAAACAATCGATAAATTCTACACCATAACACCATTTAAATCCAAGCATGGAATGGAAGGCAGCGGAGAGCACAAAACTCAAAAGATTTAATGTTTCTATCATTAAAACTAGCAAATTGGTGGTTTCGGTAAGCTAAAGACATTAGTTTTATATATAATCATATTGTTTCGAAAAACGCCAATTTCACCAATTATGTCTTGAACAATAATGTTGAATCAACATACACTAGACACTATCAAAAATCCCTTAAGATTAAATTCAAATAGTTACAAACTGAAATCAAAATCAAGTCCAAAAGATGTATAGAAAATGATGATTTAGAACAAATGTCACTAACTCTCTGGCCAGTGGTCCTCCCTGCCCACCTCCAGGGCCGGCTCTGAATTCATAAATTAAACAATAAAGGTTAAAAAGGTTATCCACTATACATCTTGTATTATTGTTAAACATTAAACATCATATCTATTATAAACATATTGATATTATGGTTATCAACGCCTAAAATAGAATAGGCTTATTCTCCAAGTTTCTTTACCCTATATATATTCCATTGTATTTATTGTATGTATATACCATCAATAATAAACATCTCTTTCTCTCCCAATATCTTTTCTCATCTTCTTGCTATTAGGCTTGTTCACAACACGTTATCAGCACGAGTTGCTTTGAAGTTTGACCGCGTTATCACAATGCGTAGCAAGAAAATTTTCATCGAAGTGTTCCATCAAACTATCCTACAAGTAAGTTTTATTCTAATTTCTAATACATACATGAGATTTATTGTTTGTTAAAATTTGCACTCGTATAAATTTATTGAATGAGTTGCTAACCTTTTAATCTTATCATCCAAAAGCCACAATAGATATCACCGGTGAATCGTAAATAATTTTTTTTTATCATAATCAAACTTGAAATCAATGAGATTTTATTCGATTATATCAAATAAATTACCTTTATGCATCTCAAACGTTCTTGTTAAATATATATAATCATGGATCTAACTGTTTACAGATAATGCAACATAAAGTGATTATTTTTTTGTATTGAACGGGTTCGTTATTAATTTTTGTTTGGTATGCGGGAGTATGGTGCCAACCGGATCTTTATTGATAGATTTTATAAAAACTATCAAATTGATATTGTATATCAATTTTGATTTTTTAAATTCTAACAAACTTGTTAATGAGAAAAAAAATGTTTTGCTTATATTATTTCTACGACGAACGACATGTTTGATGAAGATTTATCCATTTTATTAAATAATTATGTGCGAAAGAGTTATTGTTTGTATTTCTTTGTTAAAACAATACATTTAATAAAATAATAAGAGATATTTCGATATATGTGGCCACAAGTTCCGGTATGAAAATAATTTATATAGGAAAGAATTTAACTTGTATTGAGTAACCATTAGTATTGTAATATACATTAGCTGTAAGCTATTTATTTTAAATATCCTTGGTGATTTATTTTAAATGTTGGTGATAGGAAAGGCTATTTATTTTGAATATCCTTCGTGATTTATTTTGAATCCAAATATTATTTATTTACTAGACATATGAATGAATTATTTCTGAGAGATAAGAGTAGACTTTCACGAATAGTTAAATATTATTCTCCCACATCATATAAAATAAATGTTATACTTTATTAAATTAAACCAAGAGCATTAAGTTTAATTGATAGTTATAATCGCTTACAATCTGTGTTTTGATACATTATTGTGATATGCTATACGATTGTTTGCATGTAAATATGTGGTCATAATTGTGATAATATGTGCATGTATAAATCAACAATAGTTGTTCAACACATGAAAATTAATTGATTTAGTTTGCTTTCTATGACTTCGTTATATTAAACAAATTAAGGATGATTTATAATTTAAAAAAGGGTTATATATAATATACTATTGAGTGGTATTCTTATAAAGAATATAGAATTTATAAAAAAAAAATATGATTTGCAAATAAAGTTGCGTTCTAATATCAT
This sequence comes from Helianthus tuberosus, assembly GCA_030545235.1. Lineage (NCBI taxonomy): Eukaryota > Viridiplantae > Streptophyta > Magnoliopsida > Asterales > Asteraceae > Helianthus > Helianthus tuberosus. The sequence goes on along the minus strand of CM060412.1, from coordinate 10,823,383 downwards.
GTTAAGATGTATGATTTTCATGTCTTTAGTTATGTTTTGCTATTATTAAAATGTATAATTTCAAGGTGCCTTTTATCTTTATGAAACGATAATATTTTTCAAAGTTATTGTTTGTTTGATGTTTCAAAATAGAGTAACACTATGTGAGATATCTTTGTCATTGGATATATTATCGTTATATGTTATTATACATACCATATGTGTTTGCTTATTAGTGATGAAAAGGTTTTTTTTTCCATAAAGGCCAAAAGGCTTATTCTATCTCGTATATATGTGGTGACATGCTATTACATCATGTAGTGTACAATTTGACTCTATGGTACATCTTGTATTCTATATGTTATTGATTATTATATAGATATTATTGAATAGAACAACTAAACCAAAATTGTGGTTTATTATTAAAGTTGGTAGTTTATTATAGAGTATAGATATACTTATACATTACACCCGAAGTCCTGAATCTCATTATGAAGTTATTAAAGGTCGTAAAAAGCTAGACCAATAATCTAATATGACCCAGACTTCTAATTACTTCTCTATTAATGTTATAAAAATTCCAAAGAGAAGATTATTTACAAGGGAAGTCGGATAAAACAGTTTCTCATTTGTCACACCTCAAATATTCTCATTAAGTAGCAATATTATTAAAAGAGTATGAAATGTTTGAAGTGAATTTATATCCGTATGTCCGAGAAAATAGTGAAAACCATGAAACCTATTTGGTTCTACTCCATTCCTTGAAGTGAATGTGACTATATATTGATCGTCGTGATCATGGACATAATTGAGAAATTTGTAATGGTCATATTAATAATGAGATTGGCCATCTGAATTGCTATGATAACCAAGTTAACAATGAGATCAACTATCATAATCTCAAATTATGTGAGTGATTATTTGAGAACAAAATGTGTAAAGGATAAAAGTTATATAACGTGATAGTTTGCAATGATAATGCGTTGTTCTCTCGCATATTGCAATTAATACACATACGATTCCATACACCAGAAGTTTATGTATCATGATTATTTACTTAATTGGCATGACCGGTTTGACCACACTGAGTCAATGATGATGTGAAATTCTTGAAGAACTAGAAGATTCTTCTTTATAATTAAACATGTAATGTTTACTCTTAAGGGAAATTACATATTTACCAAATAAAGTAAGGTGTGTTTCCCTAAATATTCTGGAAATTGTTAGAGGATATGAACATCCCAACATGATACCATTTAGTGTTTTTAAATCGATGCATCGTCTAAATGGTTATCAAATCCACAACCTGAAGTTTGTGTGATTGTGGCTTAGCTAATGTGATAGCAAGCATATTATCTAGATTGGTATATTTATTTTGGTAATAATAGTGAATTCAATTCCCAAGTTATTAATGATTATTGAAATAAATATTGAACTTCATATAGCTTATGTTTATACAAGAATTGCTTTGTTGAGACGATCACTAAACATGCACAATTGATTACAAAGCCAATGATCATAATCATGCCAGTTCATATTTGTATTTGGGTACATGTGATTTTACATATACAAAAATTAATTCACATCAAGCCAATATGTCATCATACTTCCCCCGTTATAGTTGGTTTTTGGTCAGGAACCAAATACGTCACTTCTAAGATTTTGGTTGTGCGGTATATGTAATATTAATCCACCACTAGCACAATTATGGGACCTCTAAAAGGGTTGAGAATATATGTTGGGTAAAAAAATTGTTTAAAATTAAATATTTAAAACCATTGGTGAAAGATTTGCTTACGGCTCATTGGTTTTCACTTTAGTAAATGAATATTCCCAACATTAGGGGGGATAACAAGCAGTTGGAAAGTGAAAAGTGAAATGAATTATCGTGTCATCTTGATCCTTAGATTATAAACAGTGAACCAGAAGTTCAAAGGATAATTCATTTACCAATATTAAAGAACAAATTACCAGACAAATTCACTGACCTAAATAGAGTGACTAAGTAAGTCACATAATCAACTGCTTATGCTCCAGTTATATTTGTGTCCCAAGAGGACAACCACATATTTGTAATGAGTCTATTGCACGCCTAAAGCGTGGTAGACTAGTTGATTCCAATAATAAAATTCCTCGAAAATTGGAGCAAGTAATTAAGATGGTCAAGTTGAGGTTATAAGATTTCCTTAAGAGATAGTAGACATGATGGTTCAAGAAGAACCTCAGGTACCTGAAAATAAAGAGATCACGATAAATTGTATCATGTCTAAGATATGTATGGAATCGAAATAAAAATCGACGTCGTTATACTTTTGTATATAATGTAGTGCTTGAAATGATTAAGTGATGAGGATCAAGATTTGAGATCTGCCTATGAACGTAAACATAGAAATGATTGGCCAAAATGGAAAGATGCAAATAAGGCAAAGTTAAATTCTCTAATGACATGGAAAATATCTAGACCAACAGTCCATACAACTGAAGTTGTAAAATATGTTGGATATAAATGGGTCTTTTATGCGAATTATGTGAAAATCAAATTGAGTGATATAAAGAAAAATTGGTGGCACAAGAATTTCGCAAGGACCTATGATTGATTATGAGGAGATGTATTCTCCAGTGGTGGATGCATTGACTTTCCAATAATTTATTAGTCTGGTAATATAAAGAGAGAATTGATATGCATCTTATGAATGTTATGTATCACTTGATACTAAAAGTTTACATTAAAGTCCCGAAGGATTAAACTATGTAAGTCATGTAAAGTAAGTTCTCGAGAATAATGTGATCATTTATACATATTCGGGCTTGAATAGGTTATGATTATTTTACATGTTGGAACTCATGATGAGTTTCTAAAGCAAATGAGTGCTTAAAAGGTTAATTGAAACATCTTAACAATGTAATACTTGTGCACCAAGAAACATACATAGAAAAATTGTACCCGATGATTTTGACATCTCAATAAATAGTGTACACGCATGGTACAATATGGATTTTAGAGATAAAAGCAAGTGTTCATGACATTTTTGCATATGATATAGATATTTATGTGTTACATGGGCAAAGTTATGTAGCAAAACTCCTAAAGAGTGAAAGCATATGCATATTGGGATAAGACGGAATGAATTCCCTCATGGATTGAAAATGCCAAAAGCATTGATGTCAAAACCTCAAGAACATACTAGTTGAAGTTGACAAAATATGTATGGACCAAAATAGTCGGGTCGAGTGTTGTACAACTCGAGATATTCGCCTATAGAGGGATATAAGTTTGATTAAATTAGCCGTGTTTTATCAACATTCTACTTTTAAAAGTTCACTATAATCGCAGTTTACAGTGATGATGTCTAGGCATCTGTAACATCCCGAAAATATGAATTCTTATATTACAATAACATTGCGAATAAATAAGAATTATAAACTAACTAGGAATAATGTTAATCTAGTTAGAGAATAAGTTGTGAGTAGTTTAGAAGTAAAAATAAATAAAGGGTGAAAATTGAGGGACCAAAAGTGTTAAAGTGAAAATTAATATTAATAAAACAAGAAAATTAAAATTAAAACACACTGGTTTGTGTGTTGCTGAAATCGACCAGAAGGAGGGGGCGAACCCCAGGCTCCCCAAGAACCCTAGCTCTAGTTAAATCTCACAAATTGAAGGCCAAGATCTGTCCCGAATAAAAAATCGAGCATAGATTAGTGATCCTCATCACAAGGGGGTTACAAGGTATGTAAAATTTAGTGTTAATTCTCTGTTTGAAATTCTCATGAAATTGGGAAATCTGAAAATTGATGTTGCATGTTTGCTATTCGGGTAGAATAGGGTTAATATAGTGTCGAGGAGTAAAACCTAGACAATAACATGCGAAATCGTGCCTAATTCCTGAAAATCTCATGAACACATTGAAGGTGAATCATGGGTTTTGTGGGAAACTAGTAAACACTAGGGTTTAGAATGATTATTCTAGTGTAATACGGGTCATAGAAGGGGATTTCTGATATGATGATGTTAAAATATGTGTACATAGTCTAATTGAAGTTAATTAGGGTGATAAACTCAAGTCTTGAGCTTGGTTTTGATCATGTAGAAATCTGACCCGCTAGGTGTTTGATAAAACGCCTAAATGAGAGTTAAAATGTTAAAAGTTGAGTAAAAACGCAGATTTGATCATTGTTGAGAATTATGCGTTAAAGCTTGTGAAAGAGTTCTAAACTTATTGTGAATTGAACTCTTTAGGCAAAGAATCCGGAACATCAAGCGGACAAGCCGGAGATGATACACGCTTGAAAGGTGTGCTTTAAAGGTACGTAACTTCGGTTTCGTTACATTGTGTATAAACAATAGTCTTAGAAAAGTTAACGAGAATGTAGTGTCAATTGCGAGTTGGTATGTCATGGAAGTGACGAAGTTCACTCGACAAACAAACGGGTCAAAATAGTTAAATAGAATTGTTGGTTGATAATGTTGTTTAGTTATGCAAGTATGTAACTTGATTTGTTACATTTGGGTAAATTTGATATTTAGCATATATATAGTTGGATTGAGTATTAAAAAGTTGAGTTGGATTAAAGCGATGATATTCGCTATGTCGAATAATAGGCCAAGAATCTGGTTAGACCTCGTTGGTAGTCATCAAAATGGAGAATTCCTTAGATGAGCCAAACGGGTCAAATAACTAAGTAAGGCATGGTAATACATTGTAGTAGGGTTACTCGGTCTCTTGTTATTATTGACAAATGACATATTAGAATACAAGGATTATACATGTTGGTTTGTAGGATTGAAATCCGAGAACTTGATTCAAGTAAACAAACAAATCAAACCAAACATAACATTCCAGCGTCTACCGTAAATTACGGTATATACCGTAATTTACGGTAGACACCAAAAGGTTACGGTGGGTTTCCTCTGTGTTACGGTGGAACCAGAATTTTCCAGAAGCTACCGTAACTTACGGTATCTACCGTAAGTTACGGTAGAGATTTAGAACTTATGACAAATTTTGTATTTCTTTGTGGAATCGAATCCGTTTTAGACGTAGTTTCGAATATGTATTATTTCTAAGTATTCTAATACTAATGTTTAATGTAAACATTTCAGTTTTTAGGTATCCAAGGATTACGGATGACGGTCAAGCTAGCTTTTGAAGAACCGAACACAAACTTTTGAAGCTTCCGCGTAAATTAACTCTGTTTAAACAATGTTATGATGTAAACCGTTTGTTAAACAACTTATGGATGTTTTAAATTAGTCGGTAGATAACTAATGTTTGTTACCTTAGAACCTGGTTCTTGAAACTAAGGTTTTAATTTAAACATCTTTTGTATAAAATCTTATGAATAATTACTAAATAGAAGTAGAAATTTTAAGGGTGTTACAAGTTGGTATCAGAGCCAGGTTGTCAACAAAGTGTTCGGTTCAAGCTTGATCGATCGTCCAGTAAGAATTAATTGCTTTAGTAGACTTACTAGAATACTAGAAAAAGGAAAATTTGAATTGATATACACGGGAAGTGCGTGTTTACACACTCAAACCCGGAAAAGTGCACTAAGCATAAATGGTTTAAGCAAGTGGTGAACTTGGCTAGATCAAAGTGAATGACACATATGTCATAAATGAAATGCTTAACAATTAGTGTAAACATTTCAACTTCAAGAATACGGAAAGATGGGAGGAGTGTATGAATACGCTCGAACCCGGGAAAATACACTAAGTAAGAAAGGTAAGGCAGGATATATACTTGACCAAACCGAAAAAGAATAACACATTATTTATGATTGAGTGAGAGTGATATAAATTTCCGTATAATAAGATGGAAATGAATTAAATAATTATTGATAAATCGTGATGGATGTTTCAGTTAAAGAAATGTCTGGAGTAACCGGAGATGATTCGACATCTCAATTGACTGAACAAATGAAAGCTAAGATTTCCGAGGAGGTCGGAAAAGCTCTAGAAAATAGTCTATCACAGTATATTGATAGATTACAAACCATAATCGTGCCGGTGGTGAACGATATGATGGCTGAATTGAAAGACAGCATACTACAAGAAATAGAAGAAAGGAGGGTGTTGGATATGAATCCAAAATCCATAAAGAAGTCCAAATCTAATAAAGCTCCCAAGAAGGGAGTTACAAAAAGTGTGTTACATAAGTGTAGACTTTGTGGAAAATTTCACAAGGGCACATGTGATAAGCCAAGACATAAAAAGTCTAAATGTCCAGAGAGGCTTGGAACCAAGGACACAACCGACACAAAGTCTGATGCTCAGAAATCACGGACAAAGTTGTTTTATATAATAGCCACGGAGGCTAAAGCTGAACCTGATGTCGTTTCAGGTATACTCTTGTAAATTAAATTTCAGCATAAATTTTTAATTATTACGAGTGTAAATAAATCGTTTGTTTTATATCGGTTTATTTAACATTCTACATTAGTGTTAAAGAAATTACCAAGGCTTTGAAAAATAGAAAGAGGTAATAATAAAAGTTCTATAGTTTATAAGAGGTGCTGAAACTGTACGTTGAGCATCGAGGTAAAAATAATCATGATAAATATTGCCTTGGGAAGGGGTGCGCGCACACTCGAACCTGAGAACGTAATGAAAGATAAGCGTCATAATAGGGAGGAGTGTAATAACACCCGAACCCTGGGAGTTTACAATAGTAATAGATGACAAGGACATGGTTATAGACTAAGACAAACATTATGAAAGCATTAGAATAAGAACGAGTAAACCCCAAAGGCCGAATAACAATAACAGTAGTTTACCGAATAAGACTTGAGACATGGGCCTTCGGGACATTTGTAAAAGAAACAGACCTAAGGGTCGCTGACAAAAGAAAGGTGGTGTACGGATTAATTAAGTAGAGTGCTTGATAATAAAAGTAAACGGGAGCCGGATAATGGGAGCATATTACATTAAGATAATGAGCCCAAGGGAAGGGATAAGAATCAAGTAAACGAAAATATGAATTGACAATTTAGAATGTCAAGGCATAAGGATAAAGTTGACTGTCATAGGAGATGGAACTCACACGAACAAGTCAAACCAGACGAGTGAAAGAATAAAAGACTTGGTTGAGTAAAAGCGGTGGGTTTTGCTGATACGACCAAATAAATCGATAAATAAAGTCTTAAGGAATGACGGAAGGGTTGCTATGAAAATAATATCGATAAAATATTCAATAAATAGGTATGTTTTCAGATAAATGCGTAACCAACAGTCAAGAACGCGAATTAAAAGTCAAGAGACTCGGATTAAGAGTTATGACTGAGAAAACGATAAAATTTTGCAAAAACAGAAATTTCGATAGTCATGTTCAACTACTTTAATGTTGGGCGGGTTGAATAAAGTATAGTAGTTGATATCCCAAGTAAGCGCAACCTGGATAATGAAAGCGTGAAATATTATTGAATCTATGGGATAGGTCATAAAAAGAGTATGAAAGGGAAAATGCAAACCAATGAAACCGGAGTGTTAAAACCATTCAGATGAAGAACCCAGGTAAATGGTTGAAAGGAAATAGGGTCATAAACCAAATAACGGTATGAATAAAATAACCAACGCGAAGGACACACAAGAAGTCATAGAGTCGGAAAGATAACCCGAAAGAAAATGAGTGTAGCCTTAGACTACGGTCAAGGTCAAACGAATAGAAGGTGATCCATGGGATCACCATAACCTCCAGATTATAAACAATGTAAAGGTCTACGGGAACAAAATGACCATTGGGTCGCAAATACAAAGGAACATACCAGGAGGGGGGTCTCACCCTAAAAAGGTGAAGACCTAATAGAATAGTCTACAAGGCTAAGTAAAGGAACCTACGGGTCGATAATATAACGCGTGGAGAACCAATTATGATTTCTCGCGTAAAATGATAATCCCGAAGAATAATCCTTGTCGTCAATTCCTTGATATGATTAATCGACATGGTTAAAGAGAGAAACATCAAAGTAAAATTCAGTTTTGGTAACAACGACGTTTTAACACCTACGAATACCGAGAGAAAAATTAGAAAATGGTTAGTACTAAAGAATATAGGTCAAACGCCGAAAGCTGTAAGATGATGCATTCGGAGGAAAGATTCTTAAGAATGAAAAGTAGATGTAAAACTAAACATGGCGTGATGTGATCACGGACACAAAAGTAATAGAGAATGTAATCACGTTAAAGTGTAAATGACTAGATATGAAATTATAAGCACGCAAAGGGCCGATGGCGGCAATATTGCATACCCGAATGACGAGGTATGAGGTAAGATGGTGACCAATTAGTTTAGGCAATAAAACAAGTTGCAGCCTAAATAACATTGTGACTTATGTAGAGCGCTTGTTAATATAAAACTAGCGTCAAGTAAGTATGCTGACGGACTCAGTGACTGAATGGTCAAAAGACAACCCGATCAAAAGGGGGGACAAAGGATAGGAAATAGGTGATATAGTTATGCTAAAAGTTTTCCCTAAGAAAGGGTGTTATCCGATTCAGAAGAAAAGAGAAACTAAGCCCGAGGTTTATCGGGCCATTTAAAATCATCGAACGGGTTGGCAAGGTGGCTTATCGCCTCGAGCTACCGGGAGAGTTGAGTGGAATACATGGCACGTTTCACGTGTCGCAAATGCGGAAATGTCTAACGGAGGAAACAACTTATATCCATTACGATGATATCGAGGTTGATAATAGCCTGAATTATGCGGTGAGACCATTGGAGATTTTGGATCAGAAGGTCAAGCAATTGTGAAACAAACAAATTGATCAAGTCAAGATCAAGTGGGAGCATAGGAAAGGCTCGGACACTACGTGGGAGTCCGAAGAGGAGATGCGACGTCTCTATCCTACATTATTTGGTATGTACTTTTGTTTCGGGGACGAAACCCTTTTTAAGGGGGGTGGACTTGTAACATCCCGAAAATACGAATTCTTATATTACAATAACATTGCGAATAAATAAGAATTATAAACTAACTAGGAATAATGTTAATCTAGTTAGAGAATGAGTTGTGAGTAGTTTAGAAGTGAAAATAAATAAAGGGTGAAAATTGAGGGACCAAAAGTGTTAAAGTGAAAACTAATATTAATAAAACAAGAAAATTAAAATTAAAACACACTGGTTTGTGTGTTGCTGAAATCGACCAGAAGGAGGGGGCGAACCCCAGGCTCCCCAAGAACCCTAGCTCAGTTAAATCTCACAAATTGAAGGCCAAGATCTGTCCCGAATCAAAAATTGAGCATAGATTAGTGATCCTCATCACAAGGGGGTTACAAGGTATGTAAAATTTAGTGTTAATTCTCTGTTTGAAATTCTCATGAAATTGGGAAATCTGAAAATTGATGTTGCATGTTTGCTATTCAGGTAGAATAGGGTTAATATAGTGTCTAGGAGTAAAACCTAGACAATAACATGCGAAATCGTGCCTAATTCCTGAAAATCTCATGAACACATTGAAGGTGAATCATGGGTTTTGTGGGAAACTAGTAAACACTAGGGTTTAGAATGATTATTCTAGTGTAATACGGGTCATAGAAGGGGATTTCTGATATGATGATGTTAAAATATGTGTACATAGTCTAATTGAAGTTAATTAGGGTGATAAACTCAAGTCTTGAGCTTGGTTTTAATCATGTAGAAATCTGACCCGCTAGGTGTTTGATAAAACGCCTAAATGAGAGTTAAAATGTTAAAAGTTGAGTAAAAACGCAGATTTGATCATTGTTGAGAATTATGCGTTAAAGCTTGTGAAAAAGTTCTAAACTTATTGTGAATTGAACTCTTTAGGCAAAGAATCTGGAACATCAAGCGGACAAGCCGGAGATGATACACGCTTGAAAGGTGTGCTTTAAAGGTACGTAACTTCGGTTTCGTTACATTGTGTATAAACAATAGTCTTAGAAAAGTTAACGAGAATGTAGTGTCAATTGCGAGTTGGTATGTCATGGAAGTGACGAAGTTCACTCGACAAACAAACGGGTCAAAATAGTTAATTAGAATTGTTGGTTGATAATGTTGTTTAGTTATGCAAGTATGTAACTTGATTTGTTACATTTGGGTAAATTTGATATTTAGCATATATATAGTTGGATTGAGTATTAAAAAGTTGAGTTGGATTAAAGCGATGATATTCGCTATGTCGAATAATAGGCCAAGAATCTGGTTAGACCTCGTTGGTAGTCATCAAAATGGAGAATTCCTTAGATGAGCCAAACGAGTCGAATAACTAAGTAAGGCATGGTAATACATTGTAGTAGGGTTACTCGGTCTCTTGTTATTATTGACAAATGACATATTAGAATACAAGGATTATACATGTTGGTTTGTAGGATTGAAATCCGAGAACTTGATTCAAGTAAACAAACAAATCAAACCAAACATAACATTCCAGCATCTACCGTAAATTACGGTATATACCGTAATTTACGGTAGACACCAAAAGGTTACGGTGGGTTTCCTCTGTGTTACGGTGGAACCAGAATTTTCCAGAAGCTACCGTAACTTACGGTATCTACCGTAACTTACGGTAGAGCTTTAGAACTTATGACAAATTTTGTATTTCTTTGTGGAATCGAATCCGTTTTAGATGTAGTTTCGAATATGTATTATTTCTAAGTATTCTAATACTAATGTTTAATGTAAACATTTCAGTTTTTAGGTATCCAATGATTACGGATGACGGTCAAGCTAGCTTTTGAAGAACCGAACACAAACTTTTGAAGCTTCCGCGTAAATTAACTTTGTTTAAACAATGTTATGATGTAAACCGTTTGTTAAACAACTTATGGATGTTTTAAATTAGTCGGTAGATAACTAATGTTTATTACCTTAGAACCTGGTTCTTGAAACTAAGGTTTTAATTTAAACATCTTTTGTATAAAATCTTATGAATAATTACTAAATAGAAGTAGAAATTTTAAGGGTGTTACAGCATCATCGAGAGAAATTGTCGAGCTTTTAAAGGGAGAATTTTTGAAAGACATTGGCACGGTCTAATTATTACTCGAACTGTTCGAGTATATATGTAATTATATTTTATCAATCCCTCAAGTACATCTAGAAGATGATGTTAGGATATTTTAGTATGGACATAGTTGAACCTTAAAGTATGTTAAAAGTTTTAAGTCACTTGTTATAAGAAATGCATATTATCATCTCCTACCAAAGTAGAGATTCTCATTCTAGAAGTACCATTGTTAAATGCATATGTGCATTAATATGTTTTGCTAGCTACGTATAGTTATAATATTTTTCACTTGAGTATTGTCATGATATAGACTTTGTCAAGCAAAGAGACATTGGAACGAGTTCAAAGAAATATTTCAGATGCAGGAATGTAACAAAACACAATCGTGGACATATGATATTTTTGAAAGGAGGGACCTAAAGTCTCGTTAGAAGATTATACAACATTGCTCAACATAAAGGATTGCACATTAAGGGATCAAGGGATCAAGCGACAATTCATTGGCTACAAAAGCTTTGATCAACTTTCAAGGAAGATGGGCACGCGTCACTTAAAGGATACGTATTATAATGAGGGGGAGATTTATTCAAGTTGCACTATTTTTCCCTTAACTAAGTTTTGTCCCATTGGGTTTTCTTAGTAAGGTTTTTAATGAGACAACACGCCCGATCCAGACGTATTAGGGGGAGACAATACGCACTGCACTCTTTTTCCCTTAGCTGAGGTTTTGTCCCACTGGGTTTTCCTAGCAAGGTTTTTAACGAGGCAACATCTCCAAGCGTATAAAGTTGATAACCAAGGGGGAGTATTATAAACATATTGATATTGTGGTTATCAACGCCTAAAATAGAACAAGCTTATTCTCCAAGTTTCTTTACCCTATATATATTCCATTGTATTTATTGTATGTATATACCATCAATAATAAACATCTCTTTCTCTCCCAATATATTTTCTCATCTTCTTACTATTAGGCTTGTTCACAACAATATCTAACTTTTTAACTTACCCATAATTTTGTTTTGTTGATGTAATGATTAAACATTATTTAATGAGTAAATTACAAGTTTTGTCCTTTATGTATGTCCAAAATTGCAGGCGCTGTCCTTTGTCTTTAAAATTGATGAGTTTTGTCCTTAATGTTTGCAAATCTTGCACGTTATGTCCTTTAGGCCAAACTCAGTTAGATTTTTTGGTTAAATGAAGGCATGTGCATGACACATGAGGGTAAAATGGTCATTCCCTCTCAAGTCATTTATTCCCCATTTATATCCCAAAATAAAAAACACCTGCTTCAAACACTCATCCCTAACAACAACTTCACAAACCCTAGATTCAACAACCGCCATGGATCTCATAAAACAAGAGCTTCTAAAGAAACGGCAAGCACTCTCGGAGGAAACCGGTGGCCGGAAAGTCTTCAAACGGATCAAAAAGCTTCGGGAAAAAGAAAAACGAGAGGCAGAAGCCAAACGCCTCTGTCAAAATCAAATCCAAAACGACTCAAATCTGTTAGATCCAAACATATCAAACCTTAAGTCAAACATGGATTCATCAAAATCAAAACCTGAATCCGTTATTTCGTCTTTAAAAGCTCTGATAACCGATGAACAGAAAATAGATTCATTGAAATTACCGAAACAAGAGGTTATTCGCCGATTACGGTTTCTGAAGCAAATGGTTACATTGTTTGGAGAGAGTGATGATGATCGGTTACGGTTTCTGAAACAACCGGTTAGTTCTTGGGTTTATTTTTCTTATTTCCCTTGAATTTTGGTTAAATTGATGAGAAATTGAAGTGGGTGTTGTTCAAGTTTTGATTTTTCGTTGTAGGATTTTGTGTTTTTGTTTGTTTTTATAGAATGAAAAGGTGTTGGGTGTGAAAATTTGTTGTTTGTGTTTGGTTTACTGGTGTGACTGAAGATAATCAATAATAATGTTATCATTTATGTTCTGGTTGTGTACTCTGTTATCCCCTGTTTTATGTATTTGCCATTACCTATATATTAAAAAATAATCCATTTCTTTAGTAACATGTTGAATCAGATAATACGGTTGCACCAATATGGGTGTTTGGTATGAACTCATATGAGATTATTAAGGAGCAAAATAACCTAATTGCTTGCACTTACAGGTTATGTGTTGTTTTACATTCATAATTTTATTTTAAAACCTTCCCGTTCCATTTCAGTTGATTAAAATTGGTCATATCTCGCAATTGTTTTGGGGGGTTTTAGGTAGGGGAGTTGATTTAGAGAATGTGGTGATGGTGGCGGTAGTGGTGGTGGTGGCGGTGGTGGCGGTGGTGGTGGCGGCGGTGGAGGGTGGTGGTGATGGTGATGAAGGGTGGTGGTGATGGTGGTCAGTAATTTACTCTATATATAATAATAATAATAATAATAATAATAATAATATTTTAAATTTTTTTGTTTTATTTTTAGATAATATTAAATAAATGGGATAGAAAGACTAAAATGCCCTTGAGTGACCAGATTTAACCAAAAAATCTAACTGGGTTTGGCCTAAAGGACATAACGTGCAAGATTTGCAAACATTAAGGACAAAACTCATCAATTTTAAAGACAAAGGACAGCGCCTGCAATTTTGGACATACATAAAGGACAAAACTTGTAATTTACTCTTATTTAATCTAATAATCATTTATGACAATAAATCTATTATATATAATAAATGAAAGGTGATTTGGGCCACTTGTCACTTAATTAGGGCATCACTTTCCACGTGTCACTTAATTAGGGCCTCATTTTTGCTTTTTCCCGCCCAACAGTGCCTTCTCCTTCTTATTTCCCTTTATTTACAAACCACTGATTTCATAAAATAGATGGACCACATTCACTTTTTGAAAGGTCTGACCACATATACAAAAGGGCAAACCACGATGAACCACTGCCCATATTCAAAATCTTGGCTCCAGATTCAAAATTCAAATCGTATACATATATAACCTACATTATTTATGGCTCCACTTTCAAAATCATTCTTCCTCACACTCACAATCAAGTCATTGCTCTCATCTCTCAGGCGATTCTTCATCTTCGATTCATCATATCCATTTCATCAGCGGTTTGATCTTCTAATTTAGATCTTCTAATTTTCTTCTTCTGTACTCTTCTTCTCTGGCGATTCGAAGGTTCCGGTTAGGGTTTTTCAATCATCGTGCTGTAGCAGAGAATCATAAGGTACGGCCACCACTTCCTCTTTTTCCTTTCAATTAACGATAATCTTACAACTAATAGAAGCCCTAATTTCATTATTCTGATGACAAGGTAAACTTTGGTCACTGATTCTTTTATGCTTCCGCATCTCTGTTCTTATTCAGTTAGGACTGATGTATTAATGATGTGGGTTTATATGAATATTGCGATTTGTAGTTTTATATTGTTTTGAACAATGATGATATCAGATTTTAACAATGATGATATTCAGATCTGGATGGAGCTTTCCCTCTTCTTAAAAGTTAATATTCAACACATCAATGTTCATGTGCAGTTGTTTATTAAAAAATATGAATATGAATTTTGTTTGACTTCTTGAAGATTTTTTTTATGTATCTTGTAGGTGTTATTGCGACAACTGATGTTATGAAGCTTGTAAAGGTGTTGATGTTGCAATAATGCTCGGTGGATTCCCTCATAGAAAAGATGATAACAAGGATTTAATATTTAGTAATGTTGCTATATATAAAGCTCAAGCTTCGGCTTTGGAACAACATGCTGATCCAGATTGCAAGGTTTGTGTCTATTGTTTATTTGATAGGTGAAAATTGAAATATATATATATAAATAAAAGATAAATTTTGGCAGGTGCTTGTGTCTATTGTCTATTGTTTATTTGATAGGTGACTTTGTTTTTGGCAGGTGCTTGTGTCTATTGTTTATTTGATGGTGCACATGGGTTTCTTATTGGGTTGGGTTGTGACAGTGAAACAAAGGGATGCCTTTTTGTAGATTAGTTTTCTTTCGTCTTTGAACAATGATGCTTTCTGCCTTAATGTATTGTTATGAAATAATGATTGGCTTGTGTGTGCAGAATGATTGGCTTGTGTGTGCAGAATCTTAAGCAATACAAAGGTAAATATGGACAAGTGAAGGTAGCCTTTTCTATGAAACTTGAATCACCTACTTAATTAAATAATATACGGTCTAGCTCATATACTTACTTGCCTTTCTTTATTTTTTTGTGGGAATTTTACAACCTCTCGTGTTTAGGGGGCAAGATGTGGAATATATGGGGCGAAATGCCCAAAATGGGTTGTAAGCATGCAGGTAACTTTAATTATTTATATCAGATGATGACATTCACTCTTTGTAATAATAGTAATAATCCATCATTTTATTGCTCAACTGACTGCAATACATCTTCTGTAGGCCTGCAATGCTCATAGTCTTCATTGTGTCCCTTTATATGACACTCTAGGTATGTGTTGGGAATCATGGTATCAAAATAATAGCGGAAGCGGTTTATATAATTTACCAAAAGCCGATTATATAAATTTGATTTATTAATCCGATTAATAAATATTCCCAATCAGGATCAAGGTTATACGCGTATAAACAAATAAACGGAATAAACAACCATAGAGGGTTTTAGTAATCAACCTTTGACGACTACACCGGAATTGTAACACGCGGGTTACAACGAATCCTCGCTAGTAGGAAGTTCACAACCGAGCACAAGATACCCGAGAGGAGTGGCAGCCAAGCTTAGGAGGATGGCTAGAGTATTGTGTTTTTTTATAAAAGTGTCAATTGGGTTTCCACCATAAACCTCCTTTTATAAAACCGGGTGTCCTTTGGATTTCCACCTTAAAACACAATTATAATCCTCTTAATAATAATCTAATTAATATTAAGTCTCTTGGGTTTCCATCTATTATTATTTCACAAATAATAATATACCTACTCGTGAACATATACGATTCGTGTACCAACGTGTAACTCTTCGGATCGTACCGAGTTAGTTACGTTGACTTTAATTAAGGTCGGACATACATATATCCAACAATCTCCCACTTGGACGATTTTAATTAAATGAGTCAACGTGTGCAGAGTTGGACGCCTAGCTGCATCGCACTGCTCCTAACACGGCATGACACTTTACAGTCGTCAACTAGTTCTTTGCGTTCAAGTAACACTTTACTTAACCAAATACTATAGCCCTGATAATTCTATCAATAAGTCCCTTCTGTATAGAACATTCGTTGATCATAAGACATGGATCATTCATTCTTATAAAGTGATCAACCATTCTCTATTCTCGTCTTTAATTCAAAGTGGTTTAACGAACTACTCTTAGTCCGAGCGTGGCCACGCGTTTATTCCAGTTTGAGTTAACGAGGGCGCCATAATGTCTAAACTTCTAATCCCATAGAAGTACAGAATTCCATCAGCACCATACAACTCCCACTTAACCTTGGATTCCTCCCAACGCTACCCGGATTACTACCCATGTTTCAGGACAGTGTTAGATAACATCAAAGATTGTCCTTGATCAATGTAGTTTAATATGTGCCTAAGGAAAAAGGACAGATTGAACATATCAATATCAAAACATCTCATGACTAAGATCCATGGAGATCGTTTTGAAGCGAGTTACATCCAATATCATTCCCTAGTGATATCTGTGAATTTTGATTCTCAAACTCTTGAGTTATTCATCTCATGAATACAATCATCTCAATTCACAATAGTCTTACATTCAAATTCATTCCCATGTAATTTGATCGACTACGGATATTTTAGAATACGCTTATTCAAGGATATAAACGTACAAATAACGAACACAGTTACAAAATAATTAAACTTGCATTTAACCAGTAAATCAAATAACTATTTCAATGTAACTGTTGTAGTTCAAAATTAAAACACCAATACTAACTACAGATCATGCCCACTGTCTAGCAAATCTAAGCCCTATTTTTCCAGCATGCTCCTCATGTTTAGCTTGAGGTAAAGGCTTAGTAAAGGGGTCAGCCAGATTTAGATCTGTATGAACTTTGCTTATTACGATGTCTCCACGCTCTATTATCTCTCTAATATAGTGGAATTTTCTGAGTATATGCCTTGTGGTTTGATGCGACCTTGGTTCCTTTGCAAGAGCAATGGCACCAGTATTGTCACACAACATCTCGATTGGTTTCTTTATGCTAGGCACAATGTCGAGATCAGTAATGAACTTCTTCATCCAGGCAGCCTCCTTAGCAGCATCCGATGCAGCATTGTATTCTGATTCACAGGTGGATTGAGCAACCACACTTTGCTTCGAGCTCTTCCAAGTAACAGCCCCACCATTCAGAATGAAAACATATCCAGTCTGTGATCTTGAATCGTCACGATCAGTCTGGAAACTTGCATCAGTATAACACTTAACTGATAGCTCCTCATCCAGTCCTCCATATATTAAGAACATGTCCTTAGTCCTTCTTAAGTACTTAAGAATGTTCTTCACTGCAGCCCAGTGGCTCTCTCCTGGATTCTGTTGATATCTACTCGTCATGCTAAGAGCATACGAGACATCAGGTCTGGTACATAACATGGCGTACATGATGGAACCGATAGCAGAAGCATATGGAACTCTTTCCATTTTCTTCTTTTCCTCTTCGGTCTTAGCACACTGCTCGCCATTAAGAATGGTTCCATGTGCCATAGGCAAGAGCCCCCTTTTTGAGTCTTGCATTGAGAAGCGTCGTATGACCTTATCAATATATGTACTTTGACTTAAACCTAATAACCGCTTTGATCTATCTCTATGAATCTTTATTCCTAGAATATAAGCGGCTTCACCAAGATCTTTCATTGCGAAACATTTTCCCAACCAAGCCTTAACATCTTTTAGCATAGGGATATTGTTTCCAATGATTAGTATGTCATCTACATACAGAATTAGAAAAGTGATATAGCTCCCACTAGATTTCTTGTAAACACACGGTTCATCTTCGTTTTTAATGAAGCCAAACTCTTTAATTTTCTGATTAAAACGAAGATTCCAGCTGCGAGATGCTTGCTTCAATCCATAGATGGATTTATTTAGCTTGCACACCTTATTAGGATTATTTGGATCGACAAAACCTTCAGGTTGAACCATATAGACATCTTCAAGTAAGTGTCCATTAAGGAACGCGGTCTTGACATCCATTTGCCATATCTCATAGTCATAATATGCAGCAATGGCAAGTAGAATTCTAATAGACTTAAGCATGGCTACTGGCGAAAAAGTTTCCTCATAATCAATTCCTTGAGTCTGAGTGAACCCTTTTGCTACAAGCCTTGCTTTGTAGGTTTGCACATTTCCATCCATGTCGGTCTTCTTCTTGAAGATCCATTTGTTTCCTACAGTCCGACCTTCGGTAGGAAGATCAACCAAATCCCAGACTTGGTTATCATACATGGATTGCATCTCTGCATTCATGGCTTCTTGCCATTTCTTGGATTCTGAATCCAACATTGCAGCTTTGTAAGTAGCAGGTTCAGCTTCTTCAATCATGAAGATATCATCATACCTTTCAGGGGCACGACGATCCCTAATACTTCTTCGAACACTTGGTGTTTCTGTTGTTTCTTGAGTCCTCTCAGGCTCAACTTCAACAACTAGATCAGTTACTTCTGGTTCTGTCTGAACAACTGGTTCAGTCACTTGTGATTCTCGAATTTCTTCAAGATCCACATGGTTTTCTCCAATCCCTCGTGCCAGAAGCTCTTCCTCCAATAAAGTGCCTATGCGTTTAGTGAAAATCTTATTTTCAGTGGGGTGGTAGAAAAGGTAACCGATCCTTTTAGCGTATCCTACGAAAACCACTTTTTCGCCTCTGGGATCTAGTTTATCCGAAGATTCTAGAGTGACATAAGCGTTACATCCCCAGACCTTGAGATAGGATACTTTTGGTTTCTTTCCATGCCATATCTCATAAGGCGTTTTGTCAACCTTCTTCGTTGGAGCTATATTCACAAGTTTTGCGGCAGTTTCTAGAGCATAACTCCAAAAGGAGCGTGGGAGGGTTGTTCGACACATCATTGATCGAACCATATCTAATAGAGTTCGATTTCTCCGTTCAGACACACCATTATGTTGTGGCGTTCCAGGTGGAGTGAGCTGTGAAACTATTCCACAATCCTTTAGATGGTCGATGAACTCCTGACTAAGATATTCACCGCCTCGATCTGATCGAAGCATCTTAATAGTTCTATTTAGCTGATTCTCTACTTCGTTTTGGTACTCCTTGAACTTTTCAAATGTCTCATGTTTATGCTTCATAAGATAAACATAACCATATCTACTGAAATCATCAGTAAATGTAACAAAGTATCTTTCTCCATGTCTTGACATTGTTCTGAATGGACCACATACATCTGTATGTACAAGTCCCAACAGATCATTAGCTCTTTCTCCAACATTTGAAAAAGGTGCTTTTGTTAACTTTCCACTTAAGCATGATTCGCATTTGCCAAACGTTTCCGAACCCTTAGAATCTAATATTCCTGCGGTTTTAAGCTGTTTAACACGGTTCTCGCTTTTGTGTCCAAGTCTACAATGCCACATATACGTATCGTTAAAGTCCAACTTGTTACGTTTATGGGAGATGTTGCATAATATGTTATTGTTTTGGATTTCTATCTCATAGATTCCATTGTTTGGTTTTGCATCAAAGTAAAATATATCATTAAAATAAGCAGAAATAAATTCACCATTAAAACGATAATTGAAACCTTGTCCATGCAAAGCAGAAACCGAAACAATATTTCTAGTAACACTAGGAATAAAATAAACATTGTTCAAAACAAGTTCTAAACCAGAAGGAAGTAAAAGAACATATTCTCCAATCGCCTTCACAACAACTCTTTGTCCATTGCCAACATGGACCTCCAAGTCGCCTTGTTTCAGCTTCTTAATCTTTCTTAGTCCCTGCAAAGCATTACAAATGTGAAAACCACATCCTGTGTCAAACACCCATGTTTTGCCAGAAAAAGAAAAGATTTCAATAACATATATACCTGAGGACTCTCCTCCTGTTCAGTTCAGCTAAATACTTAGCACAGTTCCTCTTCCAGTGCCCAATTTCATTACAATGAAAACACTTGGCATCCTTCTGAGGCTTCTTGTTTGCAACTAATTTGCCTTTGCCCTTCCCTTTGCCCTGATTACCCCTTTTCTTGGTGTTAGGTTTCTTAACATGACCCTCCTTGATCATCAACACTGGTGCAGTCTTGCTGGGTATATTCACCTCAGCAGTTTTGAGCATCTGATGCAGCTCTGCAAGTGTCTTCTCCATCCCATTCATATTGTAGTTCATAGTGAACTGATCATATGACTTAGGCAATGAGTTGAGGATGATATCCCCAGCTAATTCATCACTCAAGGGGGATTCCAGACGAGCCAAATGATCAACATATGCCTTCATTTTTAGCACATGAGCGCTAACTGATGTACCCTCTTGCATACGAGTGGTTATGAGTGATTTCATCACATCAAACCTCTCATGACGAGCCTTCTGTTGGAACATTTCAACCAGGTGCTCATTCATCTCATATGCCATCTTGTCATCCATGGTCCTTTGAAGTTCAGGAATCATGGATGCTAACATTAAACATGAGACTTTCATAGAGTCATCAAAGTGCTTTGCATAGTTTCTATATGCAACTGTTTGCTGATTGATGGGTTCATCAGGGACTGGCGTTTCAAGAACATACAGTTTGTTCTCCGCCTTGAGAACAATTTTCAAGTTGCGGTGCCAGTCCATGAAGTTGGAGTGGTTCAGTTTGTCCTTCTCTAAGATGGACTTGAGAGAGAATTGGGAGGAATTGTTTTCAGTTGACATCTACAAAATTCAAAATTAATTAATTAGTATTTTATGTTTTTAATATCTTAATTTAATTTTATGACCCAAAAACAAAATTTTAATTAAGATGAGATCCCGATTCATCATATGACAGTGAATTGGCTCAAGCACTATCCACTGGTATGATTATGTAGGTAAACAACGATTGTTAATTGTGTCCACTACACAACTCTCCATTTGGGGTTATTGCTTAAAACGATGTATGTTTAACCCCAACTATGCCCACTTGATGAACAAGCGATGTTTTGTCCTTTACTGTTAACTGTAACACCGGCCTATGTTACACAGGAAACGCGATGATTACCTTCTTTCATGATGGACGCCCAGATGCAGGGTATAGCACTAACATTTGGGTTCGATTTAGAATGAAGTGTTAACTCGTTAAGGGTGGCATAAAACATCAATTTAAAATTTGGGATTTATTTTAATATTTACCAAAAAAATATTTTGAATAACTCGTAGCATGAGGCGAGTTACACAATAGTTTATAAAATCCGATTTTATATATAATTCGTGATAATAGAAACTCCTTTCCACGCTCGCACGATATAGTTTTAAATACCCTATTAAACTATGTCGGTCGTTTTATCGTGAATAATCTTGTTTTAAATATTAATAAAACCCTTTTATTAAGTATACTTTTCAGTTTTATAAAACTTGTTTTAATAAAACCGTTGTCTTGATTGTGAAAATTTTATTTATTTTGGGTTATCTAGATTATTTACAATAAATAAAACACAACCACAAAACACAATAAAAAAAAACGAATCGAGCCCCTAATAGGTTGGCCGTTTCGTTTTAGCCAGAAACGAAACGAACTAGTCAAAAAGGGTTTCAAAAGCTAATTTTTGAAAGCTCCCACTTGACCCGCGATCTCTATCTTCATGGTACCTGTTCGCCATTTATCTTGATCTTGATCTTGTACTCGAAGGATTACAATAATAAATTTGAAAATACAATAAAACCAAATCTATTCTAATCCTATCTATTACATCGGATCCAATATCCGCAACAAAATACAAATCAAAATAAAACCATAACCAACACAACCATGACAAAGGTCATAACCTAGGGCTCGATTCACATCACAATCCATAGACAACCAAAAGCTTTTGATCTTTTGTCAAAACAAATATTTTTTTGACAAATAAAACATAGATCAAAATTGTAACTTTACCATCTATACGCGTGTAACCGTGGCTCTGATACCACTGTTGGGAATCATGGTATCAAAATAATAGCGGAAGCGGTTTATATAATTTACCAAAAGCCGATTATATAAATTTGATTTATTAATCCGATTAATAAATATTCCCAATCAGGATCAAGGTTATACGCGTATAAACAAATAAACGGAATAAACAACCATAGAGGGTTTTAGTAATCAACCTTTGACGACTACACCGGAATTGTAACACGCGGGTTACAACGAATCCTCGCTAGTAGGAAGTTCACAACCGAGCACAAGATACCCGAGAGGAGTGGCAGCCAAGCTTAGGAGGATGGCTAGAGTATTGTGTTTTTTTATAAAAGTGTCAATTGGGTTTCCACCATAAACCTCCTTTTATAAAACCGGGTGTCCTTTGGATTTCCACCTTAAAACACAATTATAATCCTCTTAATAATAATCTAATTAATATTAAGTCTCTTGGGTTTCCATCTATTATTATTTCACAAATAATAATATACCTACTCGTGAACATATACGATTCGTGTACCAACGTGTAACTCTTCGGATCGTACCGAGTTAGTTACGTTGACTTTAATTAAGGTCGGACATACATATATCCAACAGTATGTATCACCTTTTTTGGTGCTTATACTTATGTTATTTTTTGAAATTGCCAACATTGTATTGTGATTTGGGAGGTTATGAGGTATATGTGTGTAGAAATTAGTATGGGCGCGAGTATAACTCAAAACTTTGTGATCAAAATGGTGAAAATGTTTGGTCAAAATTGTTTATGTTGTTTTAAGAGAGCCTGATTGAGGAGAATGTTCTTTAAGCCTGAAAATATTTTAGTATGGATCTTAAACTTATCTCTTACCATAATATGAAGCTATCTTTTGTGATTTGATGTTGTAATGCACAATTTATGCTAATCTGTTCTTCTGCAGGTGAATCCTGATTCACACCAGCTCAAACTCTGCGACTTTGGGCTCGCAAAAGTTCTGGTAATATAAAACATACATGATTTGACCAAAGCATATATAAATAGGTCGAAATTGCGTCATATTAGAAATGGTTGTAACTTAGCTGCTTAGGTGTAGCCTGTTCATATAAAATTTAGGTGGCTCATGATAATCTATCCATTACATATGTAGACTTTATGTTTAACAGGTCAAAGGGGAGCCAAATAAAATCTACATAGGTACTCTGGACTACCGTGCACCCGAACTCCATTTTGGTGCAACCGAGTACACAACTGCAATTGATATTTGGTATGTAGGTTGTGTTCTTGCAGAGCTGCTTCGTGGACAGGTTCGTTGTAACATCTTCTAGAGATTATTAACCTGAATGCTCAGGTCCAAAACACGTTTCTTGAACTTGAATATACGAATGTTATTTTTCCATATATGAATATGTGAAGGTGAGAACATCTTTGACAATCGTAGTGATTTTAACAATTCATTGCCTTTTTTGGTTTAGTTTCTAAATAAGAATGCATCATTACAGCTCAGAGACAAATCGAAGAAACGTCACTAAACGAAACAAGCTCCAGATCACATCAAATCATTAGACTGGTAAAGAAAAGCTCTGATTGCGTAACAGTCTCGATAAAATATTATATTTTTTCATGAATATCACAGACGTAGCTTCTTCGATTCTGTATGCTCTCGATATGCCTTATGAAGAGAGGGAAAAACGACACAATCATAACTTCATTCATGTCATTACTCATACATGTCAAAAATGGGCTGAAACTTTTCTTAGGTTTGTGTTCTTTAATTTGTGTTTACTTCTTTATATTTTAATTTGTATTTTACACAAAAAAACGTAAAAGATAGTAAAGAAAATCTGGGTGTGTTAAGTAAGCGGGTTTGGTAATGGGTCAAAATGGGTTCAAGTAAAAGATAGTAAAGAAAATCTGGGTGTGTTAAGTAAGCGGGTTTGGTAATGGGTCAAAATGGGTTCAAGTAACTCAAGTAACGTTGGACCTACTTGCAAGTTCCAAACGAAATATGTGACAACTCGAGTTTCCGACATTCTTTATTCGCATTTATTGCACGTTGACTTTGACTGTTAGCTGTTGACTTGTTTGACTTGTAATGATACACGTTGTGTTAAAATGAAACGTATTAGGATTTTGGAATATGTTATGTGCTATATGATAAAACGTATGTGTTAATGATATAGTGTGAACCGGTTAGTAAACACCTGAATTAGTTAAGTGCTGGAAAACCTCCACAACGAATCAAGTGTGTCTCGCCAATAATACTCGACGAAACAGAAACTGGATCCGTCAACCCATTCTCGACGAAACAGAACTGTGTTTCGCCGAGCCCAGCTTCGCCGAAGCCCATTACGGGCCCAGAACGTTAATCCGTGTATATTAACGTGTAACGACTTCTAGTGCACACCTTTGGCAAAAGTTAGAACCCTAGAACTCCCTTGTGTGTGACGGCAGCCCTGTATTTCCCCAAGCTCTCTCTAGCGATCTAAACCATCATCTTCGGTACCTCGGTTAGTTGCATGCTTGTTAAATCGGTTTCTTGATTCCTTGTTTTCTTTGTACATGTTGTGTATGATTGATTTTCTGATCGGATGTGAATGCATGTGTAAGATAATCTCGATTCGTTAGGCATGATTAATCGGTTACGTATCCTTATGCGAATCATGATGTTGACTTAGGAATACTAATAACTGATCGGATTAATGTGACTATGTGATTTGGTGAAACCAGAGATTATGATGCTCATGACGATTTGACGTTTGTTAATCTCGTTGAATTAATACTGATCAAATACGTGTTATTATCATGAATCTATCTACGTTTAGATAACTTGCGATTCATGTATTGATTAGATGATAATGGTATGATGAATGATTTCTGTATGATTACGGTTTGATGATTGACGGCAATTAGGGTTTCTTGTGTTATTGCGTAATTGTTGAAACTGTATCTGATTATTGACGTAACTGCTGCTGGCGAAAAAGAAGGTTGTGTTTCGCCAAGGGGTAATTGATGAAACAGGATAGTGTTTCGCCAAGAGCAGTCGACGAGACAGAATCTTGTTTCGCCAAAGGGTAGTCGACGAAACAGAGTATGTTTCGTCAATCTGTGTTTCGTCGACTGTGTTTTCTGTACAGTAACCTGTTTACTTTTATGTTAAGTGTTAACCTGGTTAGTTAACTGCTGTTAAGTGTAATCATCTTGTGTATGAACTCAAATACATGCAACGTGCTACTTGCTTACCAACTGTGTGTCTATACGTGAACACAAACTGATTTCACATACGTGCATACTATAGGACGTGATTGATTATTTGCGAGCACATACTTAGCATACCGAGCAAACCAAGGTGAGTTCATACAGCCAAGGCATGGGGTTCCCGGGTGGGAATGGGATTTGATGAATTATTGTGTATACTCAGATGGTAGAACCTAACGATAAGATACGACTAGACTAGTAACACTTATTGAACTGATCTTCGCACACCTGCCAAGGGTTGGCCGCGATATTATGATTGACTTCGCACACCTGCCATAGGAAGGCCGCGAACTAAATTTACAAATCTTCGCACACCTGCCTGGGAGGCCGCGATACAAATAAACCTAGTCTAGAATACTTGGGAAAAACATCCCCTAATATCTTCGCATACCTGCCTGGGAGGCCGCGATGGAAACTAATATGATACATGACTAAACAAACGAATACAAGGCTTACTACGCTATTACTATTACTGAACTATTAACTGTGAACTCGCTCAACTAGTTGTTGACTCTCTGTTGCATGCCTTGCAGGACCTTAGGTACATTCGGAGCTTGCACAGGGAGGAGCATGTCGTTGTGGGACATGGATCGATGATGCCATGTTAACTATCTAAACATTTGAATTTATGATTTACTTTGGGTTTACATACTTATGCTTCCGTTACATACTTGTTGACGTTTGGTTTTGAAAACACCTTTCGTATTGATGGATGATTTTACTACTTACTTATATGTTCAATATGATTGGTGGCTTGATCCTGGTCAGTCATGCCTCCAAGCGGTGGTACTCCGCGTGTGGATTTTGGGGGTGTGACAGATTGGTATCAGAGCCATTGGTTATAGAGAACTCGGTTTTAATAAAGGGAAAACGATTTTGTTAAAACCAGACTATAACCAGAACAGTGCTCTCAATGATCCACAACGACGCTTCGCTCCACGTGCAAGACTCAACATCATAGGTACTACTATTCATGTTACCTTACCTACTTGCTAGAATTACATAGAACTTTGCTCGTGGTATGCTTAGATTACATTACCTACTACTCACTACTGCTTGAAACGCTTGTGTGCTCACTCTCTTCTGTCATCGCACTATTCACGAACCTCTCTCACTTATGTTATCTTTACTATGAAGATCATGTCTGGACGTATCAACATGACTCAAGACCAGTTGACGGCTCTCATTAACGAACGAGTTACTGCGGCCGTTGCAGCCGCACAAGCAGGAGGTATACCCTGCAGTTACAACTCACACTAGGATCCTTAGATCCTACATTCCTAAACCAACTCTCGTGTTTTATCTTATCCTAACTCTTATACACAACAGGTCAACCACCTGTTTGCACTTTCAAGACATTCATGGACTGTCGTACTACTACTTTTAGCGGCACGGAAGGAGCCGTAGGTCTTCTCCACTGGTTCGAGAAGCTAGAGTCTGTGTTTGAGATGTGTGAATGCCCTGAGGCACGCAGGGTGAAATATGCTACTGGTACTCTCGAGGGTTTAGCCCTCACATGGTGGAAAGCTCAGGTTCAGATACTAGGGTTGGTAGCAGCTAACGCCACCCCATGGAACAACTTTAAGGAAATGATCAAGCAGGAATACTGTAGCCGTGACGACATTCATAAGCTGGAGGTCGAGTTCTTCAACCTCAAGATGACGGGGTCAGAGATTGAGGCGTTTACTAAGAGATCTAATGAGCTTGCTTTACTGTGTCCTACTATGGTGGACCCTCCAGCTAAGCGTATCGAACTTTATCTCGGTGGTCTAGTGCCAGAGATCCAAAGTCATGTGACTTCAGCAAACCTTGCCACCTACCAGCAGGTTGTCCAGATGGCTCACCGTCTCACTGATCAGGCGGTGGAGCAAAACAAGTTGCCTAAACGCATCAGTACTACTACTGCTACTACTTCAGTTACTCCTGCTACTCCCAGTGACAACAAGCGGAAATGGGAGGGAGATTCCAGCAAAGGTTCAGCTACCGTTCAATCTCAAGCTCAGCAACGCAAGACCAATGATTATCAGGGTCCGAGTCAGCATTCTTCTGGTGGACAGGTTGGATACCGGGGAATTCATCCACTATCTAATAAGTGCAACAGACATCACAGTGGACGGTGTCGCAAGGAACGTTGTCAGAGATGTTTCAAGCTAGGGCATGAAGCTAAAGACTGCAGGAGTGCGCGACCTGCAAATCAGAATCAGCAACTCCCACTACCAGCTCCACAGAACCAGCAACAGCAGCCACAGCGAGGAAATCGGGGGTGTTTCCAGTGTGGGGCTGAAGGTCATTTCAAACGTGATTGCCCACAGTTAAACCAGAATCAGAATAACAACAACAATCAGGGCAATGGCAACAACAATGGGGGAAACAACAACAACAATCAGGGCAATGGCAACAACAATGGGGGAAACAACAACAACAATGGTGCTAGGGGTCGTGCCTTTGTGATTGGGCAGGCTGATGCAAGGAACGATCCTAATGTGATTATGGGTAAGTTTCTTCTCGACGACTTTTATGTTACTGTACTATTTGATTCGGGTGCGGATACCAGTTATATGTCTCTGAAAGTTAGTCAAATGCTTAAACGCGCACCAACACTTTTGAACACCAAACATGTCGTAGAGTTAGCTAACGGTAAAAGTCTAGAGGCCACACACATAGTTCAGGGTTGTAATCTTATCCTCGCTGGTCAGACTTTCTCCATCGATCTCATTCCTATAACTCTGAGTAGTTTCGACATTGTCATCGGTATGGATTGGTTATCCCAACAGCAAGCAGAGATCCTATGCAAGGAGAAGATCATTCGTATTCCACGTTCTGGCAAAGAACCTCTCGAAGTTCAAGGCGACAAGAGTGGTGTCGTGAGTGGCATCATATCCTTCTTGAAGGCTCAGAAGTGTTTACGAAAGGGCCACACAGCTGTTTTAGCTCTCGTTACGGATACATCGAAGAAAGAGAAAAAGATTGAGGATATTCCTGTGGTACGCGACTTTCCTCAAGTGTTTCCAGAAGAGTTACCTGGGTTACCGCCTCATCGTCAGGTTGAATTTCAGATCGAGCTCGCTCCAGGAGCAGCACCCATAGCTCGAGCGCCTTATCGCTTAGCTCCAACGGAACTGGAAGAACTGTCTAAGCAACTACAAGAACTCTTGGAAAAGGGTTTCATACGTCCTAGCTCTTCGCCTTGGGGAGCTCCAGTACTATTTGTAAAGAAGAAGGACGGTACCTTCCGCATGTGTATAGACTACCGCGAACTGAACAAGGTGACTGTGAAGAATCGCTATCCTCTTCCACGCATCGACGATTTATTCGACCAGTTGCAAGGGTCGAGCCATTACTCGAAGATTGACCTAAGGTCAGGGTATCATCAACTGAGAGTCCGGGATGAGGACGTCTCCAAAACAGCGTTCAGAACACGCTACGGCCACTACGAGTTTCTGGTCATGCCTTTCGGGTTAACGAACGCGCCTGCGGTTTTCATGGATCTTATGAACAGGGTGTGCAAACCTTATCTTGACAAGTTCGTCATTGTTTTCATCGATGACATACTGATCTATTCGAAGAGTCGGGAGGAACACAAGCAGCACTTACGACTCATTTTGGAACTTCTTCGAACGGAACAGCTATACGCTAAGTTTTCGAAATGCGACTTCTGGCTTCGTGAAGTCCACTTCTTAGGCCACGTGGTAAATAAGGATGGGATTCATGTCGATCCATCCAAGGTGGATTCGATCAAGAACTGGTCTGCACCTCGCACACCAACCGAAATACGCCAATTCTTGGGTTTGGCGGGTTATTATAGACGGTTCATCAAAGACTTCTCAAAGATTGCTCAGCCACTTACACTACTGACGCAGAAGGGTGTTGTTTACCGTTGGGGAAATGCACAGGAAACAGCGTTTCAGCACTTAAAGGATAGACTCTGTAGCGCACCTATCCTCTCATTGCCTGAAGGCACGGACGATTTTGTAGTCTACTGCGATGCATCTATCCAGGGTCTTGGATGTGTATTGATGCAACAGGATAAAGTTATTGCTTATGCTTCGCGCCAACTTAAGATTCACGAACAGAATTACACAACACACGATTTAGAGCTGGGAGCGGTTGTTTTTGCACTCAAGATATGGCGCCATTACCTGTACGGTACCAAGTGCACTATATACACTGATTACAGGAGTCTCGAACATATTTTCAAGC
Organism: Helianthus tuberosus; assembly: GCA_030545235.1. Taxonomy (NCBI): domain Eukaryota; kingdom Viridiplantae; phylum Streptophyta; class Magnoliopsida; order Asterales; family Asteraceae; genus Helianthus; species Helianthus tuberosus. The sequence goes on along the minus strand of CM060412.1, from coordinate 10,793,953 downwards.
AGAAAGAATTGAACATGCGACAACGTAGATGGGTCGAACTACTGAACGATTACGAATGTGCTATAAAGTACCATCCGGGCAAAGCCAATGTGGTGGCCGACGCCCTCAGTCGAAAGGATACTACGCCTAGGCGTGTACGAGCATTGCAACTTACTATCCAGTCTAGCCTTCCTTCTCAGATACGAGATGCTCAGGTAGAAGCATTGAAACCAGACAACGTCAGGGCTGAAGCCTTACGTGGCTCAAGGCAACGATTAGAACAAAAGGCAGACGGCGCTTATTACGTAACAGGACGCATTTGGGTCCCACTCTATGGTAACTTACGCGAGCTTGTAATGGATGAAGCTCATAAGTCCCGTTACTCGGTACATCCAGGTGCAGATAAAATGTACCACGACATCAGAACTACATATTGGTGGCCTAGCATGAAGGCCCACATAGCCACATACGTTAGCAAATGCTTGACTTGTGCGAGAGTCAAGGCAGAATATCAGAAACCGTCAGGACCACTTCAACAACCTGAGATACCACAATGGAAATGGGAACAAATTTCCATGGATTTTGTTACTGGCTTACCTAGATCTCAGCGCGGAAATGATACTATTTGGGTGATCGTGGATCGACTCACAAAGTCTGCTCACTTCTTGGCTATCAAAGAAACAGACAAGTTCTCTACCTTAGCAGACATTTACTTAAAAGAAGTGGTCTCGAGGCACGGGGTGCCCACCTCCATCATCTCTGATCGTGACGCACGTTTTACTTCAGAACTGTGTCAAGCAATGCATAAATCTTTTGGCTCTCGTTTAGACATGAGCACAGCTTATCATCCTCAGACAGATGGGCAGTCTGAGCGCACTATTCAAGCTCTAGAAGACATGCTTCGGGCGTGCGTAATTGACTTTGGCAATGGTTGGGAAAAACATCTGCCACTTGTGGAATTTTCATACAATAACAGCTACCACACCAGCATTAAAGCTGCTCCATTCGAGGCATTGTACGGGCGTAAATGCCGGTCACCTCTCTGTTGGGCAGAGGTGGGAGATAGTCAAATCACAGGTCCAGAAATGGTAGTTGATACTACTGAAAAGATTGCTCAGATACGACAACGCATGGCGGCAGCTCGTGACCGTCAGAAAGCATACGCTGATAAAGATAGAAAACTACTCGAATTCCAGGTTGGGGATCGAGCGCTACTCAAAGTTTCACCCTGGAAGGGTGTGGTTCGTTTTGGCAAACGCGGCAAACTCAATCCACGATACGTCGGACCTTTCGAAGTTATTGAGAAGATAGGCAGGGTAGCCTACAGATTGAACTTACCAGCTGAACTCAGTGCAGTTCACAACGTCTTTCACGTGTCGAATCTGAAGAAGTGTACGTCAGATGAGACCCACATAGTTCCCTTGAAGGAACTCACTATCGACGAGCGGTTGCACTTCGTCGAGGAGCCAGTTGAAATCACGGACCGGGATCTTAAGGTCCTCAAGAACACGAGAATCCCTCTAGTACGAGTTCGCTGGAACTCCCGCCGCGGCCCAGAGTTCACCTGGGAGCGTGAAGATCAAATGAAACTCAAGTATCCCCAGTTATTCGGAACCAATGCAACTACTACTGAGGCTGAAGCTACCAATACAGAATTTCGGGACGAAATTCCAAATCAACGGGGGGATGGTGTGACACCCCAAGAAAACCAGTAATTTTCGCAAACCTGCTCGGGGAGCCGCGATACAATACAGGTAAACAACGTCACACCATTAGCTTTCCTCAGTAACCGCATGCTAAATTTCGGGACGAAATTTCTTTCAAGTTGGGGATAATGTGACAACTCGAGTTTCCGACATTCTTTATTCGCATTTATTGCACGTTGACTTTGACTGTTAGCTGTTGACTTGTTTGACTTGTAATGATACACGTTGTGTTAAAATGAAACGTATTAGGATTTTGGAATATGTTATGTGCTATATGATAAAACGTATGTGTTAATGATATAGTGTGAACCGGTTAGTAAACACCTGAATTAGTTAAGTGCTGGAAAACCTCCACAACGAATCAAGTGTGTCTCGCCAATAATACTCGACGAAACAGAAACTGGATCCGTCAACCCATTCTCGACGAAACAGAACTGTGTTTCGCCGAGCCCAGCTTCGCCGAAGCCCATTACGGGCCCAGAACGTTAATCCGTGTATATTAACGTGTAACGACTTCTAGTGCACACCTTTGGCAAAAGTTAGAACCCTAGAACTCCCTTGTGTGTGACGGCAGCCCTGTATTTCCCCAAGCTCTCTCTAGCGATCTAAACCATCATCTTCGGTACCTCGGTTAGTTGCATGCTTGTTAAATCGGTTTCTTGATTCCTTGTTTTCTTTGTACATGTTGTGTATGATTGATTTTCTGATCGGATGTGAATGCATGTGTAAGATAATCTCGATTCGTTAGGCATGATTAATCGGTTACGTATCCTTATGCGAATCATGATGTTGACTTAGGAATACTAATAACTGATCGGATTAATGTGACTATGTGATTTGGTGAAACCAGAGATTATGATGCTCATGACGATTTGACGTTTGTTAATCTCGTTGAATTAATACTGATCAAATACGTGTTATTATCATGAATCTATCTACGTTTAGATAACTTGCGATTCATGTATTGATTAGATGATAATGGTATGATGAATGATTTCTGTATGATTACGGTTTGATGATTGACGGCAATTAGGGTTTCTTGTGTTATTGCGTAATTGTTGAAACTGTATCTGATTATTGACGTAACTGCTGCTGGCGAAAAAGAAGGTTGTGTTTCGCCAAGGGGTAATTGATGAAACAGGATAGTGTTTCGCCAAGAGCAGTCGACGAGACAGAATCTTGTTTCGCCAAAGGGTAGTCGACGAAACAGAGTATGTTTCGTCAATCTGTGTTTCGTCGACTGTGTTTTCTGTACAGTAACCTGTTTACTTTTATGTTAAGTGTTAACCTGGTTAGTTAACTGCTGTTAAGTGTAATCATCTTGTGTATGAACTCAAATACATGCAACGTGCTACTTGCTTACCAACTGTGTGTCTATACGTGAACACAAACTGATTTCACATACGTGCATACTATAGGACGTGATTGATTATTTGCGAGCACATACTTAGCATACCGAGCAAACCAAGGTGAGTTCATACAGCCAAGGCATGGGGTTCCCGGGTGGGAATGGGATTTGATGAATTATTGTGTATACTCAGATGGTAGAACCTAACGATAAGATACGACTAGACTAGTAACACTTATTGAACTGATCTTCGCACACCTGCCAAGGGTTGGCCGCGATATTATGATTGACTTCGCACACCTGCCATAGGAAGGCCGCGAACTAAATTTACAAATCTTCGCACACCTGCCTGGGAGGCCGCGATACAAATAAACCTAGTCTAGAATACTTGGGAAAAACATCCCCTAATATCTTCGCATACCTGCCTGGGAGGCCGCGATGGAAACTAATATGATACATGACTAAACAAACGAATACAAGGCTTACTACGCTATTACTATTACTGAACTATTAACTGTGAACTCGCTCAACTAGTTGTTGACTCTCTGTTGCATGCCTTGCAGGACCTTAGGTACATTCGGAGCTTGCACAGGGAGGAGCAGGTCGTTGTGGGACATGGATCGATGATGCCATGTTAACTATCTAAACATTTGAATTTATGATTTACTTTGGGTTTACATACTTATGCTTCCGCTACATACTTGTTGACGTTTGGTTTTGAAAACACCTTTCGTATTGATGGATGATTTTACTACTTACTTATATGTTCAATATGATTGGTGGCTTGATCCTGGTCAGTCATGCCTCCAAGCGGTGGTACTCCGCGTGTGGATTTTGGGGGTGTGACAAAATATAACAAACTTATAAAGTTCGAGTTGTTCGGGTATGGGTTATTCGGGTTCGGGTTAGTTCGGGTCGGGTTGTTTGGGTTTTTTTGCTAGGAAAAGGTGACCCGCCAACTTAGTTTAACAAGTTTAAGAAAGTTGACTGGTCATTATTTCTTTAAATTCATAATCACATGCATATTTAACAAGTTTAATGACATTTTTTATATGTTTTACTTATGTTACATGATAGATGACAGACGCCCATTAACTTTTTAAGGTGCAAAGAGTTACAATAAACATATTTGCAAAATAAATAATGGGTAAAAAGGTAATTTCAACTGGTTAAAAGTATGAATGTGTGTCAAACATTAGGTAACTAGAGGGTAAAGAATTGAGATATGATTAATGGTAAACATGAATTCATGAAAAGATGATTGTAACCCATATTTACTGCTCTCACTTCTATTAATGTTGGATTTTTAGGTATCTTCACACCTAATGATAACCTAGCCAAAGAGGTGGTTGCCGCCTCAGAAGTCGCCGGAGAAAAACTTTGGCGGCTGCTATTTTTTCTAAGTTTATATTTGCTTTATGATTAGAAAGGGCATGTGTTTATGATTATGATGAATGTTTTGAAAAATACAGATTGGGGGAGATAGTGTCATTGAAGTAGGTGAAAAGAAAGAGTTACATACGCTTTAAATGCAACAAAAGCGACTGTTGAGGAAGAATTGTTCCAGGTAAATTGGTTAACATTTGCTGTCCTATATTAGTCTTTAAAGAAATAATACAAATAGAATGATTCCATTTATATGCAGGTGGAGGCGTTGCTCTTCTGTATGCATCTAAAGAATTGGATAAGCTGTAAACAGCCAATTTTGATCAGAAAATTGTCATGTTTCAGGTAATAGAAACAACTGTTTTAACCCAAAAGTGGGTTAAAATGGTAGTTGAAACCACTGTTGGTTTAAAACATTGCGTTAAACCCCTGTTGGGTTAAAAAAGTGGTTGAAACCACTGTCGGGTTAAAACAGTGGTGGAAACCACTGTCGGGTTAAAACAGTGCGTTAAACCACTGTCGGATTAAAACAGTGGTTGAAACCACTGTTGGGTTAAAACAGTGAGTTAAACCACTGTTGAGTTGTGTCAAGAACTGATATGGATCCCAAAGAGTCATCAGCAGGATGGGCCCGCACCATGTGCTGCTAGAGATGAGTTTATGCTATTATATTATAACTTTAGCTTCTTAATTAACCGGTTGCATATTCCTCTTTACGATATGTGTTTCAGTATGTGTAAGTAATCATCATAGCAATTTGCAGCCAAAGCGCAGCCAAAGTGATGTATCAGATTCTGCGGCATGCTTAAAGAGTCTAATTTAACCGATATTTGCAGCCAAAGTGCAGCCAAAGTGAAGCCAATACTGCATCAGATATTTGCAGCGAAAAGTGCAGCGAAAGTGCAGCGAAAGGGCAGCGAAAAGTGCAGCCAAAGTGCAGCGAAAAGTGTAGCGGAAGTGCAGCCAAAAGTGCAGCGAAAAGTGCAACGAAAGTGCAGCGAAAGTAAATTATAAACACAAGTCATAAGCAGTCAATAAGTGTATAAGTTTCTGTACAACTTCATGACTCGTGATTAAGTTTTTCAAAAGTTTGTGCCTCTTCTTTATAGCGAAGATGTTAATATGTCAAATTTTTTTGACATTGTTCTTGAATCGAATGAGATGGTCGATGTAATGTGGTCGTATTAATACCAAATAGTAATTAATATAACTAAGTTTCCCGAGCCCGGGAAGCAATCCCGGGTAAAAACCTAGTAACATATAAACGAAAATGTGACATTCGTTGTGTTTTCGTACTAAATTGTGCATACTTAAGTTCTCGTAGCAACTAATAGTTTATTTTAAAAGTAATTTATATATAACAAAAATATTATAAAATTCATTTATTTAAATCTTAAGATGGAGGCTATAAAAATATTCCAATTACTTAAAAAATATTTTTTATATTGTAACCTAAACTAAACACTGATAATATAAATCTTCTACAAAACTATTCGAACAAACTGAATAATGTTATGGAAAAAGATTTGACTATAAATTGATATTTTCAACTTAAAATAAGGTATGCATATAAACTATAAAGTGGTGGTGGCAACATTGATATATTGTGGCGGTTTATGGTGGTGGTGGAGTGAAGGGAGAGATATAATGAAAGAGAAAGTGAGATACTATTTGTTAGGGGTGTTAATTGGGTCGGGTTCGCAGGTTGGCGGGTTCAACCTGACCTGAACCCGAAAAATTTACACAGACTCGAACCCGACCCGAACCCGAAAAATATGTTAGACACACGAACCCGAACACGACCCGATTTTTTACAAGTCAACCCGAACTTAACCCGCTTGACCCGAACATATATTTTTTTAAACTTATTTGCTTTAAAGTTTTAAAACCATACTTAAAAAGTAGAAAATAACATTAAAAATTATAAACTACCAAAAACACATTCTCCAACAATTCCTTTTAAACTAGTACCAAAAGTTAATAAGTTGTCTAAAAAATAAATTTTAACAAAACAAAAATTACGAATAAAATATATAGCAGAAAAAATGGCGGCCACACTCTTTGACGTTTCGTTTCCTACATGGAATAAAACAAATATGCTAACCACATTATTAACTTTACACTTAATTACCTTAAATGACCAATGAAATCTGCTCCTATTTTAAGAAGAAAACTTTACTTTAACCTAAAACCCTCAACTATATATACATTCACAAAATTTTCCACCCTACTTTTTACTTTTATAAATTAAACGGGTCAACCTGTAAACCTGATAGGTTTGACCCGAACCTGACATGTTTAGCTAAACGGGTTCGCGGGTTCGACCTGAAACTGACCTGAACCTGTTTAGGGTAAACCCAAACCCAAAAAATTCGTGTTCGGTGTGTGTCGTGTTTTCGGGTCGTGTCAGAAATTCACACCCCTACTATTTGTGTACACAAATAAGACGACAGAGAGATAGAAAATATAAAGTTTATTTTATTACTATTTATAAATAATAGGGGTATTTTAGTCTTTTCATAAAAATAACAAATCTGGTTAACGATGTTACAAAATTGAACTCAAGTAGTTACATATTGAAAATTTAGGTACCCAAGGTAATTATAATTTTTTATTTTAGATTCAACTTATTAAAACTAATTTTTTTAAACAGCTAACGAATCGTCTAAATGGACTATTAATGAAATTACACAAACTAATAAAAAGTACAAAAGTAAATGAGGTAGTGTTGAAGTGGTTGGTGAAAGATTTGGTATTCTTTGTGACCCAGGTTCGACTCCCACTCTCCCCATTATTTTATGCGGCATCCAGATGAAAGGTGAATACGGGTGGTGTCGGTTCGTCTTGGATGGGAGGCGATGTTTTACCGATTATTCCACTGTCGTGCACATTCGGGCGGGTGAAGGTCAGGTTTCCGCGCATCTGGGAGAGCCAAGGGGCTGGCGGCAGTTGAGTAGTCGACCTTAGCCACAACGCCCGGTCACCGTGGTTGACACATTGTTCTTTGCCGTTCAAAAAAACTAAAATAAAAACGACAGAAATCAAACCTGAATCACTCAAAAACACCAAATACTAGATTTTAGCCGGTGCCGCGCGTTGCGGCGGCAACGTCACGCCTGTAATTTCGTTACATGGGATACGATGATGACATTAACGTGTGATGCTCACACGTGATGTGACACGTTTTTTACTTTGTTATACATGTTGCGTTAGTAACAATAACTTGGTTAGAAATAAATAAAAAGATATGTAATAACTGCTCAATTTACTTCAAATATATTTGTTAAGATTTATGACAAAAATGTAAGAATTGCTCTAGTTTCGTAATGGTTGTAAAGTATTTTGATTAATGTTGTTTTGTTTTTCTAAATAAAAGATTATGAGAATGTTAATGATTATTATTAGGTTTCATATAAATTACTGTATTATCACGATACATAAAGGTTGTCATATATTGAAGGTTAAAAAAGATAAATATCTTCAATTTAACTTAATGATTGTTGATATTAAATTACAAAAATAAATTAAAATATAATCTAAATTATATAAATATAATTTAAATTTTAAACTATATACCATATTCGTTTTATAGGTTTATTGGCATGGCTGTATAAAATTCGTTGAATAAAAAGTTATATTTGCAATAAAAAAATTTTTTGTATCGGACACCAAATGTGTTATATATTAATAATAATAATTGGATATTAATCTAATATATTATTAATAAAATAATAATATTACTAAATTAAAAGATACATGTGTGTAGTTATTCGCAAACAAATTATTTGGTTAGATTGACAATTTAGGTCTACAAGTATATAACCTACAGTAGAAACTCGATAAATTAATACTCGATTATTTAATAAACTCTCTAAGATAATATTTTTTTGTCGGTCCCGACTCGGGGATAGGATGCTAAATTAATAATTCGCTAAAATTATAAGATAATACATTTTTGATAATTTCTTTAGACCCCATATAAAATATAAATTAATAATTCCTTATATATAGCATATTACATGAATGATTTATGAAGGTTTCTTGAAAAATGACTCAATTGTCTTTTGTTTTTTGTTGAAATCAATTTCCCCTTTAATCTTGCTTTGAAATTTCCAAGCCAACCAATAGAAAAAAGTAAAGTCTGGAGATGGGTGGGTTGGATCGGGTTGTACATGTAATGTGTCAAAAGGTACTGGTCAGGTTGGGTTACGGTGAGTTGTGTAAGGGTTCAATTTGAGTTCAAAATGGGCGGCTTTTAAAAAATTGTCAATTGGGTTCGGGTCAAAACGGGTTGGGTCACAGAGGGTTCGCATGCTATATGTACATATGATCAGACCTATGTTTTTTTTATTTGTATCATTTTGTGTCTTAAAAGTTTTTCATTGTGGAATGTGATGGACCTATTTTCGTTTGTTTAATTGTCGCTCTTATGGTTTTCTGTGAATCATCTTCAACATGGTGGTTATGTGTCCGTTGGGTAAAAGTTTACCTTTTTGCTGGAACAGTGCCGTTGCTTGATATTAGCACACGCGGGCCCGGGGTTTTCGGAGCTGCATTCGTGTCCGCAGGACGTGTGGGCATGCACGAGTTCAATTAAATTCCAGTGCGGAAACTCATTTTTTGCACCCCCCCTGCGCATGGGTAGGACTTGTGGTAAAACATGTCATAAAGCTACAATAGAGTAGTAAAGACTTTACCTTATAAACAACCACTAACTTTGTTCACACACCGATTTGGGACAAAGTCTTTACCACCTTTTGAGACTTTCATTCACACACCCAACATATAAGTCCTTTGCTGCTAACTATTAGTTTTTGTTAAATATACATGTAAAATAGCATATATACAAGGGTATTTTGATGTAGTATACATATAAAATTTTTCAAAAATACCCTATATATACATATATATATATATATATATATATATATATATCTTTTTTTAAATTATATATTTCCTTTACTATTTTTATTAATAATTCTTCTTTTTTTTACCATAAATAATAACTTTATTTTTATAATAATATATAGCTTTTTTATTTAATATATTATAATAGTTTATTATTATATTTACTTTTAATAACATATCCCTTAACTAAGTTTTGTCCCATTGGGTTTTCTTAGTAAGGTTTTTAACGAGGCAACACGCCCGATCCAGACGTATCAGGGGGAGACAATACACACTGCACTCTTTTTCCCTTAGCTGAGGTTTTGTCCCACTGGGTTTTCCTAGCAAGGTTTTTAACGAGGCAACATCTCCAAGCGTATAAAGTTGATAACCAAGGGGGAGTATTATAAACATATTGATATTGTGGTTATCAACGCCTAAAATAGAATATGCTTATTCTCCAAGTTTCTTTACCCTATATATATTCCATTGTATTTATTGTATGTATATACCATCAATAATAAACATCTCTTTCTCTCCCAATATCTTTTCTCATCTTCTTGCTATTAGGCTTGTTCACAACAATATCTAACTTTTTAACTTACCCATAATTTTGTTTTGTTGATAGGGCTGTAAACGAACCGAACGAACACGAACAAGACCTTGTTCGTGTTCGTTTGTTAAGAAATATATGTGTTCGCGAACCGTTCACGAACATTTATCGAACGAGATATTATGTTTGTGTTCGTTTGTTAAGGAAATGAACTTGTTCGTGTTCATTTGTGTTTGTTTGTTAATTTTAGGTAACGAACGTGAACAACACAAATGAGCACAAACTAATGTTCATGAACACAAATGGAAACAAACGAACACAAACAATCGTTCATGAACAGGATATATAATACACTCACACTTATTAGATATTTAATTTGTCGGAATTTTGAAGTATTTAAATAAATATAAAAACTAATAACACTAATGAACTATCGAACACAAACGAACATGTTACCGAACGTTCACGAACATAAATGAACGAACACAACCTATGTTCATGTTTGTTCATTTAACTAAACGAACGAAATTTCTTGTTCGTGTTCGTTTGTTTAATAAACGAACGAACACAAACGGACTTCCCGCCGAATGGTTCACGAACTGTTCGCCGAACGTTTGGTTCGTTTACAGCCCTATTTGTTGATGTAATGATTAAACATTATTTAATCTAATAATCATTTATGACAATAAATAACATATAAACGAAAATGTGACATTCGTTGTGTTTTCGTACTAAATTGTGCATACTTAAGTTCTCGTAGCAACTAATAGTTTATTTTAAAAGTAATTTATATATAACAAAAATATTATAAAATTCATTTATTTAAATCTTAAGATGGAGGCTATAAAAATATTCCAATTACTTAAAAAATATTTTTTATATTGTAACCTAAACTAAATACTGATAATATAAATCTTCTACAAAACTATTCGAACAAACTGAATAATGTTATGGAAAAAGATTTGACTATAAATTGATATTTTCAACTTAAAATAAGGTATGCATATAAACTATAAAGTGGTGGTGGCAACATTGATATATTGTGGCGGTTTATGTTGGTGGTGGAGTGAACTAGAGATATAATGAAAGAGAAAGTGAGATACTATTTGTGTACACAAATAAGACGACAGAGAGATAGAAAATATAAAGTTTATTTTATTACTATTTATAAATAATAGGGGTATTTTAGTTTTTTTCATAAAAATAACAAATTTGGTTAACGATGTTACAAAATTGAACTCAAGTAGTTACATATTGAAAATTTAGGTACCCAAGGTAATTATAATTTTTTATTTTAGATTCAACTTATTAAAACTATTTTTTTAAACAGCTAACGAATCGTCTAAATGGACTATTAATGAAATTACACAAACTAATAAAAACAACAAAAGTAAATGAGGTAGTGTTGAAGTGGTTGGTGAAAGACTTGGTATTCCTTGTGACCCAGGTTCGACTCTCACTCTCCCCATTATTTTATGCGGCATTCAGATGAAAGGTGAATACGGGTGGTGCCGGTTCGTCTTGGATGGGAGGCGATGTTTTACCGATTATTCCACTGTCGTGCACATTCGGGCGGGTGAAGGTCAGGTTTCCGCGCATCTGGGAGAGCCAAGGGGCTGGCGGCAGTTGAGTAGTCGACCTTAGCCACAACGCCCGGTCACCGTGGTTGACACATTGTTCTTTGCCGTTCAAAAAAACTAAAATAAAAACGACAGAAATCAAACCTGAATCACTCAAAAACACCAAATACTAGATTTTAGCCGGTGCCGCGCGTTGCGGCGGCAACGTCACGCCTGTAACTTCGTTACATGGGATACGATGATGACATTAACGTGTGATGCTCACACGTGATGTGACACGTTTTTTACTTTGTTATACATATTGCGTTAGTAACAATAACTTGGTTAAAAATAAATAAAAAGATATGTAAGAACTGCTCAATTTACTTCAAATATATTTGTTAAGATTTATGACAAAAATGTAAGAATTGCTCTAGTTTCGTAATGGTTGTAAAGTATTTTGATTAATGTTGTTTTGTTTTTCTAAACAAAAGATTATGAGAATTTAAAATTGTAAATGATTATTATTACGTTTCATATAAATCATTATGAGAATATTAATGATTATTATTAGGTTTCATATAAATTACTGTATTATCACAATACATAAAGGTTGTCATATATTGAAGGTTAAAAAAGAAAAATAGTTAAAGGTTGAGGGTTAGTATGTATATTTATTAAAAGGTGAAGGTTTAAAGAGAATCTGGGTTACCACATTTTGGAAACAAAACATTGACATCATTCAAAACCTAAATTTCCCTCTCAAAACACACACTTTTTCCCGCTCTCGTGCTCCCAACGGCGACAATGGCGGATTCCGACGGTAAAGCTGCAAAAGACCTAATTCTCGACGTCGGCAAACAACTCTCTGCGAAGAAGGAATGTCCTCACAAAGACCTCCTCGTTAAGCTACTCCGTGTAAGTTATCGTTTCCGATGTTTTCCGTTACCTATTTCCGTTCAATACACACGGCGTCAACGTATCTCAACCGTCTGAAATCATTCATCTGCAACTATTTCGTTCAGATCCAGTCTATTCGTTTAGTTTTAGTTTCAATTTCAATTTTAAGTGTATATCGTACGGATTCGAGTGTTTTTTTTGCAGGTATACATCTACTACAATCCTAATATGCTTTTTCACTATGAAATGTAGGTGTATTTAACGTTGATAGTGTACTGTACTACTGTGTTTGTGCTTATTTTAGTCAAGGTTTTGTTAGGGTTTTTATTTGGCTAGGGTTTATGTTTTTAAGTGGTTGGATCATGAATTTCAAAATGTAATCATGTATATGCTATAGTGTGTATATATAGAAACACACACACACACTATCTCAATATATATTTTGGGAGAAATCGCTAGACTCAATCTAAATCATACATTTGTTATGAATGTGTCTAGACTCTAGAATTCTAACGTTACCATTTGACTAGAGACAGAATATAACAAAATTGACTTATAAATGGGTTGGAAATGACATTTCTAGAGGTATGCATTGGTACATTGTTGAAGTGTAATTGTGTGTATATTGTAGTAGTTTTTAAGATGTCCTCTTTGTTTTTAGTTTTTGTAGCTTCTAATCCCTGAAGGTCGAATCACTAATGTTGCATTCGGCATGGAAAGCAAGATGAGTACTCTTAAGTTGTTTACGCTGTTTTCAAAAGCGGTATAAGGATAAAATGTTAAGCCTGTGTTAGGATGTTAGCTGTTTTCAAAAGCGGTATAAGGATAAAATGTTACGCCTGTGTTAGGATGTTAGCTTGTGGTTATTTTATAATGATATTTTGGTAGCTTTGAGAAGCATGTTCTTAAATAAGAATCATGTTTTAACTTTAGGACAACCTTTAACACAACTTAAATAAGAATCATGTTTTAACTTTAGGACAACCTTTAACACAACTGGTAATTGAAGAGAAGTAATACTTATTATGTTAGGTTCTATAGCTTTTTACAGATTTTAAGACCAAATGACCAATGACGAATAAAAAAATTTGCCTAATACACTTGTTTATAGTAATTGCTGCCAACAGAGTAAATGTGAGGGTTCTGTTAAGAATATTTCATATGTTTAATGATTTTGTGAACACAAATACATTTGGCTTGCTTTAGTTAACGTTCTTTGTGTAGATACTCTTGTTTGGTGACGGTATTTGCAAATAGTTACATCATGAGTAGCAACTAGCATAGTTGTTAATAGCGAATAGCGACAAATAGCGACAACGTACGGCTACGGCTACATAGCGATAGCGACAAATAGCGACGGCTATTTTAAGTATAGCGATTACACTAGAAAAAAAATTTTGAAAATTTTTATATGTATATTACATCAAAATACCCTTATATATACTATTTTACATGTATATTTAACAAAAACTAATAGTTAGTAGCAAAGGACTTAAATGTTGGGTGTGTGAATGAAAGTCTCAAAATGTGCTAAATACTTTGTCCCACATCGGTGTGAGGACAAAGTGAGTGGTTGTTTATAAGGTAAAGTCTTTACTACTCTATTGTAGCTTTATGACATGTTTTACCACAAGTCCTACCCGCGCGCAGGGGGGTGCAAAAATGAGTTTCTGAGCTTGAATTTGGTTGAACTTGTGCGTGCCCGCACCTGCGGACACGAATGCAGCTCCGAAAACCCCGGGCCCGCGTGAGCCAGTTTTTTGCACAATTTCCTTCGGTTTTTTTAACCAGGTTTATGCATTTTTTTTAATTAAATATATGAAACCCGGACGTAACAAAAAAAAAAAAAAAATCGCTAGGCTCGCTAGTCATCGCCATAGCCGACATAGCGACACTAGGTCGATTCGCCATGAAGCGCGCTATAGCGACCGCTATGGTCGCTATTAACAACTATGGCAACTAGCAAACGGAGAGAAACCGTGATGCTCCTTGCCTCTAATATGTTGTAAATAATGGCTCATTACGGTGCTGAGAATCTTTGGTGGCTGACTTAGTCTTATTAACTAAGATGGTTCATTATATATTATATATGTTTTACACGTGATGAGGAGTAGCCATACTTTTGTAAATCAATACTTATATTATGCACTTTTTGGTTTTTGCCAGCAAGCAGCAAGTGCACTACCAAAGTTAAAAACACAATCAGATTTGCTAAAGCCTAATATAAAGCCGTTGAGCGATTCTATATTGAAGCATGGCTTGCTGAAGCAAAAGGACAAAGATGTGCGACTTTTGGTTTCCATATGCGTATGTGAAATACTTAGGATCCTTGCCCCAAATCCTGGCTTTAGTGATGCAGATCTCAGGGTAAATGGTTCGATTGAAATACATTTTCAGTGTTTTACCAACAAATCTGATGTTTGATCACGTTTTTTTTCAGAGCATATATCAACTATTATTGGGTATGTTCGGGGAGCTCGTTGACACCAAAAGTCCATATTACTCAAGGAGGGTAGAGCTATTGGAGACTGTTGCAAAATACAATTTCTGTGTGTTAATGTTAGATATAGGATGTGAAGATTTAGTTCTGAAGATGTTCAATATATTTTTTGGTGTGATAAGGTATGAATGGTGTTATCATATATGAGTTGAAGTCCTTTTTTTAATTTATATATCACATGTTTTGTTTATGTTGTTGATGTGGTGTATGGGTTGCTTTGCAGGAAAGAGCATTCTTCAAATGTATTTGGTGCGATGTCATCGATAATGTCAGCTATTCTAAAGGAGAAAGTTTCTCAAGCACTTATGGAAGTAATTTTGCGTAATCTTTTGAAGGACAAAAAGGTAATTTGCTAGCATATTAGTTACACTTGCTTTATTCACCCTATTGTCTTATTTTCTTGTAAAAGTTCTGTTGTTATAATTAATGTCAATAGTTTTTTCTTGACTTATGTCATCTGTATAGCTTGTGTTAGTAACACACACACACATTCTTCCTTTTATTATAATCGTATGACTATATTAAATCCACTACTGTACTGTTTTTCAGGACGCATCTCCAGCTTCATTTCAGCTAGCTGTTTCTGTTATTGATGATTGCAGTCAGACTCTTGAACCGTTTGTTTGTCGTTTTCTCAACCGTTGTATTTTGGATCGAGACAATGTTAATAGTGAGCTCAAAGAATCGTATCATGATATCATATACGAAATCATTCAGTGTGCTCCACAAATGCTTGTTGCTGTAGTAGAAAACTTATCTCAGGAACTACTGGTCCGTCTTTCTCTTTTATCTTTGCAAATATAAAATTCGAGATTATTATGTTTGATTTTATCAACTTATTTGATATTTTATTCTTTTGTAATTTACAGACTGAACAAGTTGATGTTCGGATAACGGCTATCAAGTTTGTTGGAAAACTTTTTTCAATTCCCGGATGTCACATTGCGCAAGAGTACCACCATCTATTCGCAGAGTTTATAAATAGATTCGCTGATAAGTCTAGTGCAGTTAGACTTAATGCTGTATTAAGTGCTAAATCTTTTTACTTATTTAATCCACCTGGTGACAATTCCACTACAGTTCTGTGTAAGTTATCAGCTTTCACTCTTTCAGCATTCTATTTTGGTAATTTTTGTAAATTTTTATTTTTATGCTTTCTTGTACGAGCAGCTGCCCTTGAAGGTCGCCTTTTAGACTTTGACGATAAAGTGAGAACACAAGCCGTTGCAGTGGTGTGTGATCTTGCAAAGTCGAATCTCAGACCTGTACCACCTGAAATGATAACTCAAGCTGCTAAAAGATTACGCGATAAAAAGGTTTCATTTATAACAAACGTAATTTTAGACTTTTAGTTACTGTTTAAATTTTCTGACAACTCATTATTGTTTGTTTCTCTCTACAAAGGCATCTGTTAGAAAGAAAGCGTTGCAAATGCTACTAGACGTCTATCATGATTATTGTGTTAAATGTTCTGAAGGCGTCATCAAATTAAGTGTTGACTTTGAACAAATACCTTGTGGTATTCTGTTACTTTGCTATGACAAGGATGCGGAGTTTGGGTACGTTTATTGCTACATAATGTTTGTCAGAAATTTTATTATGAGTAAAATGCCATTTTCGTCCATGAGGTTTGGCCAGCTTTGCGACTTTCGTTCAAAGGTTTGTTTTTCCGCATCTGGATCCAAAAGGTTGAAATTGTGCCATTTCATCCGGCTCGTTAACTCCATCTATTTTTTTTCCCCGTTAAGCCAGGGGTATTTTCATACATAAAGTGAAAAAGACCGTTGCTCTTTAAGTGAATACTTGTACATTATGCTCAATGCTTGTACCTAAAGTGAAAAAAACCGAATTGCTTTTTAAGTCAACAAAAAAAGACAGAAATACCCCCGACTTAATGAAGAAAATTGGATGAAGTTAACGAGCCAGATGAAATTGGCAAGATTTCAAACAAACCTTTGGACGAAAGTCGCAAAACTGGCCAAACCTCACTCTCAGGGGCAAAAATGGCATTTCACTTGTTAATTATTTACTGACAGTAACTGTTTGTGAAACGTCTCCCTCAGCGTTCAGAACATAGAACACGTGCTTGAAGAGGATTTGTTTCCCGTTTCACTTTCAGTTGAGGAGAGGATTAGGCACTGGATATTTTTGTTTTCACATTCGGTTTCCGCTTACAAGGATGACATGTTTACCACTGCTCATGAGAAGGCACTGACTGCTGTTTTGTGTCAGAAAAAAAGGTTACTAAAATCATATGTTGCTCTTATCTAACTTGCAGAGACAACTTTTTTACACTTGTAGTTTTGTTTCAGGTTGCAACTTGAGATGCAGAGTTACCTAGATCTCCGGACAAAAGAAAAGGTTTAAACTTTAAACTGTAGACTATTGTATGCTCCCATATTAAACAGTATATCATCATATATATAAAAAGTCAAGTTTTCTAATAGCTTCTTTTCTATTAATGTGATCATACTATCTAGTGTATGTAGTGTCTAATAACATCTCTCGTTCAGCAGAATGTCTCTGAAAGAGGCGAAGAAAAAATCAAAAAGTTGTTTGCAAAAATGTCAACATGCTTCCCTGTAAAAGTCAAAGCAGAAGAGTGCTTTAGTAAGTTACATTTGGTGAAAGATGTTGGTCTTTTTAACACCTTCAAAGAGATTTTGAATGAACCGGAGTTTGGAAGTTCACAGATCATCAGAGTGAGTTTTTATTTTTTGATTAATACATGTGCTATATGTATTTGTTTTGCTCTTAAACGAGAGTTTATTGTTTAATAAAGTGTAATCAAATATTAAATTTCTCCTTTTGAAGGATAATTTTGTCAAGAAGATCAAGGACCTGCACACAGATTTTGAATTTCTACAATTACTCGCGACAAAATGTTCATTTAATTTATTCAGTTCTGATCACGTGAGGTGTATACTTGATAATCTCTCCGAAAACAAATTTGGACAGGCCAATTTAAAGAAGGCTTGTGTGGCACTTCTTATGGTATGGCATCGTATGTGTATAAAATGTATCAATTAATATCCAAAATTTTTTATTTGCTTGATATACAAGTAAAAGTGCACTGCTTAATGTTTTAAACTAACTGAACTATATGTTTCTTGTTCTTAAGATTATTGTTAATGCTTTCCCGCTACTTCTGAGAGGTTCTGAAGAGCCATTCTGCACACTGTTGTTAGAAGAGAAATCACCATTCTGTAATGAGCTGCTTCAAATGTTGGTAAAAGCTGGACCTCATATTTCTGTTGACCTCAGGTAGTCCACTATTGACTTTAGTCAATCATAGTGTTATATATGTTTCTTTTTTTGTGACACTATGTTTTCTTGTTATTTGTAGTGTTATCTACCCTTTCTTAGAGAGGATCTGTCTGAACGGAACTCGTGCTCAGGCCAAGCTTGCAATCTCCGCCATCAGTGAATTAATTGTTACTTCTCAGCAGTTCACTTTCTCTTACCTG
Organism: Helianthus tuberosus; assembly: GCA_030545235.1. Classification (NCBI taxonomy): domain Eukaryota; kingdom Viridiplantae; phylum Streptophyta; class Magnoliopsida; order Asterales; family Asteraceae; genus Helianthus; species Helianthus tuberosus. The sequence goes on along the minus strand of CM060412.1, from coordinate 10,775,668 downwards.
TGCAAGGTTTAATCATATTAGTCCTTTTCTTTTTAGAGGTTTTAGAAAATAAATATAACATACATATGTTTAGAGTAAGGTTATTGTACAAATGGGCTTAACATACTAAACATGAGAAGTGAAGGAGGGGATTTTTTTTAGTTTCCCATCTTGTCAAGCTCGCACTTTAGTCCCAGATTTTTTTTCGTGTATTTACACTAGTAGAGTAATTATGTAATCACTCTACACGTTTTTTTTTTTTTTTTTTGCATTTTGCAACTAACCAACGTGTTTAAGTAGATGGAAAAAAATAAAAATAAAAATAAAAAATGTCTCCACTTCTCACGTTTAGTATGCTAAACCCATTTATATTTGATCTTTACCCCATATGTTTATATATTAATATATATCTTAATTATATTAAATATATAATTTACATTTATACACACACATATATGTATATATATTTGAATATTAATACATATATATAAAATTTATGTTTATTATTATTAATATGTATTTATAAATATGAATAATATGTCTTTTTATTAATTTGTGTGTGTGTATATATATTTAGTATAAATACTTGTGATACACATATACTTATTACTATTATCTTTATCAATTAATGTTAATGCGTATGATTATATTAATACATATATAACTTTTAATATTTGCAAATATTTATAATATATTACTGTATATATTTATTAGTATCATGTGTGTTTGTTTGTGTATATATTTATAACAGTTAGTTGTATATATCTTATTAATGCTTATCCACATGTTTATCTTCTATCATAAACTCATACACTCTACAATACTTATTTTTCTAGACACTCGTCGATGCTCTTGAAAGTGGGCAGCATACCCCTGCAGTTTTGCAATCTTTGGGTTGCATGGCTCAGCATTCTGTATCTGCGTTTGAATCCCATGCTGAAGAGATCACGCGTTATATATTTGACAATATCTTTTCCGGTCTAGAATCTGACTCCAGTGCTTCTTGCAAAATGAAGGTGTGCAGCATTATTTTATTTATGACTTTTTTTCATGAAATACTGCCATATATGATCTATGTATGAAGGATTACATACTGGTGTTTGAATGTTTTTTCTCTTTCAGATATTTGGGCTTAAAACACTCGTCAAAAGCTTTTTGCCACATCAGCGTACAGGTGTCACTCGTCAAATTGATGAAGTACTTGGCATTATATCACAAATGCTTCTAAGGGCTGAGATTTCTAAAGGCACACTCTCCTGGTATGGCTTTTAACGTAAACAATCAAAGTTGAAGTGGTCTACCTTTAATATATATATATATATATATATATATATATATTTGATTGTAATTGTAACTAGTAGATATCTTCCTATAATTGGAACTAATAAATCATCACATGGGTACAACAGTAAAAAGGACAAAGATCATCTAAGATTAGCTGCAGCTACATCCGTTCTTCAGCTTTCCCAATTATGGGACTCACATATTCCCGCAGATATTTACCGTGAAACAGTTTTGATGGCCAAGGTTTGAATCTTTTCATTTTTTAATTTATCTACATATCAAAGATGTAAATATAAGTTGCATCTTTTCAGGACCATTCTACTCTGTTACGGAGATCGTTCCTCAAGAAAACATTTAAGCTTTTAAAGAATAACTTCCTTCATTGTAAATATCTCTGTGCTTTTGCATTGGCTGCTTCTGATACGTTCGAAGGTTCACCAAAAGATGATGTATGTCAAAGCTGTGATTAAAATCTTGTTTTTCACTTTTTCCATGTTTGATTTTCTAACACCGTTTTCTTTTTAGTCGCTAAATTATATGGCAGAAATTATAACGATCCGTCACTTAGAAGCTAAAGTGAAGCGTGATGCAACGGATAATCCTGTATGTTCAATGATATTTTTAATCCACATTCTTGCCCATGATACCAAGTTTCCGTCACAAGATCCCGAAAATGAAGAGAATTCTGATCCCTTTTTTAGGCAAGTTATCAGGTTGACCCGTTAATCCGTTATCTAACACGCCTTTTTCTGACATAACCCGTGTTGTTTTGCAGCCCGCTTGTTTTTACGATGGATACACTACTCAATCCGTCTTTTGTAGATGGTGATATGAGTCGAATCCATACAGTTGTTTCTGAATTGCATAATATATTTAATGCTATCAAGATGGCCGAGGATGCACTTGATGTTGCGAAAACCTCTGTAAGTTTTCGTGGTTTTTGACCTTTTTAAACATTATTTGCTAAATTACTGTGATTAGATTCATGATTCAAGTATTATGTAGAGGCTGCATGTTCTAGCTAACTTTGGATCCAAGTATCTTGTTACTAAAAATAGCGGAAGGCCTGTGTCACACACTCCGACCAACATCTTACTGCCTGCATTACTTTATAAAAAAAGCAATGCCAAACAAAGAGACGTAAGTTACAAATTTATTCCCATATCTTTATATATATATATATAGTGTGTGTGAGAGAGAGAGAGGCCGGTTAACGTACAAGACCTCCTTATCGTGCGACGGTACGCAACCACCAATATAACATACGTAATTATGCAAATAATGTGCGTAATTAGGGTTAACCCAACCCCTGCGTAATTATGCAAATAACGTGCGTAATTATGCAAAGTTATACTATTGTGCCACCGTGTTCAATTGAAGGCCTAGATTAGATCAGATGTGTGGTTGAGATGCTTGCGTACATATCGCACGATAAGGCGGTCTTGCATTTTAAACTGGTCTTGCATTTTAAACTCTCTCTCTCCCTCTCTCTCTATATATATGTATATAATTATTAACAATCTTTGTATATGTTAGTGTGCTAGAAGTACTAAGAGTTCGCGCACAAGTTTAGACGATAATGCATTCGATGATGGTCAATTGCACAAAAGAAGCAAGACCCTGAATGCACACAAAAAAAACTCGCATGAAACTCAAAAGCAGATCGTATCTGGTGACAAAGAGAAGCAGGACTTTATTTCTCCAGAATCAATTACATGCCTTGGTGAGTTTTATTAAGAACGCGTTTAGTAACGTTGTGACATGAATTTTTGTTAAAGTTGGTTACGTGTCAAGGCAATTTAATTTATTTGCTATTTTAAAGTGTAGCAGAAAAGCCTTCATCTCAGGAGGATTCTTCAAGTGGTGACTGGGCTTTGGGATAATTACTGTATCAAGGTAACGACACTATCACATATCTGTAACACTGCCAGTTAGGGGTGTAAACGATTTGGCTCGTTTAACTTAACCAAGCTTGAGCTCGAGCCCGAGCTAGGCCCGTTTAACATAAAAGAGCTTGAGCTTGGCTTGTTTTGAGCTATATTGTTCTAAGCTCGAGCTTGGATCTTTTATTTTTTATAATTATACATATATACACACACACGTTTACACACCATAAGACACATTATTTAGTTATTTTTACCATGATTGTATATTTAAATATTTATATATTCATTGTATTAAATAAAAGTTATCATATTTCTATAAATAACATGCTTTGTTTAGGTGCACGAATCTAATCAAATATATAGCTCCAACTTGAGCTTGGGCTTGTTTGTTTTGGAGCTTCAATTTGGGCCCAAACTCATTTAAGCTCGGCTCAATTTGAGCTTTTAGCAAAGCCAATCTCAAGTAGCTCCCTAGTGGCTCGGCTTGTTGACGCCCCCTACTAGTAGTAGTATATGACACTAAAATCTGGTTTAATGTCGTTTATTTTGCTTCATGTTCTATTCTTTGCATCAGTTTGATATGAGTAACTTATGTTGAATGATGTGGTTATATGATATCATGCACATGTTTTGAATGCATGCATTTTATGTTGTTTTTTTCAGTCAAACCATGACTTGCATTCTCTGACCCGATAATGATGTAATTCCGGTTTATCTAATGAGATGCAGGAAATACCTTGTAATGGAAATGGCAAGCTAGCTGTGTATTTAGAAAGATGTATCATGTTTTAACATATAGCTTCTAAAGAAAGAGACGTTACGCCTTACAACTAATGTTGACCGTATACCCATCTGGCTCGTGTCGGAGTTGAGATTTATGTAATTATGCTGTTTTTGAGTCAATTTTTAAGGATGTTATTTTATATGTGAGATCAGATGTGGTTAAACGAGTTGGCTTGAGGTTAATACGAGATTAGTTTTTAACTTGTATTAGAAGTTTTGAGTCGAGCTAGCTTGACTCATATTGTTATAAGTTTAAGCTCTAGTTGATGTTGGCTCAACTTAGTTCAGTTGTTAAACAATCTAATTGGTAAATTTCACAACTTTAGTTCTTACACCTAATTTATTTAATTAAGTTATAATACACAACTAATATTTTATAAATTCTAGTTTAATTTAATACTTTTTAAATCTACTAAGACCACCCGTAGTGGGGCGTAGTTTTTAAAAATTAAAAAAAAAACCGCCGGATAACGCCCCCTCCCACTACACCCGGCGTTTCCGGGCGTTATATTTGAAAAAAGATGCACACTGGCGTTTTTAAGAAAACGCTGAAGTTTAGTTTCATTTTCTGACAGTTTTGTATGTGGCCAATGGGAGCAGACATAGTTCTGACACAGTTTCATTTTCTTTTTTTAATCATTTTCTCTATAAAAAATAATAATTATTTATTGATTGGAGGGGCGTTATTGGAATAATGCCCCACTACACCACTTTTGCAATAATGCCCTATGCTGACTGGGATGACACGTGTCGAATAATGCCCCATGGTGGGGGCATTATTTTGTTCCACCACTACACATGGTCTAAGAGAAATTAATTTTCTCTAAAAGTGTGTTTGGTTGAATATGACACTTGAAACCAAAACTGGAATTAATTCCTTTTTTATCACATAAGGGGAGTCGGTATGGTTTCGGTGACCACATTCGGGGATGGCATTCACCGATCGGTGAATCACACCGGGTGTTTGAATGGGGAGTGGGGAGTAGGAGAGAGAGTGTTTTTTCGGTGTATACTCACCGAAGGTGAAGAAGAACAAAGGGAGGAGAGAGAGAGAGAGGAGAGAAGAACCAATCAAAATTTTTTATTTTTTAATTGAGTGAGTATTTGAACCATACCTAGTGTTTGAGTATAAAATAGGGAGTGAATGGGGGAGTTGACATAGCTTTATATCATTGGGTAGAGAAAACTCAAACACCCTAACTCACCCCAACCATACCGTCCACCCTAAAGAAGAAGGTTTTATGAAATATGAAGGAAAGTTGAAAGATTCATATGGTATGTGTAATTTTTTATCAAAGTGTTTCTTTTAACACACAAAAACTTTTATCACATAAAGAAATTTGATGAAGAAAAGTTGAAAGATTCATATGGAGTGTAAATTTTTATCAAAACGCTAATACTACTACTAAACTACACCTCTAAAATATTACATTTACTAATGATAGATCCAGGTCCTCCACGTAAATGGTGCATGGTGCTTCTCGAGTAGGGCTCTCACTTTTACCCGAAACCTTTAATGGGTCGGCTATCAGGTCACTTTTTCCCAACAAAAAACATGAACCACCCGAAAAAACCTCGAACATTTATTATCTTTTTTTATATATGCATTTTGGTTTGAAGTTTTTGATATTTGGAATATTACGTTTTGGGACTTTTTAAAATTATCATATCAAATAAAATGATGTTTGAATTTTGGAAATATTTTTTTAGTAGTATGATGAGCTTGATGATATTTTGTGAAAAAAAAAAAACATTTTTTATTCATTTTACATCTAAACTCAAATACCGAACAACCCAACCCATATCCAAACTTTAAACGGGTCAGTTATCAGGTCATTTTTCCCGGCAAAAACCCGAAAAACCTGTCCTGAAAACCCGAAACTTGAAGAGCACACCTATCCCAGAGGAATTGCCTCTGCCACTGAACCAACAATCCGACATTAGTCTACATAAAAGGTTTATATAAAACTGGTTTTTTTAAAATGTTATAAAAAATTGAAAAAAAAATATCTTTTAGAGGGAATGGAGAGTCCTGTGGCTAGAAACTGTCCTTAACATTCAAATATCTCTGTCTCTCTCTCTCTAGAAATGCCACTCTCTCTCTCATCCTCTCACATGGCAGCCATTGCTACTGCAGCAGCAGCTCTATCTCTTTCTCCTTCTTCCAAATTCACCACCACTAATAATAATAAGGTACCCTTTCTTAATTCTTATCATCATCACCTTATTTTACCAGTTATTTTGTAGTTAAATTTGTTTAATGCTTTAACAAAATCAGTTGTTGCACAACTTTGTGTTAGGACAGTTATGACAGTTATGAGTAAGCAATAAAGGATAAATAGAGAAATATTCTCCAGGATATTTGATTAAAAACTGAATATCTCAATTAATACAAGTTTTTACTAGTTACAAGTTGACCAGAAGTTATTGAAGTTAAAATTATACTACATATACGCGTAAATTATGCTAATCAATAGTTGTTTACGCGTTTTAAGCTAAAAGCGTAAAGTATTATTGACTATTGGAGAAATTAGGAAAAAAAATCCATAGTTGTCAATTGCGAGCGTAGCGATCGCTATAGCGTGCTATGTAGCATATACGTCTAGGCTCGCTGTTAGGGTTGTAGCGATAGATAGCGATAATAACTATATTTTTTTTAATATAAATAGCAACTAAATATAGCTGGATTTTAGGTTTTTGTTAAATATACATATGTAAAATAGCATATATACCAGCGTATTTTGATATAATATACATATAATTTTTAATTTTTTTTTCTAGTGTATTGCTATTTATAAAATAGCCGCCCGCTATTTATCGTTATTCGCTATATAGCATATAGGTACCTTAGCGCTATTAGTCACTATTCGCCCTTAACAACTATGGAAAAATCTTTAGTGGTGAAATGGAAGCACTAGAGGAAGGAATTCGGGTGGGTTAAACCGCCACACATGATTCGGCTGGTCGAGACCTTTCCGTATGCTAATCAATAGTTATGCTTGTTTGAAGTTCTTTATCGAGCTGGTTTAGTTAAGAGTCGGTCGACTCATGGATCAGCTCCTCATCAAGTTATGCCCATGTGTGATTGGTCTCCAGGGCTTTAATTCATTATATGTGGATATATATAATCCACGTGCTATCTTTTGATGCTTGATTGTAGGTGTGGGGTGTAATGATGTTATGGAGTGAGTTTATGAACTGTTGGTTGAGAGGAGTTATTGATTTAATGGGAATGCTGGTGTTTGTGAAGTGCGGACCGAATCTTGTTTCGATAGGGGGTATTTTGGATTAGAATGATTGTGATGAGGTTGAGAATTATCAGGTTGAGTATGATTATGTGTTTGTGTATGTAGGGGGGGGGGGGGGGAGGGGGGGGGGGGGGTTCAAACGAGAACCACTAAATAGTTAAGAACTAAAGGAACAACTTTTTAGCCTTTGATCATGGAATAGACAAAGGGAGGGAAACGGTTGTGATTCATGGAGTGAAGAGACATATGAGACGGAGATCTCAACCATTCATTGAAATACGATCCAAGGGCTAAAAAGTGGTTTATCTGGTTCCTGTTTATTTAATAGTTCTCATACGAACCGCCCTCTGTAGGTAAGTTATGTATGTATCTCTCTCTATATGTATACACACGCGCAAGGGCGTAGCATAGAAGGGGCCGGGGGGGGGGGGGGGACCCCTCCGAACTTTTCACTCAGTAGTGCCCGGTATGTAGTTTTCGTATAGAATTTTATAGGTATATACGTTTTTGACCCCCCGGACTTATAATTTTTTAAGGTATATACCTTTTCGACCCCCCGGTCGGAAATCTCAAGCTTCGCCACTGCACCCGCGCGCACATGCCAGGTTAATGTGACAACTGTGAAGCTAATGTTGTTAATCAATAATCATCTCTTGCTTGTGATCGAATGTAATGGATATATGGTGTGTTTTTTAACTTAGGGGTTCAAAGGAAGATTCATGGTATTCGCTGCGTCAAACGGCGGGGAAGAAAATGGATTCGATGATAAGAAAAACTCATGGAGTAGTAGTCTGTTTAATATCGAAGATCCAAAGTTTAAAATAGTCCCACAAAGTAACAGAAAGTTTTTAGATGTTAATCAAGCACTTGAAGTGGCTAGATATGATCTTCAATATTTGGATTGGCGAGCGCGTCAAGATGTTCTTACAATCATGCATCTTCATGAAAAGGTTACATTTTTTTTTGAATCTTTACACCACTCTTGAGTTGTCATTTATAAGTTATATGATTATATCTCTATTGCAGGTTGTAGATGTTTTAAATCCTCTTGCACGCGAGTACAAATCCATCGGGACATTGAAGAAGGATCTAGCAGAGTTACAAGAAGAGCTTGCACAAGCACATAAACAGGTGAACAAACATATAACATATATGCGGATTGACATGAATACGCATCTATTCAGTTATATTCATATTGTGGATCCACATAATTTGTAGGTACACATATCTGAAGCAAGGGTTAGTGCAGCTTTAGATAAGCTAGCATATATGGAGACCTTGGTGAATGACAAACTTTTGGAGGACAAAACGTCGGTAACGTCCGACACCGCAACTCCATCTCCGACAACTTATTCTGCAGCCTTTGAAACTGCTAAAAGCAAAGCTCAAAGAAAAAGTATAAGCGTATCCGGTCCAGTCAAACCGTACCATCCTTGCTTGAAGAACTTCTGGTACCCTGTTGCTTTCTCCCGTGACCTTAAGGATGACACATTGGTAAGCGAATTATGAATTGGTGTTTGTTAGGAATCAAATAGCCAACGTGTTTTTAGACTAAACTGTTGTTATTTTTAGTAGTATTGGATTTAAATAACTCCAACTTTCACCCGACAACATTCTTAACTTACAAATTGTACCACGCCACTCCCAACTTTCAACTTATTTTCCTCTGGCACTCCCAAACTAACTGAACCCCAACCAGTTAGCCGACGTCAGATGCCACGTCACTAAACAAGTGCCACATCATACGCCACGTCATCAAAATGGTCACGTCAGATGCCACGTCAATAAATAAGTACCACGTCATTACAAAGGCACGTAACTACACAAGTGCCACATCAACAAAAAACTAACTGGTTAGTTTGGGAGTGCCAGAGGAAAATAAGCTGAAAGTTGGGAGTGGCGTAGTACAATTCGTAAGTTGGGAGTGCTATCGGCCAAATGGTGAAAGTTGGGGTTATTTAAATCCAATAACGCTATTTTTTAATTGTTTTAGATACCTATCGAGTGCTTTGAGGAACCTTGGGTGTTATTTCGTGGGAAAGATGGAAAACCGGGATGTGTAAAGAACACGTGTGCGCATAGAGCGTGCCCTCTTGATTTAGGCTCTGTGAACGAGGGTCGGGTGCAGTGTCCTTACCATGGTAAGAACTAAACATTGGTAAACTATATCATATATGAACCTTTTAGTATATTAACAAACCGCGAATGATGAAATGAAGTCATAATATATTTTGTTTTTCAGGGTGGGAGTACTCTACAGACGGGAAATGTGAGAAAATGCCGTCTACAAAATTCGTCAACGTGAAGATAAAGTCACTTACATGCATTGAGCATGAGCACATGATATGGATCTGGCCTGGAAACGAGCCTTCTTCACCCGTTATTCCTTCACTAAATCCACCCCCAGGATTCCAGATACACGCTGAGGTATTTTTTTTTAATTATACAAGTTAGATACTAGAGATGGCAGTTCGACCCGTTTTATTGTTAATAATGGGCCACTTTGGTTTGTGTTTAATCTCAAATGGGTCAAATATTTTTGGTAAAGTGGGATGTGGATCAAACAGGTTGAAACTTGAAAGTAGCCTAAAGTCTACTTTAATTGCATACAACCTCTAAATTGTATTAATGAAATATTTATATCAAGGCAAATTGGAATTTAATAATCCCACCTTTAGGTGGTTGGCCAATCGCACTGGACCTCCGTTAAAAAGACTTAACCGAGGTTAAGTTTTTTTCCGAATTTCAAACTTTCAAACTGATGTTTTAAGGTTTTTGATCAGAACGAGGATACGAGTCGATTGATGTAAAACTTACCTTGAAACGGTGCTTCAAACGGCTTGATTTTTGTTGATTGGAAGTTTAAACACCCAAATCGAAGCACCGTTTTCGTCGTTTGGAGAACAGTTTCAAGGTAAGTTTTACATCAATCGACTCGTATCCTTGTTCTGATTAAAAGCCCTACTACATCAGTTTGAAATTCGGAAAAAAATTTAACCGAGTTAAGTTTTTCTAACGGAGGTCCAGTGAGATTTTTTTTTAAAAGGTGGGACTACCAGTAGCGATATTTGAAGGTGGGATTATTAAAATCCAATTTCCTTTCTATTAATGTTTTAGGAAAAGTGGACAAAAGAGTGTTTGCTGATCGACCAACTTGACCTGACCCGTTGTAACCCGTCCTAAAGAATAAGCCATTACAACGTGCGCCTTTTCTAACATATTTACGAACTTGTCCATATTGCCACCTCTATCATAAACTACTAAATCGTGTTAATGGAAGATTAACATTTTCTCCGCCATAATGAAGGTATTAATGAACGTTTATTATGCTTATTGTGAGGAACAGATTGTCATGGAACTACCAGTGGAGCATGGGCTGCTTCTTGACAACCTTCTGGATCTCGCACACGCGCCTTTCACTCACACTTCCACATTCGCAAAGGGCTGGAGTGTCCCAAGGTGTTTTTCCCACCTTCACATTTATAATTATGAACGTTATCCAACTAGTATTCTGACCCGCCGCGCTTTGCGTCGGTGTCGAAACTTAAAGTAACTCGAACTTATACCGTCAAATATTTGACCTCATTCGTTTTCGAACAAAATTTACGTCAAAAAGTAGACCAACTGAAAACGCACAAGAAAATAAGCATGGAAATGTGTTATATTTGACCTGACTCATTACCGTCAAAATTTACGTCCAAACATAAACCAACTTGGTTTTATAACGAAACGTACTTAAAAATAAGCACGAAAGAAAATAGTATTTTTTACGTTAAAGATTGGTACCACGCGTTGCAGGGGAGTCGAAACGTAAAGGAACTCGAATTTATACGCCTAGTGAAAACGTATTATATTTGACACGACTTGTTTCCGAACAAAACATAGACCAACCAAAAACATACATAAAAATAAGCACGAAAACGTATTATATTTGACCCACGTACATAAAATTAAGCACGTAAAACTTGAGGGGGGGGGGGGGGTCAAAAAGACATTTTACAAAGGTTTTAGAAAGCTGAGGGGGTGTAACACAAAAAGATAAAAAAACATGTGTTGGATGGCATTGTTGTAAATTTGATGAAGAAAAATAATATAAAAATAGAGGTTGCGTCTTAGGAACTATTCCTAAGACCCCCTTTTTTGTTATATATATAATTTAGTTAATTGACATTTGCTTCGCGTTACAGCTTTGTAAAGTTTTTTACCCCTGAATCTGGGCTTCAAGGATACTGGGATCCATATCCTATCGATATGGAATTTAGACCGCCTTGTATGGTTTTATCAACAATCGGGATTTCAAAACCTGGAAAGCTAAAGGGCCAGAGCACCAAACAGTGTTCAACACATCTTCACCAACTACATGTGTGTTTACCGTCATCAAGAAATAAGACTAGACTGTTGTACCGAATGTCGCTTGATTTTGCTCCTGTTTTGCAACACATTCCTTTTATGCATCACCTATGGAAGCATTTTGCCGAAAAGGTAACATCCGACAACCTTAAAAAGGATAACAGTTTCTTCTTGGTACATATCAGTCGTATAACTATATGATCTACATCTACTTCATACGTTATCCTCCCTCTGTCCCACATGAAACTTCTCGTTTACCTTTGCATGGTCATAAATTAGTAAGGGTGGCAAGACGGGCAGGTCAGGTAACGGGTCAAAAAAGGGTTCGGGTTGACCCACAAATGCACTTGATTTCTTTTTTTTTTTGATGATTCCAAGAAAATTGTTGTTACAAAAATAATCTAAAAATTCGAATAAAAACCAGTTAGGAGGTTGTATGTGTTAAAATAGTCGTGGGCAACTTTCAACACACTCTACCGATTTGAGCCATACCTCTTCTAGCTAATATTTTTACTTGACCTGTTTGAGATAAAACACAGCCCAAATCGACTGATAAGTATATGGGTCAATTGCCATGACGGATCTTGGCCTATTAAATAGGGGGGTCCGAAAGTTTTAAAGGAAAAAAATAGGGGGGGGGGGGGGGGGGGATCAATACATATAAATTTTTTGGACTTTTTCGGTAAAATTTACGCTACGAAGCGAAAAAACAGGGGGGGGGGGGGGGCACAATAAGCTCCGCCCATGGCACCATTATTTTAACAATATGCATCCTTTTTTTGTAAATAAAATAAGATTCATCAATTTCCATTAATCGCGAGTAGAGGAGGATTCAATCAATGAATTTAACGGAAACGATTTTAACATTACAGGTTCTAAACGAGGATTTACGGCTTGTGCTTGGGCAACAAGATAGGATGATCAACGGGGCGAACGTGTGGAACTGGCCAGTATCATATGATAAGTTAGGAGTAAGATACAGGTTATGGAGAAATGCAGTGGAGAAAGGTGTTAAGCAATTACCCTTCACCAAATGAACATATAAAACCGACTTTTTGGAGTGAATTTAACCCTTTTATGTCGTTTTGGTCAACGGATTCGTGGTCCTGCACACATTTTTGCAGATCATCATGAGTCAAGAGACTCTGCAGAAGAGATGATTTTTGTTGACCAAAGGTTGTAAAAATGAAAGCCAAGTATAGATACCCTTTGTAATGCCCCAACCCGAAATTGCGGTGACGTGTTACTATTACAGATATAAAAAAACAAAACATAATTCTGTAAAACTATTGATTGATATTGATCTACTTTCTAAATAGTAATCACATCAATATTTATAGTATCTTTAAAATTTGTGTTACAAATTATTAGTAACATGTTTGACATTATTTAAAAAAAAATCATCATAAAATCTAACATTTTATTCTCTTTAATTTGAGTATAGTCTTGTTATACTCTATAAAAACAACAAAATAAGTCGACGTGTTGTGCGTATAACATGCATAATTATGTATATGTGTAATTATCATATAAGTTCTGTAATAATATGTTATGTATGTACATAATTCTAGTGTAAGTTGATTATCGGTATACGTTGATTAATTATCATTAGAAGTTGCGTAATTATGAAGTATGAACAAATTTTTTTTTCTTCACATTGTATATGCTACCAGTGTAATACATGGGATGTTAACCTAGTTTTATATAAGTGGCAAAACTTCTTTGGAGAGGACCCATGTTCAAATATGGGCAAGGTGTAATTTAGGTGAAATTTAGCCGTTAAAAAAATTCAGACAATGTTAACACTACAAACATGTCCAATGGCGGATCCAGCCAGTTTTTTCACTAGGTTCCTTTTTCCAAATCATACAAGGTTTACACTACAAAAAAACGTTTTTTTTTCCAAATCATACAAGGTTTACACTACAAAAAAACGTTTTTTTTTCCAAATCGACTGGGTTCCTGGGAACCCGTAAATGATGTCTAAATCCGCCCCTGAACATGTCGACCAATAACTAAAATACACCACATACATAATTACGTAATGTAAATCGATAACCAATACCCTACGCACATGGTGATAATACACTATAGACATAATCTGATTGGTAATTAACATACTATGATAGATAATGACAGTTTTAGTAACTCTTAACGTAACATACTACGAACATGGTTAGACAATGACAATTTCTAGTAACTCTTTAACGTAAACATGTAATGCTTAAGCATACCTAATTATTTGGTATACTTAAAACTTATTATTGTTAAGTTCTTTTATCTTTTGACGTTCTCATATATTTAACAAGTGAAAATGTTTTTGTAAATTATTGTACTTGCAAAGGAACATTGTAAAGGAGTTTTTCAACAACATCAAGCTTATGGGCTGTTTGGCAACTTCTGAATGGGTAAGTGCTAAACCAGTAAGAGGTCTCAACCATTAAGACCATCCGTAGTGGTGGTCTTTTCCGGCGTTCCCCCCCCCCCCCCCAAAACACGCCCGTCCCTCACCCCCCATGGCGTTTTCCGGCGTTATTTCGCAAAAACCCCCTCCAGCGTGATTTGAAACACGCTCAAATGTGTCTCTTCAAATTGTTTGGCCAATGAGATTATTCCATGTCAAATACAATTAATTTTAAATTAAAAAAACAAGAAAATAATAATTGGGTAATCATTGATGGGGCATTATCCCACTACGCCCATTTGTAAAAAACGTCCATAATGCCCCTTTGCTTACTGGGATGACACGTGTCGCACAATGCCCATGGGTGGGGGCATTATTCATGTGTACCACTACACATGGTCTAAGAGCAAGTATAATGCTTAACTGTTCATAGACAAATGTCTGACCAATTCAGATAAAAAGTTTTAACCATTCAGACTTAGTATAATGCTTAACCATTCAGAGGCAAATGTCTGAATGATTCAGACACCTGCTTGTAAAACAAACAATCTAAATCATTAAATACTGAACCACTAAGTAAGAAATCTGTAATAAGAGTTAAACAAAAAGCTCTTAATGTGAAGTGGTAACCATTCAGACTCAGTATAATGCTTAACCATTCAGAGGCAAATGTCTGAATGATTCAGACACCTACTCGCGAAACAAACAGTCTAAACCATTAAATACTGAATCAGTAAGTAAGAAATCTGAACCATTAAAAGCCTTATTAATAAGAGTTAAACAAAAAGCTCTTAATGTGAAGAGGGTTCCTTCATGGAAGTGGTAACCATGCTTAAAGTGGAGCTTAAAGGAAAAGGATGCGATTTTCAAATTTATTTTACAAATCACATCACAAAAGTATATAATTGAAAAATTGGGACCACATAATTGAAAAAAAAAGCCAAAACTGGAATTTGACTTTTACGTGGACGGTGGAGCATCATGTAATTTACTCTTATTTTTATATTCATAATAAAGTAAAAAGTTTCAATTTATTTTACAAACTAGTATTGTGAACTAGAGGTGCACAAAATAACCGGTTAATTAACCGTAACCGGTTATTAACCGAAACCGTAACCGGTTAATAACCGATTTAGGAATAACCGGTTAGTGGTTATTTTTAACCGTAGGTTAGTAACCGGTTATAAGTATTTAGTATAGTAACCGGTTATTAACCGGGTTTTTTTTAACCGGTTATTTAACCGATAGACCGGTTAGCCGAAAAAATAACTGAAAAATTCAAAAAAAAGGCAAAAAAAACCGGTTAATAACCGAAAATAACCGGTTAATTAACCGAACCGGTTAAAGTAATTAACCGGGCCAGTTAAAAAAAATAACTGGTTAAAGTAATAACCGGTTAAAGCATTAACCGGTTAAATTCAAAAAGTCAAATTAACCGGTATAACCGGTTAACCGAAGTGGTTATTAAAATTAACCGGTTTGTGCACCTCTATTGTGAACCGCCGCAATGCGGCGGGGATTCTTTAGTTATAACTAAGTCGATCTATGACTCGTACGTTATGTTAAACCTGTCAAACGGGAAAAAAATAGACGATGTAAAAGCGTTCACCCACACACGCACATTGCGTCGTGTTAACTCGCAAAATTTAGAACGAAATTTAAAAACGTTAAACCAAAGACGCACGTTGCGATGTGTTAAGTCACAAAATTTAGAACCAGGCATAAAGCGAAAAATTTGCGGAAAATGAAAACTATAAATAACCAAAGTTGAAAGTAAAAAAAGTTGTGAGGATAGATTGCAAAAGATAAAAAAGTTTTGGGGTAAAAGTAAAAAACAAATAGTTTTGGATTAAAAGTAATTTATGAAATACTTTTGGGTGAAATGTAAAAATATCAATTTATTTTTGGAAATGCCCCAAAGGCGTGTATTGCTTCCAATACTTCATTACTATACTATCATTGTCTTTCATCTTAAAATTTTCCTTCCCTTAGTGAACTTTACCATTACCTACATCCACATATTAAATTCACGTACCTGGGCTCATTTGCCTATTTGTCTTATTACCTCTTTGCCTGCCTTAGTACTCATCCTAGACTGCATTCACGGATCATCCTCTTCCAACACTTATGCTTACCTTGCACATATAAAACCGTCAGCTTCTTTATACGTATACATAAATACATACTTTCATCAGCCTTTACCTTGGATCTTGATCAAGTCTTAGATTGTACGGATTTCTTATCTCAAGAGCACACAAGTTTGAGTTCAAGCACTTACCTTCTCGTACTTGATTCCCTCAAACCAGGGCTCTGATACCAACTTTTAACACCCTATTCACATTTAACCTTAAAACGACGCAGCGGAATTTCGAGTCTGAAACTTTCTTTCATGACATACATCTTGACATTCTAAAATTTATTCTATAATATAAGAACATAACTTATCGACACTAAATTACATATTTAAACATTCCCGTACAATCCATCTTGTGACTCGATCTTCGATCTCTACTCCTTGGTAATCCTCATGTCTTGTACTACCTGCGCTCACCACATAAAATTCATAACGTTAGTACATATCATAAGCATACCAGATTGGTACACGTTTACTTTTCATTTCATTAACTCTTTACATCCCGGCTTTCCCTCTGATCATACGATCCGTAGTGAGACTTCCTTGGTATCCTGCGTTACACTTCATCACCAGGCACGATGTTATTATCGTTAGTACTCAATTTCATTGAATGCATGCGTGCATACTTTCATACAACCTATACATACGCTTACGATCACACATAGCAACACACATACCTATGTACCTACATACATACGTACGTGCATACCTAAATACGTCCATTCATACATACATACATACTTACATGCCTACATACATACATACATACCTACATACATACATACATACATACATACAAACCTACATACATACTTACATACAAACATACATACATACTTACATACATAAGTACATACTTATTCCATACCTTCTCATAACTTACATACGTGCATACCCTCGTACATACTCACTTGACTACATATACATACGATCTACATACCCCCTTACATACATACACTTATACTTATACAACATACATACGTACCCACCTACATACATGCCTACATTATATTTTCAATCAACCATTGCAATATACCCGACTCATACTTGCCTACTCATATACGTCTTTATATATATCCTTATGTACTCGCTTACACACCATAATCTTACATACATTCGCGCATACACGCTTACATACACTTCTACATACGTGTATAGAGATCTACAACATCCATACATACCTATCCACACATACGCTTACCCTAATGGTCACAAAACATGAGTTAAATTAGTCATACGCAACTTAAAACGCGTTTAAACGAGTTCCCAAGCCAAAACTGAGCAAACGAGCAACTTTCGCCAACCAGGGGGGGCTCGCGTGACGCCAAGGGCCCTGGCGTCACGCTAGGCCCCTGTTTTGGCAGAAGATGTGCAGCAACTTGCTACATATTCCCAGCGCGATCCCGTTTCACGGAAACGAGCATAACTCTCTCGTTTTTGATCCGTTTTACCCGATTCTTTTTCCTACGCGTCCGTAATTTAATCCTCTACCTTGTGGAGTTAAAAACCAACATCCAACATAATAAAATTTCATACTTTTAACTCTTCGGCTCATTACCCTTTTCCCAAACTTTGACCCATTCGTGCATTCATCAACATAACTTGGTTATTTTACCATAACACCTTGTAAACCTCACAATATCCGTGACGTCTATCATAACCTACTAAATTCTTGGATGTCTTGCATCCTCTTAACACATTATCGTTCATATACTTAATTTGACCCGTTAAGGGTATTCGCGCATTAATTGGTTTATGACTGACCAAACCATCATCCCCACTTCCATACTTATCCAAATCATTACTCTAATCGAATAACTTGCTTCTAAACTACTTTTAAGATCGTTTACCCCAAAATACCCATCAAGGGCATTTTGGTCAACCTTAAACCCATCACTTACGACGAAAGACTTTAACACCTATTTGACCTCAAACCTCATGTTTAATTCATTACCACACTTTATTACTTACTTGTACTAAGAAGTGATTACGGAAATCACTTACCTTATGCGTCCGTGCTCGTATCCGATTCCTCGCCTTTTCTTGACCCGCTATCCTTTCGTGCTTGCGTCCGTCTTGACATGATTCCTATACGCTCTTTTCATCAAGATCACGCTCCTATTAGCATATGCATTCGTACATGTTAACAATCATATCAATCGCATATTTCACCCTTAACTTTCATTAGTCATTTCTAACATACATAACTCATATGATTATATTCATATCCGTTTAAACTCATGTAGTTCATCATATAATCACAAACAACGCATATTGACATAACATGTACCATACGAATTCCTATTATCCTGCCTTTACGACCACGTGTCAATTCAAGTTTCTTATGCTTAGTTGACTTTTAAAAGTCAACTATATTCCATATTTAACCATCGACTTATCATCATATACACGTAACATCATATTCGATTATACGGACGACACTATATACATTTCATCATACACTTGACGTGCGTACCACTTTTTAAGCATAACGTACAACTAATTCATGCATGAATCTTCTAAACTCATACATAACTCATCAAATCCTTCTACCAATCATCATATATCATTCCAAATGAACATTAAACATAACATCATCATATTCCTATACTTTCATCTAACAATAATTCATCATACCCACATAATACATCAATCATTCAACAAGACTTGAACATATGAGGTGATTCTAGTCATCATCTTCACCCTAACTAACGGGTTTCACCTCTAATCATCAAATTAACGCAAACCATACATAACCCAGGTTCTATACGAGGATTCTAACCCTTGTACATGGTCAATTTCATATTAACTCACGGATTAGAACATAACCCACTTCACCCATGATCACCAATCTTAGATTTAAAACATACCTTATGATCCTCTCGTGTTGGTGATCATTAATCCATGCTCGGTTATGGATTTGGGCCTTGATTCATCCTTCAAATTGAAGCTTTTGAAGAACTAGGGTTTTGGGGCTCTTGAGAGCCCCTGGTCGATCTATCCAGAACACACACGAAGTGTGTGTGTGTCTTCTTTTTCTTTTTAATAACCCAACTTTCGTTAGTTCCACTTTAGCCCCTCGGGTTTTGTCTTTAAAACATAACTGACATTACCTTCCTCTTTTAATTCTTTTGACCATACTCTTAACTAGGTTAAATAGCCTAGTTATTTATTTCATGACGTGTCATATCGGAAAACACGACAAATATTAACATTCAGATTTTTGGGGTGTTACAATTTCACTCCTCATTTTGCACTCAATCACTGGCAATGGTTCAAACACATGAAAAGTGGTAAAGAATTAAAAAAAAAATTGTGATTGGTTGAAAGGGGTTAGGACCTACCATTAAACCCCCATCTCTCCTCCTTCCCTCATCTTCCAGCATCGGTAAGTATACACCGAAGAAACCTCTCCCCGCTCCCCGAAAAGAGGCCGACAACCGATCACCGATCGGTGATGACCATTCCCCGAATGGTTCACCGCATCGATACCGTGCACCCTTATTTATAAACTTGAATGACTAAATTGATTTGACAATGTATACAAGAACTAAAACGTAATATTGGAAAGTTATGTTTTGTGAAAAAAATAATAATAATAATAATAACAATCTTTTTTTTTAACTTGCTTAAAGCCAGAGAAATTTATTCTTAGAAAAAACCAATATTAAAAAAACTTGTGATACATAAAATGTAGACTAACTGAAACGTAAAGTAACTCGAACTTATATACCACCTAGTGAAATGTGTTATATGATAAAATGTAGAGTAACCGAAAACATACATAAAAGTAACCATCAAAACGTATTAACAAAACATAGGCCAACAAAAAACATACATAAAAATAAGTACGAAAACATATTATATGTAATACACGTATATAAAAATAAGCACGTAAAACTCAAGAAGAGTTAAATTGACATTTTATGAAGTTTTTATAAAGCTAGAAGGTGTAAGTGACAATACTGAATGTTAATACTGAATGTTGAGGGTAAAAAGGAAAGGAAAACAAAAAAGGCAAAAGACAAATTAAAGAAAAAACAGTAAAAGCACTTGATGTACCAAATGCTATAGTGGAAAAACCATAATTTACGTATCACAAACAAAGGTTTCCTTCTTTGTTAAGTATATAGTAGTAATAAGACTTGCATGTGCTGCGGCGCAGGTACTTTGCAAATATCGAACAGATTAGTTCAAGCGTTATGTGATGTGTTAATCATAAGAAAACACACATTTTGACGTATCCAATTGAACTCAATGTATCCTATACTTGGATTGCGATTGGATCAAAACGTAACATAAATTGAATTTATATCGTACAATCATAACGTATTATACGCGACCCAACTAACTCGAATTTATATCGTCAAGCCAAAAACTCTCGAGGCGGTCAAAGTGACATATACAAAGTTCATAAAAATTAGGTGGTTAACAATTGCATTTCCTAAACTTAAGGGCTAAGAAAGGGTAAAGATAAAATTTGATAAAGTTTTGGGGATTAGAGGAAACTATAACAAAGTTGGGACTAAAAAGGAAACTACCACAAAGTTGGGGTGTCAAAAACAAACTATGTGTAAAATGGAGTAGTAGTTTAGGGACTAAATTTGTCAGTTTATGAAACTTTGAAGGTACCAAAATCGAGAGGCTAAGACTATGGGGTATGGGGCTTGGGTTGGGGCGTGGGTTTCGGCGTGGCCCCTTGGGGCTTGGGTTTCAAGCCGGGTGTGGGGCGGTCTTGACATCCTAGCTGGTGGCCTCCTATTCGCTGACCCCGCCATGTCATAGCGGGCCATTTGAAAGTTTGAATTTTAAATTCAAACCGTTTGGCCAAGCCAAGCGGTCACCCCAACCCCAACATCCCCTATAAATGTAACCCCCAACCCCACCGGCTACCCCATCCCAAACCGTCGCTATCCACCGCTACCCCACCGGCTACCCACTTCATCCCACGAACCCGCTACCCCAACCCGAAGAACATGACATCTTGGACCCACGAGGAAGAATTGGCTCTCATCACAAGCGTCGTTAACGCCATGAAGGGGTGGCAACCGGGCCAAACAAAATATTGGCCGGAAGCATTCGCAACCTACCGACATAACGTCGGAAACGACCGCCACAACCTCAACGCGTGCCAACATAAATGGCGCGAGCTACGTCCCAAGCTCGATCGTTTCAAGGCTTACTACGAAGCCGTTTCGAGCGACGAGTTAAGCCACGAGGACTGGGTGGCGGTGGCGAACATAGAGTTTTGAGGCAAGGAGCGAAAGGCGTTCGACAAGATTGTCCTTTTTGAAATTTACCTAACGCTCTAGGTTTTTTATTTTGTAATTTTTAGGATTATGTAATTTTTAAAATTTTAATGAAATTTTAGGTTTTTTTGTCATAAATGTTGTGTGAATTTTATAAATTTTCTGTAATTTTTTTTAATAATCTGCCAAGCGGTGCACCCAACCCAAGCCCCGCCATATCCCACGGACACGTCACTAGGCGGTGGGGGGCTCCAATTCCAGGTGTCAACTTATGCCCCAACCCAAGCCCAACTCAAGCCCCACCATAGCCCACGGTCTAAATTGCAACATCGTAAAAGTATAGAAGGAGGAGGAGGCAAAGCCGATAGGATTTCCACCAACTTTAACTTTTAAGCTATAGTATAATACAATGAAATATGTAGAATATTTTTTTTAATATCTTATAGTTTTTTTGCACATCATGGGGATTGAACCCATGATCTCCTACTATTCTACATCTTATCTAACTCACCAACACCATTGGGCTATTCCCAATAGATTAATATCTTATAGTTACAATTTTAATATTGGCGCCAATGATCTCTAGATCAAGTGGTGGAGGGCTTGCATTTCTCTTGAGAGATGCAAGTTCGACTCCCACTTGGTGCAGGGTGAGGCACTGGTGGGCTATGATAGGAGACCCAGGGAAACCTGGGTTGGATCCTTGAGCCAAACGGGTTTTACCGGTAATTTCACCGTCGTGCCTACAGGCGGGTGGGTTACCGGGTTTTCCCCGGAATTGGTGGTGGACTCGGGTTACTCTCGGAGTACTCCGTTTGTCCAGTGGGTGCCCCGAGAGTGTCGGGATTGAGTTTGTTCGCCGTTAAAAAAAAAAAAAAAAACAATTTTAATATTGGCAATATTATTTTATATAATAAAGACAAAAGAGAACAGAAAAAAAGAAGTTATATTACAGAGTTGATAGTCAGCAGCACTCATCACTAACCATTGGAAGCCATTAAGCGTTGAAATTCAATCAATCACCATCCAAACCCTAACACTCCGGCACCGGCGATGGTGGACACAAAAGTAGAAACCATATCCAGATTAGCTCAATGGCGGATCGACAACTTCGGACCCTGCACCTACAAAAGATCCGACCCGTTTAAAATCGGCATGTGGAACTGGTATTATTATTACTACTATTAACATTTATGATGATAACTAACTGATTTTGAGATTATGATGTGATCATTTCAGGCAGTTATCGGTTGAGAAGAATCGGTATTTGTATGTTCGTTTGTTTCCGGAACCTTCTCGGTTATCCAAGGAGCAACCGCCGATTGCTAAGTTTATTATTCGAGTAACCGCTGCCGGAACGAATCGCCGCCCCTATATTTCACCCAGTATGACCCCTAATTGTTTGTTTTTGTTGCTTTTAGGTTGAGTATTGTGGAATTTGTTGTATAAGAAGTTTCTAGGGTTTGTTATTGATAATAGTTTAAAAGGGAGACATCATGAGAAAACTACTTTAAATGTTGTGAGAAAACTAAAAAACTACAAAAAAAAAAAAAAAAGCTTAAAAAGCACTCTAATTTTTTTAAACATTTTTTTGGATGTAAGTCTAGCATTTTTTAAGATAAAAAATTGAATTAGTATGACACATGTGCAATACTAATTGTTTAGGTTTAGTTTTTAGGGCTAAGGTTTAGGATTTAGTTTTTTTTTTTTTTTTTTGGGTCGTAGTGTTACACATGTGCAATACTAATTTTTACTTTTTTTGTATTTTAAAAATGTAGATTTACAGCCAAAAATTGTTTAAAAAAAATTTCTGTGTTTTTAAGCTTTTTTGGTTTTTTTTTTTTTTAGTTTTATCATTTAAATGATATCCATGAGTTTTTGTGTCAATATGATGATTTAGTAAAGCTAGTTTACTTGATTTCTGTTGTGTTGTGGTGTGGGGGTTTAGGTTTTTTCGTAGTGTTACACATGTGTAATACTATTTTTTTTTTCAATTTTTTTTTGTATTTTAAAAATGTAGATTTGCAGCCAAAAAATGTTTTAAAAAAATTGGTGTGTTTTTAGGCTTTTTCTAGTTTTCTCATTTAAATGATATCCATGAGTTTTTGTGTCAATATGATGATTTAGTAAAGCTAGTTTACTTGATTTCTGTTGTGTTGTGGTTTAACATAACGTCTGCCACGTCACTTCCACGTAGACAATGGCTTTAACTGACCAACTCTTTAACTATCACGTTGTGGTTTAACTAATAATTAAATAAAAGAAAAAAGAAAATATGTGATTGGTGCATTGGAGGTGGGCCCCACCTCTTTTTCCCTCTCGCGCCCGTGAGCATGCTCACGCCTCCGGGGCGGTGTTATGGGGCATTAAAGTGTGATGTGGCTGGTGGCGTTAAACCACAACGAGCAGCCTTATGGTTGATGAATGTGAAAGTGATGCCACGTAGGCATGATCAGTTTCACTTTCACATTCACTTAGGTGTGTTATGGTCAATGAAAGGTGAGCGGTGTGATTTCATTGGCTAGTTTACTTGATTTTAGGAGTAGATAAGAAGTTTTTCGGGTTTGTTATTAGTAATATCCGTCAGTTTCTGTCTCAACAGAATGATTTTGTAAAACTGGTTTACTTGATTTTGATTCATGTTGCTTAGGGTGAAGTAAAATACATGTTGACCTAAAACTTTGAAGGAATTCAGAACAATTTAGAAAAAGGAGTGTGTTTGTTTGTGCAAAGGGAGAATATCTGTTAACTTAACTGTCTATGTTAACCTGTTTATGTGTACATGTTATGGATAAGGGATCAAACTGGTTTAAAACACTTGTAATTGTAGCTAATTGAGTTCCCTAATAGGCTAATACCGCATTGTTTAATGTTGTAGTACACGAAAGACTTCTTCGAACAAGTGAAGACTTTGTCTGGCCTGTTGATTCTACTTTCCACGGTCGTTTCGTCATCGATGTCGAGTTTCTCGACTTGCAGATCTATTCGGTAAACGTAAGCATCTTGATTTGATGACATTCATGGTTAAACTGCCACATCTAGGGTTTTTACTTTTTACATTACCAAAGCATCTGGAATTTTACTGCAGGCATTGTTGTCAATAGCGAGCGTAGCAATCGCTATAGTGCGCTACGTAGCGTATAGGTCTAGGCTCGCTATTAGAGTTATAGCGATAATAGCGACAGTTTGTTTTATTTTTTGTTTTTTTTTAATATAATAGCAATTAAATATAGCTAGAAAATAGCTGGATTTTAGGTTTTTGTTAAATATACATGTAAAATAGCATATATACCAGGGTATTTTGATATAATATACATATAAAATTTTTCTAGTGTACCCCTATTTATAAAATAGTCGCCCGCAATTTATCGCTATTCGCTATGTAGCAGATAGATACCTTATCGTTATTCGCCATTAACAACCATGACTGCAGGGTGAAGAAGCAAGTTCAATATGGCCAAATGACGGAATGCTAAGATCATCAGCAAACGAAAGCATTCTCCGTTGTCTATCCCGCATGCTTCACGACTCAATCGACGCTGACGTCACCATCAACACGTGTGACGGGGCCCTAAAAGCTCACAAAGCAATTCTCTCCGCAAGTTCACCGGTTTTCCACAGCATGTTCCAACACAACCTCCAAGAAAAAGAATCATCCACCATTAACATCAAAGACATGTCACTCGAATCATGCACCGCCCTTCTCTCGTACCTATACGGAACCATCGTACAAGAGGACTTCTGGAAGCACCGCCTCACGCTCTTAGGTGCGGCAAACAAGTACGCAATTTCAAACTTGAAAGATTTGTGTGAGGAAAGTTTGTTAGAGGATATAAACACGGGTAATGTTCTCGAGAGGCTGCAAGAAGCATGGCTTTACCAACTTGACAAGTTGAAGAAGGGGTGTTTGACTTATTTGTTTGACTTTGGGAAGATATATGATATTAGAGATGAAGTTAACGACTTTTTTAGGAGTGCGGAACGGGAGTTAATCCAGGAGATGTTTCAAGAGGTGCTTACCGTATGGAAGCCGGCTTAAATGCTCTCGTGGTGTGTTGGATTTTGATATGAAATGTATGTATGTATAGGATATAGATGTGTGTTTAGCTTCTATAACTGAAGCAGTGTGTATAAATTCTGTATGTTTAGCTGAACACTTGGACTGTTATGTGGTTGTGAACTTAAGTAGATTTGGCTTTATACTTGGTTTTAATTAACACCTTTCAAAAAATACTTGGTTTTAATTAGAGTGGCAAATTGGGATGATGAACGTACATGAACGATGACTTGTTTGTGTTTGTCCGTTTATTTTTAACCAAACATGAACACTTAATTGAACAGATTTTCTTGTTCGTGTCCATTCGATAAGAAAATGAACGTGTTCGTGTTCGTTAAAAAACAAACAACCTTCTCTTTGCAGACTGCAGAGGTTTGGTCCACCTCTTCTTCTACATATGTCTGCAGATGTGGTCCGCAGACTGCAAACATTTTACCTCTTAAAAAACTAACAGCACCTAAACGTTCGATTTATTAACATGCCTAGACCTAAACCTTTCTGTATGACTAGAAAACTTTACTGTTATAAAGATAATCTAACTTTAGTAATAAAACTATTTAAGTTTTCACAATCAAGAAACAAATTGTTGCCTCAAACAAGATAGGATATCTCAAGTTTTGTACACTGTTCTGCCCAAATCTAAATCAGAAATTTCTATATAACACAGTAAATGGACTCAAAACTGGAGTTCATAATACCAAACTCTTATTGCCTGATATTTTCTGCCTAAAAAACTCTTTAAACCAAAAATAGGTCATATATGAATTATCTTTACACCCACTCAAATCACATACAGTTATCATAAAGCTGTAGCATCTCTACCACCTCTTCGGCTAACGGCTTCGCAAAGGCGACATGGCAACGTGTCCAGGCTGGCGGCCCGTGTAAGCCCATAGTTACCCAACACACCACACCGTCTCCAAGCATGATACTCCGCATAAGCTACTGGATCATTCGCAAGTGCCTTCACATAATCAGCGAGTTCCTCCATGGACTTAAACTTGGTGCCGTCGATAATCGAATGTGGAGGTACAAAATCCATCACATTTGGTGCACCGAAATATATAGGGACCGCCCCTGAATCCAACGCGTAAAACAACTTCTCGGTTACGTAACTCTCGGTGTAGGTGTTTTCGATTGCTAAAACGAACTTGTAGTGTGACATGGCGCAGTGTAGATGGTCCCACCATTGAGGTGATGCGTTCGGGTCTTTTGCACACTCGGGGTATAGTGATAGTGCCATATCCAGACCGCCCATGTTGTTTAAACATTTACCGAATGAATGATGTGGCAGCAAGCTGAGTATGCGTTTTGCAAGTTGGTTTCTTTGAGGTAAGCAGCGTGATGAAGACCAATACACGAGGGTATCCTGGTAAACGTGAGACCAATAAACGTTTATGATTATTATTGTTACTAAAGTTGGCAAAATCGGCAGGTTGGAACTTGGAAAGTTTGGGTGACGGGTTGGGTCATAACGGGCCATTTACTGTACAGGCCAGAACGGGCCAGACTGGCCCGACCGAAACACCTTTTGTATGACATTTTTTAAATTTTCGATAATATTTTTTCTTTTCCTGTTCGAGTTAAACATAACCCGAACCGATCCAGTTATATTCAAATGGGTCGAGATTGTCTTCTCTATATAATTCTATACAAAGTAAAAAAATGTGGTAGGGCAACTTACGTTGTTTTTAGAGGGAGAAAGATGATAATTACGATTATTGTGAAAGAGGCCACCGGCATAAGTTGACTGAACATCATCTTTGGCATGATAACTGATGAAAATGTCTTCGAAACCGGATTTTTTTCTGCCCGCCTCAAGATCCATGTACACTCGAAGTGGATCTCCAGTGCGTCTCTATAAAGATTTAAAAAGAAAAATAAGTGGCTTTAAGGTCAAACTAACAAATATTGAAAATAAGAATGTAAACAGAAAATAATGACTACACTATAGCAAGCACACACGATTTCTTACAGTTCTATGCCGCCTTTAACTACATAGATTTCATGACTATAAGTATAAACAATTCGGAACCACCAAACTTTAAAGTACATATCAGCAAACCATACATCCACAAAAATACTAGATTTGCATAGACTAAATAACCACAACTAAGAAGGTATCATATGCTTAAAACTAAGGGGCTGTTTGGCAACAGCTGAATGGGTAAGTGCTGAACAAGTAAGTGGTTTGAACCATTAAGAGTCAGTATAAACCATTCAGAGGCAAATGTCTGACCAATTCAAATATGAGGTCTTAACCAATCAGACTCGGTATTATGCTTAACCATTCAGAGGCAAATGTCTGAACCATTCAAATAGTTGCTCGCGAAACAAACAGTCTAAACCATTAAGTGCTGAACCAGTAAAGGTCTGAACCATTAAGAGCAGCTGAAACAAACAACCCTAAGAACAACAGGAACATAAATGATCAAAATAGGAACATTTTCAAGATCAATATCGACAACGAACTATATGCCAATTATATATCTATAAACAACCAAATCCAATTCACAATCACAAAACTAGATCCATAAGGAAAATATCATCTCCCACAATCACAAATCATGCAACAACACAAATTACTTATAAAAACTGTAACAACAGTTACCCGAAAAGGCGGTGTGGTGGTCTCGAAAAACACTGCATCCGGTTTATCAACCATAACAGAAGATTTAGTCCACAAACAACTCAACCCGCATCGACACGAATACAAATTATCCAAATTATCAGGAATCCAAGTCCACCCTTTAACCAACACACCCACATGATCCATCTTCAACTCACCACATTGATCTTCACCCACACCCACCTGCAAAGATGACAACTTTACATCTCTTTTCACCAAACCCACATGTTTTTGCTTAAAATTAGCACAACCCACTTCCAAATCCCACTTCTTGAAAGCACCCAACAGGTTATTGAATGAGTCAGATTGGGGGGGTGTTTGGAGTTGACTTTGGGTTTGACTTTGACTTTTGGGAATTGGGATCTGGGATGTGGTGGCAGATGGGAAATTGAAGAGGATGTAACAGAAGAAGATGAGGAGTGAGAAACCTAACATGGTGGCTATGGTGAATGAATTTAGGGGTTTGAGATTCAATAGCATTATGGGTTTGGGGATTTACAGAAATTGGTCAGTGGGAAAGGTTAGCTGAGATTGATTGTTATAAGGGTTTGTTGAGTGAAATGGTGATTGTTCATGATCATAAAGGTTTGTTTGCAGAAAGATCAGGAAGAAAAGTGTAAAAGAAATAGAAGTGGTTGAGCAATTGGATTTTAACTAGGGTTAGGGCTGGGACACTGGCTTAATTTGGAAGTTAAGTTCCATCAATTTGGTATTGTGTAACTGAATATTATATAAGGGATAAGGCAGGTTGTCCAAACGTTTTTCTTCAACTTTGATGAGTTACTTAGAATTGACCAAATGCGGTTAATCTCGGCCAGAATCGTATCTAATCGGTTAACTCAGGCCTAGTTTGGCTAAAAAAATAAAACATAACTCCTATGCCTATCGTATTAAAAAATAAATATAATTTTTCAAAAAACAAATATCAGTTTTGAAATATTTTACTATTTGAACATGTATTTTTTTATTTATATTGATATTCACATATTTTGTTATAAATATTCGAAAACTAATTAAATTTGGGTTATTGGATTTTAATAATCATAAGTTTTACCAGTTGGCCGATAATAATCCCAACTTTAAAAATTCCCTCCAATAATCTCAACTTGTAAAAGTTTAGCCGTCATTGATCCTTTTCAAACATATAAGATTTTGGTCTCCTCAATAGATTCAATTACACCTAGAGACTCATTAATTGATTTAAGTGCACCTATGTTAGAAAATGATCAATGGCGGCCAAACTTTTACAAGTTGGGATTATTGAAGGGAATTTTTAAAGTTGTGATTATTATCGGCCAACTGTGAAACTTAGGATTATTAAAATCCAATAACCCATTAAATTTTGAAATATTTTACTATTTGAACATCGTCGCTACCGTCATTGGTTATTAGTTTTCAAATATTTTTGTGTTGGTATTTTCAAAGAGATCAGTATTGTACCACTACAGTCCACGATATTCGATTTTAAGTTTAGCCCCTTTTCGGTTTCGATATTTTACAGTACGGTACCGGTTCAGTACACTATCAATACCAATCTCATCCTAACGTGAAGGGAGATTATGGTTAGACGAGGGTGGAAAATGGGTGTATGGGTGAATAGTAGGGTATTAATATGTCACTTTTTGTAAATCTCGCACGCACCTAAAAGGCATGGTTACTGGTTAGACAAGACTTTACAATGAATAAATGGAAAATAGAATTTTCGGTTTCTAACCTGTCAAATAGACTCTTCCAACTGATAAATAAGTTGGTTGATTCTTGAATACATTTTCATATTTGAGGGTTTTATTACCTCCATTATTAAAACTATATTTGAATTTGTGATGGTTTTAATAAAGTATATTTGAATTTGTGTTGGTTTTAATAAAGTTTTGAATAAGGATTGAATTTGTGTCGGTTTTAATAAAGTTTTGAATAAGGAAAAGTAGAAGAGATAAAAGTCTATATATTTGACTAACAGCCATGAAACTAGATAATATAGAATCTATCTATACTTTCTATAAAAGGAGAAATCACAATGACATAAGAAAAGCAGCTAGAGAGTATAAGAAAAGCAGCGAGAGAGTATGTCCAACAAGGCTTTTCTTATGTCATTATTACATCATAAAGTCTAATATATAAATCACTTTAATTTGATTTCAAACCACTGTCTTGTGTATTCAAATGGTCTGGCCCACATTCCAAAGGGCAAACCACTGCCCTTCTATAAGAAAGTAGCAGATGCTTCCTTTGGCAAACGTATACCTAGCAGCAGATGTTTTGAAATTGCGGGTAATTTGAAATTCAAAATGCATGGGGATATGTAATTTTCAATTAATGCATGTCACTCACTCACTTCTGTCAATTATCTTCTTATATAAACGTGTTCTCTACTTTTGTATTTTCAAACCACATTTCTAATGTATCTCTCCCTCAAATCCCTTCTTCTCAATACTCGGCATTTGTTTATAAAGGATAACAGAAAACTGAAGCTCTCTCTGTCCCACTTTCAGAAATTTTTTTTGGGATATGTGGTTTGCCTTGATCATGGTAATATGATATATATGATTATGTTTGTTTTTGTTTTTGATTTTTACTAAAGTTCTGTTATCTGAGTTATGACTAAATGATGATTATGAATGATCTGCTGCAGATGATGATGATGATTGTTCTACGGTTGTTTCCAGTGTCATTGTTTCAACATCGTTTAAAGTATGTGTTTTTTGCTACTCCAGTTTTGAAATTTTGAAGTGATATACTCTAATTCTCGCTTTATATTTCAGTCTAATCACAGTTGTTTGAAATTCATACAATCTGCTGCGGGTTATTATATGTTTGTATTAAAAGAAGCATAAAGTTAAATTAAACACAAAGAAAGATTATTAATAATGTACATTTAAAATATTTTTTGCTTATGACTAAATGATGATTATATATATGATTTTGGGCAGATGATGATGATGTAGAACCCGCAGTAGTTCCCACTAAACGCAAGAAAGGATTTGCTGCTGCTGTAAGATAAGATTTTATCTTACTAGAGTAATGGTCTTTCCTGCCTTTTTTTGTATTAAAAGAAGCATAAAGTTTGGTTTAAAGCATCTCTTTATGAACAAAATTAAGGATTATGTATATGAGGACATGGCTACTCTTCAACAGCTAAAGAAGTGTTTTCATGTACTGCATCTTGATCTGTTCACGAGAGATCAGGTTTCTAGAAACCTGATGTTGATGCATTGAGTACTTCCGTGGAGTTCATGGCGATTGTCGATGATGGAGTTTAAAGCTAAAAGCACTAAATTTTTGTTGTTAGGTTCGTAAATTTTTTGGTGGCGTTGTTAGATTTTAAAGTTTCGTTGTAATTTTAAGCTGAATAAGTATTATTATGTAATTTTTAATATCATGTGATTATTGCAGATCGGTAATTTTGATGTAGAAGTGAAATTGTCTCTGAGTTTAATTAGATTATGTTGATATTGTATCAATTTCTGTTAGTGTATAGAGAACATCTGCTCTAAATCATCATCTGCTGATCTAACGGCTGTTTGACTTGCTACTGTTGCCAATATATGTTGTTGCCTAATAGAGCTTTTCGAAGAATTTCCTCCTCTCAATTGCCAACATCTGTTGTTGCCAACATCTGTTTGACTTGCTACAGTTGGAAACAGGAGAGGCTTTAACAGATGTTCGCAATATCTTTGTATTCCAAATGAATAGATTTTTTATCTGAGTTATGACTAAATGATGATTGCTGATGTGTCAATTTTGTATCTGAGATTTTTTATCTGAGTTTAAATACATTTAATTTCAAACTAATGCTCTATATTTAAATGTCAAATGTCTGGCCCACATTCAAGAGTGCAAACTACTGCCCATAGCCAAGAAAGTATAACTTAGCAGATGTTTCCTTTGGCAAACATATACCATAGCAGTGGTTTTGAAATTGCCGGTAATTTCAAATTCAAAATGCCTTGGGATATGTACTTTGCAATTAATGCACGTCACTCAATCACTTTTGTCTTATGGTAAAGGCGTCTTATAGGTAAATGAATAGGTTAATTGTAATTATAATAACGTGTTTAATTTTATATTTTTCCCATGTAAATGCATTAAAAGCCTAACGAGTTTCGCATCATTTTCTTTCGTCTGACGATGTATTTAGTCATAACCGCCTTCATTGGGTATATAAAATACATTGGGCAAAGGTTTTGATCATTACCGTTTTCATCCATCCACTCAATCATCTTCAAAAGTTTGTTGACGAGATTTTCACAAGGCTCTCTGCAGAATGGAAAATTTGGGTTTCAAGTGATTGTTGACGAGATTTTCACAAGGCTCTCTGCAGAACATATTGGCCGTTTCAAATGTCTTTCCAAGAATTTTTATAGGGAATTGTCAAGCCATGCATTTCAGATGATGCATGCTCTCCGAAGTGGAGATTCAGTACAAAAGAAACTACTATCCTTTAAAGACACGTCAATTGTCATTGACGACGTAGTTGCTGGTACTTTGGATGTTGTTAGAAGCAAAACCTTAAGCTTTCCTAACAATGTCCACCCTAGCAACTTACGTATTCTATCGTCATTTAATGGTTTGTTGTTAGTTTGCAATGAAGGGATTTGCTGTCAGTTGATTCTTTGGAATCCAACTACCAGGCGCTATAAGGTTTTGTGTGATGACTACTTCAATTACAATCATCATCGAAACTTTGATACTGGTGGAATTTATTTTGATCAGTTTAATGATCTGAAAGTGCTGAACATCAGATGTTACCGTAATGTAACTGTTGCTCGTGTTTACTCACGAAGTCGTGAGTCATGGAGAACAATAAATTTCGGTAGCGTAAACAATTATGGTTCAAGTGGTTATTCATGGTCTACAGGAGTTTATGCTGATAAAACCATATATTTTATGGTTTCAAATTATTGGTATCCACTAGGTGAGAGGAACATTGTTGCTTTTGATGTTCTGAGTGAGACTTTCAGAATGCTTCATTTTCCAGAGAGTATTGTAGTCAATCCTTGCCAAGGGCATTTTTTAACCATCGCAAAGAGGCTGCATTTGATTGTTATTGGAAAGTCTGCTGAGCCAACTGCTGATCTGCTCAGATATGAAGAAAAAGGCTGGATGAAGGTGTTTGTTTTCAATAATCCTCGTGTAGTTGATTATGTAGATAGGCGCCGAAGGACTAATGTAATTGAAGACAACAAGTGGCTGATAACAAGAATCTGGAGGGATATGATTGAAGTTGATATGAGCAACGAACTTCTGAAATACCTCCAACATGTTGACAACTACAATGGTCCGAAAGGAGCTTTACTTATCGAGACTACTGTTTCACCAATTGATTAAGAATTAGGATCCTGTATTTTATTAAATGCTATTTGCTGTTTTGACAATTGTATTTTTTATATAATTAGTTGTGTTAAAATTATTAATCATGTTTGCTATTTAAATTAAGTAAATGAATATTGATGTTTGAGAGTGTAAAAACTTGTAATATTGGCAAAGGTCTGTTTAAATGATCAAAGCTCTGTTATTGGGAACAGATGTTTCAAAATAAAACAGTGGTTGATACATTTGTTGACTTGGGTCAACAGATGGATGAACTTTGTATGCTGTTTGACACTTGTAGTTTTTATATAATTAGTTGTGTTAAAATTATTAACCATGTTTGTTATTTAAATTAAGTAAATAAATATTTAGGTTTGAGAGTGTAAAAGCTTGTAATATTGGCAAAGGTATGTTTAAATGATCAAAGCTCTGTTATTAGGAACAGATGTTTGGAACTACTGTTAAGAAAATTATGGTTGAAACCGCTGTTTTGTTTAAAATGGTGGTTTAAAACCACTGTTGGGTTAAAATAGTGTTTTGTGGAGGTTGAAGGGGATTTAAACGACTGTTGGGTTAAAATATAGTTTTTTTGGAGAAGGAACATGCTTGAACTACTGTTTATATAATGACTGTTGTTAAAGCTCAGTGTTTTAATTCACTGATAGGTTATCCACTGATAGTTATAGTCAGCTACCTATTTCATTTTCATCACTGTAAACTACTGATATTGATTCATCAGTGGTTTCCTAACAACTGTTATCCATTATTCATCAGAGGTTGTGACGTGGACAGTACTTAGCCGTTAGATCTTTGTATGCTGTTTCGCGCATTGATTTGGAATTAGTATGCTGTATTCTATTGATTGTTGTTTGTTGTTTTGAACTTTGTTTATTATATAGTTACCTCTGTTTGACACTTGTAGTTTTTATATAATTAGTTGTGTTAAAATGTTTAACCATGTTTGTTATTTAAATTAAGTAAATAAATATTTAGGTTTGAGAGTGTAAAAGCTTGTAATGTTGGCAAAGGTGTGTTTAAATGATCAAAGCTCTGTTATTGGGAACAGATGTTTGAAAATAAAACAGTGGTTGATACATCTGTTGACTTTGGTCAACAGATGGATGAAAACAGATGTTTGGAACTACTGTTGAGAAAACTGTGGTTGAAACCGCTGTTTGGTTAAAAAGGTGGTTTAAAACCACTATTGGATTAAAATAGTGTTTAGTGGAGGTTGAAGGGGATTGAAATGACTGATGCGTTAAAATATTGTTTTTTTTTTGGAAAAGGAAGATTCTTGAATCACTATTTATATAACGACTGTTGTTAAAGCTCAGTGTTTTAATCCACTGATAGTTATAGTCAGCTACTGTTTTCATTTTCAGCACTGTAATATTGGCAAAGGTATGTTTAAATGATCAAAGCTCTGTTATTGGGAACAGATGTTTGAAAATAAAACAGTGGTTGGTACATCTGTTGACTTTGGTCAACAGATGGATGAAAATAGATGTTTGGAATTACTGTTGAGAAAACTGTGGTTGAAACTGATGTTTGGTTAAAATGGTGGTTTAAAACCAGTGTTGGGTTAAAATAGTGTTTTGTGGAGGTTGAAGGGGATTGAAACGACTGATGGGTTAAAATGTTGTTTTTTTAGAAGGAACATGCTTGAACCACTGTTTATATAATGACTGTTGTTAAAGGTCAGTGTTTTAATTCACTGATAGGCTATCTACTGATAGTTATAGTCAGTTCATGTTTTCATTTTCAGCACTGTAAACTACTGATATTAATTCATCAGTGGTTTCCTAACAACTATCATCCATTATTCATCAGAGGTTCTCACGTGGACAGTACTTAGCCGTCAGATCTTTTGTAACCGCTGCCACGTCAGCATTCACTTTTTCCACCTATAAAACCCTGATCAAAACCCCAAACAGGGTTTTGACTGTCGAGTCGAATTCAAAATTCCTTTCAAAAGCAGTTTTCATCAAATTCTCTCAAATCACTCATCTTCTTCCTTCGTTCTTAACTACCTTTGATTTATCATGGATATTCCATTCAAAATCTGTCATAACTACGTGTGTACACTTGCAAAAACAAGTAAAAACACAGGTTTTCATTCCGTGATTGATGCACTTTCATCTTCAAAGTACAAAACTTTGTTGACCTGCAATGAAACCATTTACATGGATACTCAACGAGAGTTCTGGAAAAATGCAAAGCTTAAAACTAAGGACAAAAAGACCTTAGCTATTACTTCATCAATAAGGGGAATTCTAGTGGTCATCACACCTCAAACCATTTTAGAGGTTTTTGAAATCAATGATCTTACAGGTAAAAGCTCTTTCCCAAAAACAGAGTACCAAATTGATTTCATTGAGAGAGGGTATGAAGAAGAAATGAAAAAGGATACTTTAGAAAAGGGCAGTTTTCCCCCTACTCCGAGGTTTTTATTCCATACCTTCCTGATGCGTGTGTCAAATAAAACAACAGCTTTTAATGAAATACCATTGAAAATTCAATACCTGGGCTATGCTATAATGGCTGAACAAAATTTTAACTACTTTCAGGAAATTTTCAATGATATGGTTAAGAATGTTAATAAAAAATCATTTTTATTGTTTCCAAGGTTTTTAAGTTTTTATCTTCAAAAGAAATTTTAAAAGGATAATGCACATGTGCTTATCCAAGGAAATCCTATTCAAATAAACAGTCTAACTTCTGAAACATTCACAAGGCTGTCAAAACCTTCAAAAACCCAAACAGAGGTACCTGAGCAGAATTTAGCAGCAACAACTGCTCCTCAGGCCCCTGTTGTTGAGCCCACTGCTCCTGGTAATCACAGAAGCACAACCCCATCTGTGAAACCCACACAAAAAATCATCAAAAAGAAAACTATCCAAAAGCCCCCCAAACCCACCAAAAATGTGACTCTGGAAGACGAGATCCCAGAGGTAACACCTGTGACAACACAAAAGTCACCTAAAACCACTGCTGCTACTTCCTCACAGCAGATGGAAGAAAGATCTCAATCTGAACCTAAAACTCCTCCTGCATCCTCTCAAAAGGACCAGGTTGTATCAACAGGGACACCACAATCAATGATACCTCGGTTGGATGCACTTGATATAACTCAGATAAAAATCAGTTCTTCTCAATCACCTGTCAATGAGAATATACCACAACAAGTGACTGAGTCTGATGTCTCTATCTCTGTTAACCTACCAACAGTTGAGGAGGCTACACTGCAGGAATTAAAAATAATTCCTGTCAGTAGTTCAAGTGGAGCAGCTACTACAGGTGTTGAACCCACTGGTTTACACCTGGATAGTAGTTTTATTAGTGAGGCTCCCTTGAAGGCAATTTCTTCTTTGGGAACCATAGTGTCCACTGGTGTGTTTCCATTACACGATGGTGACCTTAAAATGGTAAGCTCTGCTGAAGAAAGAAGCCCCCAGTACCGAGAACAAGGGGCATCAGTGGATGATTTTTGGAAACTTTTCCTAAGTCGATGTAACATTTCCATTTTTTATCATATAAGAATTATAGGTTGTTTAAATTTATTAACCATTAGTAACTAGTTTTATTTTTAATATAATTATTCGATCCATATAGTTTTAAAAACTATTTTATATATAGTTGGTTGGAATGTTATACTAATTAATTGGCCTGTATATGGGTGACCTTTCTATTAAAATAAAAGTATATAAAAACTTATATTATTAGACAGGTAGATTACGGGTAAGTTGACTGTTAGAAATATGAAGTACCTAAACGAGCCTAGAAACCGTTTAATAATTATATTATAAAAATACATTATATTTGAACCTAATCTGTTTTTAATGAAACTTGGTTCAAAATATAGATAAGATTATTCTCGTTCTAATGACATATTTATTGTTTTGTAAAACGTCATATTTTAGAAGTTATAAGCGCCAAATAAGTGAAGCAGTTGAATTAATTATAATAATAATAATAATAAATTTTAACTAAATTGAAATCAAGTGTTACGTGTACAATAAAATAATAAAAAAAAATCAAATTCTACATTTCATAATTACATGCAAGGTGTCTGCATGTATAGTGTGCATGTATAGAATGTAGATGAGAAGGAGGTACGTGTCCTCAAATTAAGAAAACTTCCAGGCATTCCAACTCAATATAAACAAGACAACATTTACATTTAGAAATTGTCATTCTCTCATGTCTCGACCTCCTCTCTGTATTCTCTTTATATTTTCCTTTTTTTAAATAATAATAATAATGCACTGCCTCGTTTTAAGTGTTTTAACTTCCGATCACTGATACCCTTTCCGATTGATCTGGAGCCCCATAACGCATGTCAAGGCTCTGCCTAACTAAGTTCATTGGGGTTCTGTCTCGTGACATAGGGATAAGGTTGAATTAGGGTAACTATACTTAACACGAGTGCATATATATATATATTTTAAAATAGCTTATAAGTTATACCCAAGATTCTACCAGGAGGCTTTCTAGTTGAACCCTAAAGTTACAAAGTGAGTCCATTCTCTTTTCTCACAGTTTTATCACCTTTTTGTGATACAGTTATATTTGAACATGCATTCCAAAATTCTAAATGTTTATCAGTTATACTTACAGTGATTAAGTTTTTATATTCTGCAATAGCTACCAGTATATGAGGTTTGTATACATTACTTGACCCTCGTTACCATTGGCCAAAAAGTTAGCCAATAGTAGCATGACCACAAGCACGGGGGAATTATGCCCCAGTAGCCATAGCCTATAACTAATATTATTTTTACATTACTCGATTAAATTATTAGATATATCTTATAACTTTAACGTATGATTGAAATAACCCAATTCAACTGTGTTTTAGCCCATTGGCTACGTATAACCCTCAGGCTTATATATATATATATTATAAATTATTTAAATAGTTGAAAACATTCTATGATTTTCAACTAATTAACAGTTATATATTTAAAGTTTAATTGTAGCCTATAACCTTACCAGGAAGTTTACAATAACATATATACCTTCATTAAAAACTAATTTATTACACTATATGTCTGTGTCCATTTGTATATTTCTGCAGTTTTAATAATTAACTAAAACCTTCAAGTAAGTATGATAAATGATGACGTATAAGTTCCATTTTAGTTAATCATTATTATTAACTATAAATTGAAATGATGTTGATATAAAATAGAGCTTTGTAGTATATTAAAACGTTATTAATCATTTTTAAAATATATTAGTTATATTAAAAAAACTATAATTAATAAATATATTAAAATAAACGGGATTATTAGTTATATTAAAGAATAACTATTGAAAATTTTGCTCATAATATATATATAAGATTATGTTAGATATATTATAATATAACTATTAAATAAGGTGACATAATAAATTGATTAGTTTTAACCCTGTTATGTTATATAAAATAACAGTTTTATAAGCTAATATAACTAGTAATCTATTACTATACATGTATAGTTGGGTTATGTAATTACTACCGATACGTGGAGTTTGGTATACATTAATTGAGAAATGTCATTAGTTGAGAGAATGATCAACATTGACATAACCAAAGACACTAGTTGAGAGAATGATCAACAGTGTTATGATCACAATTACTAGTTGAGAGAATGATCAACAGTAATATGACCCGAGCCACTAGTTGAAAAAATGATCAACAGTGACATGACCACAATTACTAGTTGAGAGAATGATCAACAGTAATATGACCCGAGCCACTAGTTGAAAGAATGATCAACAGTGACATGACCACAATTACTAGTTGAAAGAATGATCAACAGTGTTATGACCACAATTACTAGTTGAGAGAATGATCAATAGTAATATGACCCGAGCCACTAGTTGAAAGAATGATCAACAGTGACATGACCAAAGGCACTAGTTGAGAGAACGATCAACAGTGTTATGACCAGAGTCACTAGTTGAAATAATGATCAACAGTGATATGACCAGAGTCACTAGTTGAAAGAATGATCAACAGTGATTTGACCACCGTCACAGGAATCGCCTGGTGACCAATATAATAGTAAGATATACTATATATATATATTACTTGATAAATTCACTATTGGACGAGAGTGAGCCAATGAGTGATATGACCACTGTCACATCGGAACTGCCACCATGTGACAAATACTGATTGAGTTGGGTAAATATAAATAAATATAAAAACCTTGATGCTGTAAAGTATAACAATATATTTTATAAAAAATGGAATGAACTTGCCAGTATTTATTACTGATAAAATATTTTCAAAACGTGCTTCAGGTAATTTGCTGTAAAGATAATAGAAGCCAGCTATGAAGCACCGAAGGCTTAAATAAAGTGGCTATAATTACCTGAATAAAAGAAGAAATTTATGTTTTATTTATTTGGGTTTATCCCTATAAAAACAATTGAATTAAATATGGTTTTAAGACCATTTGTTTAATATTAAAAGTTTGGTGTTTTACAAACTCTGAAATTATTTCCTAACTACGATCCTGATGAAAAATTTTCCGCTGTGTAATTAATAAACACCGATACCATCTGACTGGCTCGCAGCACCCGCTCCCAGGGCGTGGTCGGGGGCTGTGACAGTCAACCACTGATACAACCACCGCTGGTGGGAAATCAGATGATCCCATTAACTTGGGTGATGGTTTAAACTACAAAGAATTGACGGAGAGGGTTGATAAACTTGTCACATCTGTTGCAGAAATCAGAACTATGTTGCAACAGTTGTTACAAGCTCAAAAGGCTACACCCACTGCTGCACCATCCGCAACATCTGCTCCATCCGCTGCTGAGCTATGGCATCTGTTTCAACCTCTGTTTCACAAACAAAGACAATATGCAGATCAACAGCATGAAGTTCAACTTCAAATGGTCATAAATGTCATGGAAGCTAGGTACAAAGATACTTAAGCAGACATCAAAGCCATTAAAGCTCACCTGTTTCAAACTACTGGCACTGTTCCTCCTTCAATCATCTATGTTGAAAATCCTGATGATGTCAAAAAGGGGGAGAAAACTAAAGGGAATAAGGGAAAAGAAGATGGTTTATACATGCCACCAGATCGAATGTCCAAACTTGTGGTAGAAATCCCAAGGCCAGATGGTTCCAAAAAGGTTGATGAGACTCAAAATGCATTTGCTGCATTAAAGGCAAACATGAAAGGGTCTAAAAGGTTTGAGGAGGAGAAGAAAGTTTTGATGGAAAAAGAAGACCAGGGTACTTCTAAACCCAAAAGAAGACAACCTACTAGAAAAGTAAGCCAACGCAAAACCACACCTTTCAAAACCACCAAACAAACTCCTCAAATTCTGAAAAGTTCCTCTCATCAAACCTCCAAACCAACAGATGTTAAAACTCATGTTGTATCAACAGTTGTTGGTACTTCAGTTGTTTCAACAGATGTTATCTCAACAACTGCCATCACTACTACATCAGCCCACACATAATCCACTGCCATGCCAAAAACAATATCACCACCACAAAAACCAGCTGCCAAAAAGTAGAAAACAACGGTTGACACATCAACTGTTGTAGTGACCACAGTGGTTGAAAAACCAGTTGTTTCAACAGTTGTTAGTCAGATAATAACTACTTCAATCACTGCCACTCAACCCACAAATACACCACCAACTTCTCCAAAGCACAAAAGGAGAAAGATAACAAACATTGTACTGGAAGATGACACTTCCCCAACTCTAACATCTACACAACCACTGTCCCTTGTCACCATTCCAAACCCTGTTCCATTATCTTAAGTTCAACTCTTCAATCAAAACACTGCCATTAACCCTGCAGGAGTACAATATCCTCTAGATCTTCCAGCAGTCAGGGAGGAAATCAAATCCTTCTACTCTGAAGATGATCCTGAAAAGAGGAAACTCCCATCTGTTCAAGGTTATCCTTTGCCAAGAAATATAGAAGAATATCTCAAAATAAAGGCCCAACAAGCAAAGGATATATCTAAAAGAGATACAGAGGGAAAGTCTGACAAAGAGA
This sequence comes from Helianthus tuberosus, assembly GCA_030545235.1. Classification (NCBI taxonomy): domain Eukaryota; kingdom Viridiplantae; phylum Streptophyta; class Magnoliopsida; order Asterales; family Asteraceae; genus Helianthus; species Helianthus tuberosus. The sequence goes on along the minus strand of CM060412.1, from coordinate 10,734,338 downwards.
TTCAAAGAAATTATCAATACCTGCTCATCAAAGTTAGAATTTAGAGCAGTTCTCAAAAGTCCTTTGTCAGAAATTATCAGAAAAAGATGATGAAAGCATGAGAAATGACTATCTTGAATACATAATGGCATACAAGAAGTACATGGCAGAAAAGTATCAATACAAAGAATGGACCATCAGTGAACTGCAAGAGGAGACAGCCATAATTCAAAAGATGATTCAGACAAGGTAAAGCAAACTCCTCCGGTTTGGGCCAATTACAAGAACAATGTACCAGAAAGGACCTTGAAACTGAAAAGAATGAAAAAAGAGCTGATAAATGCTGATTATGGGTCAAGGAACCAGGTTACAAGGTGGAGAGAAGAAAAGGTGTTTGCTACCTACAAAAAGTTGGAAGAGTTAAGGAAGAGAGATCCCACTGCTCCTAAAAAGCTTGATTATCCGGAATCAGTGGTTCCAGTCAAACAACAAAAAAATGCCAATCAGGAGACCCACTGCTCCACATGCTAGCATCCTTTATCAAAGAAGGAAAGAAAAGCAGACGGATGAATTAACAAAAGAAGACAAGGCTCAAGAAGATTACATCATCAAAATGGTTTTTCAGACATTAACGGAAGAAAAACAAGACTCAGCACAATCTAAACTTTAAGTTTTTATACTCTAAACTTTAAGTATTTACTGACTGACTTATTTATTTATTTTATTTATAAGTCTATATAAATATAACTATAATCATCGTTTATATTTGTTATTCATGGTTTTCTAAGAAATGACCCGTGTTTGCACAATCTAAACTTTAAGTTTGTTAGACATCTTTTATTAACTTTGTTAAATATCTTTTATATTTACTTATAGTTGTCTTTTAGCTATAATAAATAACACGTTTTGGTACAATATCTATACACATATCTATATGTTCTGTCAATATATGTTATGCATGGTTTTCTAAGAAACGACCCGTGTTTGCACACGGGTCTTACCGCTAGTACTCTATAATAAAAGAAACCAACTTTGGGACACTTGTCATTATTCTAGACCATCCTTAATTGTAAATAATTATTATTTAATTTAAATTATTAAATACCAATTAAATTAATATAAATCTTATCAACCCTAAATTATTAGCATAAACTTAACTTCAAATCGTAAACCTTATCCTTCACGTTGCGTATAAAATATTCAATTCAATATATTAAAGTCGCCTATATACTTTTTTTTTCAACAAAATCTCTAACGTTTCTTTTTTTAATATAAAATATTAAATTTAATTAATATTAAAAGATTTCATAAGACACATGACATAATTAATTTTAGATTTTTATTTATTGTTTGTTAGTTTAACATATATATTTAGAGGTCGAAAATTAAGGTAACTATTCTAAAATAAGAATGTTGATAGTAACTAAATAAAATTTTATACCTTATTCTATTGGGTGTTGCTAAATGTACCCCCTCCTTCAACTTTTACATTAATATAATTCCAACCCTTTTGTTTTTTCTTTCATTTTTTTATCTTTAATTATTATTATACAACAAATCCTATCGAGTCGCTATTGAGTTACCTAAGTTTCTAAGTCGCGTTTCTATGCCGCCGCGCCGCAACGCGCGACTGGTAAAATTTATAGTTTTATTTAAAAAGAAACTTTTTTTGATTATTTGAAAAATAATCGTTTTCTTACGTTTTAAACTAAAGCGAATCATTTTAATTTTGAAATGGATTTTTTTGTTCATAGCGGCTTGAAGCGGGTATGCGAATTCGGTTTGTATAAACAATGATACACAAAAAATTAAATGAAGCTTTAAAGCCAGCCAACTTAACTAACGTTTTATTTTCTTTTTACGTCTTATTACTTTTAATAAATAAAAGTTGTTAATTATATTAAAAAACATTTTAATATAATAATAATACTAATAAAAATAGAAATAGAAAGATGAGAGAACTAAAATACGAAATAAATAAAAAAAAATAAAAGCAACTGTTTTTTTTTTCAAAAAAAAGTTCTGAAACTTTTTTATTGTATAAAAAATATGTTTTTTTATTAGTTTTATAAAACCATAATAAAATACTAGTAAGAGAAAGTGTCTTCAAACTATAGAAGCACAATAGTTTTCAAAAACAATATTTGAATTATTTTGAGGGGTGAAATTTAACAATTTTTAAATTATATTTTTAGAAAGGGGGTATGACTAGTAAAAAAGGGGGTGCATTTAGCCAACCCCTATTCTATTTTATTTTATTTTATTTCGCGTAGCTAAGACTTGAAGTTTAGTTATCGGAAGAAGTTATGTCTCAAGTGAAGTCATCTGGTGGCAATCCTCGCCTCATAACAAGTAATGTCGACAGTATCCATAGAAGGATAGAGATGTTCCAGAAGCAGTCTTAAGGAAAGTTAGGGGTTGTTTGGCAACTTCTGAATGGTTAAGTGCTGAATCAGTAAGAGGTCTGAACCATTAAGAGTCAGTATAATGTTTAACCGTTCAGAGCCAAATATCAGCACAATTCAAATTAGTGGTCTTAACCATTCAGACTATGTATAATGCTTAACCATTCAGACATCTGTTCACAAAACAAATAGCCTGAACCATTAAGTTATGAACCAGTAAGAGGTAAGAGGTCTGAACCATTAAGAGCCCATTAAGAGCTAAACAAACAACCCTTTAGCCTGTTTATGCTAAGGAAGGGGAGTAACTGGTTGGCAATGAGTAAGAGCATGGTTGCAGAAATCGGCCTAGGCGGCCGATTAATCGGCGCCTAGGCGTTAGGCGGCCACTTACTGCCTAATTTTGAGCTAGTCGGTCAATTAATCGGCCATGGTCAAAGTCGGTCTAAGGCGGTACCTAGGCGGTCCTAGGCGGTCAAAAATCGGATTAATCGGACTATATTAGTCGGTCAAAATCGGTTCTAGGCGGTCAAAATTTGTCAAAATCGAACCATACTATCTGAAACTTGAAGTATTTATGTGAATTTTGAAGTATTATTTTTATATTATTGGGTATATATATATATAATTTTGAAAAAAAATACATATAAAAATCCCATTCCAATTAATCCCGATTAATCCCTAGGCGGTACCTCACCGCCCGACTAGCGCCTAGCGCCTTCTACAACATTGAGTAAGAGAACGAATTCCCCGCCAAGTCAGTTGACGAGAAAGTTTCTTAACTATTTATTATTTTTCTTTATAATATTTAATTTATGAATATTTCTTTTCTTTAGTATTTCCTTTTCAATGTTTTTATTATTTTTTTGCTTATTTAATAATTTAATATTTTATTGACTTAATCCCGTGTAATACACGGGGTTCTAACCTAGTTATATTATATTATAGAGCAAACTGCCATTTTGGTCCCTGTGGTTTGGCCAGTTTTTCCATTTTAGTCCAAATCTCAAACTTTTTAAATCTGGGTCCATGTGGTTTGCATTTTGTTGCCATTTTAGTCCAAGTCTCAAAAACTCTCATTTTTTACTGTTTCAACTAGGGGTGTTCATCGGTTCGGTTTATGGTTTATTTGGTTTATTCGGTTCGGTTTATTCGGTTTTCAAAATTTTGTACCCCAAACCAAAACCAAACCAAACCAAATAAGGAATATGCAAACCGATCCAAACCAAACCAAATTCAATTCGGTTTGGTTTCGGATAGAAACCAAATAAACCAAATAAACCAAATCTAACCAAATTGTACGTAAGTAATTTTTTTCCTAATTTATATTTATATTTGTGTTCCAACTTCCGAACATCACAACTATTTTACACCTAACAATATATGAATACAAGAAAGTCTCATTGTGAAATAAAGCAAACACATCCATAAAGCAGTCGTAGACACAACCACAAAGTTAAAGCTTCAAAGTTCAAAACATAGATCATAGAAAATAAATAGTTAACAAGTCTAGTGGCACAAAATATAAATAATCTTCAAACATGAGTCTTTCTCCAACTAGAATGAACCTGCATACATAACCCATTCCTCCAATCATGCATAACCCTTCATTTCTACAAGAAAAAGGAATACCAATATATGTTTAGTTGTATTAACTTGTAAATATAATATAAATATAAATAATGTTTGTTAAAAGAATAATGAGAAACGGGTCAAAACATATGTATTTTAAAGTTAAAATGAATACAATCAGTTTACGAGCGAGTAACCAGAGAAGGGATTAGAACAGACCTGGAGGGTTTGATATTCACGAGCGAGTACCCAGAGAAGGCGAGAAGCAGACCAGTCGGCTGAAGATAAATGAGCGAGTAACCAGAGAAGGCGAGAAGCATACCAGTCGGCTGAAGATAAATGAAGAAAACCTAAGCCCTAAAAAAAATAAACTTGGAGGGTTTGAGTTTGAGATTCACGAACAAGAGGGTTTGAGTTGGGCTTTGGGTATTTTGGGTTGGGCTGCATAAAAAAATAATTATTTGGGGCTAATAAATTGTATAAGATTTATAAATATTATTATTTTTATTTAATAATTAATTAAGTTAAATGGTTTATTCGGTTATCCAAATAAACCGAATAAACCAAATAAAAATAAAATGTGGATCCAAAACCGAACCAAAAACCATATTCACAATTCGGTTTCGGTTAGAAACCAAACCAAAAACCGAATTCGTTATTCGGATCGGTTTATTTGGTTACGGTTACGGTTCGGTTTACGGTTTTTATTTGGTTACGGTTTTTTCTGAACACCCCTAGTTTCAACATCCCTTTTTTGTCTTTATCTGCAGGGGTAGTTTTGTCCTTTTAATTTTTATTAAAAAAATTCTTTATTAAAAAACCCTAAAAATATAAATTCCCCTTCCCAATTACATCATTATCTTCAACTCATGGACAACACACGCCACACCTTCACCTCCACCTTCACAGTTACAAAATCAGAGACAGAAAGAGAGAGGGAGTTAGTGACAGAGAAATGAGGGATTCCGGCGACTGGATCTTGGTGGTGACGGCCTTGGTGCTGACGGCCGACGGCGGTGAAGGTGTTGAAATAAAGATTACATCTTTTTATACCCAAAAAGCACTGTTGTCACCTCCCTTACAATAAATCCACCACCAAAGACCCTACTTTCTTCCACACCGTATTCACTTTCATTCCCCCAAAAATTTTCTTTATAAACCCATATCCAAGATTCACAACACATTGCTCACAAACCCTCATTATCATATATGTATTCTTACGTTTTCCACACCATCGCCACTGCCATCATCAGATATGGTTGATGAGTGGAGATAAATGACGGTGGTTACCGTGGTGGTGGCCAGAGCAACGCCGCCAGAGGAGGCGGTGGTTTGTTTGCGGCGACGGTTGTTAATCGGAGAAGCAGATGAGTTTGAAGCCAAAATGAAAGAGCTGGATACAAAGCTGACCAACCTATTGACGGTCCATCTGATGATGAAGATATTGATTATGATTTAAGGTGATGGGTGGTGGTTTAGGAGGTAGTTGCAGGTTTAGAGGTTAAAGACGATATCGTGAAGATGATGATGTTGAAGATGATGATGATGATGATGATGTAAGTGGGAAGGGGTATTTATATTTGAGGGTTTTTTTAATAAAGAAATTGTTTATTAAATTATGACAAAACTAACCCTGCAGATAAAGACAAAAAAGGGATATTGAAACAGTAAAAAATGAGAGTTTTTGAGATTTGGACTAAAATGGCAACAAAATGCAAACCACAGGGATCCAGATTTAAAAAGTTTGAGATTTGGACTAGAATGACAAAACAGCCCAAACCACATGGATCAAAATGGCAGTTTACTCTATATTATATTATAGGAATGGGATCAAATACAAACACTTATGTTTGTAAGAACTGTAAGAACCAACACATAATTGACAAGTGTCCTTCAATAAAAAATTAGTTTAGGGGTAATTTAGAACTTTTCACCATATTTATTTATAACTAAATAAAAATAATTATTAAAACATCCCTAAATCCATGCAAGTTTACTTCAAATCAAAGTTTGAATTTTTTAACATATCCATGATCTAGTAACTCTTCATGATCGAACCAACCTGTAGGAACCTCCACAAAAAATATAATCAGCACAACACTATATAATTAGCATAACATCCTTAATCGTTCTCCATTATCAGCACATCGTCCTCAATCGTTCTCCATTATCAACATAAACGACATTAGCACAACATCCTCAATCGTTCTCCATTATCAGCACATCAGATGTGCTAATTATATCTACTTTTGGTGTATATTTGTATTATATTGTAATTAACACATAATCAACACATTATGAGCACAATTATAAAACAACTTTTGTTAACTTTTTTAAAAGTTACTTTTATAAATAAAAAAAAGTATAACAATATAGTACTCATATTAAAGATAAAAAAAATAATTGATTTTATGGTATATTTAAAAAAAAAAATAATGAAGCATATAAAAGTTATTTTAGTTTAAAAAACCTTGGTGGAATTTGTATTTAATTGAAAATGGTCAATGACTAGCAATTTTACGAAATTACCCCTAACTTGTTGGTACTAATTTTTAATTATAAGGGTTTTATTTATAATCAACCCCAACCCTTGATTTAAACTATCAATGGTTCAGATCTGTTCTTATGGTTTTTACAGTTAGCACTGTTTGTACAGGATCTCAACCCTTATATTATATATACTCCGATATTAAGAAGTTGGATCTACAGTAGTAGTTGAAAGGTTTTTTTTTACTCTTCAACTTTTAGTATTCACAGTTACTGGCTCATAACTTTAGAAAAGATTATATAATCGATTGTTATGTGCGTCTCTTTTGTATGTGCCGGTATAAATTCAAGTTCATTTAAGTTTCGACGTAAACAATTTTTTTGGAAAACGAATCAGATCAAATATAACATGTCTTCGTGCTTATTTTTTTTGTACGTTTTCAGTTAGTGTACGTTTTTACGGTATAAATTCGAGTTACTTTACATTTCGACGTTGTCGCAACGCACCGTACCATTCTTTAACTTAAAAAGAAAACATTATGTTGTTACGTGCTTATTTTATGTACGTGTCGCATAAATTCAGCTGGTTTTTGTTTCGATGTAAATTTCTTTCGCAAATAAGCCGGGTCAAATATAATTTTCGTGCTTATTTTTATGCACGTTTTCAGTTGGTTCACATTTTGAGGTAAATTTTGTTTAGAAACAAGTCGGGTCAAATATAGTACATTTTCATTACACGGTATAAATTCGAGTTGTTTTAACACTGCCACAACGCGCGGGAAATATTACTAGTTATATATACAAGACTAAGTTAAATGGTTTAATTTTTTAACTGTCACATCATAAAGCGTCTATCACATCATCACTAACATACCATCACAATCACCATGTCTATTTCGGCACTCGTATCTTATCTCCCCTCGTCGACTTGCCGTACCAAACATCAGTACCACCCGTCTTTCCCTTTTGTACCAAACATCATTAATTTATTATTGTATTTTTATTTAAAGGTAAAAAATAAAATTAAAAAAATAAGTGTGTATATATAAATGTGTGTATTTATATATATTTAAAAATAAAAAAGAAAAATAAAAAACAAATGAATAAATGGGTGAATTGCCAAAATCGATCCTGAGATCTGGGAATTAACGATACATTTTAACTGAGTTAGTTATTTAAATAAAAATGACAACAAAAATAAAACATTAGGTTTTTAAGTTTTTAAGAACATATATAAAACCATGTACAAAATTGAGTTAGTCAAATATTAAGTTTTTAAGAGACCTCACAAAGTATGTATCCTAAACCATTTTTATCTAGCCAAGAGAATAAAAAGAGTGTTTTGATTTCGTCTTTTTACACCTAGACTTTATGAGAAAAATAGGCATGCCCCTCACTATTATTGACTCCTTCGAATAACAAACGAAAAATGGCCGACCAATAACTCCTAAATAATTCAGCCACTCTCACAATCAATTTGATCACTACGTTACGACCGAGCATGAGAAATGAGGAGCAAGTTTCTACTTCTTGTAATTATATATGTAGAATTAGTGAAGTATAAAAGTCATCGTGGACCTTTAGTGATAACATATTAACATTTCAATTATTAAGAGAGTAAACTGCAAAAATGGTCTTTGAGATTTGGTCACTTTTGCTATTTTAGTCCAAAACTCAAACCTTTGGAATCTGGGTTCCTGTGGTTTCAGTTTTGTTATCATTTTCATCTAAAATCAAAATCTGGTCAGATTTTTTAGTTAACATTTTATTATAACAATTACACTAACGGGCCGACCCTGCATATAGTTTAGATACAGATGCAACCATGGAGTTCAACATGCTAGTTAGCGTGATCTAGTTCCCGTTTAGAGTATATGTTCATGATGGTAATACCCAGCTCTTTAGGGTTGAACTCGAGAATGGTGGAGAGAGAGGAGGTCGAATTTTTATGTGATGTTATGATTAATATCTAACCCAAAACCCTCTCTAGTAATATCCTTAAATACACCCAAGGGAAAACCTTATTAGTTAATAAAGGTAAATCGGTCCATCAATAATTACCAACTAATATATTATAAGGTTTTAATATATTTTTATTTATATTATGGGTGGAGATACAATAGGAAGTTTATTTGGCTAAGAAGGCTAGGAAGTGATCTTGACCATCCATTTATTTAGTTAATCAAGGGCTAAGATTAAATGATGAAAATTGAAGGGAAGAAAAGAGGCGCGTGAGTTTATTTAGGGGCATTCTAGTCAATCCAAGACAATAGTTTCTCTCTCCTCCAATTCCCTCTCATTTTTTAAACGTTAATAACTCTTTCATACGACATTATTTTTTTTATAAAATCTGCACCAAAAAACCGAACGTTTTTTATCTTTAAAACGAGTATACTATTGCTATATTTTCAAAAAAAATAAAAAATTAAAACCCAGTTGCGTAAAACACAATAGAAAAACCCCCAGTTACGTAAAACGCAATGAAAAAAAACCCTAAAAAATGACATTTTTCTAAAACGCAATGCACCAAAAACACAAAGAAATGTCTTATTTGTAAAACGCAATGGCCAGAAAACACAAAGAAATGTCTTATTTCTAAAACGCAATAGCCTAAAAACTCAAAAGAAAATGTACTTTCTAAAACACAATGGATTAAAAACACATAAAAAAGTGTTTTACCTAAAACGCAATGCACAAAAAACACAAACAAATGTCTTATTTCTAAAACGCAATGGCCAGAAAACACTTAAAATGTATGTTTTCTAAAACGCAATGGACTGAAAACACATAAAAAATGTTTTACCTAAAACGCAATGCACCAAAAACACAAATAAATATCTTATTTGTAAAACGCAATGGCCAGAAAACACTTAAAAATGACTCATTCTAAAACGCAATTGCCTAAAAAACAAAAGAAAGTGTTCTCTGTAAAACGCAATGGACTAAAAACACCTAAAAAAATGTTTTACCTAAAACGCAATGCACCAAAAACATTTCAAGAATGTGTTTTTCTAAAACGCAATGGCCAGAAAACGCATAAAAATGTTTTAGTTCTAAAACGCAATTGCCTAAAAACACCAAAGAAAGTGTTCTCTCTAAAACGCATTGAACCATGACAATAGTTTTGCCTGTGCTGTGAACTGTCTGAACCAATGCAGTTTACGAATGCAGTTTCCAGAGGCAATTTACAGAAAATTAATTTTTCTGATGCATTTTTATTACAGCAATTTAATCAAAAATAATAATTTCCGATTGGACCCAGCCAGGGGCTCTGCCCCTTGGACCCCGCCAGGGGCTGCCGCCCCTGGGACCCCGCTACCAGAGGCGCTGCCCCCGAACCCCCGCCAAGATCGTAAAACGCAATGACTAAATCAAAAACCCAGATCGTAAAAATGAAATTAAAGAATTTCTTACATGGATCGAAGTGATTTCTTCAACAATTGACGAATTTTGAATGATTGAAACACTTATCAGCGCTCGAATCGAACGAATCGAGTGATTATCTTCAAAATCACCGGAAAAAACGAGATTTTCTATGAAATTAAACCGGGTTTTCTTCAAAAAAAGCTGAAGAACACGTTGATCGGGTGTTTGAATAATTGATTGGTGATGAAAATTGCACTATAATGTAGTGATTATTGAGATAGAAAGTGAAGAAATGGTTGAAGATTGTGAGTTTTGAAAATGGTGGGTTTGGAAGTTAATGGGTTTTGAAAAGGAAGAAGAAAGGGTTGGATTGACTAAAATACCCTTTTTCTTTATTTTAAATATTGCCACATGTCCTAATCCTATTGCTTCTTACACTTCCTAGCCAAAATAAACTTCCTATTTGATCTTTTACCTTTATCTATCTATTATACTAAATGAATTCTCTTAAGCCATAAGGTTTAATCTTAGCCAATCATTTTGATGATGTGTACACCCTCTTAGGCTAGAGAATTCCCTCATGGGCGGGATTTTCTTTTCTTCTAATACACGCGCGCTCTCTCTCTTTTTCTCTTCAATCAAAAACCCTAATTCTCCTTTTCCTTCCATCACCACCCCTTTTCCCTTCACGCGTTCTCTACAGGTCATTCTAAATCCTATTTCCTTAACTATGAAACCCTAATTCCATTCCTTCATCTACGCCTCTTTTTCTCTCTGGTTCCCTCAAAGCATCTCAGAAATTTTCAAATCCTAGGTTTTTCATCTAAGGCTGATTGACGACGGGGATGTTCGTGTTCAACTGTAGAACTTCAATTCAAAAACCCTAATCATCGGTCACCTGGTTGATTCCGAAGGTTAGTAGTTTCTATCTTTAGATGTATTTTTTTATTATATTTCTGCTATGATTCATGTTGTCGGTTTTTGTAGTTATAGTATGTATGATATATATGGTTATGTGATCTATTAATTTCTCTATTTTCAGTGTTTTTTTCATTTGTTCATTTTTTTTCATCGTTTAGGGTTGTATAAACTTGATTTTTGTTTCAGATTTATTCATTGTTTAGGGTTTTAGAAAACTTGATTTGTGTTTCACATTTGAATAATTCGCTGGTTCGATTTGTTCATCGTTTAGGCTGCGTGATGGGGCTGGTCACAAATTAAACTTTCAATCATCGTTATTTAGCGGGTTGCAACTGTGATGGGGTCGATTTAAAGGTGGCGCGGTAGTAGATTTGAGGCAAATCTAGGTCACGACAGTAATTGAGAGCACTGATAAATGAATCATATTAGTGATGGCTTTGTGAAGGGGAATCGAACGACAGAAGGTTTATAAATCACATTTTGAGTTTAATTTGATGTCTAATTTAGGTTTAGGGTTTGTGTTTGGTATTACATCTGTATCAAGAAAATAATTAAACTTTTGTTTTTGAGGCATTTCATGGCATATTTGAGATTAATCTTTCTTTCAATAAATATATAAAATAAATTAACTATTTGTTAAATAAATGAATTGTTTCTTAATATCTTACAAAATGCAATAATCAATAATGCAGGGCATTTCACATTTGATTTTACAGGGGAGGATGGCAGGTTTATGAGGATGGCCCAAAACACCAAGTCTAAACAATTGGTGGTCGCTGCAAGACTCGTGAAGTGTTCTTGATCGAGGAACGTGTATGGTTTTTAGTGGGTCATATAACATGAACTATGTTATTTAGTGGCCCTACCGTTCCTGCCATAAACAGAATCATAGTTCGGGATAGGTGAGTTTTAATTCTAATCGGATGAAGGTTAAATTTTAGAGGATACAGATTGTCAAATTCTAATTTTAATTATTAAAACTCTATTGTTACTATTATTATTCATGCATGTATATAGGAGTGGATGTGGGTTGGTTTAGCCTCAATGGGAATATCCTTATCTGGCCCAGTCTCGATTTTTGAAGTCGAACTAAAACATGCGTCATCATAAATGAAGGTAGTTTTCAATACTTTTGTCTATTCCCTCATTTGACCATTTTCCTTCTTTTCCGTTGTCATTACACTTATTTGTTTGAATGTTTAGGCTGCAAAGTCAAGAGTACATTTGGCTTCAACCATGTGTGAAGTGGCCTTTAGGTTGGCCTGTTGGAGGCTAACCTGGTCCTCAGGTACTATTCATCAACTTATTCTCTTTTTTAACACTTGAATCTTGACTAAAACTACTATTGGAAACAGCCCGCAATTTCAACAGATGGTCCGATTCCCTTTATGTTCTATCTCTAATGCGTCAATGTGTAATTTTTTTTTTCATATTCATCAATGTGTAATTTATTAAATCAATAGATTTATATGAAATATTTTCTTTTTACAACCCGTGTAACACACGAGAACTTAAACTAACCCGTGTAATTTATCATCAGGTGGAATCAACAAAAAGATCATCACTGATACAGATCCGACAGCGGTATCTATTGATTTGGTGTGCATAACCTTCAACTTTAACGCTTGAAGGTAATATTGATTTTAATTTTTGAGTTTTGTTACTAAATTGCTTATCATCACCAGAATTTGAAGAAGCGGGCTGACAATTTTGAAATTTTTTTACTCCTTGAAGAATCCCAGGTTAGTTATATGTTTGTTGTTGTTCTTAAAGAATTTCTGAAATTCCTGTTGAGATGCTCTAACCACTACTTGCTAGCGTTAAAAAGGATAATACGGTACGAGGTTTATGAAAATGTTTATTAATCAAGTTAAGCTTGCGTTTTGTTGCCCATTAAGTTTTTTGTGAACGGTTCTACAAATCATATTTTTTAAGTTGCTCTGTTATGCACATGATAATGTTTGGTGTATTTTCTGCAGGTTATTCAGGTATGGACCAACCTGCAGTTTTTTGCTGCTCAATTGCAAATTCAATGTCTGAGATTATAATAGTCATTCTTGGTCTTTTCTTCACGCAATCTCAACAAGGTATCTTTTTTTCCATCTTTATGATTTTTCCTTTTTGCCCGCTTTTGTATTCATGATGCACACTGATTAGTTCAGCTAATTTTCTGTTCATATATGCTCGAATAGCTGAATAAAACTACGACACATTTAGGTTGAACGGGTACACTCTTCTGGTGATAAAACCTTGATAACATAAAGGTTTTGAGTGTGTTTTTTCAACGACTAATTTTTAGTTACACATTTGGTTAGTGGTTTGTTCTTTTTCACTATTATTCTTGGATTGACCTTTAGTTATATGAACTAATTTTTTAGTTAGGAACTGATTTTTGGTGTAAAATACCCTAAAATAATGTTTATTAATGTTTGGATCTGTAAATTATTAATGTTTGGATCTGTAAATTAATTTGTCTGTGTTGATGCAATCCAGTTTGTTAGAAATTAAGGTATTGTTTGTGATATTATGTGTGCAATGATTACATCGGACATGAATTTTCGTACATTAAGTTGATTACTGGATGTGTTTTTGAGGGTATGGTTCTGATTTTGAATGAATGTAACTGTTCGTCATATGAAGAAGCAAATCATTACTTTCAGATGTCGGATATTATAATAATTGGTTGCAAGCGTTTAATCTAGATAAAATCATTTACATTACAGGGAACCGGAACTAAAAATGTCTTCTAGGTCAAAGTCAAAGGATAAAAAAGCAGCTAGCAAAGAGCCATTGAAGCCTTCCACCAAACCTACAACAAGTGCAATTGTTGGCGGCAGTGCTCCTGCCAGCGGTTACAATCCTCTTCTGTTATTGATGGTTCAGCCGGTGAGTGGCTCACTCTTAATGAAAAGGCAATGATGGTTAAATTTTTTTTTTTGGTCAATAAATCGTCGTCTAATTTGGTTTCGATCGGTGTCACTTTAACATATAATCAAACACTTTTTGTCAGTTTTAAAAGTTTTTTATATATATATTTTCTGCTTTGATTATGTTGCTTCGCAACCCCCTTTTGAATTGCAAAACTGATCCTACCAAAGACGAAGCGACTTTTAAGGGTCGAGAGATTACTATTCGCGACCCACTGAACCCTGTTAAGGAATTCCACGGCCTCTGGGAGTTGGGACTGCTAAAATAGAGTTGGGAAAATGGGGTTACATTTACCCTTTACTAGGGGGAGTGGGTTAAGCTTAATTGGACTTTAGACTGGGCCAAAGCCCAATGGGTCAGGCCAATAAGGAAATCAGCCATTTGACCTCAAAAGTCAAAAATAAACTTTTTGGCAGCAAGAAAATCAGCCAATCATAGCCCAACATTCACTTCCAGCCTTGACAACTTGGTGATTATTAAATGTGGCTTACAAATTTCTAAATAACTGGTTTGATGTACTTAACAGATAAACACTTACCCAAGTGCTAGAAGGTTTACAACAATTGGGCTCGGAGGCGATGATTTTGTTCAGTCTATGGTAGTTGCTGTGGAGTCAGTTATTCAGCATCCGATCCTACAGGTACGCGCATTCCAAATAATTCCAGTGTACGTGCAGCCCGATTATCTTTTACATAACTTGATTCGTTATGATTGACCGACCACAGGCTCGGTTAAAAGCTCGAACGGGCCGAGTCTTAACGAGCCCGGGCTCGAGCCTAAAATACAAAGCTCGTGCGCGAGCCTAAACGAGTCCAAACAAATTTTTTGTTTTTTTTATACATAATGAAATAATGAATGATAACATGGAAGGATGTCCCCTCACCCTTCCATGAACAAGGAAACCACCCTCCTAATTTTCTTCTGTTTCACTGATGTGGTATTTTTCTCTGCTCGGATTTCCTCTTTGCTCCGGAGATACTACTGTTCAACGAGATAGTAAGCCACAATTTCATAGTTTTTTTGTGATTTATTTTATTTAGTTAATTTTAGATAAACTTTACCCACAATTCTATAAACTTTACCCACTTTTACAAAATAAAGAACTTAGATGATTATCATTTAGTTCTTTTTTTTAAAGTTTTTTTTACTGGATTCGTAGGTGGATGATTGGGGGTTTAAAGGGTGGTTGTGTTTAGATGATCTTCAAGTACATGTCTAATGAGGCTCAGTTTTTGAAGGCGTACGATGAGCTGCGACGGCTATGGTGATCGGAGGTTTTCTTTCTGCAGTGTGCTCTTTCTTGCTTCTTCGATTTTTCGCTTGGTTTGTTCCTAGATTTTGAAGTATACTTATCTGAATTTTAATTTTATTGCTAGATTTCTATATGATTTTGAGATCGATGGAATGGTTTTGGTGTAATCGATTTGTAATTTAGCCTCAGTTTGATGTTTTTGTTAATCTTATTTTTGATTTTATTGATGTTCTTTTGGTTAGATTAGAGGAGAGAGAGAGAGAGAAAGGCACACAAGGCGGGTCAAGAAACTCATAGTGGGTAGTCTACGATCTTCTCTCCTCATCTTCTCACATCGTGAGGTTTGAGGTTTGTCTTTTCTTTAATCCAGTCATTCATGAATCTTTGTATAGAGGGTAAAATGAAATTAGGTTGAACATAATATTTAATTTATAAAAAATGTTATTGAAGAAGTTGTATCTTCAATGTGTTAAGCTACTACTATTTGTGTGTTGAGAGGAATTGTAAATAATGAGCATAATAATGAACATGATTTGAGTTAGGTAACACGTGATTTGGTGTTCAATGGAATATTAGTAGATTGTACGTATGTGCAGACCATGAACCCTCTCCACAACTAACTTACAGGTCTTTCATAATAATTATTCTAATCTGGTTATTCGTTTAATTTCGAGCGAAATAGGGGTACGATCTGATATGTACGAATTGTTTGTTAGTTTTGGTTCAAGTCCGTCTGATTCACTATCCAGGTATGGTTTAAAGGTACCTCTTTCTTCTTTAGTCGACTAATGTAAGATCTGAAATTTTGTGTCTTTTAAATTTTTCTGGCAATGTATATAGTGGTCCGCGACGGTTGCTGCTACTTGATTTGTTCCGTTTGATTGTTATAAAGTTTGAATCATTGGTCTCCAGTCAAATCCGTTTGGCAATTAAGGTAACAAACGAACAACCATTGTGATTATATATGATTATATATGGTTATTTCAAATGTGTGTTGAGGAAGGGTTCGAGTTCGTTTGTTGAGGACTAGGCGAATAAGGGATGGGATTGGGTACACAAGTATATTAACAATAATATTGGGTATGTTGGGCTCGATGTGCACTATCAGGTTCATGTTATGGGGCTGGGTTCGAATAAAAAAGGCTGCTGAACAAACAAATGGTATTAATAGAGGGAAAATATTATGGGGCTGGGTTCAAGTAATATATGTATATGTATTTACATGTAGTTTATGTGTCAAGTTTTGTTGACTTCTTATTGGTTTATTTTTTAGATTTTATAACAAGCATGATGAGTTCTCTACAAGGTCCAGTTGTTTGCCCTTCTATACATACGAAGCAAGGAGTTATTAATGAGGTAAGTGTAGGTAATGAGTCTTAAACAAAGGCTAAAGCTAATACATTCAGGTATTATTTTTTTTGTGTAGAAGCAGTGAAGCACTATATAAACAATCTCCGATCATTAGAGTCATTCTTTTGGTGTAGTTTTGTAGAGAATATTTAGCATTGTTCGTATATTGATACATGGGTACATGTTATAATCCAAAGCATGAGGTGCATCAATGTGAATTAATAAGGAGATGTGGTGAATCTGTGACACGTTAATTTAAGATAATGTTATTAATCTGAGTGTAGGCTTCTTAAGTTTTGGGTGTTATTATTTCATACAAATAACCATTTTGATATGCTTGATTTTCAGGAAAAACTCAAGTTAAAAGATGAGTAGCTATATATCTTTTGAAGATAAGAGTACCGAAGGAATGACCCGGTAGCAAAAGAGGTAACATCATAGCTTTTGGAAATTTAGATTGTTAACTTCAGTAAAATCATTTTAATATTTTAAAAGTTTGACCAAAGTTCACCGATATAAATCCCGTCTAGAACCTACATGGAGGAGTTTGATGACAATGGAATTTGCAAGTGAAGGGTTATTTGAAGGTCAGAGGCATCTCTTGAAGACAATCAGGAGAAGAACTGTGGTGCAACATGTATCGAAGCAGGCTAATACGGGATCGAGGAAGAACTTAAGGACTGAAAAGAGAAATTTGCTAACGACAGAAATAATAAGGCTAAGGAAGCTACATCAGCATTCAGAAGCGTTAAGCAACCTTGAGTTCCGACGGATGTACATAGATAACTATGCATAGAATGAACATGAACATATTGAGATTGGTTGTAAAAAACGGCTAATGATGGCATCAAACTATTGTGTTTCAGTAATTATGTTGCGTGTCTTGATGAGTTCGTGGTGATACCAAAATGAATATATACCGAAACAAATCTTTCAATAAAAGATTTATGAAAACACCATTAAATAATATATTTTTTTAGGCCACCCGTGTAACACACGGGGTCTTAAGCTAGTATTATATAAATGATAATGAGTACTACTAGATTAAATACATACAAATACATATTTAATCTTACAGGGATCGAATTCATCTAAACAACTATAATAACAATCATCATCTACCTTGGATATGGTTGGTATAAAATTATTGAAATAATGTATAATATATACATATTTGCATGTATGTTTATAGGGAAAGCAACTTAGTCATAGTTTTTACATTATATTCTTACAAAAATTTATGCATGACAAATGCTACCATGCCGGCCCCCAAAATCATCTTTTTTGTTGGCTGATTTCAATATGTATGCTACAACAAGTGGCATTAATGTGTCTTTTCTTTTCCCATAACCTAAAAGCAAACACGTAAACAAGATTCACATATTAACCCATTCTTTGACACTAGAATCAACTTCAATGACGACATTGTTTAACAATCGACACATGTTTCCGGTTTCCCTCTCCTAATAATAAGCTTAATTTTAAAGCATTTGAGGTCCAAGTAGAAATGGGTGCCCTAGAAGGGTGGAGGTCCAAAGCAGTTGCTTTAGTTGCCTCCCGTTTGGGTCAGCCATGCGTGAAGAACCAGCGAATCAAACAAGGGGAACGCCACACTCGTGTTTCTTACTTCGACATTCATAGAACCAGTAATGCTAACATGCGAATCAAACCTAGTTTTGAACGTCACTTGCGACACCAAGACAATGGTATCGAATGGTAATTTTTTTTTTTTAGTAAAATTAGCATTTTTATTTCATTCAAATCATCAGGGCAAATTACATAAGGATAGCAGGCAGACGAGCAACAAACTGCGCCGCCATCCCTTTCTGAATAGAAAACCCTAATCTACTAAAAACAAAGCCACGCCCCTGAGGGGTCGAAAAGTTGCTATGGACCACACGCTGAACTCTAGACAAGAACCGAACTGCCTCCGGCGCCAAGGAGCCGAACGTGTCAAACGCCAGGGGGACAAAGGCATGCTGATTATCCTCACAAGCTTTCGCGTGCTTTTCCACCTTCTTTGACTCTGCTTTTAGTACTGCTTGCCCCGCCACAAACCCATTTTCCTGGAACCCGCCACAAACCGAACTGCCTCCGGCGCCAAGGAGCCGAATGGTAATTGAGATTGTTTGAAGAAGAGAGTAGAATATAGAGGTTAGAGTTGAGCAAGTTTCTAGAACTTTTTGCTTATCTGAGACTAAAAATACACATTTCGTCACAAGGGGCGAGCTTTGTCCACCTTCTACCAGAAGGGTCATCACTATTAGAACGTGGACAAAATCGCTTCCCTTTGTGACGAAACATGTATTATCAAATATCAATTTATCCCATGTACCCGGTTTATTTGAAATGACCATAATACCTTCAGTAACGGAAAATATAAATCGTACGTTCCGAAGGTCACCGACACAGTGAGATCTGAAATCAATGTGAGCACGTTGCAGTGTTGAACTGTCATGCAAACAACTAACAAATCAAGCGCGTCATTCCACTCGCCCCCTTTATAAATAACCGTCAAAACCCTCACACACCAAAACACACACAGTCAAAACCACAATGGCATCCACCACCGACAGATCTGAAACCACCACCGCTAACGGCGGCACCGCCGTATCTCCACCTAAATCAAAGGTAGCTCTAATCACCGGAATCACCGGTCAAGACGGTTCATACCTCACTGAACTCCTGTTAAACAAAGGCTACGAAGTTCACGGTCTGATCCGACGGTCCTCAAACTTCAACACGCAACGGATCAACCACATCTACATCGATCCACACAACGCTCACAAGGCGCGTATGAAGCTTCACTACGCCGATCTAAACGACGCCTCTTCTCTCCGCCGTTGGATCGATACGATCTCGCCTGACGAGATCTATAACCTAGCGGCGCAATCGCACGTCGCCGTTTCGTTTGAGATTCCGGATTATACTGCTGATGTCGTGGCTACTGGTGCCTTGCGGTTGTTAGAAGCGTTACGGTCGCATATTACGGCTACTGGAAGAACTCATGTGAAGTATTATCAGGCAGGTTCGTCGGAGATGTTTGGATCTACTCCGCCACCGCAAGCGGAGGATACTCCGTTTCATCCGAGATCGCCTTATGCTGCTTCCAAATGCGCTGCTCATTGGTAATTGTAAATTCGATTTGGTTATGAACTGTTGATTTCGTTTAGTGCTTGATTTGATCTGGTTATTGATGCTAGAAATTGAGCTGTTATGAGCTGGAATGATCTAATTTGTTCGTATTTTAGTTCACATTGTAGGCATTGTTATTGACTACTAGAAGATTTTAGGTTATTAAGGTCAGACATGTTATATTGTTCATCGATTTTGATCTGATTATTGATTCTGGAAATTGAGCTGTTCTGAGCTAGAACGATCTGATTTGTTCATACTTTAGTTCACATTGTATTCATTGTTATTGACACTAGAAGGTTTTAGGTTCTTTAGGTCAGACGTGTTATATTGTTCATCGATCACTATTTGTTTAATTTTAATACTTAATTTGATCTGATTATTGATTCTAGAAATTGAGCTGTTCTGAGCTAGAACGATCTAATTTCGCTATGTTTTGGTTCACATTGTATGCACTGTTATCGACTACTAGAAGGTTTTTAGGTTGTTTAGGTCAGATATGTTGTTCATCGGTTGGTATTTGTTTGATACATGAAAGTATTAGAGTTTCAGCTTGATCTTACAAGTCGAAGTCTATATATGTTTTCGAGTTCAGAGGCTTAGCAAACATTGTTTTTATTATGAATGTATATTCTGTTCATATATTTTAAGCCACATTATATACTCTGTTCACCAATCACTATTTGCCTGACACGTGAAAGTATTAGAGTTTCAGATTGATCTTACAAGTCAAAGTTCATATATGTTTTCGAGTTCCGAGGCTTAACAAACATTGTTTATGTTATGAAGAGTTACTGTAAATTACATATTTCAATCTGCATTATATATAAACCGTTCATTAATCAAGGTGGTCAATGATTGATCCCCTTAGGCGGTCAATGATCGATCTCCATTGACTAAAGTTTGATAACACATGAAGCTTTGCATTTTCAGCTTCCAGTTTTCTGATCGTAGTTTGGAACCGCACCCATTTTCTTACTTTAATGCTTAGAAACAGAGAAAAATACTTCACAGAAATAGTAGGATTGATCTAAGACGGTGAAATCTGTAGATCTAGAGCCCAATACTCTGATAAGACTCTAGACTTCTAGGCCAAACATGTATTAGATGCGAAAATAATGTGGATATTTTATACAAATATAGTACATGTAACATACTAACATGTATCTGGCCATTGGTAGCATTGGTTATAAATTTGATGCATCGATCAAACTTTTGTATGTTTCCACGTTCAGTGGCTTATACGAGATTGTTTGTCAAACAGGTATACAGTCAACTACAGGGAAGCATACGGCATCTTTGCCTGCAATGGCATACTCTTCAACCATGAATCACCTCGAAGAGGTGAAAACTTTGTGACCAGGAAGATCACGCGGGCAGTAGGCCGGATCAAGATCGGGCTGCAGAGCAAGCTGTTTTTAGGGAATTTGCAAGCTTCAAGAGACTGGGGATTTGCAGGGGACTACGTGGAGGCAATGTGGTTGATGCTACAGCAAGACAAGCCAGACGACTACGTGGTGGCAACTGAGGAATCACACACAGTTGAGGAGTTTCTTGAAAAGGCGTTTGGGTACGTGGGTTTGAACTGGAAAGATCATGTGGAGATCGATAAGAAGTATTTTAGGCCTGCGGAAGTTGATAATTTGAAAGGCGATTCAAGCAAGGCCAGAAAAGTTCTTGGATGGAAACCTAAAGTTGGATTCGAGCAGTTGGTGAAGATGATGGTTGATGAAGATGTCGAGTTGGCTAAAAGAGAAAAGGTTCTTGTTGATGCAGGATACATGGATGCTCAACAACAGCCTTGATCCCAATCTTGATCATCATCTGGTACGAAATACGCTACCTATACCCACATATTTAAGTGTTTTCTTGAAAATTATTGCACTAGTTATTCTAATCTAGCTGTTTCCAATTTAAAGTTGGATTGATGTTCAGTGAGCACAATCTTTGTCTAGTGTTAAAAGAACCCCAGAGATTTATTGAGGTTTGTAGAGAGGGACGTTCATTACTTTAGGGGTTGTCGTATAATCTTTTTATCCTGCAAAATGTTACACAATGTACTTTCTGGGCTTTTCATCATAATGCTGAGTAAATTATTTTTGTTTTATTTTCATAATTTTGGTACGTGGTATGTAGTATGAAAATGGTTTCTTAACTTACATTTTTCTTTTCGGACGGCTAGAACAACTGGTTCCGAAGACACCAGTTAACACACACAGCCTCTGTTAGCTCCGTGGCCAGGCCGAAAAGGCAACTGTGTGCCTGGGTCCCGGAGTTACCTAACGGCCCGGATTCGAACTCGGGACCAACCCGGGCAAGAACCACAAAGAGGACAAACCTTCCCACCTCCGACCAGTTGGACTGGCCATCATTGCCTTCTTAACTTTATTAATTGGGCGGCGTAAGAAGTCTTTTAATTGCCCTTACAAGTCAGGAGGGTTGACATTGTGTTGACATTTTGGCCCTAATTAACACGTTAGAAAATTATCTCTTGATAATCATGGCATGAAATTAGGGTCTCACATCTCATTGTTTGATGTCATACATTGTAGGTCCTATTCGAGAAATTATCTAAACTAGCTTTAAATATGGTTCAAATATTTTTAGGTTATTGGATTTCAATAATCTTGAGTTTCACATGTTAGCCAATAATAATCTCAACTCTAAAAATTCCCTCTAACGATCCCAACTAGTAAGAATTTGGTCCCCATTAGTCATTTTCTGACTGAAGGTGCACTTAATTCAATTAAGGAGGCTGCAGTTGCATTTGAATCTATTGAGGGAGCCAAATTCTTGTATGTTAGAAAATGATTAATGAGGGCCAAATTTTTACAGGTTGGGATCGTTGGAAGGATTTTTAAAGTTTGGATTATTATTGGCAAATGAGTAAAACTTAGGATTATTAAAATCCAATAACCCAATATTTTTCATCATTAACTCTAATTCAATATAAAACTAATTAACAATCTATTTTGGAATTTAATAATCCATAATTTAATTCATTAGTCAATAATAATACACGCTAGGAATGTGACTAATGACGTTCATAACTTTTCACTCTTATTGTAAATTGCAATCAACAATCAACTGATTTTTATCTTAATCAAAATGTTGTAAATTAGTGTGAAACGACATAAACCGAGTTAATTTTATGTTGGAATGAGATTGCTCTTAGCAATAGATTGTTGTTTGATTTAAAGCTAAATTTTTCTAATTAATTAAATTATTTTTCTCTCATTAGTTCATGTCCATTTATATCTTGTGGGTTCTTTTTAAATATTTTTAATTAATTTTACATAAACATAACGGATGAAATACTACAAATTCAAATTTAAGATAAGAACTAACTACAAGGATGGTAATTGTAGAAAGGTTAGGTTATGGTTTTGGTGGGACAAGTCTAGACGCTACTTCTTACTATTCACGTATTCGGATTCGCTGAAAAAACGCAATTGTATTCGATTAACACGATCGCTTGTTCGAAAACCTTATTGATGATTTGAAAATATTACGAATTTGAAAACTCACCACCCGTCTTTGTCCATCTCCTTTAATGTTCATCCGTCGCACAATCAACGATTCTGATGATCATCGCCAATTCGCCATATGTAAGAACAACCATACATCCGGAGGAGCGAGAGCGCAGATTGCGGGAAATCCTGAGGTTCATTCTGTTCCAACACCTTCAGTTATGGTAAGACGAACAAAACCCGCACATCCACTTGTTTTTAAGCACAATGATGGTGGCAGATTGAAGCATACCTGGTACCATGTAAGTATTAGGGATATACTTCGAATTTCTGTAGTTTAACAGCAAGCCCGTCTAGCTCAGTTGGTAGAGCGCAAGGCTCTTAACCTTGTGGTCGTGGGTTCGAGCCCCACGGTGGGCGTTATTATTTTTTTGGGTGATTTTCACTATTTTATTTTACATAAGTTTTTATAAGAACGCCAGCTCACCAGCATACCAAAAAGAAAAAGAACAGCATTATCATAACTAGTTTATAATAAAAAGAAATATTTAACGTAAGTAAGGTAAACTAAAATAGTCCATCAAATATAAACTCAATGGGTCATGTAAATAGTTTCTACAATAATAATCTACTAGAAGAGTTGAAGTGGGATACTGGTTTTACCAGTGTTTTAAAAACCGGTAAATACCGGCCGGTTATACCGGTATTACCGTTTTCAGATGTAAATCCGGTACGAAACACCCCGGTAAATAAATGAAACGGCATAAGGTTTGTATCGGCGGTAAAATCCGGTATACCGGTTTGAAAAGTAATACCGGTACTGGCCCAAAGTTATTTTAGTTTGGGTTGTTACTTATTTTTATTATATATGCTACTTAACTTACGTAACTTTTATATATTATAATTATTCGTAACTAAAACTTCTTATTTAATATTGTATGAAACGAAAATAGTTATCCTCTAGTTGATTAGGACAACAATAATAGTGAATTTCATCTTTTATGCGATCATGAACTTGATGTATTCCACTCAGATGACTTAAACATATTGTACACTTTCATTTAAAAGAGCTTTTTGGAAAATTGAATGATTTTTAATTAGTTTTTGGATTATTTTTTTTATTATGGATTAGCTTTTGGATTATCTTTTAATATGTAAACATGCATTTTTGGATTAACTTTTGAGTTGTTGTAATTTATGAAATTATAGAGTTAACAAGTCAACCCGGTTGAACCGATCGATACAACCTGGTTCAACCGTTTTACAATCGCTACTTCTCTATTATATTATGCAACATATTTGTGAATAACTTATTGGCTTGAATGTTTACCATGAGTACTTCTTAATTCTATTTTGAAAAAAAAAAATCAAGTCTGATCTTAATCTACATTCTACAACCATAAATGAATATTAGATTTTATATATTACAACTCATATACATTGTTAACATTTGACCGGTTTTATTATAATTTTCGAATTTATAAACTTATTATATAAATTAATACCGTGTAATATTGCTAATTTCTATCCTTTAAATTATTAAAATTATTATTAAATATTAGATTACCCGTGTTTTGCACGGTTTAAGTAAATGTAATGTTATATGCTTAATAACAAAAAGACATGTCTTTAAAAACCCTATGTATTACGTAAACAAATTGTAATGGTATTAGATTGAATCCTTCAAAAGGTTACACTAGGTTGCCAGAAAACAACAGAAGGCATCCCTATATATACAAACGAGGGGTCCATAATCTAAGCCTCCAAAATAGGGATATACATGGAAAGAAATAAAAGAGATCGGCTACATATATAACAAATATACGGAAAAAAATAGATGGAATAAAACCCATCTTTACTCCCCCTCAAGTTGGAGCATGGAGGTTTTGAATGCCCAACTTGCCAAGTAGAGTATGAAATTGTTTCGTTCCCAATGGCTTCGTAAGGATATCCGCAATTTGAGCTTTGGTGTCAATCTGCATAGGATGTATCTCCTTTGACTCGACCCGTTCTCGAACAAAATGACAGTCCATTTCAACGTGCTTCGTTCGTTCATGAAAAACCGGGTTATTTGCTATGTGACGGGCCGCTTGATTGTCACAAAACAAATACGTTGGCCCTGTCGGTGGTACAACAATGAAGTAAGACCAATGTGGCTGTCCGATCGGATGGTGATCCGATCGGCTGGCCTAGTGTGAAGAAAGGCTGTCCGATCGGCTGGCCTATTGTGAAGAAAGGCTGTCCGATCGGTCGGTTGTCCGATCGGCTGGCCTATTGTTCTTGTTTACCAACTTTCGTAAAATTCCTAAGTTTGAAAATTTAAATGGTGACGTCACGGCACGTATTGAGACAACAGTAACTTATCGTTTTAACAGTCATTCCGATCGGTCGGGAACCACCCCAGTCCAACCAGTTGTCTGTTAGCGACGGGTTTATGACGGAATCCATCCCGTGATCGTCTTGATCAGTGAACAATCCGTTCTTAAACCAACTCTAGACCACCGATCAAGTCTACGGTCCGTTCAGTCACGTTTATCACCGAAGTAAGTCAGTAATTTGAAGAAAAGGTGAAGAACATCCCAAGTTTTATATGAAAAGTATAGATTTAACTTAGATTTAGTGTAAAAACGTATGAAATACCTTAGATCCGAGCTATATCTTGCTTAGAATGACATCACATGGCAGTTTGTACAAACCACCATGATGGCATCACCCTCAAGAACTCAGATCTGAGAGATTTCACGGTGAAAAGTGTGATTTCAAGTGAGAATCACGTAGAGAATGATGCGTAGAGTAAGAAAGTCCAAGAATCTAGCTTGAAACGTACCGAAATCGATGAGAAAACGAGAGATTAGTGTGCGCGTGAGTCTGGTTCGGGCAGAGCTGTCACATCACTCATAATGGTGATGTGACAGCCTATTTATAGGTGAAGGGAGAAGGGAGGACAGGTGGTTCGGCTGGGGTGTCATCCGATCGGCTGGTCGTCCGATCGGATGGTCATCCGATCGGATGGCCACTCTGGCCATTCCATCCTTCCGCATTTCTCGATTCTGATTTGTTTTACGCGTTAGGTTAGGCGTTGCGTTATGTATAGGCAATAGAATTAACTAATTTATAACATACTCATCGAGAGTTTTCAAGATTGATAGATTCCACCAGTGACAAGGCTCCAGTGTCTCGTTCAACCAAGAATCAAGTTTCACGAGTCTAAGGAGTCAAGCACCAAATAAATTTAGACATTCCAAATATAGGCATTCCCAAAATATAGACATTCCACACGTAGATTTAGACATTCCGAGTATATAGACGTTCCAAGCACATAGAGTCAGACATTCCCAGCGTATAGATATTTAGGCATTCCAAGTATTGTGATTTAGACATTCCAAGCATATAGACATTCCGAATAAGCATTTTAGTCGTTTTAGAATTAGACAATTCCACACATAGACATTCCTCATTTAGGCATTCCAAATAGACATTCAAGCATAGAATTTGGCATTCCAAGTTTGTATAGAATTAGACATTACAAGAAATAGACAATTCACATAGGTTAGGGGCTAATTATAGATAAAAGTTAAACTTCAGGGACTAGTCTTGACAAGTTCCTAAAATTCAGGGACGCTGGGCGTTACATCTCATCCATAAAATTTCACTAACAGCATTCGCCATTGCTCGGTATTCGGCTTCGGCTGATGATCTTGAAACGACTGACTGCTTTTTAGATTTCCATGATATAGGAGCTCCTCCCAAAAGTAGGAAATAACCGGTTCTGGATCTTCTGGTTAGTGGACACCCTAGCCAATCAGCATCGCAATAGGCCGTAAGCATGGTTCCGCCCTCTTTAAGAATAAGTATACCTTGTCCAGGGGTTGCTTTAAGGTATCGAAGGACCCGGTTAGCAGCCTCCAAGTGACTATGTCTTGGATCACCAACAAACTGACTTAAGACATTTACTGTATAGGCTATGTCAGGTCTTGTTGCTTGCAAGTAGAGAAGTCTCCCTATTAGTCTTCGATATTGGCTCGGGTCAACATGTGGTTCTTCATCACATTTGCCAAGTTTCAAATTTTGCTCCATTGGGAATGGACTCGGTCGACAACCCATCATCCCGACATCTTCTAGGATATCAAGGGTGTACTTGCGTTGACTAAGCACCATTCCCTCTTTTATTCTAGCAACTTCTATCCCTAGGAAGAATTTTAGGGGACCAAGGTCTTTAATACTAAACTTCATGTCGAGAAAAAACTTAGTTTCTTGTATTTTGTTCAAGTTATCACCCACAATGATGACATCATCCACATAAATTAGCGCAACAATGAAAACATTCTTGTCTTTGAATGTGAATAGAGAATGATCGGCTCCCGTTTGTTTGAAACCCATCTCCAATAAGGAATTGGTAAACTTTTGGTACCAATTTCTCGATGCTTGCTTAAGACCATATAAGGATTTCTTGAGCTTACAAACTTTGTTACCTGCCGTGTTTCCAAATCCTTGAGGCACCTTCATATAGACGTCTTCATGCAAGTCTCCATGCAAGAAAGCATTGTTGACATCTAATTGGTGGATATGCCACCCACGCTTAACGGCTATCGCTAAGAGAGTCCGGACGGTCACCATCTTGGCAACGGGTGCAAAGGTTTCATGGAAATCAATACCTTCCATTTGCGTGAAGCCCTTTGCTACAAGGCGAGCCTTATACCTTTCAACGTCTCCATTTGGATTGTATTTTATCTTGTACACCCACTTTGAATCGATCGCCCGTTTGCCCTTTGGTAGTTCTTCTAAGGTCCAAGTCTCATTTTCTTCGAGAGCTTGGATCTCCCTTTTCATTGCTTCCCTCCAATGCGCATCCTGTACAGCTTGATTATAGTGTTTTGGCTCATTATTTGAAGTAATGGCCGCCAAAATTGCTTTATGTTTGTTAGTGAATTTATCATAAGAAATAAAATGAGCCAAGGGGTGTACCGTTGAGGACTCTTGATTGGAGGTGGGTTGCTCGTGGTCTACAGATGGGGGCAAATTAACTTCATAGCCATCAAGGTGCTTTGGTCGAGATTTGTTTCTTTTCGGTCTTGGTAACTCGGAAGCTTCTGTATTGGTCCCAGAATATATATTCTCCAAAAAATCTGAATCGGATTCATCTTGTGTGGCTGGATTGTCTTGTATATTTGGGCCTTCGTGACTGGGCTCAACATAACTTTCGGTTTGTGCGCCTATTTGGCCCTCGGTTTGTGTACTAGGCTCGGTTTTGTAACACCCTTAATATTGGACTGAATTTAATTAATAATTATATTAACTTCATACTAATCAGAGTTTACAAAAAGAGTTTTCGTGTTTAAAGACCATACATATTTGTGATAGTACTCAAAACAAACCCAAGACAATACATAACAAGTTTTAAGTTAACCCTTGCTAGTCAACTAACAACTAGTTTAAAGGATTCAAAACACTTTTAACAAACCATTTACAACACGATTAAAGTCTAGACAAGGTTAAGTTTGGTGCGGAAGCTTCAAAATGCGTGTTCGGTTCTTGACAACGTACTTGATCACCATCCGGAAAGACCTCATCCATACCTAGGGTCAAACACTAAAAACATTAGTTTTGACATTAATACAATACATATAAACGAATTCCGACATCGAAAAATGTTAAATAAAATACAAGTTTTCTGGGCTCCACCGTAACTTACAGTGTCTACCGTAAGTTACGGTAGACCCTGAATGATTTTGGTTCTGTCGTAACACAGGGATAACCCACCGTAACGTTTTTGATTTCCACCGTAAATTACGGTGGAGACCGTAATTTACGGTGGACTCTGGGGTTTTGCCATTTGACTATTTTGTTGATTTCGCCTTAATCCGCATACCGTTTTAGACTATTTCTTTCATGTGTGTCTGTAAATTCATTACGGACATGTTCATTTTGATTATCATACCAACAATTGATTCACCGATCATACGGCTAAAAGTTTCTATACTATTATTTATTCTACCCATTCCAACTATAAGTGTATATTTCCCGTTTCTTATTCTAAGACCTTTTAGATGCCATTACCCAAGTTCCCGGGTTTGTACATCTTGGTGTGTTTGCGCTATTCATGGCTTTGTGTTTCCTTGGAACTAAAAGCTCGTTTCCTCGGAATTCAACATTCCGTTTTAAACGACCTTTTCAACATACCTCATTTATTATTCCAATATCCTGGATTCACAACTTAAGTATCATAGCTAGGTTCATAAGCGTAGTGCAAACCAACACTTAACAACTTACGAGACCATCATATCGCTATTATCATGATTCCTTTTTATGGTGTCTATTCAACCCGTTTGACTATCTAGTGAAAACCATCACTTTATTAACAAGTCAAACCCAATCCTAAATCTTTATTATGACCCGTTTGATGTTCAAGTGAACTACGCCACTTTAGAACACGTCAAACGCATCCTTTGCACTATGATTCTATTTATACACTAAACTTAAACATATATGCATAATTTAACGAGACCAAAGTCACGTACCTTTAAAGCACACTTTTTCCGCGTGTATCACCTCCGGCGTGTCCGCTTGATGTCCCGGATTCCTTGCCTAAAGAGTTCAATTCATAACAAGATTAGAACTCTTTCATAAGCTTTAACGCATTATTTCTTAACATATTCAAATCTGCGTTTTACCCAACCTTTAACATTTTAACCCTCATTTAGGCGTTTTATCAAACACCTAGCGGGTCAGATTTCTACATGATCTAAACCAAGTTCATGACTTGAGTTTATCACCATAATTAACTTCAATTAGACTACATGTTCATATTTTAACATCAACAATTTAGAGATTTCCTCATAATTTCAGTTTACACTAGAACAAGAGTTTTAATCCTAGTGTTTATCAAGTTCCACTAACATATTAATCACCCACTATGGTGATTTTGATCCTTACAATTATCATGCAAGAATTTATCAAGAAATCATCTAGGGTTTGTCCCTAAACCTTATTTCACTTCCAATTTCATGTTTACAACACATTATTAAGCTCTACACTCGATTTCAATCACATGCATGAACTTTGAATCAAATGAAAATGACCTAATTCGACATACCTTATGATCCCTTTGTCGAGGTGATCACGATTCTATGTTCAGATTTCGATTTCAACTTGATTTTGGCCTTCAATTTGAGAGTTTAGTAGATTTAGGGTTTTGAGGATGAGGGTGTCGCCCCCTCCTGCTCTTGATCGACCAGACCCCCTCTAATGGGGTGTTTGGTTTTGTTTTCATCAAATATTGGTAATACAAGTTTCAATTTTGACAACCTAGGCCCCTCCACTCTTATTTAGTTTATATTTTTTTGGCTTTTTAACCCCTTCGTGTATTACTACAAGACTCCTAACTAACTGGGTTATTTATCCTAGTTAGCTTTTTCTTGTTTATTATACACTTTATAATTCTAATCTAAAGTTTTGTATTTTCGGGATGTTACAGGTTTCCAGCCCTATTGGATTCTCGGCTGGTGGTACATTGGGCCTAACACAATCATTGATTGGTTGCGACCCATTTTGTTGTTCTTTTGTGATTGCTTCCTCTTGCCAAGCCTGTGGAATGACAAAAATTTCTTCCTTCTCTGTTGCACTACTAGTAAATGGAAAAACATCTTCCATAAAATTTACATCTCTGGATGTAATAATTTTATTATGTCGAGCATCAAAGATTTTATAACCCTTTGTCCCCGGAGGATAGCCCAAGAAGATTCCCGGTCTCCCCCTCACTTCAAATTTATCGCCTTTTGTCTCGATACTCTTGTAATAAGCAAGACATCCGAAAACTCTCAGGTGTTCATAATCTGGGTTTACATAAAATAGTATTTCATAGGGTGTTTTGTTACCGATTACATCCGAGGGTAATCTATTTATGACATATGCAGCCGTTAAAACACATTCCCCCCAAAACTTAGTTGGTATGTTTGCTTCAAATTTTAAAGCGCGTGTCGTTTCCAACAAGTGTCGGTGTTTTCGTTCCACCACACCGTTCTGTTGTGGCGTATGTGGGCAAGCTGTCTCAAGAATTATTCCCTCCTTGGCATAAAAATCAAGCATGCTATTTGAGGTGAACTCCCCCCATTATCACAACGTATCCTTTTAATATCTTTCTCAAATTGAACTTGTACCATCTTATGAAAATAGACTAGACAAGTACTTGCCTCATATTTGTGTTTAAGAAGAAACACCCAAGTTGCATGGCTAAAATCATCCACTATGGTTAAAAAATAACTTGCACCTGTAAAAGAGGGTGTTCGATATTTTCCCCATACATCACAATTCAATAATTCAAAACAAGCATTCGTTTTAGTGGTACTGATTGGAAAAGGCAATCTAGCAAACTTGGCTTTAACACACGAATCACAAAAGTTCTTAGAGTTGAAAGAAACGTTCTTGAGAAAATCAAAATGACATAGTTTAGAATTTGATGGGTGACCTAATCTTTTGTGCCATGTACTAACAGTTGTCATCATAGCTTGCCTTTTGTTCCTCGCCATCCCCATCTTGTATAGACCACTCTTGCTTTCACCCACTCCAATCAATGTCCTCGAACATAAGTCCTGCATAACACAAAATTCAGGAAAAAACGTGATGGCAAATTTAAGATCCTTTGATAATCTGCTAACAGATAGTAAATTGCATTTGAATTTTGGAATATGGAGGACTTCTTTAATCATCATTCCGTTTGGTAGGACATGATTTCCTCTACCCTCTACGACTATAGTTTCTCCGTTGGGTATGGTGACAGGTGGTTCATGATTTCGTTGTTTTATTTTCGAGCAATGAATCATCATAAGTAATATGCTCGGTTGCACCCGAGTCTATTATCCAATCACCTTTTTTACCCAAATTACCTGCCATGTTCGCGACACGAGAGCTTTCTTCCTTTGTTTCTTCTTTTATGTTTTCAAACAGTTTGACAAACTGTTGATATTGTGAATCGCTTAAAACCGGTATGGGGCTTGTCTCCCCTTCAACACAAGCTGCCTTCGGCTTCATTCTTTCTTGCTTACCTTTTCCCGGACACCACTCGGGATAGCCAATGCGCTTGAAGCACCCGTCTTTATTGTGGCCATTTTTCCCACAAAAGTCGCAATGTTCAACTTGTTCACCACCATTTCGTTTTCCATCTTTTGGCTTAAATCGACTTTGTGTTTGATTCTGTTCCTTCTTAGGCGGGACGTAAGCTTGAAACGCAGCCGCATCCGTGGGTCTTTTGGTTCCGGAAATAGCTCTTTGTTGCTCATCCTCAGCTACTAAGTGGTATGCGGTTCCGAGAGAGGGCGTTGGTTGCATGGCAAGGATCTGAGTTCTAATGGTTCCCGATTCAGCATCTAAACCGAGCAAGAACTCATAAAGTCTTTCCTTCTCTTTCAGTTCTGTGAGTCTTTTCCCTATCTCACACGTACATCCACTACAGCTACATCTCGGAGCAGGAAGCACGGATTGGATTTCATCCCAGATTCCACGTAGCTTTGTGTAATACGCTGAAACCGACATCCCTTCTTGCCTTGTAGTCATCAGCAACTGTTTCAATTCGTACGCTCTAGGCGCACTCACCTTTCCAAATCGTTCTTTTAGATCGACCCAGATTTCTTGAGCCGTGGTCGCATAGTTAACGCTTGTTCTAATTTCCTTTTCCATTGCCGTGTTTAACCAGCCCTTGATCATGGCGTCGCACCTCATCCAAGCCATGTAGTTCGATGCCTTCTCTCCAGGCTTCGCAATCGACCCGTCTATGAAACCGACTTTGTTCTTGGCGAATAAGAAATTTAACATTTCTTGCGACCAATCGGTATAGTTGTCATCAGTTAGCACATCATTCACGTGCATCTGGCGTGGGTAGTCAGAGGGATGAAGATAATACGGGGAATCATGATCGGAGACTGGTTCGTTTCTTTTGTCGGATCTGTCATCGTTGGCTGCCATGGCAGATTTGGTTTTTTTTTTTTTGGTTTTGGTAGGAGAATCCCTTTTGAATTTTAAGACTGCTCTGATACCATAAACAAATTGTAATGGTATTAGATTGAATCATTCAAAAGGTTACAGTAGGTTGCCAGAAAACAACAGAAGGCATCCCTATATATACAAACGAGGGGTCCACAATCTAGGGCTGTACAAAAAACTCGCGGCTCGCAGTTCGCTCGAAGTTCGCTCGAAAAAAGCTCGGCTCGAAATTGGCTCGATCTAAACGAGCCGAGCCCGAGCCAAGGTAGGTTCGGTTCGTGGCTCGCTCGTTAGTTGGCTCGTTGGCTCGCTCGTTTGGCTCGTTATCATTATTATTATTATTATATCTATACTATATTATAATAGAGGAGGGAAGGATTCCCAAAAGTTAAGAACTTCTTCCCCCCTTATTTATAAATAAACCCCTAAAATGAGGGTAAAGTGGTCTTTTAAACCATAACTATTTTTTAGTCCCTCAATCTATTACATTTAAATCCCTAAGTTTTATTTAGCTTTCAAGCACTAATTACATTTTACTCTCTTATCTTAATTACACCTTAATTTAATTCCCTTAATTTTTATTTATATAACTAGCAGTTACACATTTTGCCTTATTTTAAGCTACCTAATTCCACGATTTTAAAATGTGTTACACATTTGGTACAGACTTGAAGCTAAGTTGAGTTTTAAAAGGTGAGCGGCAAGTTTTTTTGAGCAGTAGGTTTCAAATTTTGAGAGATAGAGAGAGAGGTTTTCAAAACTAACTCGCCACCTTCTCAAACCCTACCCCCGATTCTCTCTCAAGCCACTCTCCAATTTAGAACGGATACAATGGAGTCGGAGAAGAACGAAGAATTGGAATGATGAAGACAAAGATTAAACAAGGATCTGTTGTTCTTGATTGCTATTTTGTTTTCTTCGAACAGATCTGAATCTGACGAACTTAGTATGAATCGAATGTTGTGTTTGATTTTGCTCATTGTGTGTGACGGCTATCAAAAAAGGGTATGATTTCAAAATCGTTGTTCAATTTTATACATACATTGCTCGATCGCTATATTGTTTTCTTCCAACAAATCTGAATCTGACTTGCGATGTTGAGCTTCAGTTTGAATGGAAAGTTGTCTTTGGTATTGTTCGTTGAGAGTGACATCCATTCGAAAAATGGTATGATACTAAATTTGTTATGATTATTTAATTTATGTTTACTTTTAAATCTTCTATTAATAAGATCTGTGTAGCAGTATACGGTTGTAAGTACTGATTTGAAATAAGCACTTTAGGCTTGATAAATATAGTCGAAGAGAACCTGCTAAACACTGCTGGTATTAGAATATCGTTGAGCCTCCTTCATTGACCTAGATGGTTGCAAAATGGTAAGTTTAATGTTTCCAGATTTTTTTATATCGTATGGTTGGGTCTTAGAATATCGTTGAGCCTCCTTCAATGTTGATATGCAAACTTGACCTTGCTATTAATTTTGTTTGACTTCAAAAGGTGAAACTACAATATTTTCTTTGGGAGTAGACCTTCATGTTGGTTTAATGTATGATAAAGAAAAATATGTAATCATTTTCATCTGTTGTTTGGTTTTAGGGTTTGGTTGATCTTGAGGACTTTGTGAAAGAACTTCAAAATAAAGAGTAAGTTGTTTAATCTGCTGATTGTGGTGAGAATGGTTTTTCCTAATTTCTTATCGTCAGTTACATATATTTTATTATCTATTTTGCTAATATTAGTAATTGGTATAATCTATGTATAAAGTATTGATGAAAAAACTTTTAGTTAGTTTATTGTTGGGTTTGGTTTGCAATTCTCAAAAAGAAACAGATCATGTATCAAGTATTGATGAAAAAAAATTTCAGGAGTATCCATGTCTTTTCCGAATTAGTAAGGTGTGATGTCTCTATAGAGAAAACCGTGAAAGAGAAAGATCGAAATCACAACAAATTGACAGGTGACATTTTGCAAACGTCGCAACGGTTTGCTGTAGAAGGCTTATGAGTTGTTTGTTTTTTGTGATGTCAAGGTTGCCCTTATCGTCTTCTCGAGTGGTGGGCATTTATATTTATCTGCCCTACACTGTCATGCTATTATTTTTTTCATGGCACTTGATTTTTTTTTTTTTTTTTTTTTTTTTTTGTGGTTGTGAAACTTGTTGGTGATGTCAGTACTGGTTTCTGGTTCATTGGCCTTGAGGTCAAACATATTGATGACAAAAAGTTTTGATGTGCATCTTTGTAATACACATACACAAAGTTGCTTTTACACTAAAATTTTTATTGAGATTTCAAAAAGTTTCTCATCGTTGTAGTAATATATATCTTTTCAATCCTATTTGAAGCATTAATTATCTATAGAACTCAAAAGAAAAAAAACAAAGTGCCGCCCAACCCGACCAGATTTAACCCATTACCACCTATCCATATCCACTTTGTCACTTTTAGGTGTAAAGAATGTGCCTAAAGTATAGTTTTGTTACGGAGGTGGCGTTTAACGTGGCAGTTGTTTTTTAAAGTTTTGCTCATTTTTGTTGGTGAAGTTAAGTGTGCTTGCCCACAATTGAAACTGGATCAACGCTGATTACTTTTTATGCAATTACCTCTCAAAAGACTTGCATGAATGTTCTTGACGGTGTTTTTTTTATTATATTAATGTAAATAATCTTTGCTATTTTTGTTTCAACCAAGGTCTCCATGTTCTCGAATATGAAGCTTGAAAATCTTATTGAGTTGCTTGGTTACTATGTTAAAAGGAGACATTTGTGGCTTGTGAATTTGCAACCATGGGATCTCTACATGACAGTTTGCATGGCATGTTGCATTTGAAGGAGCCCTTATAGGTATGTTATTGGTTATGTTGCATTAAATTATGTATTTCGGTGGTGTTAAAGACTCCCGTCAAATAACACTCTTAATAACTTGATGAGTTTTTGTATACAAACTTTATTTGGTTCAAGTCGAATGATTAGTTGGCTTATTTTATTGGTTGGAGTAAAAAATGTTGATTTGTTTATTTACTTTTAAATTTCAATAGTTGTCCTAAATTGCTGCATTCGGCCCCAAGCTTGAGTTGTTGTTCACATTCAACAACTAAATCTTAGGTTTGATATTCCATCCATTACAACAACTAAAGTCTTTCAGTTGCTAAATTGATGAGTATTATAAGGGGTTATAGCCCAATTTAACGTAACATATTTTAACCCATACTAAAAATGACCCAGCCCGAAAAACATAACAGTAAACATTATAAACTTTGGTAAAATATTATACGAATGAGAATACTAACATAAATACTATACGATATATATCGAGATGATTGATATAAGGGAAACGAGTATCACAATGCAAATTGTCACCCCCGCCGCATCGCGCGGGCACGTTACTAGTATATATATATTGTTAAACATATGTTCAATTTATAGTATTTATTTAATAAGATTAAAATACAATCAACATTAAAATATAATTGTTTTACTATACTCTTTACCTATCTCTATCTTTCTCTCAACGTCTGAAAAAAAACCCAACTCTCAAACACAAAGTTCATCGTCTGCATTCAAAACAAAACACAACTCAGATCTGGCTTCAGATCCACTCCTATATTCGTCTACATCTATGGCATACAACTACAACCCCACCTTATGTTTTTCTGTTTTGAACTTATTATCCTCGTCAACAATCCCACACACGACTCAGATTTGGATTTAGATCTGCCTGTGTAGTTGCGGCTCTGCAACGACTCACCTCACTACTATTGCAAGAGTTGTTGCCGTCGATTTACCGTCGATGTTGCCGGAAAAGAAAAAAGAGTTGGACGCCGGTGTCATCGGCATACGAGTTGCGACGTTGGCCATTACTAGTGGTGGAACCCTAGGTCGCCGATTGTTTCGTTGTGGATCATCAGCCTCATCACCGGAGTTGCAGGACTGTGTGTCGGAGGCCATTAAAACCGAGCTAGCTCGTCGAGCCGCGAGCTGGCTCGAACTTTTTACGAGCCGAACGCGAGCCCTTATTTCCGGCTCGCTATAATTCCCGAACCGAGCCCGAGTCGGCTCGTTTAGCTTCGAGCCCGAGCCCGAGCCCACACTGGCTCGGCTCGGCTCGTTTACACCCCTACCACAATCTAAGCCTCCAAAATAGGGATATGCATGGAAAGAAATAAAAGAGATTGGCTACATATATAACAAATATACGGAAAAAGATAGATGGAATAAAACCCATCTTTATTACGTGGGCTGAATAAATGTGTGTATTACACCAATATGGCTATCAGATAATATTATAAAGATAATTTGATAATTTATTTTGATAACACACTTGTAAATTTCATGTCCCGCATAATACTATTGATATAAGAGTTAATTACACAGATGGACCTTATTATTTATAGCTAGTTTCGTCTTTGAATACTAACTTTTTTTAATAGGTTCAGGTTTCAATGTTTTAATTTTGTAACACCTTTAGATACTAACATCATATTTAGTTAATTCTTATGTGAAATTTTAGTAAAATGACTAAAATACATTTCCGTTTTAAAAGAATCATTTATGTCATTGCTCTATTTTTAATTACAAGGAAATTTTCATTAAAAGTACCAAAAAAATCCACAATGTATGAACATAAATCGAGAGTTTCTTCACCCTTTTTCTTGAATTGAAAATGGGTTTCATTTAAAATCTGAGATAATCGTGTAACAAAAACAAAATCAAAAGTTAATCTCTACTTGATTTATGTTTCCAGTATCGTTGTATAACAATTCATTTCCAACTTGTAGTGGTTCTCTACCAGCTTTAAGAGTGATCTCTGTCTAATCCGATAAATCATTGCGTGTAACCCGCAAATATATTTATCTGATAGTTTTCACACGATTCAGAGATTAATCCAGGTTTCATAAGATTTTTTAATTTCAATTCGGGTTCCAGATTTGTTAATTTCTTCGAAATTACTTGTTCTAGACTAAATATACAACTATTTCACGAGCCATTTCTGGCGATGACACCACAATGGTGTGGCTGAATCCCATCTTGAGATGGAAAATGCCACCGTATTTTTCGGCCAAGCGGGCTAAGCCACGGTTGGTGAGTTGATCCATCATCATGTTGCCGATGAGAGGCCACCCCATCCGGCCCGGTGGGAGGGGTTTCCGGCGGAGCCAGGCAAGAAAGAACTTCTTCTTTCTTGTTTGAATGTGTATAAATGTTCTATTTGATTAAATCTTGTGTCCTGAAAATGAGTGCCATTGATATATTATTGGTACCCATGAGATGAGTCTGTAAGGCTGTTATTTGTCTTGTTTTGTATACATATAGATATAAAATATATATAGAGCATGCGTCTACTGCTATATGTAATCTTAAGTTGCAGTTACTCATGATTTAGTTGCCTGAGAATATTAAACATGATTCTCAACACTATTTTATTCTTACAATATCAACTTCCAAAATCTGCTACTTCACCTATGATTGGGTATTGTTGTTGTTTGGGCTTGTAACTTTGTAAGTTTGTATGGGCCATACTCACCTCTTAAGCTTGGTTTTAAAAAGCGCGCCTAGCGCAAGATAACCTGTGTGCTGGTCCTATCACTTTTGTGTAGGTAATGCGACCTCTATACAAAAGGCACACAAAAATGGCTTTTAAGGCGCTGGTGAGAGACGCGTGCGACACATTAATGGCGACTATTTGTGCATCAGGAGGATGTTGTACAATAGGCTTTTTAAGTATACATATAGGTAATTTATATATTAAATCATATATAAAACTTATCTATAAATAAATTTCAAATGCTAAAACCAACCAAAAATATAATTTTTTATTTGTATAAACACATTGCTCCTCACGTACGAAAAGCGGTACGTTTTTATGCTTTTCGCCTCTGGTTTAGATTGTTGATTTGTATCCCCTTCTGGCTTTTTGAAACCAATATCTTAATGGACCTAATATATTAAAGAAGGTCGCTTAAGTTGAAATGCGGCCCAAATAGTTTAAATGGTAAGGTATGAATGACCCAACCCAATCCATTGGAAATCATCAAACTTTAAATATGAGGTTGAGTCTAGAAACTTAAAAAACAAGCCCGTCTAGCTCAGTTGGTAGAGCGCAAGGCTCTTAACCTTGTGGTCGTGGGTTCGAGCCCCACGGTGGGCGTTATTATTCATTTATTCACTTTTGATATACAGTTTGGAGAAAATTTTGAGTCGATAAAATTAGATACACTCTTATGGGTAAAACACAAGGCGAATGTGAACTAGTTAGACTGGGGTTCTTGGTGTAATTTTACTTTCTAGTTGTAATCTTTTTCGATCTAGCTAGACCTCTAATAACATTTGTCGTTCAAAAAAAAGAAGAGCAGAATGTCCGTAATTAAAGCTCAAGACCCTTATTCAATTTTATCAAATCATGTTGTATAGGGGGGGGGGGGGGGGGGGGGGATATTCCACGGTCCTCCCAACCGCCGAGGTGATTCCACCTCGCAGACCGCCACCCAGCAAGCCTGAGTCTGGAGGTAAATCCGCTACCGTAGGGGCATTGGGAACGAGCAAGACTCGAACCCACCACCTCCGGGTTAGAATGCGGGCTGGTGGCCATTGGGCTGACACCCAATGGTTAAATCATGTTGTATAAGAGCATTGTACATTGTTCATGAAAACTTGTGGGTTGAGAAAATATGATTTTTTTTGTAAGTTTAGAAACAGGAGCGTCTCAACCTTTTTAATGGCTTAATAACAAGTTAAGATGTGTCTAAAATAAACTTTAAGTGAACGGGATATGCTTGAAATGTAGATTTATAAGTTAAGAGACAAGATGGTTTGTAAGCTCATTCAGATTTTACCATCACCAGAGCCGGTTCTTAGAAGGCCCGTGCAAGGGCCACGACCCTTGCAAGTTTTTCGGCCGTATTGCTAATTTTTCGCATTTCGATGGAAATTTTTTATATATACTATGTTCGGCCCGGGCAATTTTTAGTGCCCGTGTCTTTCGGCCCTGTGACGTTCAACGGGCAAGATCCGCCACTGACCATCACTCCTCTACACACACGAGGATGTTCAAGATTCGGTTTAAATGGCTTGAAAAATCTGAACTTTTGCATTTCCGCGAACATGAATGTCAGATCAAAACTCTCGAGCTTGTGAATCCAAGGTTAGCTTCGGCTCGTGTCTTTTTCTTAACCAATTTATCAAGTTTGAGCTACATTATTGTTCACACTCAAAGGCTCATCGTGTTAAGTTGTTTACGATTACCCGTTTTACGCTGACAAGCTCTGCCGTCATTGTTGTTATAACAGAAAATATCAGTTTCTTTGAATTTTAATAAGAAACTTAGTTACAAATTACAAAATCCTTCAATTACAATTAAAAACCATTGAGTAGCATTTTTTTCTAAAAAAAATAGCTTGTTGATAAGTTGATACAACTTATTTTCTATACAATATTTAGAGTTAAATGTCATTTTAGTCCCTGTAGTTTGGGCTATTTTACCAGTTTAGTCTAAAGGTTTCATTTTTCGCCTGTGTGTCCAAAAAGGTTTCACCGTTATCATTTTAGTCCATTGTGTTAACTTCATCCATTATTTTTGTTAACTAGAAGGGCAATTCGGTCATTTTATATGGTCGAGTTGCCCTCTAGTTAACAAAATTACATATAAAATGACTGAATTGCCCTTCTCGTTAACAGAAAAAATGGATGAAATTAACCCAGTGGACTAAAATGACAATGGTGAAACATTTTTAGACCCACAAGTGAAAAATGAAACCTTTGGACTATACTGTCAAAATGGGCCAAACCACTGGGACTAAAATGACATTTAACTCTTGTATTTATTAGATCAAAACATTAAACTATAAGTAGTTTTTTCAAAATTGATTGTATGGTCCTAAGATTATGATTTCAAAGATTTTGCAAAATGAGTCATGTTTTAGAACGGAATTAAAATAAGTTGTTTTCAATCGAAAATAATTTACTATTCAAGAGAAATATTTTGTTTATATTTATAAAAAGTTGGTGTTTTTCAAACAAATTATTTTATGCTCAAATTTACTCACAAGAGAGAGGTAGTTGTTGTATAGACAATTTTGTTGTTTTCAAACGTTGAATCCGAATTAAGAGAATTGGGCTGGCTAATTGAGCTACCAAATGACATCTCGTTAAAAGAAGATTGGCCTCTATAAATCTTATGTCCAAACATTACTTTTTTTTTTTTTAATATTGTGGGTCAAGTTTTATTATTGAGTAAATTGCAGTTTTACCCCCTGAGGTTAGGGGCCATTGGCACTCTTACCCCCCTAAGGAAATAAATGCAAAATTACCCCCTACTGTTAACTCTTATGTCGCACAATTACCCCCCGGATTCATTTTTCTTGACCGGTCAATATAAACAAGGGAGGGTCAAAGGGTATAAATGTAATTTCACCAAAACTTGTACTTTATATATTAAAATAACCCCTCAAACTCAACATAACCTCACAACCTTACCCCCTAAGATTTCCCCTCTTCTTCTTCATCGCTTCCGGCGACCTTCACCGGCGACCTTCACCCTCCGGCGACATCCACTCCATCTTCTTCACCACTCCTTCACCACACTAGCACAAGATGACTGAACATAATGGCATTATGCATCGAGCTCCACCGGCTGAGCTAGGGCCGGCGACCACACCACCGGCCACCATCGATCCAGATGTGGTCCAGAGATCCTCCATTTTCTCGCAATTTTCAGGTAAAATCAAACAACAATTTTGATTGTGGGGTAAAATCAAACAACTAGTAATGGATGTTTGTGTATTTGCAGTGGACATGAGGATTCATGTTTCACTAAGATCGATTGTGGTCTCATTGGTGCTCAAGATGCGAGGCCGCCCGTTCCTGCATTTCCAGTTTCCGCCTCAGCAGGAAATGGTTGTGTAGGATACTTAAACTCTAATCTTCTAGGTTCTTTTGGGTTAATATGTAGTGTAGGATTCTTAAACTCTAATCTTCTAGGATCTTTTGGGTTAATGTGTAGGATCTTTTGCTTGATCACAACAGGTTATGTTTGATCATAGAACAGGTTATGTATTTGATTGTTAAGTGGGTTAATGTTTGATCACAACATAACAGAACCTCTGCAATTGTGTATATTTGACTGTTAAGTTGCTGTTGTATTTGATTTGATCATAGAACAGAACAGAACCTCTGCAATACTTCTGATGCAGAGGTGCTGTCATGGCACTTGGTGCAATCACCATCACTTCCAGTCCCATGCATAAGTGAAAGAGGGTGTATGTGACTTAAGCTGCTGTTGTTAATGTTGACTTGCTGCTGTTAATGTTAAGTTGCATATACAGGATGTGCAGTTTTAATACCTGAGGTTATGAATTATGTGTAATGTGGATGTGCAGTTTGATTTCTAGTCAAACAGGTTTGTACAATGCATATACAGGATGTGCAGTTTTAATACCCAGTCTCTACAAATGCATATAGGTCAATAGGTGTATCAATAGGTCAATAGGTGTATCAATAGGTCAATAGGTGTATCAACAGGTGTATGTGAAGTTACTGAACATGGTTATGGCAGTTACATGATCATAGTTGATGATAGTCACCACTGCAGGTATGCTTAATCAACAGGTGTATGTGAAGTTACTGAACATGGTTATGGCAGTTACATTTTGTGCATTTGATCAACAAGCTGTTAGCAATCATAACAGTGGTTTGATACATATTCTAGTCTGGTTAATAGTCAAAATGTGCAGCAGTGGTTTGCTTAATCAGTGGTTAATAGTCACCACAGCAGGTATGCAACATGTATGCTTGAGTATAAAACACATTGCAGCAGGTAAGCAGGTATGCAACAGGTATGCTTGAGGTATGCTTGATGATTTAAGAAATAAAACAAAATAACTGTGAATTGATTCAGAATCAGGTGTTTATATGATCAAAATCAGATTACATGTGAATTGATTCAGAATTAGGTTTCAGATCATAGAACAGGTTAAGATTTTTTATTATAGAATCATAGATCAGGTTTTTGATTTTGGCGGGAAGGTTTTTGGAAGTTGCAGGGGGTAATGTTGTATCTTAACTCAAAGTACAGGGGGTAATAACAAAGGACAAATTAGTAATTTACCAATGGGGGGTAATTGTGCGACTTAACAAAAATGTTGGGGGGTAAAATGGAAGGGTAATATAGTCATTTCAACTAAGAGTCAACAGATCTGTCATTGACTTTGAAGCCGGGGGGTAATTGTGCGACATAAGAGTTAACAGTAGGGGGTAATTTTGCATTTATTTCCTTAGGGGGGGGTAAGAGTGCCAATGGCCCTTAACCTCAGGGGGTAAAATTGCAATTTACTCTTTATTATTATATTATAAAAAGAAATAAACAAGTTAGAACGGTTATAACAGCCAAAAAAAAGTAAATAAAAATATACCTCTTTAGTTCACTTTGTTCGGTTTTCCTGCTTTACGTGCTCAAAGAATAAGAAAATAACATATAACATAACGTGTTTGGAAATTTATATAAAAATATATGTATGGTTGAATAAAAAAATAACATAACGTATATGGTTGAATATATAATAAAGTATGAAAATAATTTTTTTTATAATTATGCAACTTATACTGATAATTACGCAACCTAAAATAATAATTACGCAAGCCATGTTATAATTACGTACACACATATTACACAACTTATAATAATAATAATGGGGTAACTTTGTATAATAGTAACCAAGTTTTAAAAGTGTTCCAATTAGGTCACTCAAGTTTCAAAAGTGTTCCATTCAAGTCACTCAACATTCATTTTTCATTAAAATTAAGGGATTTTTCATATATTTCATAACTAACCATGATGATGTGGACACGGCACGTTGATTTTGAAAAGTGTCAAAAAAAATAGCAACTCTATTATCAAATTAAAGAGAATAAAATGGTCGACTTAAAAGTTTTTTATTTTATTTTTAAAATATTAACATGCTAGGTTAGAACCCCGCGTGTTACATGGGTTGAATAAAAAAATATTATCGTAAACAAATAG
Source organism: Helianthus tuberosus (assembly GCA_030545235.1). Classification (NCBI taxonomy): domain Eukaryota; kingdom Viridiplantae; phylum Streptophyta; class Magnoliopsida; order Asterales; family Asteraceae; genus Helianthus; species Helianthus tuberosus. The sequence goes on along the minus strand of CM060412.1, from coordinate 10,690,489 downwards.
TTTTAAGAATTATAATATCGTTAATTTGTTGCTTATAATTACTATGAGATCAATAAATAAATAAATAAATAAGTAGATTAATATTTTGTTACTAAGATATAAGTGAGTGATACGTAACATTCTTTAGAAACATGTATATTACAAAGGTTGAATACAAAAAAAAATATATGAATTATAAACTCTTTTAATTAATTATTATTACATACCCGTATATTACACGGGTTGACATTATTTGGAATCGTTAATTAGTTAATTATTAAAAAGGGTAAATTTCTTTAATTAACAAAGTATAAATTAGCAACGTTTGTGTGCATAGAGAGGTATGTACCGCATGCTTTGGGAGGTTTTCAAAAAAAGAATTGATGTTTCACTTTTAACCCAAAACTATTTGTTTTTCTACTTATAACACCAAAAATTTTCATTTCTTGCAATTTAAACTCACAACTTTTGTACTTTCAACTTTGGTCCCCATACTTTTCATATTTCGTAAATTTTTTCGTTTTAAAATTTGCAACTTAACACGGCATAAAGTGTGTGTGGTTCAACGTTTTAACATTTCGTTTTACGCTTCCTACTAGATTTTGCGAGTTAACACAACTCAACGTGCGTGTGGGGTTCAACGTTTTTACGTCGTCTATCTTTTCCTGGTTTGACAAGTTCGTTACAACGCGCGGGGTCCTAAATCGACTTAATTATTATTTTCTATGTTTTACGTTGCAGTCTAATTTATTCGCGTTAACACACCGTAACTTCCGTATTGGTTGTCGCTGGCAGTGGTGTGGCATTGGTGCTATTCAGCACGGTTTTACGCCCCCGCCGCATTGCGACGGGTGGTAAATCTAGTTAATTATTAAAAAGTTAATTTTTTTAAGGCTTATTGGCCTGTAATAATCCCACCTACACCTTTTTGGCCAATAATAATCCCACCTCAGAATATTTCCCACACCAGTCCCATTTTTCAGATTTTTGGCCCACACTGGTCCCCAGTTAAAAATCCCTAACTCAGTTAGTAAAATGGCTGATGTGGCAGATGATGTGTTAAAAACTGATTATGTGGCAGATATGTGGCAGATGATGTGTTAAAAACTGATTATGTGGCAGATATGTGGCAGATGATGTGTTAAAAACTGATTACCTGTAATAATCCCACCTACACCTTTTTGGCCAATAATAATCCCACCTACACCTTTTTGGCCAATAATAATCCCACATCAGCCATTTTACTAACTGAGTTAGGGATTTTTAACTGGGGACCAGTGTGGGCCAAAAATCTGAAAAATGGGACTGGTGTGAGGAATATTCTGAGGTGGGATTATTATTGGCAAAAAAGGTGTAGGTGGGATTATTACAGGCCAATTTGCCTTTTTTTAATCGTGATATATGACGAACCTATTGCACTGTATTACAATTAAAGGTTATTGGATTTTAATAATCCTAAGTTTCGCATGTTGGGCGATAATAATCCTAACTCTAAAAATTCCCTCCAACGATCCCAACTTATAAGAATTTGGCTCTCATCGATCCTTTTCAAACTACAGTTGCACTTAATTCAATTAAGGAGGCTGCATGTGCACAAGAATCTATTGAAGAGACCAAATTATTATATATTTTAAAAGGATCAAGGAGGGCCAAATTCTTACAAGTTGGGATCGTTGGAGGGAATTTTTAAAGTATGGATTATTGTCGGCCAACAGGTGAAACTTAGGATTATTAGAATCCAATAATCCTACAATTAATAACATACTTCAATTAAACATATCCATTGCTCGTTGTGTTATATTAATACGTTAGTATTTGTGCGTAAATATTATAAATACTAGATTATAGACCCATGTATTACATGGGTTGAATAAATACAATATCTTATGTAACATAAAAATAATAATAAATATCATACATAAATTGCTTAAAACCACCCATAATTAAGAAAATGTCAAAGTTTTTTCTTTGAAATTTAGAGAAAATATAATAAATTTGAAATAAATTTACAAAAATTAAGAGGCCGGATAATTATTGCTAATTATTATTAAATCATCATCATCATCATCATCATCATCGTACTCAGTATATCCCACCTATAGCAAAGCTAAGGTAGGGTCTGAGGAGGGTGGGATGTAGACAGCCTTACCTCTACCCCGTAGGAATAGAGAGGCTGCTTCCAATGAGACCCCCGGCTCGATTGTGGTTTTGCATCAAGCCTTGGACATAAGGCACATAACACTCAGCAATTGAGACAAACGCCAATTGGTGCATGTACCCCCTTGTCTTTCGGCTATCAACGCCACCACATGATGCCTGATTAACGATCCCCTCTTTTTAACGTTATTTTCACGAAATTAGTAAAATAACGTTAAAAATTAGTGCACTTTTGCTTTTGCCCCCCCGAGCGCCCACACATATATTACATTATATGAGCAGACCGCAAGCTAATTATTATTAAATACATAAGTTAAAACTTACAATTTAGACAACTTGAACTATAAGTAATTTGAAATGGAGCACTAAAATTAGTAATATGCTAGTACTTCTAAATGTTAAATATCAGCTTGAGTATCGATTTCATTACCGGTTTTCACTTTAACATAATATTTTCTTTTCTTTTATGCTTTTGTGACAAGAACATTTAAGTTTAAAAAAATTTTAAAATGACCACACAATTTTTATACTCTGAATTTTAACGCCTTTGTTTCTTTGTTTTTTTTTTCTTTCGGATGTTATACAGAGTGTCATTACCGTAATGAACCAAACCGATATCGATCGAAATTGAATTCCCGCCAAATCACGCAAGGGATTTCTGTAATTATTACTTCAAATTATATATTTGTTATTGTTAATAACTAAAGCAAATCAAATCTGTCCCGTTAGTTTATCCCACTAATCAAATGTAAACTCAAGATGTTATGTGAATATCCTCTACAACAATTAGAAATAACATAATTATTATTGATTATAAATTAAAATATAAGTTAAGGATTATATATAATTTAATTTAAATACTCATTTAATTATTTATATGTTTACAATTTAAATATTAATGAAAAAAGATAACAAAGACAAAATCCATATAATCTTTAAAAAGTAAAGTTTAAGAAATTGACGCAAAGATAAATCGGGATAACGTATAACAATTATTTATATTTATATATTATTAGATATATCAATAATTAATAATACTAGTTAAATTTCCGCCCGCACGTTGCGGCGTGGACCCTCTGACTGCAAAACGCGTGTCAGTAACGGCAAGCAGATACCGAATATCAAAACATAAATAAAAATGTCGTGAAAAGGATAGTCAATCCGTCCTAAAAAACAATTTTAAATAACCTAATATATAATAATAGGACCCACACGTCCTACACGTTGGAAATTCGGTTGTTTTCAGTTCAGTTATTACGGTGCTAACACGTTAAAATACGGATGAGCTAGGTACCGGTAACGGAACCAAAAGTACCGATCCGGAAAATCATCGAAATTAGGTACCGGCACCGAAAATGCTTGGTACAATACGGTATGGTATTTAAAGGTAAAAATCAATAAATATAGATATGGTGTTTGACCGGTGTGGAACCGAAAGTAACGATTCTGAAAACGCCAAAAGGTGGGTACCAAATTGGTACCGAAAATGATTTGGTATAGTAAATTTTGTACCGATACGATACCGATTTGATTACAGGATTTGATACGATTTGCTCATCAATAATCTAAATATCCAAGTTAATTTTACATGCTACAATTAATTCATTACGTAAAAAGACAAAAAATAAAGCAAAATAAGTTGTTATGTATATAAAACCTCATTCAAACGAAATACAGTTTACTTACTGTGTGTATGAAAATTAATCTAAACTGGGCAATTACTTGCATTGTTACGTTGCTACATGATTTGATGAGCTCGGTACCAACCAGTACCGAAAATACCGTTACCAAAATCCCCAAAAGTGGGTACCGGTACCGAATATACCTGGTACGGTATGGCTTGATACGGTCGGTACTGGTACGGCACCGGTATTTGAGGGTAAAACCCGATGAATACCGGTGCCGAACGGATACCAAAAATACACTCAGTTTGATAAATTTGATACCGGTACCGGTACCCGATACTATTCATTTATTTCTATTTTGATTTGTACTGTTCATTCACTTCAGAATTTAATATATAGGAGAATTAGAGATTAATCTAATATATTAATATAGTATTAACTTAAAGACTCATTTAATTATTTGTATGTTTATAATTTATTTTTTTAATAAAAAAAACAAAGAAAAAATTAATATAGTCATTAAAAAATAATGTTTAAGAAATTGACGCAAAGATAAATTGAGATAATGAAGAAACACTAGATAAATGGTCAGAACCGAGATATCTAGGGGGTTTGAATCCGCATAAAAAGGTTTAGTTTCCTCTCGATTGATTCAGGTCCGACTGATCTTCTTCTCCGATAACTCTGCAAAAAAGAGCACCGTTAGCCTCGCCAAGGGGAGAAGAGGGTTATCTCCTTGACCCGACTCCGGTGTGAGAATAAGTATTGGTTATGAAGAAGAAGAAGTATTTGAGAAGTGTGCGTAACTTGAATTCATACCTGGGTTTTTCTCATATTTATAGCCGGGTGTCGTTTGGGTGGGAAAACCTGTTAGTGAAAAGTTAACGGAAGATGCTAACCCCGTAAGCGGTTACATTTCCTTCCGTTTAAGTTCTTTGATCCGACGTGAGAGCACACGGATCGTGGTTTAGATCGAAGGCTGGGGGTTTGCCACGTGTAAAGTGATCAAGTGGAGATTACTCTCCAATTACATGCCTTCGTTGTGAATTCAGGGGTGCCTGTGGTAATGACACGTGTCCAGACGGTTATAACCGTCTGGGTGGTGCACGATTGTATTTCTTCTAGAAGATTACTGCTGTAATCTGGTGTGGTACTTTATCGTGTGGAGACCACTGAATAAATAAATCCCAAGTCTGGGTAAAATAATATCCAAGTCTGGATATTTAGGCGGAAGTATTTATTCTCAGGATTTTTATCCTTTGCTAATGGGAGAAGGCGCAAGGATTTATGATTTCCTTTGGGCGCGCGACTATAGACTGCTGATTACTTTCTTCCTTTTGTAAGACCAGTGCGCGGCCGCGCAAGGTTAAAAAGTTAAAAGGCAAGGTTGTGGTATGGTCCCAAATACTCTTTATGAGGTTTTTGGGACCTTACCCCTTCAAGTCCCCCCAGTCTAGTGTTGTACTTATGCAAATAAGTGGAGCACTGGACTTATAAGAGGGAACTGTTTTTGGGCGCGAGAAATAAGGAATCTTCTATGAGAAGATTGAATTTTTATTAGGGGGGTTTTTTAGAAGGAATTGTGACTGTTTCCCTCTGCAATCATTTCTTGACGTGTGGTGACGTCAGTTTGAAATAAAATTTTATATTTTGCCTTCTTTCATTGGGATATAAAATGGCGCTTGTCAGTCTTCATTAATGGAGATATGACCCTGGTTCCTGTAGCGCCGTTTAGATGGAACGTTTTCCTGACAATTAATCATGATGACCTAGTTTCCTTTTCCCGGAGTCTTGCTCCCCTTTATATATGTTTAGGATGTTTGTTTTGTAAAGAACGTTTTGATGTTCTGCTGCTGTAAATGCTGCTAAAGGTGCCTTGCTGCACTAGTAACTTTCCTTTGTTGATGCAATGTTATGCATTCATGTTTTGTGTTTATGTTTGAATTACAATATGTTGCATGTGTATAATTACTTTGTTTAGGTATAGCGAATGAAAATGGTATTGTGCTCATGTGCGAACGTAAGTCTAGACTGTGCACGGGGCTTGTTATTTTTTAGACCGTTCATGAGGCTTACAATGTTCACCATACTGTTTTCGCGTATACCAAAGAAATTACATGCAATTTGTAACAAACAATAACATGTAAAGATAATTTTTGCATTAATAGGGCGTGGGCCCAATAAAGTGAAAAAATACCTTGCCTGTATAAGTCTAACTTGTTGAATAGCTTGGCTAGTTGCCGCGCGTTCCCGGTGTGAGGAATAGTTGCTAGTTGTGTCCGTTTAAGTTGGTGCTCGTTGATTGGTTGTACTAGTGTATTTCCATGGATTGTCAGGGTTGCGCGTTTGTGAAAGAGCAAGTGTATGTGTGTTCGCTCGTAAGTAAAGGAGTATACGCGTATGGCGACTTAAAGGAGTATGCGCGGATAACGACTTATGTGCTTAAATGTATGGGAGCATGCGCGTATGACATCTTATGTGCTCGTATGTAAAGGAGCAAACGCGGGTGGCGACTCACGTGCTCAAATGTATGGCGACTTACGTGTTTGTATGTAAAGGAGCAAGCGCGGGTGGCGACTTACGTGCTCAAATGTAAAGAAGCATGCGCGTATGGCGACTTACGTGCTTGCATGTAAAGGAGCAAGCGCGGATGGCGACTTACGTGCTCAAATGTAAAGAAGCATGCGCGTATGGCGACTTACGTGCTTGTATGAAAGGGAGCAAGCGCGGATGGCGACTTACGTGCTCCAATGTAAAGAAGCATGCGCGTATGGCGACTTACGTGCTTGTATGTAAAGGAGCAAGCGCGGATGGCGACTTACGTGCTCAAATGTAAAGAAGCATGCGCGTATGGCGACTTACGTGCTTGCATGTAAAGGAGCAAGCGCGGATGGCGACTTACGTGCTCAAATGTAAAGAAGCATGCGTGTATGGCGACTTACGTGCTTGCATGTAAAGGAGCAAGCGCGGATGGCGACTTACGTGCTCAAATGTACAGAAGCATGCGCGTATGGCGACTTACGTGCTTGCATGTAAAGGAGCAAGCGCGGATGGCGACTTACGTGCTCTTATCCTTAAATAAGGAGTATAAGTTTTACCACAATTTTTGATGTGATTTTTCAATCGGTGGTATTATACCGCAACAATAGGATTTATATTGTTCCTATCATCTTGAAAAGATAACGGATTGCGTATGTCTTTTTTAATGATTTCTTTCATACATCGAATTTTAAGTACCAGTTGTACCGATATAGACGCTCTAACTATGCTAGTCAATATAAATGCTTGTGCATATATATCCGTTATAGCTTAGATAAGTGTCAGGTTGTAACACTTTCATGTTGAAAAGTCATGGCACTTGAATTAGCATAAGTGCCAGTTTAAATGTTTATAAGTGATAGCACCAACTGTTTAGTGTATACTAGAAGGTGTTCACGTTATGCAAAAGAATTTGGGGATTTGTTCTCTTTCCGTCATTTTGTTTAAGGAAAAATCAAAAGGAGCTTTCAGAGGAATTTGTAGTACCTAGGTTTTGACGAAAACCGTATTAGTCAAGGCTTATAGCCCCAATAAGCAAAGCTCCGGAAGTTATGCGTTGTGCGACTTCAGGTCTGCAGCTCGTTGATCATAGAATTTAAATGAAACCCCCAAATCTGGAGTGTTTGTGGAAAATTTGGTTCCTGGCGATCTGGAACCTGTTGAACCAGTACTCTGGAATTTTTTTCTCCATGAATAGATCTGAACGGTTATGAACTCTCGTTTGCATTAGGGAAGTAATTCCTCCCGAATGACTGTTGTTGCTTTCTTGCCGAATATCAGATCTGATGTTTGGGGACTCAGGTCTGATAATTTGCGTGAAATTTTGGTTCAAAGCTTTCTGGAATCTGCCGATCCAGTATTTTGGAGCTCTTCTCTATGAGTTGATCTGAGGAGTCCTTTTCGTCTGGGTGATTGTTACTTGTATTGATTCCCCTGATTCCGTCGATCTGAGTATTTGGGGTTGTAGAACCCTTGAATTCAGACCGAGGACCTGATGGGTGAGGTGATGAATTCTCTGCCATGTGAAAACAGAGAAATGAGGGAAACTGAATCGAAACGAGACAAAACTGAAAAAACAAAGAAATCGGTGGGCGCCAATGAAGAAACACTAGATAAATGGTCAGAACCGAGATATCTAGGGGGTTTGAATCCGCATAAAAAGGTTTAGTTTCCTCTCGATTGATTCAGGTCCGACTGATCTTCTTCTCCGATAACTCTGCAAAAAAGAGCACCGTTAGCCTCGCCAAGGGGAGAAGAGGGTTATCTCCTTGACCCGACTCCGGTGTGAGAATAAGTATTGGTTATGAAGAAGAAGAAGTATTTGAGAAGTGTGCGTAACTTGAATTCATACCTGGGTTTTTCTCATATTTATAGCCGGGAGTTGTTTGGGTGGGAAAACCTGTTAGTGAAAAGTTAACGGAAGATGCTAACCCCGTAAGCGGTTACATTTCCTTCCGTTTAAGTTCTTTGATCCGACGTGAGAGCACACGGATCGTGGTTTAGATCGAAGGCTGGGGGTTTGCCACGTGTAAAGTGATCAAGTGGAGATTACTCTCCAATTACATGCCTTCGTTGTGAATTCAAGGGTGCCTGTGGTAATGACACGTGTCCAGACGGTTATAACCGTCTGGGTGGTGCACGATTGTATTTCTTCTAGAAGATTACTGCTGTAATCTGGTGTGGTACTTTATCGTGTGGAGACCACTGAATAAATAAATCCCAAGTCTGGGTAAAATAATATCCAAGTCTGGATATTTAGGCGGAAGTATTTATTCTCAGGATTTTTATCCTTTGCTAATGGGAGAAGGCGCAAGGATTTATGATTTCCTTTGGGCGCGCGACTATAGACTGCTGATTACTTTCTTCCTTTTGTAAGACCAGTGCGCGGCCGTGCAAGGTTAAAAAGTTAAAAGGCAAGGTTGTGGTATGGTCCCAAATACTCTTTATGAGGTTTTTGGGACCTTACCCCTTCAGATAATGTATAACAATCATTTATCTTTATATATTATTAGATATATTATATTATATATTAATAATATAAGAGATTAATTAATACATTAGTAGTATTAAATTAATATGTAAAGGAATTAAATAAGAGAATGCCACATGGCATTAGATGTATTTCTTTATTAGTATTAGATGTAAATTAACTTTCGGGTACTACACAAACCCGTTTAATGATTTGTAACTAATTAAACCTTTTTAACCTTTTTAATTAGTTAATTATTTGGAATCATTTATTAATTAATTTTATTATTATTGATAAAGATAAATGATATTCATGAATTAATTAACAGTTAAAAAAAGTTAAAAATAATATAAATAAATTTTTTTACGTTAAGAGAGAGAATGCAATGTGACATTAATTGAAATCTTTTGTTAGATTTAGATTTAGATTTAGTTTAGAGATAGATATAGATATAGATATAGATATAGATATAAAGGGGATGATTCATTTGAGAATAAAATTAAATTAAGAAGAAAAAAAAACAAATTGTACAAATGTAAAACATTAAATAGTTTTCTCTCAACTCATTTATTATTATCTTTGACTAATTAATTAATCATAAACACTATCATCCTCCACACTTAATTTTTTTTGCTTATACACATCAAAATTTATCCTACACGTGTTGAAATTTATCCTACACATATTGAAATTTATCCTACATAGCTCGTAATTCATCCTACACAAATCGTAATTTATGCTACACTTTAAATTATATATTTTTTCTTTTTTTGAAAATAAGTTACAAATTTAATGTAGTTAGCTATTAAAAAGGAAGACTAACAATTAATGATCTGTAAGACCCTAAATCACGTTTGACCATAAGTCGCAGCGGAGATACGTAGCATAAAATTTTCTTTCATTATAAACCTCTTAACGTACTTAAATTCATTTTCATAGTTAATTCTTTCTCGATAAATATATTTAGTGAACTTATTTACAATAAGAAAACATAACTTAGCTTCGCTCAATTACGTATTCTAACACTCCCGTACAATCTATCTTGTGACTCGATCTTTGATCACTCCACTTTAATGTAATAATCTGGCTCGAACAACCTGCACTCACCAAATACATACAAGTCATTAATATGTTATCAATATAAACTATACTTATCCTTGGACTATTTCTGATCCATTATTCCTTTACATTAATCGTTCCCTCTGGGTACCTCACCTCTGGTGAGTCTTCGATATTGTACCTGCATTACACCTCAAACTCCCGGTACCCGAATAACAACGTAAGAACTTAATCATTCTGAATGATTTACATACATACTTAAACTTCATACATATTATCCACATAGGTACATGTATACACACATGCATACCAATCTACTTGCATACCTACACATGAATACATCTACATCATTATATACGTATTTACATATACACATACCTACATCACTACGTGCACTCATGACATTATACATCTATACATACATACATTCCTACTTGCAACATACCAAACTCATACACGCCTACTCACATACAAACCTTCATACATCCGCGTATTCTTGCTCACATACTTATAAACATACCCACGTAGGTGCATACATGCTTTCATACATTTCTACATACGTGTATAGAGATATAAAAACATACATACATACCTGTCTACAAGTGTGCTTACCCTAATGATCATAAAACATAAGTTAAATTAGTCCCACGTAGCTTAAAACACGTTTAAACGAGATTCCCGGACCAAGCACGTGAAATAACAATTTTTGGAGAAAACATACCCCGTCGCGTCGCGCGACCCCCCGTTGCGTGACGCGACGCCCCTATTTTTCCAGCAAGATTGCAGCTGGTTGCTGCATATTCCCAGCACGTTCGGATTTTACGGAAACGAGCATAACTTCCTCGTTTTTGATCCGTTTTACCCGATTCTTTTTCCTACGTGATCGTAATTTAATTCTCCATCACATGGAGTGAAAATCCAATATTTGGACTACCGAAATTTATAACTTTTAAGCCTTCGGCTTATTACCCTTTTTCCATATTTTGACCCGTTCATGCATTTACCCACATAACTTGTTTGTTTGACCTTAACTTCATATGAATTGATAATTTCAAGGTCATTTGTCATAAAAGATTCATTTCCCGGATACCTTACATCTTATTCCACCCGTTTGCGCTCAAAAGCTTATTTTGACCCGTTAAGGGTAATTGCGCAATAAAACGTTTCTGACTTACAAAACCATACTCCTCACTTTCATACTTGACCAAAACATTACACTAATCGAATAACTTGTTTCTAAACTGCTTTTAAGATCGTTTGCCCAAAATACCCATCAAGGGCATTTTGGTCAACTTTAATCCCATCAGTTACGACGGAAGACTTCAACACATATTTGACCTCAAACATCATGTTTAATTAATTAAAACACTTTATTACTTAATCGAACTAAGAAGTGATTACGGAAATCACTTACCTTATGCGTCCGTGCTCGTATCCGATTCCTTGCCTCTTCTTGACCCGTTAACACCTCATGCTTGAGCCCGTCTCGACGTGATTCCTATACTTTCATTTCATTGAAATCACGCTCTTATTAGCATACTCATTTGTACATGTTAACAATCATATCAATCGCATATTTCACACTTAACTTTCGTTAGTCATTTCTAACAAACATAACTCATATAATCATATCCAAATACGTTTAAACTCATGTAATTCATCATGTCATTACATTTAACACGGATTGCTATAACATGTACCATACGACTTCCCATAATCCTACCTTTAAGACAACGAGTCAAATCATGTTCCTTATACTTAGTTGACTTTCCGAAGTCAACTATTAACCATGTTTAACTATCGACTTTCATCATATACTCGTAACATCATAATCGACTATACGGACGCCACTATATACATTTTATCATACGCTTGATATGTGTACCATCTTTTAAGCATAACGTACAACTAATTCATGCATAAATCTTCTAAACTCATACATAACTCATCAAATCCTACTCCTAATCAACATATATCATTCACACATAAGCATCAAACATATCATCACCACATTTCTTTCAATTTAACTAACAGGAATCCATCACGCCCACAATAATACATCAATCTTTCAACAAGACTTGGACATAGGTGGTGATTCTAGTTATCATCTTCACCCTAATTAACGGGTTTCATCTATAATCATCAAATTAACACAAACCATACATAACCCATGTTCTATACGATGATTCTTACCCTTATACATGATCAATTTCGTATTAACTCACGGATTAGAACATAACCCACTTCACCCATGATCACAAATCTTAGATTTAAGACATACCTTATGATCCCCTCGTGAAGGTGATCATTAATCCGTGTTCCTTCTTGAATTTGAGCTTCGATTCACCCTTCAATTTGGTGATTTAAGTGAATTAGGGTTTGGAGCTCTTGAGAGCTCCTGAAGCTTCACGAACACACACGTATGTGTGTTTGTGTGTGTGTGTTGATCTTTTAATTAGTAAGAACTTTCATTTGTTCCAATTTAGCCCCTCGGGTTTGCCTTTAAAACATAACTGACACTACCTTCATCATTTAATACTTTTGACCATACCCTTAACTAGGTTAAATAGCCTAGTTATTTATTTCATGACGTGTCATATAGGAACACACGACAAATATTAACATTCAGATTTTTGGGGCGTTACATGATCCATCCAAGTTTACCAATATACCTTTACACTAATATTAAATACAAAAATTAAATGAATTAAAATGAAGCATTTTTATTGGCTGGATTTTTTTTTATTCTTACAAAAAATTTCTTCTCACTTGAACTCTCCACTAGATATAAATATAGATAAATATAAATAGATATTGATGTTTTGTTTAGATAATTATATAATAATTAACTTTAGATAAAAATATATATAGAAATAGAGTATTATATTTACTTAATTAATTTGCTATATAATTAACTTATTATTTTTTATATGTATGAAAATTTTGTATTCAAATAAAATAACTTAATTATATAAAGTTTTTCGTTTTGAAAATTGTTCAATAGTTCACTGATAAATCAATAGAGCTATCGGATGGCGGTCGAGAAATCGTTCTTAGACATAACCCAAGGAGAGTAGGTTTATACGTGAGATTCTGTCTATAAAAAAATTAGTTGTTAAACAAGACTTTTCCCTTAGCTATCAAAAGCTTTCTTGTCACTTGTCTTTATTCCTTCTCCGTTCAGTGCTTCTTTATTCAATTTTCTCACCGCTGGGAACATCTTTTCCCCTCTACGTCTTCGGTTCCGCCATAACTTCGCCTACGGCATCAAGAGACCAACCACCACAATTTTCATATGCACAACCATTATTGTCCTTAGTGGCGGGCCCACAAATTATTTAATGAATAAGATGGACGCAGTGACATTATTATAAGTAATTGACGTTACACATTACAACAACGTGTATCATTTCAACGTGCTCCAACTTTCCATGTCTTTTTCGATGTTGTATGGCTATTCGTCCCCATATTACAAGCTTTCACTGTCACTTATAAATTGACCGCTGCATCATTGTGATGTAGGATTAAACTCTTATTCACGTTTAATCCACCATCCATTAAAGTAATATTTAGATCTAATAAACTAAAAAAATAAAAAAGAAAGAACGGATTTGATTGGTTGAAAGTATTGGGCCCACCAACCCTTCTCCCTTCACATGCGTTACCCCCACCAGGCCTCCCCTTTCACGCAACATTCATGCCTCCGTGGAGCGGTCGCCCCAGGGCTACCAATTCACTCGAGCGTGTAACAAATGGTCTAACGAGTGTTTCTTGCACAAGTACCTTACCTTCACGGCAATGTTGCATCTAACTCTTAATTTAAATGGCGCGTCTAATCCATTAAACTGTGGGTCCCACTTTGCTTATATGTTGCAAATACTATGTGTAATTAAATTGTCGTATGTATTCCCCCTAGGTTTGGCGTATCTTGAATCACTGTATGATATTTAGAAGGGTCAACGTCGCAATTTAACTTCATAGAAATGGAGTATACACGGTTATAATCCACTTTAAAATATCAACATCCTCATCAATCATGATGGTTGAAAATATTGCTTAATTGGAAGTGTTTAATGATAAACTGATGGGAGAATGATCCGTTAGAAACCTCCATTTATTGCGATAACCACGAGAACCAGTGTGAACACAACAAAAAATACCTTAAAAAATTTTAAAACACACAATTTTTTTAATATTTTTTTTATAAAAAGCGCTACTTTTCGTTAATAAAAAAAGTTTCTTTTGGATACTAAAAGTAGCGATTTTTATAAAAAAAAATATTAAATTTTTTTTGTGTGTTTTTAAGATTCTTTTAGGTTTTTTGGGGGTTAGCTTTATGGTTTAGTTTTTAGCATTTAGCTTGGGTGGGGGGTAGGTTTTTTTTTTTTTGGGGGGGGGGGGGGGGGGGTTAGTTTTTTTTTAAAGATTTTTTAGGTTTTTGATGGTGCAGTGGGCTTATTTTGTTGTGTTCACATTGATTTTTACGTTGTTCGTAATAAAAGTGGTTCTTGTATGAACCCTGTCCTAAACTGATGATGTTATTTTACATATCAAAAGTGGGTCAGCTAAGAATTTGTAATTAACGTATCAGCTATAATATACGTCTATAATTTCTTTTAAATTAATAAATGAATGCGACAACCTTTAAATTATTAAAATCACTTGAAATGCATGTGTATTAGTTTATTATTACTATGCAAATCTCGGCGTCTTCATCAAAGATTTTTTGACATTGTTTACCAAGAATTAACAAATACTTTTTTAAAATTACATACATCATTGATCAATATATAAATGATTTTAGTTATCTAAATGATGAAAAGTTTATTTATTTTTCTTTTAATAAAAATATAAACATGAAATTCTTTTTTTATTCACTTAACCAAACAAACAAAAATTAAGTACGTGCTTCGTTTATGTTCACTTATGTGTATTCATTTATTTCGCTTACAAGTTCATGTAAATTTATTTATTAGTTATTAATTTATTTGTTAGTTCTTATAAAGTATAATAATCATTGGTCCACTATGCAACAACTCATTAACCCAATCAAAGTTTAGAATCAATCTTATTTATTAATATTAAATTTATTTATTAGTTCTTATAAATTGTTATACTTATTTGTCCTTTAAGTTTTCGTCCATTCCTTTATTTGGTTAAAGTCTGATTTTTCCTTTTTAGTTTTCGTGTTTTCATCCATTCCTTTGTTTCTGTTTGTTCGATTCGTTTATATACCTAATTAATTTTATTGATTGGGCAACCAAATACTAGGTTTGAAATTGATATATTGTTACTTAATATTTTATAATAAAATTAAATTACATAAAAAACTTATTAATACAAGGGACATAACAAACGCGGCGTTGGAACTGCAACAAGTCGTATTGCCTTGGGTGCGGTGAGTCCATAAACATCCCCCATATCAATTTCACTCGGTTTCATTCCGTCGGGCAACTCCCATGTGAAACAATGAAGGAGATGGACTAGTGCCATCTCCATCGCGTATAACCCAAGTTGCATTCCAGGACATGACCTACGGCCCGAACCAAAAGGTAGGAACTCATAGTTGGATCCCCTAAAATCCGGGGCCCCATTTTGCAAAAAACGAGATGGATTAAAAGTATTCGGATCTTCCCAAGAGTTCTTATCACGGTTAATAGCATATGCATTCACCATGACACGTGCCCCTTTAGGGATGTGGTAGCCCATAACCGTTGTGTCCGCTGATGATTTGTGGAGAGCGACTGGAATAGGGGGGTGTAGGCGAAGCGTCTCTTTGACAACACACTTGAAATAGGTCAACTTCTCTAGGTCCGCCTCTTCGACCCGACGCTCAAGACCGACAACATTAGCCAACTCTTGTTGGACGCGCTTTAGTGCTTCGGGTGTATGCATTAGCTCGGTCATTGCCCATTCTATCGCGGACGCCACTGTCTCCGTACCACCAAACATTACATCCTAAAAACACAACAATTTCAATACTTGGTATATATGTCAAGTAACAAATTGAAATAATTATTTTTCAAACAAGTTCCTTACCATAATTATGGCTTTTATGTTATCTCGGGTCAACATCTCGGCTTCGTTGACTTTACCTTCCACACTATAAAACTCCAACATCTCATCAACCATATCTTTGTCCGCATTTTGATCGCGGATTTTCTCCCTTTTCGTCAAGTGATCGTCGATGATTTTATCGATGAAACGGTCTAAAGCGGCCCGGGCAGCGGGTAAACGGGTATTCAACCCAGCCGGGTCGATGAAGCCGAGCCATGGAATAAAGTCAGCCAAGTTGAATGCGCCAAACAGCTTAGTGTATTCTTGTAATATGCTAATAAACTCCTCTTTACTTTCATGAGAAATGGACCCGAAAGCGGCCCGATAAATAATATCATGGGTCAACCCGAATACCAGCTCGCCCAGATTTACAGGCGAGCCAGAGTTGACCGCGGTGGATTTCACCATGGAATCCACCTCATCACGGACAGAATCCCAGGATTCTGCCCGTTTACGGCTAAACAACTTCATGACGCTCAGTTTCCGCATTTGGCGCCAAAACGGGCCATAGTCCGCAAATGCCATATCGACTCGGTTGTAAGTGAGATAAGTGATGGCAATGGTGGCCGGACGGTTGGCAAATATGTGATCTTGCACTTGAAGTATTTCGCGGGCCATTTCGGGTGATGATACCGCAATGGTGTGGCTGAAGCCCATCTTGAGATGTAGTATGCCGCCGTATTTTTCGGCCAGCCGGGCTAAGCCACGGTGGGTGAGTTGGTCCATCATCAACATGTTGCCGATGATGGGCCAACCCATTGGGCCAGGCGGAAGGGGTTTCCGCCTGAGCCAGGCAACAAGAAAAAAGAGTGTTGAGAGGGAGATTAGAGCATAGATTGGTATGGAGAATTGGATTGAATCCATTATTAATTCAAGTGGAGAGATGAGTGAAATGTTGTTGCCTAAAGAGAGATATAATGGGCGTGTATATATACAAGATGAGTGAGCACACCATGTTTGAAAGTGTGTGGATAATACTATTTGGCTAAATCATGTCTCTTGAAAGTTGAAAACGAGTCAGTGATAAAATTTATCATTTATTTGATTTAATATTGTAAATTAGTTAAAATAAAATATATATATTACATATTCACATGGTTGACGCTAAACCAACATGCGGTCTTAATATTTTTTTATTTAATTTAAAGATACCAGATTGATACTTGAAACTAGAAATTAAAGTTGATGGAACCATAAATAGGTATTATTTTCATATTCTAACTCTCAGGGCCGTCTTCGAAATTCTTGAAAAATTTTTGGGCCTCGGGCAAGAAAAAAAAACCGGGCTCCTAGAATATAACGCCAATAACTCATGTGTAAAAAGTATATAGACTATAATGCGACAATAATTGTTATTTGTTATGAACCCAAAGACAAAACAAATATTATATATAGATATGAAAATGTCTCTTATATAGGTTCAACCAGCTCTTTCAGAAAACATCAAACATTAAGAAGTAACATTTAAAAAAAAGGTTATAATTTAATCATATCAAGTTCAGAAGAAAATTTGTAATTTATAATAGATTTAATGCATATAATAGAATTGCTTTTTGTCATGGATCAAATGATATGATTGTTTATGTGATTGAGGCCCACAACATGTTATGTTCGATTTGGGCCGGAGTCATATAAGAAGGCTTGTTTTATTTATATCATTTTACTCATTTACGGTATTCTTATTAGTTTATTCATTCATTCAGTATATATATTGAAGAGGTATGGTCCCAACTCCATGCACACATAGCAGGGACCACGCCACCTTTTCTGTCCAACATGGCGCCTACATCAGCAAGCAAATCCAGAAGCTTCTAGAAGCTTCCGGAAGATGTCAAGATGGCACCGAAGATGCTCCTCCAGACAAAAAGGACAACACGTGTCACCATAAATCGGACGCCATGTGGACCTGCGACACTACCTGGGGGCAGATCGACAGCTGCAGTACCAATTCTCACACATGGGCAAATGGCGGTGTGCCACGTGTACCACTATCCTGACCACAGCAGAGGAGACCAAGAGGATATTCCCCTTGGTCGGACAGCTGACGCCCGGTAGCAGCTGGCAAGGTCTCTCCTCCCTCCCTCGCCCTCCGGCTATAAATAGGACCCTTCATCATTCAGGTTAAACATTCGGCTCTACTCACATTTCACCCACAACACACACTATTTTCTTCTCAGAGCAGTACTTATTTTCACGCCGGAGCCCGGTTAAGAAGGAAACCCCCGTATTCCCCTCTTAACGAGCTAACGGTGTTGTTGTTTTGCAGGACGTCAGACATTGGCGAGCAGGGAAGGAGATTGAACCCACATACGAGACAACCCGGCTGGTTAACCTAGGTGTTAACCAGTGTTTCATCATTGGCGTCCACCGCATCTTTTCCAAACCATTTCCATCTCCTTTTTCTTCAAAAACACTTTCCAAATGGCTGAACCAAACCCTTCTCCTCACATAGACGGAGAAAGCTCTTCCTTCGAGTTGCTTACGGACCCTGCTCACGTCCAAAGGCACCAAGGGAACGGGCCCGTCAGAGAAGGGCAAGTGAACAATGAAATACCCGATATCTTTGGAAGCACTTCTAGAGTTATCCACCAAACCACAAACGGAGCCAATTTCCAAACACCACCCGGAGTAGTCAACCAACCAAATCCAGAAGTTCAAACATCAAACCACGGAGCTGGCCCTTTCAGATCCATCGGCTCAGACGCAAATGAACTTCTCAGCACTCTTAGGCTTACCTGAAGGAGAAACTCTGGCCTCCTGGTATGCCAAACAAACAGCATCTCTGAACCTTGTCTATGCGCAACTGAGCGCACAACAAGCACTACTCCAAGCGCAAGCTAATCAATCCGCTTTCATTACTCCACCACAAAAACCACCAAGCACACATATCCCTCAGCAAACACACGCGCGGAACCAGCAGCATGAGAAAATACCCAGCATAAGAAGACAAAGCACCACCTACCCTTAATCGAGTTCTCCTACAACAATAGCTACCACACCAGCATAAAGGCTGCGCCTTTCGAGGCCTTATACGGTAGAAAGTGTAGAACGCCAGTTTGTTGGGCGGAAGTTGGAGATGTCCAATTATCAGGACCAGAGATAGTGTTCGAAACGACGGACAAGATTGTCCAGATTCGTGACCGTCTCAAAGCTGCCCGAGATAGGCAGAAGAGTTACGCAGATCCAAAGCGTAAAGCTTTTCACTTCGAAGTAGGTGATAAAGTGTTACTTAAGGTATCACCCTGGAAAGGGGTGATGCGATTTAGTAAGAAAGGCAAGCTAAGCCCGAGATACATAGGACCTTTCGAGGTTATCGAACGTGTCGGGTCAGTTGCCTATAAGTTAAACTTACCAGAAGAGCTCAGTGGAATTCACAACGTGTTCCACATCTGCAATCTGAAAAAGTGTTTCGCTGACGAATCACTGGTAATACCGCATACAGATGTGCACATAGATGAGAGCTTGAAATTTGTGGAAAAACCATTGTCGATTGAAGATCGACAGGTTAAGAAGCTTCGAAGGAAGCATGTGCCTATTGTAAAGGTCAAATGGGATGCCCGTAGAGGTCCCGAATTCACGTGGGAGGTTGTGTCCACGATGAAAGAAAAGTACCCTTATTTATTTCAGTAAATCTCGGGTCGAGATTTATTTTAAGGGGGTGAGGTTGTAACACCTCGAACATTCACGTCCTATAATGTGTTGACACGTGTCATGTGTTTAAACGTGTGAAAGAATATTATAGAAGGACTAAAGTTGACAAACATGGAAAGTATGTGAATATACGTGTTCAAAATGTCAACAGTGAATAAAAATATTGTATATTAACCCCACATGATGTTTATAACATCAAACGAATAAATCATGGATCATGCGAAGCTAAAAGTGAGAGATTACAAACTACAGGGGTTAAATGTGTCAACATGTTTAAGTTATACCTCTGAGTGACCTTTTGACAAACCCGAAGCTTTGTAACTGTTAATTATGCTCACTAGAATGCACGATATAAATTTCGTAAAGTTTTGTTATCGTATGAGAAAGTTATGATCAATTTCGTGTGCGAAGGGTTAAAGCGTTAACGTTGAAAGTTAGGACTTTTCGGGTAACAATAAAGTTAACCGGGGACTTAACAAAGTGGGTATATGTTTTAAAGCCCTTATGGATCAATTTGGAGGGTTCAAGATGCAAGAAACAAGTGTCTAAACGAAGCTTGAAGAGCCAAGGATCAAAATGCAAAAATCTAAAAATTCTGATTTTGTGCAGGAGGGTGTCGCGCGACGCGAAGCCCCAGGGGGGGTCGTCGCGCCACGCGAGGGCCTATCTGGTCTGAGAATGTTGGGCTGTTGTCTACCATAGCCTTTATGCTTGACCCTTAACCGATTTTCCACATAAAGGGCGACCCCTAGACACCCCCTAAGCACTAGGAACACTTGTTAATCAGTTGTGGTGGGTTGTAGACTCATGTGTCAAAGATTTGTGGTGATTAATTCACTATAAAAGGCCATGATATGCAACCATTGTTCTTCACACCTTCCTCTTGCAATCTGATCATTTCTGGAGCTCCAAGGCACTCTCAAGTGATCACTAATCAAGCTTAGGACTCTTGTAAGTTTGCTTAACCTTCTTTAATTGAGTTTAGCTTAGTTATTTAGCTAAAAGTCAAACCATCGTAATTACGGTTTGACTTCGAGATTAACTAATAATGGCCCAGTCAAATCTCGAATTAAAAGTAGTTATAAGTTGGTAATTATGTGGGTAATAAACCCTCAAAAGGGTTCCCCCTGATTCCCACTCTAACTAGGTCAAATGTCGGGTCAAACTTGTATTTTAAAAAGTCAACAGAATGTGTAAATTACAATTTATGCATAATTAGCAATGTAGAACACATACAACCTGTTTGATCATTAATATAACTTGGTAATTAGTGTAAGGACATGTCTAAACATGTTCAACCCGACAATTTCCTGTTTAGACCCGATTCGGAACCGAAAGTCGCATAGTTTGACTTATACTTTGACTTTCAGTTCTGACCCGTTATGGTATGTTTTAGAAATACCTTAGAGCTTCATTTGGACCAGGTTACATGCTAGTATAACCCTCTGTGATTATACACCTCGGATCATTAGTTATCCAATTTATACGCATGATTCCGTTAATTGCTCATATGTTGACCATTATGCCCTTATTACATTAAAACGTGATTTTCGGAAATGTAAAAGAGTAGAAACTTTAATTACTGATATATAAACTTGTATGCAAAGTTTGACATCAGTTTGAGGTATAGGTTAAGAGTTATGCTCGTTATCGTAAAATGAAAGCTTTATGTTAATTAAACGGCGTAATTAGCGTATAGCCTAGTTAAGCCTACTTTTTGATATCAAAATCTTTACCCACTGATGTAATATATTATTTTGGGATTTTTGAATATTTTTAATTAATTTTAGGCTGAGCATAACTAATAGTCGTAGGCTTAATCCGGTAATTGTCGGTTTTGCCCTTACGGGCCATAAAATGAGTTTTACATATCTAATCAACTCCAAACCTTTTGCTACTGATCACTTATGATAAATAAATTATTTTAAGCCTTCTGGAATAATAAAAATATCAGCTTTAAGTATCAAACCCGGAAATGGCTTCTAATCGCCTTTTTAAGCGTTTTTAACGCATAGTATGTGCTATAACTATATTAAACATACAAGGGTTGATACCTACTGATATATGAGACAAATTATAATATTTTAACAGTAAGCAAAGGTTGTTAAACTCAGAATTCAGTTTTGAGCTTTTCGGCTTATGTGAAATTACCAAAATACCCCTACGGGGCATAGTTTGGTTATAATTGATAAATTTCACATATATACAATACCCCACTGATATAACTTAGCAAATTGAGTATGTTTGCTGTTTACATCAGACCTGTAATTCGGGTAAACACTTAAACTCTTTTATACCCTTAAAAATGACCAAACTACCCCTTCGGGGCATAGTTTGTGTTTAAATTCATTTCGGGCGTAATAAATGATATCTTACTGATGTCACAACATATTTGGAGCATATTAACTTAGGAAACCTGTAAATAGCTCTCATTATTACCCGTTATGCTTATTACGCGTTCGGTTCGGTTTATGAAACTAGTTTACATAAACTAGCCTAAACGGGTCAAACCTTATCGGTTTTATCTCAAAATCCAGAATGTGTATGAAATACCCATATTAAACAAGTCTCTGAACTTTTCGGGTCTAAATCACATTCTATCCGGTCTTCGCTTAATCGTGCGTACGAACCGTGTCTTTGAAACCAACCGGTCTAAGCTTAAGCTTAACTAAAGACCCGTTAGTATTCTAATAGGTTATTATAAACCTTCGTTCCAGATTAGGAGGACCAGTAAAAGCTACTTGCGTTTGCTTATTGTGATTTATACATTGCTCAGGTAAATACTTTTAACTTATTTTCCCTATACGGGCTTGGGTTACGGTATATAGCATACCGCTTGATCGAGCATCAAATCTTCCATCGTTGGGTGGTTAATTGAATAATTTGATCGGCTCGTTTAAACAGTCTTGTTACTTAAAGCCTTTGGGGGGTTAATGACCATGTCCCGGATATCCTTGGCATCATTTTACGAAATGGCCACGACTTAAGCGCGGGGTGTAGGCGTACACCCGTCAGTGCACAAAAGAATAATGTGGTGTGTCTATTTATCTTTAACCCGGACAAGATCCGGGCCACTGAACGCACAAGGAACATGTAATTCGTTCACAAGATTATAATATTAAATAATTCTCCCAAGTTAAATAAAAATGTTTATGCCACGTGCATCCAAATCAATTTTCAATCATTTTCCAAAATGAGTCAGTTGATTGTATTTACCAGTGTAAACTGACGTATTTTCCCAAAAAGATTAAATGCAGGTACTAAGCGTAATTGGCTGGGATTTCTCCTTAGCATCACTAGAAGTCTCGCAAGCTTAAGATGCCTAAAGTCTGTTGAACTATTGTTTCCATTTTGTTTACGATCCGTCTGTGGATAAACTTCCGAATATTGTGACGTTTGATATTACAATATTAAATTCGGTTGTATTATATCCTTTAAATTGCTTCCGCTGTGCATATTAAATATTGTGTTGTTTGACTATTATGTTGCCAACCACGTCACGATAATCCCCCACCGGGCCCACCGGTGACACATGGAAATCGGGGTGTGACAATATTTCATAACCAGATTCAACAAGGAGTGCCTGGAAATCGGAGACGTCGGGGAAAAAATGATGCGTGCACACTTCATGAGGGCTGTAAAGTGCGATGACCTGATCAAAAGAGTAAAAGGAAGAGATGGGGGTCCCAAAGATTGGGACACCTTCATCAAAGCAGCGAAGACAATCGCAAGAACCTACAAACAACTGACGGCGATGATAGCCTTCAGTATAATTATAACCAACACGATAGACAAAACAAGAAGGGCAGGGGTCAGCCCTGGAAAACATCTGGTTACAGAGAACGAAGTCCACCAGCCGAGGACGCGCGCTCAACCATCAATCAGATCACTCATCGCAAAGAAGTTAAAAAAGAGAATTAGAGAAAAACAGTGGACACCCTTGACAAAAACACCTTCTGAGGTCCTGTCAACAGAAAATCATCAGTTCAAACCCCCTTTGCAGATGAGAAACAAGAGGGGGCAAGACCCAAACCTCTTCTGTGAGTTCCATAAAGACACAGGTCACCTCACAGATGACTGCATCAGCCTCAGACAAGAAATAGAACGCTCCTTGAAAAATGGCAAGCTCACACATCTAGTCAAGGGAGGAAAAAGAGACAATCGTCAGATCCAAAAAAGGGAAGAAGGCCCCGACAACAAAAAGCTCCTAAAATTGGAAACTCATATGATCCAAGGGGGCCAAAGAAGACCACGGAAGAACTACAACAAGCGCGCCCAAGACGACTCTTGGCGCGAAAGGCAAGTCGTTTTCCCTGTGGTAAGAGGAGGCCTAAGAGAGCGAAGACCTATAGTCGTTCCGGGAGTATTCGGCCATTACCAAACTGACTACATTTTCATAGATCCAGGGAGCACCGCAGACATTATCTATGAACAGTGCTTTAATCAGTTAGACCAAGAAGACAAAGCGCGCCTAGAGCCGGTGGATTACCCACTCAATGGTTTCTGCAACGAGGCCGTTTTTTCCCTCGGTCAGATATCGTTCCCGGCGCTGCTCTCGGATGGAAGAAATTCAAGAACAGAAGAAGTCACGTTTATGGTCTTACCAGCAAACTCAAGACATGACATCCTGTTGGGAAGAGAATCCCAGGGAGATTTTAGCATGATTTTTCAGGGCCCCATTCAGCCGTTGGTTTCCCGACAGAAACAGTGATAGCGATAATTTATGCAAGCAAAGAGGTCCTGGCAACCGATGAGATCAGACCAGCAAAAACAAGCAAACCCACACCGCGCGTGGAACCAGAAAAATGGATACTAAACAACAAGTATCCGGAGCAGACAGTCACTTTGGGACCGGCAATGTTAGACCTCACGCGCGCAGCACTCAAGAAGCCATTGTTTGAAAATATGGACGTTTTTGCCTGGACACCGGCCGACATGGTTGGCGTTCCATGGCACATAGCAGAACACAGACTGAATGTCGCTGAAAACGCCAAGCCAGTGGTACACACGAAACGTCATCTGGGAGACATAAAGCACGATGCCATGCAAGAACAAATCACGGAACTACTAAACGTTGGTATCTTTAGAGAAGTTCGTTACCAAACCTGGGTAGCCAGCCCAGTAATGGTCCCTAAAGGAAACGACGGTTGGAGAATGTGCGTGGATTACAAAGATATGAACAAAGCATGCCCGCGTGATTGTTATGCTCTGCCCGAGATTGACGAGAAAATCGATTCACTGGCGTCTTTTAGATGGAAATGCTTTCTCGATTGTTATAAAAGATACCATCAAGTGCAGATGGCTATCCAGGATGAAGACAAAACTGCATTTCGCACACCAACAGGGCTGTATTGTTATATAAAAATGCCCTTTGGTCTAAAGAATGCAGGAGCAACTTATCAAAGGTTGATGAACGAAACATTCAGCGACGCCATCGGCAAATACATCGAAGTATACATGGATGACCTAGTCATCATGAGTAAAGAAGAGAATATGATGTTAGTGAACATTCAGAAAACGTTTGATATGTAACACCCCGAAAATATAAATCTGTGATTATAATTTAATGTGGCAATAAACAAAATAAACTAACTAGAAACAAAAATAACCTAGTTAGTTAAAGATTTTGTAGTAATATGGGAATTAATTAAACACACCCAAAATAAAATAAAAACAAATAATGGAGGGCCAAAAGTGTTAAATAACTAAACTAGTTTTTAATAAAACAAAAACAAAAATCAAAATCCAAACACACACTTGTGTGTGTGTGTCTGGATCGAACAAAGCACAGGGGCGACACAAGGCTCCCCCCTACAAAACCCTAGTTAATGCTATTTCCATCAAATTGAAGGCTTAATTCTATTCCAAATCGAAATCTAAGCACAAATTCGTGATCACCTCGTTGAAGGGATCGTAAGGTATGCTAAATTTTATCGTTTAATTACATCTCAAATTCTTGATGATTTGTGAAATCGAAAATCGAAGCTTGATTATGTGATGTTTAGATGAATCTCGTAATGAAAACAAGTCTATGAGTGAATCCTAGTTGATAACTTGCTGAAATTATGTTCAAACTATGAAATTCATGATAATCCATTTATAGGTTAAATGGGTTTTGTAGAAATAGGATGAACACAAGAATTATGACTATCAAAAGTGGTGTTACTTGATTTCTACAAGATGATTCTGATAATAATATGCATGCATGACATAATGGAATTAAAATGTATGATTATATTTGGCAAAAATAACAAGTTATGAACTTGATCATGAATGTGTAAAATTATGCCCTTAAGGTGTTTGTTAAAACGCTTAAGAGAAAGCTAACATAGGGAAAATTGGGATAAAAACGCACGCTTGAGCTATATGGCAAATTATGTTTGATGAAAGGAGTTCTAAACAATGTTTGGTTGAACTCTATAGGCAAGGATTCCAGATCGTCGAGTGGACAAGCCGGTGGAGACACGCGTTTGAAAGGAGCGCTTTAAAGGTACGTAACTTCTGGTTTCGTTACAATATGCATATACAATAGTCTTAGAAATGCTGATGAGATTGTAGTGTCAAATGTGAGTTTGGTATGTCATAGAAGTGACAAAGTTCACTCGACAAACCAAACGGGTCAAAATAGTTAATTAGATATGTTGGTTTATGATATGGTTTAATTAGTCATTGTGGAATGTAAATAAAGTGATGTAACTCACTAGATAAAGAAATGGGTTAAAATATTTGTGGTAATAAGTTTGGTATATTGATAAAATGGTGAATTCCATTAGACAACCAAACGGGTCAAATAATGATCGAAATGATAGTGCTCGAAGTGACTTAAACGTCACTCATTAAATTTGAATTATGAAAGCGTAAATCATGGAATAGATGAGATACACTAAGGTTGACAAGCCCGGGGATGGGTAATTATGGTTAGAAACCAATGTTGAGAAATTATGCAAGTATGTAACCGTGATTCCGTTACATTATGTTATATGATTAATTATGGGGAATTGTGTTTATTAGAAAAGGTAGCATTAGTAAAAGTGACAAAGATCACTATTAGTTAGTCGAGTCGTAAACTAGAATAACAAATGTTTGGTAGTCATTAGAAGTGGAGGATTCCATAAGTGAGCCAAACGGGTCAAATATTTGTTTAGTAAGTAGTAAACGTGTGTTTAAAATAGCATTTGGCAATGACGGATTACAAGAGCGCGAAACCATGGATTTGGTAATGAAACGCCGGTGATCATAAGCCCCGGATGTTGGGTAAATACGTCTTGCGGTCATAAAATTTGTTAGTGGTTAAATTAGTGCAAAAGCTAAACGGGTCAAATAAATACATAAGGCATTTATAGACTTTCAGCCCATACATTCAATTTTTGACATAATGATCATAATAGACGCATCGGTAATTTAATTACAGACGCATAGGAAAAAGAATCACCTAAAACGGAAACCTAGATAAAAAGTTATGAGCTTTTCAAGTTGAAATCGTGAAAATTGGTGGTGGGAAAATATGCAACTCAAGGCTGCAAACCTTCGGTCTAAGAGGGGTGCTCGCGCTACGCGACGCCAAAACAGGCACAACGTCGCGTCACGCGACGTCCGTCGCGGGCCGTGAAAGCCAGGACGTGATCTGTCGCGGGGCGCGACAGACTCACTTCGTTGCATTTTTGTTTTGTTTTCGTGGTTTGGCACTAGAACTTGCATTTACGTATTGTTATGTTGTCAAAACTAACAATTTTTGTGGTTTTGACCTTAGGTGATGTTGATCATACTCCGGATGACGATCAATCAACAATTCAAGAACCGAACACTATATTTTGAAGCTTCCGCGCTTATCTAATCCTGTTGAAAACAATGTTTTATGTTGTAATCACTTAACTTGATGTTTTGGGATTTTGAAGTTAGTTGGTAGTTAACTGGAATACGGTTATTAAGCAAACTTTCGTTTTGCATAACTTTAGGAAATGAAGTATTATCTTTTAAAATGCGTATTATATATTAAAGTCCCAATTAAATAATACGGGTGTTACAAGTTGGTAATCAGAGCTCAAGGTTGTCAAAAAAGTGTGTTCGGTTCAAGCTTGATCAATCATCTGGTAAGAATTAGTTACTTTAGTAGATCTTATCATATGTGAGAAAAGGAGACGTAAATTAATGTGCACGGGAAGAGCGTGTTAACACACTCAAACCCGGAAAGTGCACTAGATGAGAATGGTTAAAGCAAGTTATGAACTTGGCAAAACCAAAGCAAATAAAGTATATGTTATAAATGAAAAGTTTAACAATTGGTATAAACATTTCAGTTTCAAAATGACGGAAAGGAGTGACAATGATGCGGTGCCGATAGTCACCGAACAAATGAAAGAGGTGATTGCCGAAGAAGTAGGGAAGGCAATTGAGAATAGTCTATCCAGTTTTGTAGACAAAATCCAAAGTACGGTACTTTCGTTAGTTGAGGATCGGGTTAAAAGGTTGGAAGACAATGTCAACCTTGTGAAAGAAAAATCCAGGGAACGTAAGGGTTGTTCATACAAAGAGTTTATGGCGTGTATACCGCCAATTTACAACGGGGAATTTGACCCGATAATATGCCAAAGATGGCTAAGTGACGTTGAAGGGGTATTTGAAAGGACCCACTGTGACTTAAGCGATTATGTGGCTTACAGAACGGGTCAATTAAGGGGTCAACCCAAGGATTGGTGGGATAACAAAAAGAAGGAGATTGGAGCCGAAGCGGCAAGGGTTATGATGTGGGACGAGTTTAAGGTACCATTCCTTAAACACCACAGTCCCAAGGCGGTCATCAACAGAATCAAGGAGGAATTCATCCAGTTAAGGCAAAAGGGTGATACAATTGATAAAATCACGGGTATTTTCATGGATAAGCTGAGATTCTGTGATGAGTTAGTAACTCCGAGGAGCATAAAATATATTATTATTATAATATGTTAAGTGCTGAATATCGGGAGTTTATGACTCCTTCCAAGTATGAGACACTCACCGAGATCATAAATACGGCTTGGGAAAGAGAAATTGAACTCAAAAAGCAAATTGAACGAGGAGAACGAAGGGCAATGGATGTCAACTCGAGCCCTATAAAGAAGGCTCGAACGACTGAGACGGTAAAGAAGACAGATGCGAAGGGTGGATCACCGAGTTGCAAAGTTTGTGGAAAGGGGCACAAGGGCGAATGCCGCTTTAAAGACAAACCATGCCCCATATGCGGAAAGACAGGGCATACGGCCGTGCTATGTCCGGGGAAAGTTTCGGTGTGCTATAAGTGCTATCAGCCAGTTCACAAAAAGTCGGAGTGCCCGGAGTTGGACGGGAAAAAGAATGAGAAGGATGTGCAGATGGAGGCACAAAAGGCAAGGGCCAGATCCTTCCAATTAACCGCAGCCGAAGTAAAGATAGAACCTGATGTCGTTTCGGGTATGTTTCTTGTGAATTCAATTTTAACACAAATTTTATTAGATACGAGTGCGAATGATAGTTGCATATGGGCACATATGAGTAGTGAAATGAGTTAATTATATAAAAGATATATATATATATATATATATGTATGTATAAGAAAATAAACAATGGTGAGTATGAGAAACCGAAGCGAAAATAGTCGTGATAAATATTGTCATGGGAAGGGGTGCGCGTACACTCGAACCCGGAAACTTAATAAAGTAAATAGATAATGTATTGAAAAGGAGCGCAATAATACCCGAACCCGGGAAATTGTAATAGTAACAAATGACAAGGACATGGTTATGGACTTGGCCAAACGAAATAAAACATGTAGAAACATCGTTTATTACAATAAACGATGTGGTCAAATTCCATACAACAATATAGAACAAAAAACGAAGTAAATTGATTTCGCTATTATTACAATGGATTAAGGTCAAAAATGAGAAAAATTAAGACTTGGACAGAAATATCCTCGAGAAAGAAGCTAAATGGGTAATACATATTATTCGCTACTGCTAATGATGAAGTATCAATAAATAAGGACTTAGAAACTTGGGTATGGGTAACTATCCAAGTAACATGTTATTAATAAAATCCTTATGGGGAAGAACGACGATCACATTGATAGGTGTGATTGTATAAGGGATTAGTAAAATAAAACGAATTAAACAATGGCGAAACAAAATGACACAAGTAAAAGATGATCTACGGAATCATCACAACCCTCGGGATTATAAACTATGTAAGGGTTTAAAGGTTTAAATGAACCTCGCATCAGCAATAGAAGAAAATAAACCAGAAAGAGGTGAAAGCCTAACGAAATAACCTACGAGGTTAAGCAAAAGAACTTATGAGTCACTTGGGGTTAAGCATGAGAACTGGTTACGATTCCCTGCGTAATAAAAAAAGCAGAAAAGAATAAATTATTGTCGTCAATTCCTAAATAAGAGTAATTGACATAAGTTAAAGAGAAAAACGTTAAACTAGAAAATTCAGTTTTAGTGAGAAACAACGTTTAACAAATATGTATATTATGAGGGAAATTAGAAAATGGTTAATACTAAAGAATGTATGTCTTAATGCCGATGGGTGTAAGATGATGCATACAAAAGAAAGGTTCTTAGTAATGAAACACCGACATGAAACTAAACATGACGTGATGTGAGTTACTAGATGCGAAATTATAAGCACGCAAAGGGCCGATGACGACAAAATAGTACACCCGATTGACGAGGTATGAAGTAAAATGGTGACTAATCAGTCTACCCGGTAAAGCAATTTATAGTCAAAGTAATGTTGTGACCAATGTTAAGCATTTGGCAATATAGGATTAACGTGATGTGAACGTGCTGACGAACATAGTGACCGGGTGGTCAAGAGATAACTTGGTCAAATGAGCGAAAGAGATAGGAAATCAACGATAAAGGGTTACAGTCCATGAGGACATATGCCTAAAAGACGCACATGACAATAAGAATGAAATAATTTTTACTGGAAAAGAAAGAATGCCTTGAGAAAACAAAACTAAGATAGTTTGGTCCAAACCAAAGGACTACTTAAAGAAGGTTTCGTGGATGAAACCCGTTTTAAGGGGGGTGGACTTGTAACACACCGAAAATATAAATCTGTGATTATAATTAAATGTGGCAATAAACAAAATAAACAAACTAGGAACAAAAATAACCTAGTTAGTTAAATATTTTGTAGTAATATGGGAATTAATTAAACACACCCAAAATAAAACAAAAACTAATAGTGGAGGGGCCAAAAGTGTTAAATAACTAAACTAGTTTTTATTAAAACAAAAATCAAAATCCAAACACACACTTGTGTGTGTGTCTGGATCGAACAAAGCACAGGGGCGACACAGGGCTCCCCCCCACAAAACCCTAGTTCATGCTATTTCCATCAAATTGAAGGCTCAATTCTATTCCAAATAGAAATCTAAGCACAAATTCGTGATCACCTAGTTGAAGGGATCAGAAGGTATGCAAAATTTTATCGTTTAATTACATCTCAAATTCTTGATGATTTGTGAAATCGAAAATCGAAGCTTGATTATGTGATGTTTAGATGAATCTCGTAATGAAAACAAGTCTAGGAGTGAATCTTAGTTGATAACTTGCTGAAATTATGTTCAAACTATGAAATTCATGATAATCCATTTATAGGTTAAATGGGTTTTGTAGAAATAGGATGAACAAAAGAATTATGACTATCAAAAGTGGTGTTACTTGATTTCTACAAGATGATTCTGATAATAATATGCATGCATGACATAATGGAATTAAAATGTATGATTATATTTGGCAAAAATAACAAGTTATGAACTTGATCATGAATGTGTAAAATTATGCCCTTAAGGTGTTTGTTAAAACGCTTAAGAGAAAGCTAACATAGGGAAAATTGGGATAAAAACGCACGCTTGAGCTATATGGCAAATTATGTTTGATGAAAGGAGTTCTAAACAATGTTTGGTTGAACTCTATAGGCAAGGATTCCAGATCGTCGAGTGGACAAGCCGGTGGAGACACGCGTTGAAATGAGCGCTTTAAAGGTACGTAACTTCCGGTTTCGTTACAATATGCATAAACAATAGTCTTAGAAATGCTGATGAGATTGTAGTGTCAAATGTGTGTTTGGTATGTCATAGAAGTGACGAAGTTCACTCGACAAACCAAACGGGTCAAAATAGTTAATTAGATATGTTGGTTGATGATATGGTTTAATTAGTCATTGTGGAATGTAAATAAAGTGATGTAACTCACTAGATAAAGAAATGGGTTAAAATATTTGTGGTAATAAGTTTGGTATATTGATAAAATGGTGAATTCCATTAGACAACCAAACGGGTCAAATAATGATCGAAATGATAGTGCTCGAAGTGACTTAAACGTCACTCATTAAATTTGAATTATGAAAGCGTAAATCATGGAATGGATGAGATACGCTAAGGTTGACAAGCCCGGGGATAGGTAATTATGGTTAGAAACCAATGTTGAGAAATTATGCAAGTATGTAACCGTGATTCCGTTACATTATGTTATATGATTAATTATGGGGAATTGTGTTTATTAGAAAAGGTAGCAT
The DNA here is from genome assembly GCA_030545235.1 of Helianthus tuberosus. Lineage (NCBI taxonomy): Eukaryota > Viridiplantae > Streptophyta > Magnoliopsida > Asterales > Asteraceae > Helianthus > Helianthus tuberosus. The sequence goes on along the minus strand of CM060412.1, from coordinate 10,658,407 downwards.
TAGTAAAAGTGACATAGATCACTATTAGTTAGTTGAGTCGTAAACTTGAATAACAAATGTTTGGTAGTCATTAGAAGTGGAGGATTCCATAAGTGAGCCAAACGGGTCAAATATTTGTTTAGTAAGTAGTAAACGTGTGTTTAAAATAGCATTTGGCAATGGCGGATTACAAGAGCGCGAAACCATGGATTTGGTAATGAAACGCCGGTGATCATAAGCCCCGGATGTTGGGTAAATACGTCTTGCGGTCATAAAATTTGTTAGTGGTTAAATTAGTGCAAAAGCTAAACGGGTCAAATAAATACATAAGGCATTTATAGACTTTCAGCCCATACATTCAATTTTTGACATAATGATCGTAATAGACGCATCGGTAATTTAATTACAGACGCATAGGAAAAAGAATCACCTAAAACGGAAACCTAGATAAAAAGTTATTAGCTTTTCAAGTTGAAATCGTGAAAATTGGTGCTGGGCAAATATGCAACTCAAGGCTGCAAACCTTCTGTCTAAGAGGGGTGCTCGCGCTACGCGACGCCAAAACAGGCACAACGTCACGTCACGCGACGTCCGTCGCGGGCCGTGAAAGCCAGGACGTGATCTGTCGCGGGGCGCGACAGACCCACTTCGTTGCATTTTTGTTTTGTTTTCGTGGTTTGGCACTAGAACTTGCATTTACGTATTGTTATGTTGTCAAAACTAACAATTTTTGTGGTTTTGACCTTAGGTGATGTTGATCATACTCCAGATGACGATCAATCAACAATTCAAGAACCGAACACTATATTTTGAAGCTTCCGCGCTTATCTAATCCTGTTGAAAACAATGTTTTATGTTGTAATCACTTAACTTGATGTTTTGGGATTTTGAAGTTAGTTGGTAGTTAACTGGAATACGGTTATTAAGCAAACTTTCGTTTTGCATAACTTTAGGAAATGAAGTATTATCTTTTAAAATGCGTATTATATATTAAAGTCCCAATTAAATAATACGGGTGTTACAAGTTGGTAATCAGAGCTCAAGGTTGTCAACAAAGTGTGTTCGGTTCAAGCTTGATCAATCATCTGGTAAGAATTAGTTACTTTAGTAGATCTTATCATATGTGAGAAAAGGAGACGTAAATTAATGTGCACGGGAAGAGCGTGTTAACACACTCAAACCCGGAAAGTGCACTAGATGAGAATGGTTAAAGCAAGTTATGAACTTGGCAAAACCAAAGCAAATAAAGTATATGTTATAAATGAAATGTTTAACAATTGTTATAAACATTTCAGTTTCAAAATGACGGAAAGGAGTGACAATGATGCGGTGCCGATAGTCACCGAACAAATGAAAGAGGTGATTGCCGAAGAAGTAGGGAAGGCAATTGAGAATAGTCTATCCAGTTTTGTAGACAAAATCCAAAGTACGGTACTTTCGTTAGTTGAGGAACGGGTTAAAAGGTTGGAAGACAATGTCAACCTTGTGAAAGAAAAATCCAGGGAACGTAAGGGTTGTTCATACAAAGAGTTTATGGCGTGTAAACCGCCAATTTACAACGGGGAATTTGACCCGATAATATGCCAAAGATGGCTAAGTGACGTTGAAGGGGTATTTGAAAGGACCCACTGTGACTTAAGCGATTATGTGGCTTACAGAACGGGTCAATTAAGGGGTCAACCCAAGGATTGGTGGGATAACAAAAAGAAGGAGATTGGAGCCGAAGCGGCAAGGGTTATGATGTGGGACGAGTTTAAGGTACCATTCCTTAAACACCACAGTCCCAAGGCGGTCATCAACATAATCAAGGAGGAATTCATCCAGTTAAGGCAAAAGGGTGATACAATTGATAAAATCATGGGTATTTTCATGGATAAGCTGAGATTCTGCGATGAGTTAGTAACTCCGAGGAGCAGAAAATATATTATTTTTATAATATGTTAAGTGCTGAATATCGGGAGTTTATGACTCCTTCCAAGTATGAGACGCTCACCGAGATCATAAATACGGCTTGGGAAAGAGAAATTGAACTCAAAAAGCAAATTGAACGAGGCGAACGAAGGGCAATGGATGTCAACTCGAGCCCTATAAAGATGGCTCGAACGACTGAGACGGTAAAGAAGACGGATGCGTAGGGTGGATCACCGAGTTGAAAAGTTTGTGGAAAGGGGCACAAGGGCGAATGCCACTTTAAAGACAAACCATGCCCCATATGCGGAAAGACAGGGCATACGGCCGCGCTATGTCCGGGGAAAGTTTCGGTGTGCTATAAGTGCTATCAGCCAGTTCACAAAAAGTCGGAGTGCCCGGAGTTGGACGGGAAAAAGAATGAGAAGGATATGCAGATGGAGGCACAAAAGGCAAGGGCCAGATCCTTCCAATTAACCGCAACCGAAGTAAAGATAGAACCTTATGTCGTTTCGGGTATGTTTCTTGTGAATTCAATTTTAACCCAAATTTTATTAGATACGAGTGCGAATGATAGTTGCATATGGGCACATAGGAGTAGTGAGATTAGTGAATTATATAAAAGATATATATATATATGTATATGTATAAGAAAATAAACAATGGTGAGTATGAGAAACCGAAGCGAAAATTGTCGTGATAAATATTGTCATGGGAAGGGGTGCGCGTACACTCGAACCCGAAAACTTAATAAAGTAAATAAATAAGGTATTGGAAAGGAGCGCAATAATACCCGAACCCGGGAAATTGTAATAGTAACAAATGACAAGGACATGGTTATGGACTTGGCCAAACGAAATAAAACATGTAGAAACATCCTTTATTACAATAAACGATGTGGTCAAATTCCATACAACAATATAGAACAATAAAACGAAGTAAATTGATTTCGCTATTATTACAATGGATTAAGGTCAAAAATGAGAAAAATTAAGACTTGGACAGAAATATCCTCGAGAAAGAAGCTAAATGGGTAATACATATTATTCGCTACTACTAATGATGAAGTATCAATAAATAAGGACTTAGAAACTTGGGTATGGGTAACTATCCAAGTAACATGTTATTAATAAAATCCTTATGGGGAAGAACGACGATCACATTGATAGGTGTGATTGTATAAGGGATTAGTAAAATAAAACGAATTAAACAATGGCGAAACGAAATGACACAAGTAAAAGATGATCTACGGAATCATCACAACCCTCGGGATTATAAACTATGTAAGGGTTTAAAGGTTTAAATGAACCTCACATCAGCAATAGAAGAAAATAAACCAGAATGAGGTGAAAGCCTAACGAAATAACCTACGAGGTTAAGCAAAAGAACTTATGAGTCACTTGGGGTTAAGCATGAGAACTGGTTACGATTCCCTACGTAATAAAAAGAGCAGAAAAGAATAAATTATTGTCGTCAATTCCTAAATAAGAGTAATTGACATAAGTTAAAGAGAAAAACGTTAAACTAGAAAATTCAGTTTTAGTGAGAAACAACGTTTAACAAATATGTATATTATGAGGGAAATTAGAAAATGGTTAATACTAAAGAATATATGTCTTAACGCCGATGGGTGTAAGATGATGCATACAAAAGAAAGGTTCTTAGTAATGAAACACCGACATGAAACTAAACATGACGTGATGTGAGTTACTAGATGCGAAATTATAAGCACGCAAAGGGCCGATGACGACAAAATAGTACACCCGATTGACAAGGTATGAAGTAAAATGGTGACTAATCAGTCTACCCGGTAAAGCAATTTATAGTCAAAGTAATGTTGTGACCAATGTTAAGCATTTGGCAATATAGGATTAACGTGATGTGAACGTGCTGACGGACCTAGTGACCGGGTGGTCAAGAGATAACTTGGTCAAATGGGCGAAAGAGATAGGAAATCAACGATAAAGGGTTACAGTCCATGAGGACATATGCCTAAAAGACGCACATGACAATAAGAATGAAATACTTTATACTGGAAAAGAAAGAATGCCTTGAGAAAACAAAACTAAGATAGTTTGGTCCAAACCAAAGGACTACTTAAAGAAGGTTTCGTGGACGAAACCCGTTTTAAGGGGGGTGGACGTGTAACACACCGAAAATATAAATCTGTGATTATAATTTAATGTGGCAATAAACAAAATAAACTAACTAGGAACAAAAATAACCTAGTAAGTTAAATATTTTGTAGTAATATGGGAAATTAATTAAACACCCCCAAAATAAAACAAAAACTAATAGTGGAGGGGCCAAAAGTGTTAAATAACTAAACTACTTTTTATTAAAACAAAAATCAAAATCCAAACACACACTTGTGTGTGTGTCTGGATCGAACAAAGCACAGTGGCGACACAGCCCCCCCCCCCCCCCACAAAACCCTAGTTCATGTTATTTCCATCAAATTGAAGGCTCAATTCTATTCCAAATAGAAATCTAAGCACAAATTCGTGATCACCTAGTTGAAGGGATCAGAAGGTTTGCTAAATTTTATCGTTTAATTACATCTCAAATTCTTGATGATTTGTGAAATCGAAAATCGAAGCTTGATTATGTGATGTTTAGATGAATCTCGTAATGAAAACAAGTCTAGGAGTGAATCCTAGTTGATAACTTGCTGAAATTATGTTCAAACTATGAAATTCATGATAATCCATTTATAGGTTAAATGGGTTTTGTAGAAACAGGATGAACACAAGAATTATGACTATCAAAAGTGGTGTTACTTGATTTCTACAAGATGATTCTGATAATAATATGCATGCATGACATAATGGAATTAAAATGTATGATTATATTTGGAAAAAATAACAAGTTATGAACTTGATCATGAATGTGTAAAATTATGCCCTTAAGGTGTTTGTTAAAACGCTTAAGAGAAAGCTAATACAGGGAAAATTGGGATAAAAACGCACGCTTGAGCCATACGGCAAATTATGCGTGATATGTTGTGAAAGGAGTTCTAAACAATGTTTGGTTGAACTCTATAGGCAAGGATTCCGGATCGTCGAGTGGACAAGCCGGTGGAGACACGCTGTTGAAAGGAGCGCTTTAAAGGTACGTAACTTTCAGTTTCGTTACAATATACATAAACAATAGTCTTAGAAATGCTGATGAGATTGTAGTGTCAAATGTGAGTTTGGTATGTCATAGAAGTGACGAAGTTCACTCGACAAACCAAACGGGTCAAAATAGTTAATTAGATATGTTGGTTGATGATATGGTTTAATTAGTCATTTTGGAATATAAATAAAGTGATGTAACTCACTAGATAAAGAAACGGGTTAAAATATTTGTGGTAATAAGTTTGGTATGTTGATAAAATGGTGAATTCCATTAGACAACCAAACGGGTCAAATAATGATCGAAATGATAGTGCTCGAAGTGACTTAAACGTCACTCATTAAATTTGAATTATGAAAGCGTAAATCATGGAATGGATGAGATACGCTAAGGTTGACAAGCCCGGGGATGGGTAATTATGGGTAGAAACCAATGTTGAGAAACTATGCAAGTATGTAACCGTTATTCCTTTACATTATGTTATATGCTTAATTATGGATATTTGGAATTGTGTTTATTAGAAAAGGTAGCGTTAGTAAAAGTGACGTAGATCACTATTAGTTATATGAGTCGTAAACTTGAATAACAAATGTTTGGTAGTCATTAGAAGTGGAGGATTCCATAAGTGAGCCAAACGGGTCAAATATTTGTTTAGTAAGTAGTAAAAGTGTGTTTAAAATAGCATTTGGAAATGACGGATTACAAGAGCGTGAAACCATGGATTTGGTAATGAAATGCCGGTGATCATAAGCCCCGGATGTTGGGTAAATACGTCTTGCGGACATAAAATTTGTTAGTGGTTAAATTAGTACAAAAGCTAAACGGGTCAAATAAATACATAAGGCATTTATAGACTTTCAGCCCATACATTCAATTTTTGACATAATGATCATATTAGACTCGTCGGTAATTTAATTACAGACGCATAGGAAAAAGAATCACCTAAAACGGAGGCCTAGATAAAAAGTTATGAGCTTTTTAATTTGAAATCGTGATAATTGGTGCTGGGCAAATATGCAGCTCAAGGCTGCAAACCTTCTGTCTAAAAGGGGTGCTCGCACTACGCGACGCCAAAACAGGCACAACCTCGCATCACGCGACGTCCGTCGCAGGCCGCGAAAGCCAGGACGTGATCTGTCGTGGGGCGCGACAGACCCACTTCGTTGCAGTTTTGTTTTGTTTTCGTGGTTTGGCACTAGAACTTGCATTTAATTATCGTTATGTTGTCAAAACAAACAATTTTTGTGGTTTTGACCTTAGGTGATGTTGATCATACTCCGGATGACAATCAAGCAACAATTCAAGAACCGAACACTATATTTTGAAGCTTCCGCGCTTATCTAATCCTGTTGAAAACAATGTTTTATGTTGTAATCACTTAACTTGATGTTTTGGGATTTTGAAGTTAGTTGGTAGTTAACTGGAATACGGTTATTAAGTAAAATTTCGTTTTGTATAACTTTAGGAAATGAAGTATTATCTTTTAAAATGCGTATTATATATTAAAGTCCCAATTAAATAATACTGGTGTTACATGATACGTTGCAGGGGGTAAACATCAAACTAAATCCAGCGAAATGCTCTTTCGGGATGGAGGAAGGGAAGTTCTTGGGTTTCATTGTTACCAAGGACGGATTCAAAGTGAATCCCAAAAAGGTACAAGCAATAGAGCGGATTCCATCACCATCAACGATAAAAGAAATGCAGAAATTGGCCTGCCATCTCCAAGGATGCTGTCAATGAATGCCATCAACAACGAAGAAGAAAGAAGGTTGGATCTGGACCTTCTGGAGGAAAAAAGAGAAATGGCAGCAATCAACGAGGCAAAATACAAAACCACGCTGGAAAAGTACTACAACAGCAAGGTCAGAATCTGCACTTTTAACCCCGAAGACTACGTCTTGAGAGACAATGAGGCGTCCAACACCGAAAGACCGGGCAAACTGGCTCCCAAATGGGAGGGACCTTACGTCATAGACGAAGTCCTCGGGAAAGGAGCGTACATGTTGCGCACGCTCGAAAACAAAGAAGTCCCTAGGACTTGGAATGCTCAACAATTAAGGAAGTGCTATATGTAATCGGCCATAGTTTTTATCTTTCCTTGTAATGAATGGCCATGCGCCCAACACAGTCGACTTTAATACAAGAAGTGTTGGCTATCTTATCTTCTGTGAATTTTTGTTACAACTGCATATATTACTTTGGGCATACACGAAAACACCAATGGCTAAGACACAGGAGACGTTGTAGACCTCCAAGGCTCGTCGCAACTAAGTGCACAGCCGGGTCAAGTATACACAACCAACGCCTGTCAAGCCAAGTGCCACTTCGTGCCCACCTACACACGAAAACATCGTAAGCATGGTGAAACAAACATTGTAAGACCCCCAAGGCTGAGCACAGCCGGGTCAACACAATTAACTGTTAAAACGATCACTTCATATATACGAATAAAACTATGCGCATAACGACCGAACAAACATTGTAGAGTCACCCAAGCATAACACAACACAATGTAAAGCCACGATGACTAACGCAATACGACCTGTCACAGCCATCATTCATTCGTGATACCTGATCAAAGTAATTGAACACATGCACATATTGTAACAGGAACAAAATTTACAATGTACTAACTAACAACCTACGATTAGCATAAATATATCAAAAATTGTGTCAAAAGTACCAACAACCATAGTAACAGAAAGCAAAATGTTCACGAAACACGAAAAGCAGAAAATTGTCTGATAGTTACAAGGCCAGTAGGCCAATACACGGCATGTAAGCCGGTGGTCTTTAACCTTGATGACTAGGTCCAGCACCCTCAGCTTCAGGGTCTTGATCGCCAAGAGCCTGTTTCAACAACTCAACTCCATCAGTTTTTCGAGACAATTTTCCAACAGCTTTAACAATGGCGAATTCGAGAAATTCATACTCCTGGCGCTTTTCAGCATGACGAGCTGCACAATCAGTTTTATACAAATCAAAATGACTCATCGTCTCCTTAGCTTCAGCAGCTGCTCTCCCTTCACCATAACCATCTTTGCGACCATGATCATATGCGGCTTTGCTAAGCTCGAACATATACTTGGCCAGCTCCTCATACTTCACAATGCGATCGGCAATCTGTGGGAAACAAATCAAATATACAAAATAAGAAACAAAGAATAGATCAAGAAAGCAAAAGAAAACATACCAAGGGAACGCCGCGCGCAAGTAACCATTTGCTATCAGCATTAGCCTCTTCGGCTATGATCTCGGAAGCCCGGCTCTCCGCAGATTTTTCAGCGATAATTTGTTCTAGCTTGGCAATCCGTTGGATGTACTCTTTTTCCCTTTTCTGATGAGAGGCGCGCTCCTACTCTTGTTCATTGCTGATTTGCGTTTTCTCACCCTTCAGCTTCACTATCTGATCCCGAGCAGCCTGCATCTCACGATTGGTTCGCTCACATGCCGTCTCCCATTCTTTCTGCTTGTTAGCATTCAACTGTTTCTCCTTAGCAATCTTATCTTCAGCGTCAGAAACCCTCCATTGCAAACCTTTCTTCTCCGCATTAAATTTCTCCCTCTCTTCAGCCAACTCTTTCTTAGCAGTCTCAAACTCCAACGTATCTTCCCCCATTAATTGCCATTCCCTTACAATCTCCTGGCAAGTAGCATAAAAATTAACACCGGCATGAATATGATCATCCAGAAGATCCAGCCGGTGGCATTTTTTCTGAAACATTCTTTCAGCAGGGGGAAGAGATAAAGAGTAGAACTCACGACAGTTGGCAATATCGTTCATTCTAGAACCCTGATTCAAGTTCCAGTGGGGTGCATGTGGAAGATCGTCGCAAGCAGGATTATGGGTATTGATGCGTGTTGTGTGTTATAAGTATTTAAGTATATTTTAAGCCCTTTTTAACACTTTAGTCAAGTTTTAAATTTGTAAAACACTATATTTTACTAACACTAAACACACATATGGGCAAGTGCACCCATCGTGAGCGTAGTATAGCGTTGGTAAGATACCGATGTCGTCCAAGGACACAAGAGCTTTTAGTACCAGTTTATCCTCAACATCTAATCAATTCAAAAGTTTAGAAAAAGGTTTTAAAACAAGAAAATAAAACTAACTAAAAATGCTGAAAAAAATAAAAATAAAAACAGATAGACAAGATGAATCACTTGGATCCGACTCGCCTTTAGTGTAACCTTTGATTATTTTCGCACTTTTGCACTTTTTAAGAGATTATCTTAGTTATAGTAGTAGGCCCCTCTTTTGAAGGTGACGTTACCCTCAACCCAGTGGTTTGAGTCAGCAAGGATACAATCCTAAAGGGTTGGATTATTAAAAAATAATTAATTAAGTTATTAATGCATAATGTGGTAGGCCCCTCTTTTGAAGGTGACGTTACCCTCGGCTAAGTAGTTTGAGTCAGCAGGGATACAATCCTAAGTAGCCGGGTTAAAGTATTAATAGTAGTTTACATATGAGGGGGTCAAGGAGTTCGGACCCCCGCCATCCAATACCAGTGGGTATTGAAGGAGGTCCTACTAAACTTGACCCAGGTCCTTGCAGGATCTATACACTGGACAAGGCAAGACGCTTACCAAACCATTCCCTTAACCCCCGACCAGGTAGCCAACATATCTCCATATAGACCGTGGAGATATGAATGGTGAAAATCTTTTATTTTATATAGACAGTAAAATAATGCCAAGACACCACGGACAAATGATAAGGAAGTTTCACCTTCAACATAAGAAACTAGTTATTAAAGTCATTAATACATAACCAAATAAAAAGTGTGAAAAGATTAAAAATAAAAAGTATTACACTAAATGCTTGTCTTCACCAAGTGATGTAAGAGACTTAGACAAACATGGCCTTTGATTGTCAAGAACTTTTACGATCAATCTTGGATCCCGAGACTACTCACACACTCTATGATGGATGATGGATAATGGTGGTGGATGTGGGTTGTGTTGGTGGTGGTGGGTGGGTGAAGTGTGTGGGAGGTGGTTTTCCAAGGGATGCCTTTGAAGTAAACCAAGCACCCCAATTTATAGCCTGCACAGAAGCCTGGACACGGCCCCGTATCCGCTGGAGACGGCCCCGTGTCCGCCCTTTTTCTATTTCTTCATTAATTACAATTTGTCTGTATTAGCTCCACACGCCCCCGTGTTCGCTGGGCACGACCCCATGTGCAGAAACGTATCTGTACTATCAAGATTTGCGAGATTCTACGAATCTTAGCGTTGACCACGGCCCCGTGTCGAGCTGGGCACGCCCCCGTGTTGGGAATAGAAGCTTCTATAGCTTTGTCTTTTCTGAAGACATCTGGCCACTCCCCCGTGTTCGCTGGGCACGCCTCGTGTTGAGCTGGGCATGCCCTGTGTTGAGCTGGGCACGCCCCGTGTTGAGCTGGGCATTCCCCTTGTTGAGCTGGGCACAGCCCCATGCTCAGCTTTCTTCTTGTTTTTGCTTTTGGAGATGCTGTCGAGGGGTCGGGCATGCCACGTTTCTTCCTTTTCTTTGTATTTATGTTGGTTTTGGCGGTATATTTGTTCCTTTTGTTCGTTTAAGCTCATTTGATCCTGTAAATTCAAAAGGAAGACAAAAAAAAAACACTTTTTCCAACATTAGTACTAAAAAAATGGTAGTTTTATGCCTCCTTTGATGTAATTTATATGTTGTATTTTACACACATCAAATACCCCCACACTTGAATGTTTGCTTGTCCCCAAGCAAAACTCCTTATTTTGTGGCTTACACACCCAAATGGAATGGGTAGAAGAGAAGGTTTTGGGGCTTGTCTAGAGTGTCGGGAATCCAAGATCTTTATTAGGTTTTATTTTTATGTTATTTACAATCCTATTCGTTATGATTTATTTAGAACATTACATAAGAGAACTTACTTATTTGGGCATAACATACCTCTTTAAAATTCCATTTATATACAAGTTCACATACCTCATGGGGGATCACTCAACACTCGGCCGAAGATGTATTTTTGTGAAACACTCGAGAGCGGCATGGAACTTACTTTTACCATATGCTTGCCAAGCAATCAATCCTCCTCCTTTTTAACTATACACCTTTGTAAATATCAAGAGGACTTTGGGGAAGGGTTAGGCTTGGGTTAAAGGTAGGTGGTTGGGTTAGTGGTTAGTAGAAAAGGGCGAAAGGCGTAAAAAGGGTCGGTTTTCGTAAGACTTTTTAATTTTTTATGACTTTTTATTCTAATGAAGCAATTCTTCAAACAAAGTTCTTTTTGATGAACTTGTTTGTTTATTTCTTGACTTCATCATTTTTTTTTTTTGATAAGGAAGTCACAAGAAAACCGAGCTTTGTACTAAAAAAAGGTTTAAAATGAAAAAGGGTTTTGGTGGGTAAAAGGGTGTTTGTTTTGGGTTTAGAAATGAAAAGGTTTAGGCTCAAAGGGGTTAACTATGGGGATTTTGGGTAGGTGGTAAAAAAAAAAGAAAAAAAATAATGGTGTTGAAATAAAAAAAAGTTAGTCCTAATGCCTCCATCATTTACTTACTTGGGTTTAAGTTGATAAGGACCGGGAATGTATCGTCGTGGCAAGTTCTAGAGTCGTAAGAAACCAAGCAGCTATTCACACAAGAAACGAAAAATGAGCATTTAATTTAAAGATGTGTATTTGTATGCTCAATAAAGGCTCAACACTCAATTTTTGTGGGAATGTGTTTTTATGTGATCAAGTATATATAATCAAATTTTAACTAGATTTGTCAAGCCGTTTCATAATTTTCTTATGTTGGTTCTTTTTATCACGACGCTATCGGTTGTAAATTTGTAAAAATATATCCTTTTTAGAACTTGTTATTCCCAAATTAAACCAAGACAAGTAAAAAAAAATGAAAAATTTTTGGAAAAAAATTTGGGGTGTTTAGCGGTTCCAATAAAGTTTTGTATAAGGTTTGTAATTAGGACTTGCAAAATGCACGGTTTTACCATCCCCCCATACTTAAATTACACATTGTCCTCAATGTGTCCCAAAAATAAGTTTTTTGGTTGATTAAAATGTGTAAAAGTGGGTTAAAAACAAGATTTTATGTTACTGGGTAGCTAACACGGGGTGTGTTGGGCTGAGCACGGCCCCGTGGTCAGACTGCCACTACCAAAAGTAAACAAAAGGCTGGGCACGGGGGCGTGTTCAGTGAGCACGGTCCCGTGTCCAGTTACCTGAACTGGGCATTTTCTGCAGATCCTCGGGCACGGGGGCGTGTTGGGTTGAGCACGGCCCAGTGCTGAACTTGCTGTAATGAAGAAAAATTGTCGGGAGGCTCTGTTTTTGTGCATGGGGTGTGGGTTCAAGTTTCCCTTAGTAACCTTCACCATTTCGAGTGTGCTTTATTCCTGAAAATTAAAACTAAACTAGAAAACATAAAAGTTAAACTAATCTAAAACTAAGGATAGTTCCGCGGAATGCCACCGTGGTGCGCCACGTTTATAAGGGTCATTGGCTAGACCCTCCTTATCGGGTGGTTCTGGCTCATCTTCAATTAGGGGGTTGTCATTGCCGATTGGATATTTCATTGATCGTTCAAGATCGACACACCTTTTGAAGGCCCCTAATTGAATGGGTAAGTTGTTTTTCTTCCGATTAATCAAAGCTTTGTGGGTTTTCACAAAAGGTTGTCCCAACACAAGTGGAGCGTCATCAAGGATGACAAAGTCGGTTGGAACCACCGTGTGATTTGTTTGGACTAACACATCTTCAACTATCCCCATTGATTTTATTGTTTTCCGATTAGATAGAAAAATGGGTATTTGAAGTGGAGAGAAATCACCAATACTTAATTTTTCGAAAATGTAGTTTGGCATTATATTAACACAAAGATCTTTATCAATTGTGAGATTACTAATAAAGGAATTTTGAAAAAAACAAGGTACCAGTGTAATGTTAATTTCAAATGGGTCTTGTTTTATTAGCATAGTTGAATCATTTGTTAACTTAATGCTTACCGTTTCGTCAATTTTAGTGTTAGTGTTTAACTCTTTTAAAAACTTTGCATGAGTGGGTACTAAACAATGATTTTCGAAAGAAGGTGATAAGAGATTAATTTTTTTAAAATTAAACTCTTCTTGAATTTTAGCGTTGTCGGACTCACCTTTTTCGTTGTTTAACTCATGTGTCGGTTTTTCACTTACTTGTTCTTCTATTTTTACCTTTTCAACTATCTCTTCTTTATTACAAGTTAATTCTTCCCTTGCGCGGGACTCCTCTTCCCTTGGGCGGGCTTCTTTTATATAACGCTCGATAGTTTTAAGGTGTTCTATTATCTTTTCGGCTACAGGTGAAATAGTTGGTGGTTCGTCAAATTGAGTTGAATAAGTATCCTCAAAGCTTGAAGTCGGAAGTTCGATCATTGGTTCCTCATAATACTCATATGAGGTAGATGGTTCACACCATTTTTCCTCATTGTAAGTATATGATGGATAAGGGTCATAACCTTGTTCTTCATAATACTCATATGAGGTGGGTTGTTCACGCCATGGTTCCTCATAGTAAGTATATGAAGGTGGAGGCTCATATCTTGGTTCCTCAAAGTATGAGTATGAAGGCTCATACCTTGGTTCATCAAAATATGAGTATGAGGGAGAAGATTCATACCTTGGGTCTTCATAAGATGTATATGAAGTGGACGGCTCGTACCTGGGCTCCTCATAGTAGGTGTATGAAGTGGATGGCTCAAAGAGGTCACAATATTGTACCGAATGAGGGTTACCACAAATGGTGCAATAGTCTTCCCTATAATCATCCTCCTCATAGTGGTAGTTGTAATCTCCTGAGTATTGATCCATAAGAATCACTCAGCAGACCACAATAGAGTCTCGGGACCAGAAAACAAAAATGAAAACGGAAACAGAGGCTGGACACGGCCCCTTGTTTAGTGAGCACGGCCCGTGTTCGGGTTCTGTATCTGGGCGTTTTAATAAAAGTAACTGGTTTTGGGCAGCATGGGGGCGTGTTCAGTGAGCACGACCCCGTGTTCAGACTCTGTATCTGGGAGTTTTTTAAAAAATGTGCAGCACGGCCCCGTGTTCAGTCTACTGTAAATGCAAAAACTAACTTAGGGCTGGCAATTTTACACGAATACACGACAGGAACCTACACGAAGTTAACAGGTATCGTGTATGACCTTAACAGGTATCGTGTACCAAACAGGTAGACACGAGATTACCTGTTAATTTTCGTGTATAAACAGGTTAAATACCTGTTTACCTGTTAATACCCGTTAGTACACGATAAGAAATTAAATTAAATAAAATTCATCTGCCATGTGCGTATGGGTTCCTTAATTCCTTTCTATTTTCATTCCTCATTCAATTAAAAAAAAAAAAAAACCCTAAACTCCCCCTGTAACTCTCAGATAGCATGTCGTGTTCGTGTTTTTGTTCGTGTTAACAGGTATTAATAGGTAATTTTTGTGAAGAGTCGAACAGTCATGTTAACAGGTATTAACAGATAATTTTCACGTATATCGTGTCGTGTTCGTGTATGGGATTTCGTGTATCGTGTCTTATCGTGTACGGGTATACATGATATGCCAGCCCTAAACTAACTAAAATGCAGAAAAATGCGCGCGATAAAAAAAGGTTTTGAAAAACTGATTAGGCCGTCGATTTTAAGCTTTCTTAAAATCCTTGTGTCCCCGGCAACGGCGCCAAAAACTTGATGTGTGTTGTGTGTTATAAGTATTTAAGTATATTTTAAGCCCTTTTTAACACTTTAGTCAAGTTTTAAATTTATAAAACACGATATTTTACTAACACTAAACACACATATGAGCAAGTGCACCCATCGTGAGGGTCGTATAGCATTGGTAAGATACCGAGGTCGTCCAAGGACACAAAATCTTTTAGTACCGGTTTATCCTCAACGTCTAATCAAATCAAAAGTTTAGAAAAAGGTTTTAAAACGAGAAAATAAAACTAACTAAAAATGCTGAAAAAAATAAAAATAAAAACAGATAGACAAGATGAATCACTTGGATCCGACTCGCCTTTAGTGTAACCTTTGATTATTTTCGCACTTTTGCACTTTTTAAGAGATTATCTTAGTTATAGTAGTAGGCCCCTCTTTTGAAGGTGACGTTACCCTCAACCCAGTACTTTGAGTCAGCAAGGATACAATCCTAAAGGGTTGGATTATTGAAAGATAATTAATTAAGTTATTAATGCATAATGTGATAGGCCTCTCTTTTGAAGGTTACGTTACCCTCGGCTAAGTAGTTTGAGTCAGCAGGGATACAATCCTAAGTAGCCGGGTTAAAGTATTGATAGTAGTTTACATATGAGGGGGTCAAGGAGTTCGGACCCCCGCCATCCAATACTAGTGGGTATTGAAAGAGATCCTACTAAACTTGACCCAGGTCCTTGCAGGATCTATACACTGAACAAGGCAAGACGCTTACCAAACCATTCCCTTAACCCCCGACCAGGTAGCCAACATATCTCCATGTAGACCGTGGAGATATGAATGGTGAAAATATTTTATTTTATATAGACAATAAAATAATGCCAAGACACCACGGACAAATGATAAGGAAGTTTCACCTTCAACATAAGAAACTAGTTATTAAAATCATTAATACATAACCAAATAAAAAGTGCGAAAAGATTAAAAATAAAAAAGTATTACACTAAATGCTTGTCTTCACCAAGTGATGTAAGAGACTTAGGCAAACATGGCCTTTGATTGTCAAGAACTCTTACGATCAATCTTGGATCCCGAGACTACTCACACAGTCTATGATGGATGATGGATAATGGTGGTGGATGTGGGTTGTGATGGTGGTGGTGGGTGGGTGAAGTGTGAGAGAGGTGGTTTGCCAAGGGATGCCTTTGAAGTGAACCAAGCACCACAATTTATAGCCTCCACAGAAGCCTGGACACGGCCCCGTGTCCACCCTTTTTCTCTTTCTTCATTAATTACAATTTGTCTGTATTAGCTCCACACGCCCCCGTGTTTGCTGGGCACGGCCCCGTGTGCAGAAGCATTTCTGTACTATCAAGATTTGCAAGATTCTGCGAATCTTAGCGTTGACCACGGCCCCGTGTCGAGCTGGGCACGCCCCCGTGTTGGGAATAGAAGCTTCTATAGCTTTGTCTTTTCTGCAGACATCTGGCCATGCCCCCGTGTTCGTTGGGCACGCCCCGTGTTGAGCTGGGCACAACCCCATCCTCAGCTGGGCACAGCCCGATGCTCACCTTTCTTCTTGTTTTTGCTTTGGGATATGCTGTCGAGGGGTTGGGCATGCCACGTTTCTTCCTTTTCTTTGTATTTATGTCGGTTTTGGCTGTATATTTGTTCCTTTTGTTCGTTTAAGCTCATTTGATCCTGTAAATTCAAAAGGAAGACAAAAATACACTTTTTTCAACATTAGTACTAAAAAATGGGTAGTTTTATGCCTCCTTTGATGTAATTTATATGTTGCATTTTATACACATCAGGTATCCCAAGACCCACCTTGAATATGTTGAAATTCCGGACTCTGGCGGGTCCCAGACGTACCACCCCCTCCGGAACCTGGCACGCGTTTTGTGTAAATGGTGGCATGAGGGGTAGCCTCGCTTGGCTCCACTTCCGTTTCAACACCATCAGCACGGCCCTCACCACCACCAGCACCAGCAGCAACATCTCCTACAACATCCTTCACTTGCTCAACTTCATCCTCCTTTTCCTTTCCCCCCGTGTCAGGATGAGGAGGAGATAAATCGAAAGGCCGAGACGGAGGAGATTTAGGAGGAGTAATCTTAGAAATGTCAATTTTGCGAACACCCTTACCAGGTTTAGAACCTGCTATAAATCAGGTATAACAGTAAAAAACAAGAAAGTATGCAAAGTACAAAACATACAAAAACGGAAGGAATCGTACCTCGAGAACCAGCAGACTTGTACATTTTTTCCAACAAATTACCAGCTTTAGCACTAAAAACACC
The DNA here is from genome assembly GCA_030545235.1 of Helianthus tuberosus. Classification (NCBI taxonomy): domain Eukaryota; kingdom Viridiplantae; phylum Streptophyta; class Magnoliopsida; order Asterales; family Asteraceae; genus Helianthus; species Helianthus tuberosus. The sequence goes on along the minus strand of CM060412.1, from coordinate 10,641,441 downwards.
TAAGTCAATCTCTGACTCAGATGCCGCAGTAGCAGTATCCTTCTGCAGTTTAGATTTCTTCTCAGCTATTGTAGCTGCAGCCTGCGCATCAAGCTCCTTTTTCTTGTCCTCCAAGGCTTTCTTCCTCTTCACTGTCTCCGTTAATGTGGCATCATCATCCGGATCACGTTCAGCACGCTTATCTCCTGCGCCTAAACCAGATAGCGTGTCAGATGCGACAACATAGTCCAGGAAAGAGGAGTTAGAAGGACGCTTACGAGGTGCCTTAGTCACCCTCAACCTTCTTTTCCTCAGCCTTATCCCTCCTCCTCTTCTCCCGGGTTTCTAACTGCTCAGCAGTATCACCCTGAGGATCCTCAGCAAGAGTTTCAACATCAACAGCCACAGGTTCACGAACAGTCCCTTGTTGTGGACCTGCACGCGTGGAACGAGGGATTAGATCTTCATGTGACCCATCAGAACCCTCACTCGAAAGGACAATAACCTCCTCTCGAGTAGGAACAGAGTCAACATCAATATCGTCCTCATTGTCTTCACCTAAAATAGCGTTGGCATAAGTAGCCATGCTTTCGGCGGTAGGGTGCAAGAAATTATTCCCTTTCTGATCAAGCCACAAAGGCCTCCCTTCAGGTAATACGACGACAACCATGGTACCACCGGCCTTAGGGTCAAAAACGTTCATCAAACTGTATCCTGCTGCAAAACACAAGAAGATATGAAGGGACACATAACAAGAGTAAAGAATAAATCAAGGAATTAGTAATAACAACGATACCTTTCCTTGATATCCATAAATCGGGAAACCCCTAGGGTTGGGATAAGCCCATAGCATACTCATCCCCGCAGCCACCAAAGCCCTCTCTTCAAGTTGAATGATAGGAGAAACCTTCCGAGTCAGAACTTTATACCATTCCTGCTCAGTAAAATCCACCGACACATTTACACGTGGAACCCCTTCACTCTCGGACCTATAATGCATATCAATGGGGATGACTCCACGGCGGATGTAGAAAAACTTTTGCTTCCAGTCATGAAGACTTTTTGGGGGATGACTGCTACAAGGCTTAACACCACTGGTGCGAGAATTAAAGGAGTAGAAACCAGCGGTGTAACTGACGAAATAAAAAACATTGAACTTCTCAAAAGTTGGTTCAGCGCGGTTAGCCCTGCATATAAACTCGAAATGGGTAACTCGAGGCAAACCCAAGGCACTTATTTGGGAAATATGCAAGCCATAACCAGTAAGCACTTCACCAATAAACTTTGACATCGGAAGACGGAAGTTTCCTTCTCGGAAAAAGTCGGCATACAACGTCATATATCCCGATGGAGCATCCAACGCAATAGATTTAGGGGTCGGAAACTGAACGCCCCAGTTAGATCGGAAACCAAGGTCTTGAGTCAGATTCTGGACTTCTTCCTCCTTCCAGTTTATCTCGGCCTGATCTGGGCCAGGAGGATTCCTCGGCTTATACTTCCTCTTCTTAGTGGCAGGCTTCGTACCAGTAGACATGATGGTAGAAAGGATTTGGAGATGAAAAAGAAGAAACATGTGGAAGATGATGAGAGAAAAAAGGAGTTTGAATTTCGAAAGGGAAGATAAAGTGGGGAAAGATGTTAACCGCCATCTATTTATACCCATCGCATTTAATGCGATGGGTAGTGGACCGTCAGGAAGGCAGAAGGACGTCCAACAGGGAGCTGACAAGTCAGGAGAGAGAGAAACCGTCACCTCGATTTTAGGGCGCGTGGCCGCCACGCGTCTGACAGGCGGCGAAAAAGTGTCTGACGGTTTTGAAAAAGCAACTGTTCATCTCCGAAAAGACAGCCACCTCAGACGAAACGTCAGTCATGTCAGTTGTCCTAATCACAATAAAGAAACTTCTCTTAGAAGGAACCTCCAAAAAATGAAGTTACCATCATGCGCCGTTTTGGCTCAACTTTGCAAGGTTATCTCCATGCGACATGCGCTGTTTTGGCTCAACTTGCAAGGCCATCCTCATGCGCCATGCGCCGTTTTGGCTCAACTTGCAAGGCCATCTCCATGCGCCATGCGCTGTTTTGGCTCAACTTTGCAATGGCCATTTCCATTCGCTGTTTTGGCTCAACTTTGCAAGACCATCTCCATGCGCCATGCGCTATTTTGGTTCAACTTTGCAAGGCCATCTCCAGGCGCCACGCGCTGTTTTGGTTCAACTTTGCAAGGCCATCTCCAGGTTCCACGCATTGTTTTGTTTCAACTTTGCAAGGCCATTCTCATGCGCCATATGCTGTTTTGGCTCAACTTTGCAAGTTCATTTTCATGCACCCTACAAAGACAAACAACAAGACCACTGCCCTTATAAGTCCAGAATCTCTCCTAGACGATCAACTCAACTAGAAGGCACACTGGACTGGGGGGACTTGAAGAGGTATGGTCCTAACTCCATGCACACATGGCAGGGACCACACCACCTTTTCTGTCCAACATGGCGCCTACATCAGCAAGCAAATCCAGAGCAGGGACCACACCACCTTTTCTGTCCAACATGGCGCCTACATCAGCAAGCAAATCCAGAAGCTTCTGGAATACGTCAAGATGGCACCGAAGATGCTCCTCCAGACAAAAAGGACAACACGTGTCACCATAAATCCGACGCCATGTGGACCTGCGACAATACCTGGGGGCAGACCGACAGCTGCAGTACCAATTCTTACACATGGGCAAATGGCGGTGCGCCACGTGTACCACTATCCTGACCACAGCAGCGGAGACCAAGAGGATATTCCCCTTGGTCGGACAGCTGACGCCCGGTAGCAGCTGGCAATGTCTCTCCTCCCTCCTTCACCCTCCGGCTATAATTAGGACCCTTCATCATTCAGGTTAAACATTCGGCTCTACTCACATTTCACCCACAACACACACTATTTTCTCCTCAGAGCAGTACTTATTCTCACGCCGGAGCCCGGTTAAGAGGGAAACCCCCATATTCCCCTCTTAATGAGCTAACGGTGTTGCTGTTTTGCAGGACGTCAGACATTGGCGAGCAGGGAAGGAGATTGAACCCACATACGAGACAACCCGGCTGGTTAACCTAGGTGTTAACCAGTGTTTCATCATATATAATAAAATTTTAATAAAAAATATGTATTTGGGCCCTCGGGAAGACTAGGCTCTGGGTCGTCGCCCACCCCACACTCCCTCAAAGACGGCCCTGCTAACTCTCTATTTTTTACATTATATTACACTAAAAATCACTATCTTTTCTCTCTTATTTTCAATTAAATAATACTTTCTAATAACTTTATAATTATATTTTCTATCTCTTCCACTTACAACCGCTTTCAAAATATATTAAAAAAATATAAAGATAAACAGTATCCCCTCAAATTTACAAACGAACAATAATATTTTCTCTTTACTCTACTCACAACCACCTACCACCACTTTTCGAAAAATAAAAACCACCTTCACATAAGGCTACATGGTATGGTGATGGTCCTCCAATGGAGGATGATCCGCCACGTAGGCGCCACGTCATAGTCCTCCCAAGGATGCTCCATCCCCCAAAAGTAGAGGGTATGGGAGGATGGTCCTAGTCATAGTCCTCCCACCATTTTTATGTTTTTTTTTAATCTTCTACTTTTTTTTAACATTTAAAAAATAAACTAACACAATATTTTCATTAATATTTAAAAATATTACATAAACTTAAAAAAAACATAAACTTAAAAAAAAAAACATAAACTTAAACAAATCCTAATATATTAAAGTAAGGTACTAGTCTTCGTCTTCCATGTCGTGGTCGGGTTCGTTTTGAGCGTTGTTTTCGGCCATTTTTTTTGTAGAACACCAAAAGCCCGTTCAATATCTTTTCTCGCACCCTCTTGATACTTCGCAAACTTTTTTTTCTTTTTTCGTCTGTCGGGTGCAGAATAGTTTTAACGATTGTCGAGTACGTTGGGTATATTCCATCGGCTAGGTAGTAACCTCGCCTGTATTCCACCCCCGAAACTGTAAAGCTTGTGTCTGGACCTGTACCCGCCACTACATCCTCAAATATCTGTGACTGGTATATGATGTTAAGGTCATTGAGCGAACCAGGTAGACCAAAAAAAGCATTCCAGATCCAGAGATCCTGTGACGCAACAGCCTCTAGAATAATAGTCGGATGTCCATGATCTCCCCTAGTGTACTGACCTTGCCAGGAAACTGGGCAGTTCTGCCACGGCCAGTGCATGCAATCAATGCTCCCGAGCATTCCTGGGAAACCATGTCTCTGTTCGTGTGCTTGATATAATTTTTGAACGTCGTTTGCGTTCGGTTTCCGCAGGTATCGCTTGCTATACAATTTGACAACCCATTCGCAAAACTTGTGCAAACATAGACGTGCGGTTCTATCAGACATCCTAATATACTCGTCTAATGCATCGGGTGCGTAACCGTATGCCAGTTGGCGAATGGCCGACGTACATTTTTGTAAATTACTGAAACCCCTTTGCCCCCTAGCGTCGTTTCGTAGTGTAAAAAACGGATCAGACTGGGCCATGTCGTCTGCAATACGTAAAAACAGTGGACGACTCATGCGGAAACGACGTCGAAAAATATCGGCTGGGTACACGGGTTCGTCGGCAAAATAATCGGCTACTAGTTTAACGTGGCCGGCTATAAATTTAAAACGAAACATAAGTGAAATTAATTATAAAATACATTTTCAAATCTATATAAAACATAAGGAAAAAAAAGTAAAATACCTTCTTGGTCTCGGTTATATTTTGCTCGTCTAGTTAGCCGTTGGGATGACGCTTCATCACCCGCCATGAAGACCTGAGTCGCGTTCATAATCATGTTATGCATAATAGCATCCTCTTCCGAAGATGATGAATACCCCGTAGACGAAGATGATGAAGAGATGGAAGAAATTGAAGAAATGGAAGAAATGGGTGAAGCCATGATAATTTTTGAGCGAGAGATGGGGTGGTAGCGGGTAAAAAATGGTATAAAAAATGATGAGTTTTTATAAAAAGGGAAGAGTGGTTATAAAATGTGAGAGAGATGGGGTGGTAGTGGGTGAAAAGTTGTGAAAAAAATGGTTAAAGAGGTGAGTATTTATAAAAATGGAAGTGAATTGGAGGATTTTTTGAATTATAGCCGTTATTATAATTATTAATTATGAATTTGATTTTTTTTTTTTAAACGGTCATCTTCAACTTGGGGCCCACTTATTTTGTCTTCACATACGCGTCGCCAACGTCCATTTTCAGACGGAAAGGACGGGGACGGAGGGGGCCGGGCCGGTGTAGCATCCGGCGACGGACCGGGACGGTAGGGGGACGACCCCATACCGTGTAGCCTAAATAATTTAGAGGGTTAGATGTGAATACTCTTACATCATATGTCTGTAAGTCTGTCATATCGACTATCATGGGCACACTGTACACAAATATCAAATTTAATGACACATAAAATAAAATAAGAAATATCCTATTCCAAATTTAGATATAAAAAAAATGGATGTGTTACATGTGAGAATGTATGTTGTTTTCTTTTTATTTTACATTAGGGGGTATTGGTATTTAAGAAAATGTTTGAGAAACTATGTTCTAGTTTTTTTCATACAAATATATAGAAAAAAAATCTCCTTAATATACATAGAGAGAGGGGGAGTGAGAGAGAGAAAAAAAAAAACCTTGTAAAAAAGTAATAAACTATAAACCAACTGAAAAAGAGAGACTAATAAAGTACAAAAATCACAATAAAACAAGAAGACAAAAGCAAAAGTCATATTAAATTAAAATTAAAATAATTAAAAAAAAAATTAAAATGATTTAAAGTTTGACCAGCGTTTCACTCGCTTTGGTGTTGTAGTCTCCATGCTTTTTGCGAGCTTCGTGACTCTCTACTCACATAAAAGATTCAAATAATAACTATTTTAATGAAAGAAGGGTTTTTTTTTTTTTTTTTTTTCAAATAACTATTTTAAATGAAAGAAGGGTTTTTTTAGAAAACTTATTTATTTGGCAGTTTTAAAAATATTTATCAAAATAGGTATTTTGTATTTTTTTTTATTTTTCATTTCTATCATTCTTAATTTTTTTTCCATCAAGCTATTACAATAAATTTAAAAAGAAAAGTCAAATTATGTAACACTAATCGATATTTTAATCATTCAGATATTTAGGTCCCATTTTTTTTAACATAAAACTTACTCGTCAATAACCCAGACGAATCGACATAACTGATTATTACACTTAATTTACAGTTTAAAATAAGAAAGTTTTAGACTTGAAAGCTCTGTCATGCATGATCATGCCTAATCCTTATCGTGAACGTCTCCAAGGAGATAGCGGCTTAATAGTGTTCGGTTCTTCGCGTGCTTGGTCATCCGTCCGGTTCCCGCCTTGTGTTACCTACTATTTAAAATCAATCAGACGGTTAATTTTAAGGCGTTTATTCGAAACGGATCAACATAATAACAAAAACATTTTTTATTATTTACTTTATATCTACAACAACGTAGAATAGTAAAACATATTTTACTTTCAGCACCCTCATTCGGTCGGGTCAGGTTTCTACTCGGCCGAGTCAGCTAAAACATGTTTTTTTAGCACACTGACCCAGGCGGGTCAGGTTTCCACCCGGCCATGTCAGCCGAAATATATTTTCTTTTCAACCAATTCACCTCCAATTGATAATCCGCCAGAAGCTTTGGACAATAATTACTCCTCCGATTGATTAGAGTTTTAGTTTTAACCCTTTGGCAAGAATAACTTATATATGTTTGGTTGTTTTAATAAGATAAGTTGTAAAGTTGAGTGAGTCAACTCGATTATTAACCGATCCGAACTCGAGTTTGAGATTTCAGTTCGATTCTGATTTCAAGCTGACCCAAGCTAGCTCGGTATGAAGTTCAAATCGAGCTAGCCTTAGCTCGGCTAAGCTCGGCTCGGCACGTTAACAACCTTTAAGTGTCCTGCTTCTCACTATATACTTTATATGCTAAAATGAGTTTATTTTTTAGATATAGTTTAGATCCCAGCCTTATTTTAGAAATAAAGAATAGAGAGTTTAAATGATTATATAATATAATTATAAAGATTATTATTAATTTTATCTATACCATATTATAATGCATATGTAAAAAAGAATTTTTTTTATAAGTTTACATAAATTTAAGAGCATCACTAATTTCAAGTATTAAAGCAAAATATACAATACTTTAAAGCCTTCAAAACACTTCAAATCTTTTGAATTATTTGCATTTTTACCCATCTAACATCGTATGAGAAAGCAACCTTATGACATAGGTGGATATAAAAGTGATCCTTGTTTTCCAAAGAGTTCATCCATTTCATTGTTCTTTTATCTCACATCGATAAAGAAATAAAATTGAATAGATCACCTACTCTATAAAAACAAGATAAGCTCTTAGACCGTTCGTAGTGGGCGTGATTTTTTCAAAAAAAAAGCCGCCAAACACGTCTGAACACGCCAAGGCTCCACCCCCTTGGGCGTTTTTGGGCGTTATTTTCGAAAAAAAGATCCCAAGCGTGTTTTAAATCACGCCAAAATTGCACCACTTTTGAGAATTGACCGTTGTCAAACGGTAAGAAAATTAAATATTTTTAATTTTTTTTAATTCCCGTTTAAAATATATACACCCCACTTTTCATCCAACTTTTTATAAAAAATCTCACTTTCTATCTATCTTTCTCTCTACTTCTTCCAACTTTTATAAACTTATTTACCATGAATCCATTCCGACCCCCGTTTGGTGTTCCGTCAAGACCCGGGAACCTAAATACCACCCAACCACAACAAAACTTTAACTTTCATGACATGGATCCGAATGTGTTTTCGTACGCGGCTTACTTGAGCGGCTCTAATGTCGCAACCCCCGACCCCTTGCCCCGGGAGGCGGGCGGCCGCGAGCTTCGCACATTCGGTGGTATCGGTGTTTATTTAATTTGGCAGCAGAATTTACATCAGGACCGTAGTTAGGAAATATTTTATCAGAGTAAAACACCTCATTTTATAATTGTTAAACACATGGGTAAAACCCAAGTTTCAATTCATAATATGTTTGTAGGGATAAACCCTAATTTATTGAAATAAAACTTCTTCTTTATTTAGGTAACTTTTATAGCCACTTTTCCAAGCCTTCAGTGCTCTCCAGCTGGCTTCTATTTTGGCTTTCACATTTTGTTACCTAAAACGCATTTAAAACATTTTTGTCAGTGGAAAATACTGGTGAGTGAATTCAAGTTTAATCAAAACAAGTTTTATCATTTTACAGCATTGAGGGCAATCCGGCAATTACATTTGTTTACATCTACATTAATTACCACCCACGGTACTGTTAATCCTGACTTGTGGTCATGCTACTACTCACAGTGTAGTAACAAGTTATATATACAAAACCCCAACATACCGACGATAATTGTAGATTTACAAATACTCAATCACTGTGAATTGTAATTTAAATAATTGAGGTTTTGTAAAAACAGTTTACAAAAGAGGAATTACTCACATTGCTAATTTAGGTATTTCCTTGTGATTTCATGGTTATAATCTATTAATTTAAACAATGCACACGCGTTAGTATAATAACCCAAATTTACATTAGCTATACCTTCCCCAAGACAGAACTCCAACGACTAAGTCAGGCAGAGCCTCGACATACGTTACGGAGCACTAAATCAATCGGGCAGCGTATCTAATACGTAACCAGGGTTTATAATACTTACAACGCGGCAGAGCTTCGCTAATTAGGGGGTATAATACCCGGGAATTACTTTAGCTATTCAGAAATTTAGAGAGAAAGATCGATTGTGAACGTTTTCAAATGAGAGCCGAAGCCCTCCATTTATAGGGCTGTTCGGGCGCTTTCTCGCGCCCCACGATGGAAACAAGACCGGGCTTCGCGCCCCGCGAGAGCCTATAGACTAGGCCCTAGCCTTGCTGACTTGCGGACTAGCTTCGACACGATGCTGACACATGGCGGCACCGGGTTAAGCCTAGTGGCCAGGCTGTCGCGCCCCGCGACAGAATTGGTAAAGGGGGTCGCGCCACACGAGCGAGTAAGGAATTTTGTTTTTATTTAATTTTTGTTAAATTAAGTTATTTCGAGCCCACTTTTCGTATACGGGGTGTATTTTAGGACATATAGGGGTGTTATAAGTATCTTAGGAGAGTTGTTATATCCTCCCCACCTTGTTTTAGAACTCATCCTCGAGGTCTACTGGAACAGGTGTGGATATTTCCTCTGCATTTCTTATTCAAGCTCCCAAGTGAACTCTGGTCCTCTCTTGGAATCCCATTTCACTTTGACTAGAACCAATCTCTTGTGTTTAAGATTCTTGACCTTTCTGTCTTCAATTTGTAGTGGTTTCACTACAAACTTAAGCTTCTCGTTTACCTCTATGTCCTTAAGAGGTATCACTAATGATTCATCTGCTAAACACTTTTTGAGATTACATACATGAAATACATCATGTATTCCTGCCATTTCCTCTGGCAGTTGTAGTTGATAAGCTACAGGTCCTATTCTTCTAATAATCTCAAAAGGTCCAACATACCTAGGGCTTAGCTTTCCCCTTATGATGAATCAGACTATTCCCTTCACGGAGAAACTTTTAATAACACTTTGTCTCCCACTTGAAATTCCAATGGTTTTTGTCTGTTATCAACATAACTCTTTTGTCGATCGCATGCTGCTTTTAATCTTTCCTTGACTTGAATAATCTTGTCCGTTGTTTCTTGTACTATTTTTGGTCCAGATAATTGTTTTTCTCCAATTTCTGCCCAACAGACTGGGGTTCGGCACTTTCGTCCATAAAGTGCTTCAAATGGTGCAGCATTGATACTGGTATGATAGCTGTTATTATAGGAAAATTCTATTAGTGGTAAATAATCGTCCCAATTTCCTTCGAAATCAATTACACAAGCTCTAAGCATATCTTCCATTGTCTGAATTGTCCTTTCACTTTGTCCATCCGTTTGAGGATGATAAGCTGTGTTTAGATTTAACTTGGTTCCCATTGCTTTTTGGAAACTAGTCTAAAAATGAGAAATAAAACGGCTATCTCTATCAGACACAATAGATAAAGGAATTCCATGTAATGAAACTATTTCATTTATATATAACTTAGCTAATTGTTCCATACTGAAAGTTTCTTTCATCGGTAAGAAATGAGCAAACTTGGTTAATTTGTCTACAATCACCCAGATTGCATCATTACCCTTTCTTGTCTTGGGTAATTTGGTAACAAAATCCATTGTTATCAATTCCTATTTCCACCTTTCTTGTATTGGGTAATTTGGTAACAAAATCCATTGTTATCAATTCTCATTTCCATACAGGCATTTCCAATTGCTGCAATAAACCTGAGGGTTTCTGATGTTCAGCTTTAACTTGTGAACAGGTTAAACACTTGGCAACATATGCTGCTATATCCTTTTTCATTCATATCCACCAGAAATTCTTTCTTAAGTCTTGATACATTTTATCACTACCGGGATGTATCATATACTTAGACTTATGGGCTTCTTCTAAAATTCGGTGACGTAGGTTTCCTTGTTTAGGTATCCAAATTATTTTCTTATGGAATCTCCAAATTCCATCTGTTCCTTGTTCTAATTCCTTAATCATTCCCTTTAATTTCTTAGTATCGTCCTTGATTACTGATTTCTATATTTCTTTAATTTGCTCGTTTAAATCTATCTGTAGATTTAATTTGAGAGAACGTACTTTTCTTGGCTTATCATGATACTTTCGACTTAAAGCATCAGCTACTACATTAGCTTTTCCTGCATGATACTGGATACTACAGTCATAATCACTAAGAATTTCCATCCAGCGTCTCTGTCTCATATTTAACTCTTTTTGCCCGAAAACATATCTTAAACTTTTATGATCGGTGAAAATGGTAAACTTACTACCGTAAAGGTAATGTCTCCAAATTTTAAGGGAAAAAATTATGGCTCCTAATTCTAAATCATGGGTTGTATAATTTTCCTCATGATTCTTAAGTTGTCTAGAGGCATAGGCTATAACCTTTGACGTTGCATCAACACACATCCATAACCTAACTTAGAAGCGTCACAATAGACTACGAAGTCTTCAGTTCCTTCTGGTAACGCTAGTATGGGTGCGTTAGTTAATCTTTGCTTAAGGATTCTAAAGGCTTCTTCCTGTTTTGGTCCCCATTCAAACTTAACTGATTTACAGGTCAGTTTTGTTAAAGGAATGGCTATTCTAGAGAAATCTCGGATAAACCGTCTATAATAACCTGCCAGTCCATGAAAACTTCTCACATCCGTTAGTGATTCAGGGACTTTCCATTTAGTAATAGCTTCGATCTTTGTGGAATCCACATGAATTCCTTCATGATTGACTAAATGTCCAAGAAATTGTACTTCTTGTAACCAAAATTCACATTTTTAGAATTTAGCATAAAGCTTTTCCTTTCTCAATAATGTAAGAAGTGCATGCAGATGCACTGCATGTTCCTCTTTACTCTTAGAGTAAATGAGAATATCATCTATAAAGACAATTATGAATTTATCCAGATATGGCTTACATATTCTGTTCATCATGTCCATAAATACGGCTAGGGCATTGGTTAGACCAAATGGCATGACAGTAAATTCATAATGACCATATCTTGTTCTGAAGGCAATTTTAGGAATGTCCTCTTCTTGTACTTTCAGTTGATGATATCCTGAGTGTAAATCGATCTTAGAAAAGAATCGAGCTCCTTGCAGTTGATCAAATAGATCATCGATTCTCGGTAATGGGTACCGATTTTTTATTGTGACCTTGTTCAATTCTCGGTAATCAATGCACATATGCATTGATCCGTCCTTCTTCTTGACAAACAAGATTGGTGCTCCCCATGGTGATGAACTTGGTTGTATGAAAACTTTCTTCATAAGTTCGTTCAATTGTTTCTTCAGTTCTTGCATCTCTGTTGGTGCCAAACGGTAAGGTGCCTTGGCAATTGGTGTTGTCCCTAGTAGTAGATGAATTTTGAATTCAACTTCTCTATCTGGCAGTAGTCCGGGTAGTTCTTCGGGAAAAACACCTGAGAATTGAGATACTACGGGAATATATTTTAATTCTTTTCCTTTAGTGTTAATGATTATGGAAATCATATACACTAATGATCCTTTTCTTGCATAACTGTTTTCATCACAGAGATGAATTTTGTAGATCTAGTTGGCTTATCTCCTTTAATTGTGATCTTTTCACCTTTTAGTGAATTTACTTGTATGGACTTTTGATCACATAAAATACTAGCTTTATTGGCTACTAACCAATCCATTCCTAATACAATATCAAATCCAACTAAGTTCATTGGGTAATGGTTAGCAATAAAATTATGGTTTAGAATTTTTATTCTTGCTCCCTGCAAGATTTCAGTGATCTTAATGGATTCTCCATTTGTCGTCTCCACTCGACATTCTTGTTGAAGTTTAGTTAATGGTTGATTAAGAATTTTGCAAAATGAAGTATTAATAAAACTTTGGTTCGCACCAAGAGTCAAATAATACTTTAGCAAAAACATCATTAACTAAAAACGTACCGACAATCACATCCGGAATCATCTTGGCTTCCTCTTCTGTCAGAACAAATGCTCTAGCATTCTTAGTATTAATGGTTGATTAAGAATTTTGCAAAATGAAGTATTAATAAAACTTTGGTTCGCACCAAGAGTCAAATAATACTTTAGCAAAAACATCATTAACTAAAAACGTACCGACAATCACATCCGGAATCATCTTGGCTTCCTCTTCTGTCAGAACAAATGCTCTAGCATTCTTAGTAGTCTTGTTATTCATGGCTGGAGCTAGTTTCGAACACCTCGGTTTAATATGCCCTTTTTCTCCACAATTGAAGCATACTCCATTACTGGGTTTCTTCCTGCACTCTTCTTTCTTGTGTCCCGGTATCTTGCAGAAGTTGCAGTACGTGGAACATTTTCCCGAATGTTTCTTTTTGCAAGACTTGCAGTAAGGTGCAGAAGTAGAAACCTATGCTCTTCCCACGGTTGGAATTACCGTAGCGAAATTCCTGGGTAAGTTTCTGGACTAGGTTCTCCCTCTAGTTCTCTTCTTGTGTGCGTACCAATTCATCGGTCAAGGTATTAGCTAGTTCCACAGCTTCTTCTATGGTTTGTGGTCTAGCTGCCTTGACTACATGTCTAATCTCACTGATTAATCCCCAGATGTAACGGGAGATTAATACTGGTTCTGGTAAGGCTAGGGTTGGCGCTATTCTAGCGTATCGACACCTACAACACCTCATACATCTCTGACCTTAACATCATAAATGAAACATGATATGCCTACGCAGGACTGATAAAACCCAATTAAGTAATACATCTTAAAACTCTTAACCGAGGCTAGGGATGAGGTCGGTACCAACCGGTAGCGAAGCGGTATCGATACCGAAAATACCGGTACCAAAAAACCCAAAACATGGGTACCGTTATCGAAAATACCCGGAACGGTACGTTTTGGTACCGGTACAGACTGGTATTTGTAAGCAAAACCGGTAAATACAAGTACCGAACCAGTATCGAAAATGCTAAATGTCGGTACCAAAAATCTATTTGGTTTAGAAAATTTGGTACTAGTACCGGTTTTGAAACGGTACCCGGTACCTTTTGCTCATCCCTAACCCAAGGCAAAAACGTTTGTAAAACATTCTAATCGTCAAAACTCATTAATATATAAGACTCATAACACGTATGAAAACAAGTGAAACTCATGTATGCCAGCCCCGAAAATAATTAAAAAGGGATTAGAACTCACCGGTTGCAAAACTTTCGATCCACAAGCAAACCGTCTCGCGAATATGTCCCGAAACCTGTCGTCACACAAATCACCCCAATCAAACATTATATCTAAAAAATACCTTACCATAAATTCCAGATCAGCTGTTATAAGCCCAACAAACCAGCCCAATAGTATTTCTAACCATCCTATGGACTCAACCCAAACAAAAAGAAGTGAAAGGATCCGCAGGAAGCCAGAGAAATACAACGATTTCCTCATGAATGCCACCTCAGCTCAAGTCTAACAGATTTGGTTATTCATGATTATTTAAAGTAATTATTATGTGAGGGCGAGGTAGGAAAAAGTTTGTTAGATCTCATTGTTCACTCTTCTCTCATCTCCAATTCTGTAATCGTCCTTCTCACCTTGAATTTCTATCTTACAATCAATCAGTGAAAATTATCCCTTCCTGCTCTTATAATTGAGTCAATTGCATCTGTTATATCCTGGTTCATTACAATTGGTGTTTTCATTGCGCCTCTGTTTCGATGGCAGAGGAAACTCGCTTTAAAACAATGGAGGAAACTGTTCACAATGTCCAGAGTGATCAGCAAGCAATGCGTCAGGAACTCGATGGTGTTGTTACAGCAATCGCTTCGTTACAGCAGTCCATTAATGAACTGATTAAGCGGTCCGATGCTGGTCCCAGTGGTATGAAGAAACCTGAAAGTTATCGAGCTTTTTCTGGTCCGGATGGTGAGGGTTTCAGTATTCTGGGTAAACACAAACCTGCACCGGTGTATTTGGCCAGATTTAACGGTGAACAACCGGAGCGGTGGCTTGCTCAGGCCGGTCGTTATTTCGAGTTTTACGCGATTCCAGTGCTCGATCGATTGACTATTTCTTCGTTTTATCTCGATGGTGCGGCTGCCGATTGGTATGATTGGTTGTGTCGGCATCACAGGGTAACCGATTGGGAGGGTTTTGCGGCGGCACTTTTGAAGCGTTTCCGATCAACTGAATTCGAAGAACCCGAAGGTTTGCTTGCTAAATTGTATCAATCTTCTACTGTTGCTGATTATCAGTCCAAATTTGAGGCGATTTCAAATCGCACTATGCCTCTTCCAGAGGAATTCCTGATTAGTTGCTGGATATCAGGTCTTAGATCCGATATTAAACAATCAGTTATTTGTCATGGGCTGGTTACCCTGGAAGATGCAATGGACAAGGCCCAATTGCATAAGAGACGGATCCAGTTTGAAAAAGGGTCGGGTCGGGTTTCTCTCGGGTCTTCTAAACCCTTATTACCCACACCTAAAACACCGCCGTTAGTTGCTCAGCCATCTTCTCCTTATCCATCTAAGCCCGCAACCCTTCAACAGCTAAGGTGGGATTTCGGCATTTATCGTCCGCGAAAATGGCTAAAAAACGATCGCAGCGCTTGTGTTTTCGTTGTGATGAGAAGTACACTTGGGATCACAAGTGTAAATCGGCTCCACAACTTTTGTTCTTCGATGACGAACCACCAGATTCGGGAGATGCACCATTTCTCCTTCATCGGAAGGTACTGATTTCTCTTTAGCTGAAAAATTGCAGATCGATGAAGTTAAAACTCAGTCGGCTATTTCGTATAATGCCTTGTCAGGTGGTTGTTCGTCTACTACGTTGCGTTTTACCGAGGTCATTTAAGGCAAGGAGGTTCAAGTTTTGCTATATGGGGGTAGTACCCACTGCTTTGTGCAAACCCGCATCGCTCACTTCCTCAATCTTACAATTGAATCCATCGATCCTTTCTCTGTTTTGGTTGGTAGTGGTGAGCGGCTTCCATGCTCCGGTATAGAAAGGGCTGTTGAATTGGTTATCCAAGGTCATACGATTGTGGTGGATTTCTTTGTTTTGCCGTTACAGGGGTGGGATATTGTGTTGGGGGTTTCTTGGTTGGCTACACTCGGACGGTTCTCACCGATTATTCAAAGTCTATTTTCGAATTTTCATTGGGTGGTCAAACGGTTAAATGGCAGGATGATGCCACTACGGCTCAAGAAATCCAATTCCATGGTTTTCGGCACCTAGTTCATTCCAAAGGAATTAGTCAATTGTATCATTTAAGTTTGCTGCCTCCTGAGTCCACTCCACCCACTTACCATCCTAATTTACAAAACATATTGACCAAATTTTCCATTGTTTTCAACCCACCCAGCGGCTTACCACCAACCCGATCCCAAGACCACCACATTGATCTATTACCAGCTAGTAAACCCGTCTCTGTTAGACCGTACCGATATC
The DNA here is from genome assembly GCA_030545235.1 of Helianthus tuberosus. NCBI lineage: Eukaryota > Viridiplantae > Streptophyta > Magnoliopsida > Asterales > Asteraceae > Helianthus > Helianthus tuberosus. The sequence goes on along the minus strand of CM060412.1, from coordinate 10,625,393 downwards.
CCCACTTTCAAAAAACAAGAAATTGAACGGTTGGTTCGTGAGATGTTACAGCAAGGAATCATTCGCCCAAGCACAAGTGCGTTTTCTTCTCTGGTTTTATTGGTTCACAAAAAGGATGGCACGTGGCGCTTTTGCGTTGACTATCGTGCCTTGAACTCAATTACTGTTCGTGATCGTTTTCCTATTCCATCGGTAGATGAGTTGTTTGATGAGCTTCACGGTGCACAATATTTCTCTAAACTGGACTTATTGGCCGGTTATCATCAGATTCGTCTTGCTAATAATGATGTTATGAAAACCGCGTTTCGCACCCATGACGGCCACTACGAGTTTTTGGTCATGCCCTTTGGGCTTACCAACGCCCCATCCACGTTTCAGCGCCTTATGAATGACGTGTCCCGTCCATTTCTTCGTCGGTTTATTTTGGTTTTCTTTGACGACATTCTGATTTTTAGCAAGTCTTGGTCCGAACATTTAAAACATATCACTATTACTCTACAGCTGTTGTTAGATAACAAGCTGGTTGCTAAGTTGTCAAAATGTGTTTTCGGTCAAACACAAGTCGCTTACCTTGGACATATCATTTCTTCAGCAGGTGTGGCAGTCGACCCTGACAAAATCACCACCATTCAGAATTGGCCAGCCCCCAAAAATGTCAAGCAAGTTCGTAGTTTTTTGGGTCTTACCGGCTACTACCGCCGTTTTATCAAGAACTATGCTTCTATTGCGGGTCCCTTGACCGATCTTCTCCGAAAGGATGCTTTCTGCTGGACCGATGAGACATCCAAGGCGTTCAATCACTTAAAGAATCTTTTAAGTTCCACGCCTAATTTACGACTACCGGATTTCTCAAAACCTTTCACCATTGAAACTGATGCTTCGGGTACCGGTATCGGGGCCGTTTTATCACAAGAAAAACATCCATTAGCTTATTTTAGTAAGAAGCTCTGTCCAAGGATGCAACACGCTTCTACCTATCACCGAGAAATGTACGCGATTACGCAGGAAATATCCAAATGGAGGCAGTACCTTTTAGGTCATCGTTTCACCATCATCACCGATCAACAGTCACTTAAACAACTTCAGGACCAGGTAATACAGACACCCGAATAGCAGAAATGGTTGGGTAAGCTGTTGGGATTTGATTTTGAGATTGTATACCGTCCCGGGGTCCAGAATGGGGCTGCCGATGCCCTGTCTCAAATACCTTCAGGTCATTTATTAGCCATCTCTGCCCCTGTTCCCACTCTTCTACACGAACTACATGCCGCTTCCCAAGCCGATCCAGCTTACAGTGCCTTGTTGCAACGCTTCCAAACGGATCCCTATTCCCTCTCTGATTGCACATTAAAAGATGGATTATTGTTATTTAAAGGCAGGTTCTTGGTTCCACACAATCTGTCACTACAGCAATCAATTCTTTTGGAATCTCATGCTTCGGCTCTCGGCGGTCACTCGGGTGTTACGCGAACCTATCAACGTCTGGAAACAACATTTTACTGGAAAAATATGAAGACCGCTGTAAAAGATTTTGTTGCTCAATGCCAAATTTGTCAACAAACCAAACCCTCTTTTTTATCTCCTGGTGGACTGTTGCAACCACTCCCGATTCCAGAAGCTATTTTTGAAGATATTGCCATTGATTTCATTACTTGCTTGCCAAACTCACAAGGGAAAATAGTTATCATGGTAGTTGTTGATCGATTATCGAAATACGGACATTTTATTGCCTTGCCGCCTTCCTTTAATAGTTTTACAGTCGCATCCGCCTTCATTAATGACATTGTTCGGCTCCATGGCATACCATTATCAATTGTCAGTGACCGGGATGCCCGATTTTATGACGGACTTTTGGAAAGAGTTGCATCGACTTAATGGAACCCAACTTAAATTCGGCACCGCGTACCACCCTCAAACGGATGGGCAGTCCGAGGCTCTCAATCGGTGTTTGGAAATGTATCTTAGATGTTATGTCACGGATCAGCCTAAAAAATGGCTGCAATTCTTACCGTGGGCTGAGTTTTGGTACAATACTTCTTACCACACTTCTTCTTAGAAATCATCTGTGGCCGGAAACCTCCGTCGCTGACTCGTTACTTACGGGGGTCCACTTCCAATGTTACATTGGAAGAACAGTTGCTGGAACGAGACAATGTGCTGACTACTTTGAAGTCAAATTTGTCTAAGGCTCAAACTCGTATGAAGTCGGCTGCGGACAAACATCGCAGAGATGTCACCTTTGAGATTGATGATTGGGTGTTTGTAAAACTCCAACCTTACCGTCAGGGTTCAGCCCGTCTGCGACGCCACCACAAATTGGGTTACCGCTACTTTGGCCCTTATCGGGTTCTTTCTAAAATTGGGACAGTTGCCTACAAATTGGACTTGCCGGCCACCGCTAAAATTCACCCCGTTTTTCATGTTTCCTTGCTCCGCAAATGCATGGGTCAACCAGCACATCAGATCACTCCTTTACATTTGGTTGATTCCACCTCCACTCTTATCTTAACACCTCACACCATCCTTCAAAGGCGCACCATTTTAAGAGGCACCCAATCTGTCCACCAGAGTCTTATTCAATGGGATGGATTACCAGCAGAGGACGCCTCTTGGGAAGATAATGCTCATTTGGCCCAACAGTTTCCAGATTTCCCCCTTGAGGACAAGGTGGGTTTTAAAGGGGGCGGTATTGTTATAGGCCCAACAGACCAGCCCAATAGTATTTCTAACCATCCTATGGACTCAACCGAAACAAAAAGAAGTGAAAGGATCCGCAGAAAGCCAGAGAAATACAACGATTTCCTCATGAATGCCACCTCAGCTCAAGTCTAACAGATTTGGTTATTCATGATTATTTAAAGTAATTATTATGTGAGGGTGAGGTAGGAAAAAGTTTGTTAGATCTCATTGTTCACTCTTCTCTCATCTCCAATTCTGTAATCGTCCTTCTCACCTTGAATTTCTATCTTACAATCAATCAGTGAAAATTATCCTTTCCTACTCTTATAATTGAGTCAATTGCATCTGTTATATCCTGGTTCATTACATCAGCAAGCTAGAAGCTCGGCTTAAAGCGTCCCAAACCTTGTAGCCAACACGTCCAATTGCGTACAAAAACCTCTAATTTAATGTTACCGAAAAACGTTCCTGAAAGTCATCCCTGAAAATATTCTCGCATACCAAAAACCCCAAATTTGAATATAAAGGTCTATGGAGTCAAACCTTTGCGTACGTGCCATTCTTGGCGCGTTTTATCATAGCTCATGTAACAAAATGCGAACATCATCTCGTTTCGCTCATAAGTTGACCATATGAAGTCCATTTCGTGTAATTCACATATCCTTGCGTTCGTCTAGACATTCCGAATCTCTAAAAATGATTGGCGTTAGCAGCTGACTCTCTGTGCGTACGGTTTTGCTCTTCAATATTTGAGTAGACCAAAACCGACCCAAATGAACTCGGAATTAGGCGAATAATATGTCCACGTGCTTGTATCGATGAACCATATCATCTCTACCATTCTTTGCCACTGGAAACCGCCACCTCCGTCACCAAAAATTGAAACAGTCCGCCGGACTTCCAGTTTTGCGCTTCCGTCTTCGCATGGATCGTAACCCTATCAAACCAACTTTGTTTTGGACAAATAATATATCCACGTGACCATGACGCAATGAACTTGCATCCCTATGCCATCACGCCATCTACCGCTGCCGGAGGCACCACCGGTGACTAGAACAGTCATTGGAATTCTTGTGTTTTTCACCGGATTCATTTTTTTTCAGTTTATTCTTGTCCAAGCATCACCAACCTCCCAAATAACGAAACTCTAACATCAGTCGTTGGAGTTCAGTGGGTTTTTTTTAATGTTTTTCACTAGGCCCCTCCATTCCCACTTGTTTGCAACTTGTTCCCAAAATTACTTAAAACCAACTTTAAATAATGACCAAAGGCCCCTCCAAGACATTGAACCTTTATTGACTTGTTATAATCTTTGTTGCATTCTTTAACTAAATCCTCGATCGAGCGCATCCATCCAAATATCTTACAAGTAAAATCCGGGATGTTACAAATAGTCATAAGTCGGACTGTGTAACATACATTACTTTAACAGACAAGTTTGGTGATTGTGGAGACTTGGACTCTGTTCAATCGTTTTGGATGGAAAGGGAGGTGGATGGTTATGCCACCTTTGTTGTGACTTTCACTATTTTTATCGATGCGTTATGCAAAGCTGGTAGAATGGAGGTGAAGGTTCGAAGCGTTATACCTAATGTTGTGTGCAATGCATCGTTATATAGTCTTGCAGAACTTGGTAGAATTGGGGAGGTTAAAAATATTTTAATATTCTGTTACAAATGCGTTACATTTTTTTAATATTCCGTTGCAAATTCGTCACAAACTTTAGTAACAAAGTTAGGGAATGGCGTAAGAAATGTGTCACAAGTTTCCAACACCATATTTTTGTACGAAATACATTACAAATTGCGTAGTAAATGTGTAACAAATAGTTTGCAACTGGGCTTTTTCCAACATTAAGGTTTTGTCACAAATCTGTAGCAAATCTGAATTTGCAACGCATTTGTGACGAAAATGTGTGTTAAAAAGCCCCTTTTCTAGTAGTGGGAGGTTAAAAAGATGTTTTATGAGCTTAAAAAGAGTTGGGTTGTTCCATATTTAATCTATATATATTAATAAATATAAATATATATTAATAAATGAGATGATGTGGGCTATGTGTCCTTGAATGGTGAAGCCAATTTGATGATGTGGCATCTATTTGTTTAGTGGTCTTTGATTTTGGGAGGGAAATGATGGAATCTCTCTATAAACAAAAGAACTTTCACAAAACACAAACCAAAAACCCAAAGAGACGCGGGATCCGGAATTGTCTGGGCCGGTTTTTGGGTTATCCAAATTACCCATTTAGAATTCGGATCCTATAAATTGATTTCACTCAATTATTTTGCATAACATTTCTTCATATGTGATACAAATTCTCTCTCTGTTCACTCTCTTCTACCTACCATCTTCGATTACAAACCCTAAATCAACATACTATCTCCGATCATCAAAATACCATATCCGATCATCATCTTAGGTGACGAACCTTTAAAAAATTACAGGTAAATTTACTTGATTAGACCTAAATCATTTTTATTTATGTTGTCGGATCTTATAAGATTCTTTCCGCCGATGTTAATGTTTTTTGTTCTTATTTTTTTGTAGATCATTCCACATAATTTGCAGGTATTTAATCTATAGTAGATATTTATTTATTGTAAATGTTTAATGTAATTTTTTGATGAATTTTGTTTTTTTTATTTGTAGATCGAAGATGATTTAGGTGTGTTTAATCAAGAATCTATAAAAATATCTAAGGTAAACGTACATGTTTAATGTTAAATTGTGTTTCTTTATGTTGTTGTATCTTCAATTTATTCAAGAAAAGTTATTTTTTTTTATCTTGATAACCGTTTTGTTAGTTGCTAATGATTCATATGAAATATTATATTGTTTGTTTATTCATCATGATTCATATGAAATGATGTTTTCTTACAAATACAATAATTATTGAAGATTTTTCTGTAATTTTTTTGTTGTTTATGATGATTTTTGCATTATCCGATTCCAATCATATGAAATGATATTTTGTTCATGTTTTGTTTGTTTTCTCATGTTACTAATATTTTTATATTTTTATTTACAGTCTTTTAGTTTGTTGTTGATGATGATTTACAGTGTTCTGATAATTTTTCATCCGGTATAATATTTTATTATCGGAATATTGATTGTGTTTCTAAAAATAATTTTTTTTTTAGATTTTTTTGAAACCGTTCCTTTTTTTTTTTGGATTTGGAAGTTTCTCCCGTGACTAATTAAGTTTTAAAGCTTATTGAGGAATATTTATTGTTTTTCTATAAATACTTTACCGTTTAATTTTTTTTAAAAACTTTCATATTTAGTTTTCAGATATGGATCCCATGAACAACAGTCCTTCATTTATAAAGCTTATTGAGGAAGATGACCCGATATTTTTGGTACGTTTATTTGTATTCTAATTACTAATCATATTTTAAATAAACTGATCTTTGTCTTTTTTTTTATTTTGTTTTAAACTCATAGCAAATACCTAATGACTTTGCTTCAATCATTTGGGGAGATCAACCACCTTACAAAGATTCAGTTAAGATTGTTGATGGGAACAAGTTATGGAATGTAAGATTGAAAAAAACTGATTTGGGCCCTGTTCTTGCTGATGGCTTCACCAAAGTTGTTCGAGACAGTTGTATAAAAAAATGACTACCTTATGTTTCAGTCATTTGGTCCATCATCATTCTTTCTAATGGTGTTTAAATCATTTGTTCATCAAAGCTGCTTTATATCCAAAATCACACCTCACGAAGACGTTATTGTAATTAGTATTTTATACAATCAGTATGATGAATAATGTTTTGTTTTTGTATATTTGTTTTTAAATTTAAATTAATTTTTATTTTTAATTATCACTGCCTATTCAGGTGATGGCTGATGAATTTTGGAGGCAATTTTATGGGGAAAATTTCAAAGGTGGTGAATAAACTCTTTATTTAGGAGATAGATTTTGGAACGTTAAGATGGACGGATTAACTGATAGCTGTGTTTTTACTCATGGATGTTCTGAGATGGTAAACGATCTTGCCTTAGACAGGCGATCTACCTTTTTGTTTTCAATGGTTGGAAATAAAATTTTTGAGCTTTCAGTGTTTAATCATCAAACCGGTACTCAAATTCAGAACAACAGAGTTGAGTTAGTTGTTTTGGATGACTCGATGTATGGTGATGATTTGGAAATTGCGGTTAGAATTATACATCTACACTATTATTTACTTATTAATGTGACCTTACAAGTAGATATTTAATTTAACGCATTGTTATTTTTGAATTTTTTTGTAGTCCGAACATAAGGAGAACTGTAGTACTGCCAGAATTGACTTTCAGGAAGGTGTTGTTGTGGAATGTGAAGACGACAAATTTCAGTTGGCAACTTTTGAGTCTGTGTTCAATGTAAATTCCTATATTTTAATATAATTTATTAAAACTTATAAAAAATATATTTGTTGTGTATTTATAAATTTTATTTGTCAATTGTTAATTGTTTAGGATATTGATGATTCGAAGTTTGATAAGTTTTTCTCATCTTTACTTGAAATGGAAGACCTTAAGAAGAAGGTAATTTGTTGTCAATTTTTCTTTCCTTACTTTATTAAATTTAATCATTATTCGTACTATATTGTTACACAATTGTATCCCTTATACGTAGTTCAAAGAGGATTTGGATACAAAAACTGAACCGCAAGGCAAAGCAAGTGATGTTTGTCATGAAAAATTAACTTTAAAGGTTTTGTCTTCATTTACTAAATTATAGAAGTTTGTAATTCAGTGAAATATTTTACCTTTTATTTTTTCATTTTCAAAGGTTAATGTTCTATTTTTCTTAGGATGATCCGAAGGGGAAAACAATTGTTGGTCTTGAGGAAAATCTAACTTTAAAGGTTTTTGTTCAGTTACTTAATTATATTTTATGAATTTAAGTGGATTACTTAACATTTTTTTTATATATATGTTTACCTTTTTCAGGACAAAAGCAAGTTTAAGACAGATCTGGACAAAATTTTAATACCCAAGAATAAGTCCCATGTATATCTACTTACTTAAGTATTGGGAAATACAATTTATTAATTCATACTATATTAATATTTTTATTCTTTTTTGTTATTTAGGTTGATCCTACAGGAAAAACAAATGTTCTTTTTTCTGAACCAGTTGTTTCTGATGTGAGTTTTTCTTATTCGATATGTTTTCCAATAATGGTAGTTACTTATGTATTTATTTACCTATTTAGACCATTCCGAAATATACAGTTGATGTTGGTCAAAGTGTTTTGCCGAGAAAGAGAAAGGTATAGTATCATATATAGCTTTTTTACTTTTAATTTTGTATCTTATAAAAACAACTAATTGTTATTTATTTGAACTTATTAGGCCACTCGGAAATGTAAAACAGTTATGTTGGTGTCCGATGGGTCTGTTATCGCACATCGTACACGTTCAAAGTTTAGAAACAAAAATGAATTTGTTGTTGTTGATAAGATCACGGCTGCTGAAACCGCATCTGTTAGTCACAAACGTTCTACATTGAAAAGGTTGAACACAGTTGCAATCATTGAGTTCACTAAAGTCGCAGAAAACAGAATGGTATGTGTTTTCAGCGTTTTACCGTCTGCTATAGATTACTTTGACAATTATTTGTTTTGTGTCTTTCAGCGTTTACCGTCTGCTGTTTCCGAGGATTTGTCTCTTTCTATTCACAACCTCCGTGATGTTTCGCTCCAAAACCTTAGATGTGAGGTAACAAACATGAAGACTATAGCGGAAAAGAATGGAGATGGTTACAGGTATGGTTTTTCCAAGTGGTCGGCTTTCTTGAAATCAAATCAAATCCACATCGGCGCTACTCTTTTCTTTAAATATGTCAAGGCTTCGCAGCTTTTGATTTTGACCAAAGTTGTTCACAAGATGACAAAGAAAAGAGGTCGTGCGTGACTGTTTGCGTTTGTGGTTGTTAGTAGGTTTTGTATATGTTTTGGTGATGTGTTGGTTATTAGTTAATAGTGGGTTGACAATTGGTTGCATGTTTTGTGATTGGTCTTAGTATGGTCCAAGTCTGATATTAGTTATTTTGTTGTTTGGACAATTAGTACTTAAACACGTCTCTTTTGTAAGAAAGTTAACAACCTTTTTTATGTTTTAATTTTCAACATAATTTTGGTACTACTCTTTTTTGACAATTTTATTATTTAATATCCATGCATCGAACCAAACATCCGAACCTCTAAATGTATTAATTTAATACCAATATAAAATTGTTTTCAATCTGAATGTTAGTTTGTTATATTTTGAGAAAAATAGGAAAATTTAACATCTTATAGATGTGAAAACATAACACACCCAATTGAATATCTTATTTATGTGAAAACATATTATAATTAGTTTGTTATATTGTTATATTTTGAGAAAAATACAACAACTGAGATTACCCAAGCAGTTGATTTTTGAATTTTTTTTTCACTTATTTTGTAGATGTATATCTTAGACAGAAAAATAATAACTTATTATTTAGATGTATTTTAGGAAACTTATACAAATTTATAACAATTAACAAAACAAAGATCATTTATTTATGTTAAATAATTTTGTCGATTTTTTCTATTCCTAATTTCAAAAGTTTTGTAAAGTAATACTTCCATTTATAATGCAAGATCATAGAAAAGTAATTTTAGATAAATTTGTTTCTTTATTAATTCACAATCATATATAACTAAAATGGAAACTACAATATAATGACGTTATATTTCTGATGTAGATATTTTTTTTCATCATAATACATATAATATATAATATATATACTATATATAATATATAATATAATGATCATTTGTTGAGTACTAATAAAAAATCCTTTTTTTATTGTCACATTTTTCTATTTCAAAATGAGGTTTTTTTTTATCAAAGTTGTTTTATGCAGGTAAGTTTCACTTCTCATGTTTTTCATATTACAAAGAACATATATTTATTTATTTCCAGTATTAAATTTGTAAACATCTAACTTTTCTTAAAGTGTAAATATTAAATACTATTGACAATTCAAACCTGTATTTTTATGTATTTATTTACACGATTATATTTTTTTATAAATATGTATTTATGTAAATTTATGTTATTCAATTATACACTTTCCATACTCATCAAATTTTTACATAATTTTTTTTTATTTTTTTCGAAAAAATTGTTTCTAAAAATATGATCTTAGAAATTTTCATATAAATTCATTTTAATTTGTTCTTCATTCATAAATTTATTCCAAATAATAACTTTTCTTTTTCTTGAGTAACTGTTTGAGAGGTAAGGTATGGAAGAACAAGGTGAAATTAATTTTTTGAATGATATTGACGCTCTTAGTACAAACTACACTATCAAAGTGAAGATTATTAGTTTGTGGAGAAAGAAGATGAAAGGTAATGAAAGAGAGACATATCGAATCGATATGATACTAATGGATGAGATGGTAAATTATCTAATTAATTATTTTTTCATCTTTGTTATTTTTATATGATTTAAAGTTGATATTAATATATTTTTTGCATGTTATTTTTTATTTATGTACAGGGTACCAAGATTCAAGCTTCTTGCTTACATATGTTGTTTTCAAAATTTGAGAGACATCTTAATGTTGATGAATGCCTTATAATAAAAAGGCCATCTCTTGCTGCGAACACTGCATCTTTCAAAATTGTTCCTAACAATCAAAAGCTATCTTTTTATTACCATACATTTGTCGAAAAGTGCAGTAACTGGGATGGTCCCAGTTCGTTTTCGATTTTGTTGATTTCAAGGATGTTCTGTCACAGAGATACAAGGAGGGTACAACAATAGGTATTAGTGTTAATTCTTACAAAATCTTGATATTACAACATTTCTTGCACATTTAACTTATTATATTGTGTTTTTATTACATTAACATGTTTTATGTCTTAATCTTAGATTTCATCGGTTACGTTGTTGTTTGCTATAAAATTGAGAACACTAACAAAAAAGATGGTACTAAAGGAAAACGCCTCAATCTTAAGCTTCAAGATCTCGAGTAATACAATTTACATTTTTTTGCTATATAATTTATTAATTTTTCCTAATTTTCTTAATATCAACTTAATTGCCTGTTTTCTTTTTTAGAAATGTTGAGGTTGATTTAACTCTTTGGGATGATTGTGCCAAGGACATGAGTTCGTACATGGTTAGTCAAGATCGTGAAGCGCATGTTGTCATCGCTGTACATTTTGGTGTTGTTAAAACCTACAAAGGTATCTTATTCATTCTAATATTAACTTCATATAATATCATTATATATATGATTTGTTTTTTATTTATGTTACTTAATAACAGGTAAATGGGGGATTTCTAATAATTTTGATGGTACACAGCTTTTCATTAACGACAATTTTGATCAGATGCTAACGTTCAAGGAAAAGTGAGCAAAAATATTTTTTTTTAATTTTTGTTATTGTATCAGCTATATTTTTATTTGTATGTTGTTGGTCATTTTATATTATTCTTTCTTGAATTAATTTTTTTAGGTTTATTGCAAAACTTGCTGCTTCGGCCGAGTCAAGTAGCCATGTTGGGTCGTTTGTGATATGTTCTGTTGAAGATGAATTTATGAACAATGATGTTTTTTCACCAATTGCTTATATTGGCTCAATCATTCCGGTTATTTAAAACAATTCATATTTTATATTTTAACTACTAACAGAATGTTAATACGCTTTTATTCAACTATTTTAACAGCCAAAAAAAGTTGTTATTGTTGGAACTATTATAGCAATTGTTTCTGATAAGATGTGGTATTATGATGGATGTAACTATTGCAAGTCCAAAGTTGAGCAAAAGTTTGAAACTTACGATAGGGAGGATGGTACAAGTGATGTTAGAGATGAGAAGATGTACCAATGTTCCAACAAGGATTGTCAAGGAAAAGATGTTTTCCCGATGTCGAGGTAAATAACTGTTAGTTATACTTATGTTGTTGTTGATGCATATACTAACATTTTCTTTATTAAATTGTTTGTATTTTGTTGTTAACTATATGAATATGCTTTTAAGGTTTAAAATACCAATTTGGGTTCAAGATTCAACCGGTACGGTGACACTTACATTGTTTGATCACGAGGCGTTGAAGTTTGTTGGTAAAACCGCAAAGGAACTTATACAAATTCAGGACGAGGTAAATATAATACTTTCTTGCATTTTTTTATAATATTTTTACATATATATCCTGACCATACATGTGATATTTTCAATATAGATACTCAAGACTAATGAGGTTCCAAGAGCATATCCTGTTGAGTTTGAGACCTTGCTTAACCTCAAGTGTGCTTTCGTTATTAGAGTAACAGACTTTAATATTACAAATGCTGTTGAGAATTATGGTATATCAGTTGTTACCAATGATGTTGATATCTTGGATCAGCTAAACAAAAAATGGAAAATTGATCAAGTAAGGGATTTTTATATTAAATGTGTTTCACCTTTTTATTCTTTTAAATGATCCAAATAGAAATTGTATTATGATTTCCATTTTTTTACAGATTGATGTCTCTGATTCGTTTGCTATGAGTCAGTCTGATTTCCAAGATGCTGGCGGTGAAACTGCAAAGGTTTGACCTTTTAAAAACTATAATGATATAAAATTATAAATACTTTGTTTTTTATTTTTTTCTTTTTTTATAAGGATGGTGTTTCTTACACTGGAGATAACTCTACACCTGTTTCAAAGGATTCTGTTGCTGATTTGAATCAATCATCATCTGATTTGAAGCGTAACCTTGGTGATGTTTATGCGATTGAAGACGGACTCGGATCGTCGGCAAGTAAACCTCGCATTAGTGGTGGTAGCATTTGTTCTGATGAAGCAATTGCCAAGAATTGATAAACAAACTAAGTGATTATTACAATAACAAACATTTGGTTCTTTATGTTTGACAGTTTGCTTTGAATTTTGTTTTGATGGTTGTTTAAAACATTTATATGGTTTGAGTTTTTAATATGACATATTTAGTTATCTATTGTGTCTTTTGGTTGTAAATGAAGTTTACTTATGTTTCTTATTGAATTAGAATACATTATTTGTTTACTAATATAATCATACGATTTAAAAAAAAAATTCCCATTAAAAATTTTGATATTACTCTTACCATTTCTTTATTTAGCATAAAATTTAAAACATTAAATTTAGTTTATACAAATTCATAATTACACAAATTCGATTGTTTTATTAATTGATTTATAAAATTTCGCACACTTTCTAAATTTAACATTATTTCTATAATTAAGGTCACCAATCTCATTGTAACTGATTTATAAAGATTTGTATCATTTCTTCCATAAAGAGATTGTGTCTATAAATACAAAAAACAATACTCATTTCTTCATTTCATCTTCAAGTTTCATTGAATCTTGATTCATAATTCTCCTACATTGTCATATTTTTCCATTCCTGTTTAAATTTCCAGTAAGTTCTCATATTTTGTAGTATCATTTTTACGTATTCTTATGTGTTGAACTATCATTTTTACCTATTTTGATGTGCGCTACTGATGAAAAACCTTTGTAATTATTAAATATTGTTTTAAATATAAAAGTTTTTGTTCTATAATTGGTACCGTATGTTATTATGTTTCATTTTACCTTTCTGCTGGTGTTTAGAAATGGATAACAGGTTCAAACAACTATATTCATCTTCTACCGAACTTCCAATGAATGCTGTAGCTAATGACTGTAAGTGTGGTTCTTTATTTTGTTTTATCATATATTATCTTTTAAAAATTTCAAGAGAGTAATGAATTTATTTTTTCCTGAAAATCATACAGATTTCACACGTTGGTTATCTTACGTTATGAAAGGTAACTCAATGTTGTTCTCAATTTTACATATAGTATTACGTTTTAAAACTGTTTCCATATTGCTTTTTAATTTTTTTTTACTCCTTACTTTACCTCTTTAACTATTTTTTAATTGTAGCTGACGAGGCCAGGCGTAGACGAAAGTTAAGAAAACTATATCTTGATAATAAGAGATCAAAATCTACTACACAAGTTCATCCTTATTTTCTCAAACGTGAGTTCTTTATCATTCTTTTTATGTATATACATACTTAATTAACTTACTGAAACTATAAGTATATTAAAAAAAATTATTTTATAGTAGTCTTACAATTAGTACTGTTTAATTTTTCTTATGTCATATTTTATTGCTTTAACCCTTTTAACATTTCAGTTGCTGAGGCAAAAAATAGGCGTAGATTAAGAAAACTCTATCTTGATAGTAAGAGATCCAGTATTAGTCGAAAATGTATTCCTTCAAAAGGGGATTCAACGGCTTCATCAGGAACACGTTTCGTTTTAAACAACAAAGAAAATATAACACCGAATTCTTCAATCAGCAGGTTGCCTACGAATTGTTCATCTGTGATACCTTTAAGTAAGTTAACCTTTACGTTTAACGATGTTATTAGTTTAAAAATATTGATTTCAAACTTATAGAATATTGGTTTTATTATATGTTATCCTTACAATAATAATTGTTTTTTTTTTTGTATTAGGCAATCGTTTAAATTCTTCCAGTAACGTAGCAACTTCGATTATAACACCTTCTACTTTGAAGAAGAAAGGAAAATCGGTGCAAGATCCTTATATAACACCCAAGCGTACATCGTTGTCAAATGTGTCAAACATAATACCAGGTTCAGCTACAAAAAAAAATATTTATTAATGCAAGAAGTTTGAATATTTTTTTATCATCTTGATATATGTCAATACCCTTTTGTTTGAATGCTTATTTGTAATATCAAATTTGTTTTGTTTATGTTGTAGTAAATAATAAAAATTATTCAAGAGTGGTTACGTTTTCATCTGGATCGTTGTTGTCGTTAAATAGGAAGACAACTAATTTGCAAGAGTCGTCTACATCAAAACGATGTACAAATAGTGCAAACAAAGAAAACGTAACACCTGCTTCGTATATCACAAATATTCGTTCAGAAATTCATAATGTCTCACAGTTTACTAATGCGATGTCTTCTTTGAATCGTATTTCTCCTGGTATATTTTTAACTTATATATGTTTATAAATTTTTAAATTTTTCCTACACTTTATATACTTATTCTTAAATCATGTTTTATTTGTTATAACAGACAATGTTGCAACGTCATCTACTATACCACTGACCGATCGCTATTCTATTACTCCCCGGATTGTTAGTAAACACAATGCAACATTTTCGACGAGGAAACGTATTCGGTAAAAAGGATGTCTTCTAGAAAGCGTACGCTTACTCATAAACCAATCGAAATAGAACCCATACCAATGGCAGATCTTGAATCTGACGATGAAAATCGTATTCAACAAGTGGTTAAAGACGTCACCAAAGGCACATCTACAGGTAACAGATTAAATATAATCATTGTATTTTCACTATTTTTTTTACATTCATTTTGTCTTAAATTGTGCAGATTACCTTGACCATGGCGACCAACGTATTTGTTGTGGGTTATGCTTTGCAAAGTTATGGCCAACTGAAGCTGGAAAGGGTCGGATTACACTTGAAAAGCGAACATATGGCTTATGTTGTGGTTATGGTAAAGTTGACTTACCTGATTATAAAGAATCTGACCCAGCTTACCAGATGCTTTTTCGATCTTTAGATTCAGATAGCAAGTTTTTCTTAAAGAACATTCGACGTTACAATTCAATGTTTTCCTTTACTTCTATGGGAGGAAAAGTTGATACTAAAATAAACAAAGGTAATGCTCATTTTGTTTATAGAATCAGCGGTCAGAATGCACATAGTATGGGTAGCCTTCTTCCTAAAGCCGGAGAACAACCAAAGTTTTCACAACTTTATATTTATGATACTGAGAATGAACTTTTCAATAGGAAGACCTTATTTCGGTATGTTACTTTTTTCAGCACCTATATATATAAAATCCTTTGTTAGTTCCTAATAAATTATTTTGCCTATCTTCTACTTATTATTAAATATCTTTAATTTTTCTACCAGGGATTCAACAACTCAGTCATCTTCCAGAGCAAAAGAGCTTGACGATAAATTCATAAAGTATCTTACCGACATGTAAGATTCAAAAAATATGTTGGTAAAAACATATCGGATGGTTCGAAAACATCTTCATGAGAAACTTAACGTTTCTCTTAGGCTACGGTTGATTTATCAGAGAGATCGAGACGGCAGGACTTACAATTAACCTACATCATCAGAAGTTGCTGCTTTAATTGTTGGCGATGAAGATCAAAGCGTGGAACAACGTGACATTATTGTTGAAGAGCAGCCAGGAGCGCTTAAACGTATTAGCGAGTTACATCCGTCATACCTTGCTCTACAATATCCAATTCTTTTTCCGTATGGAGATGATGGCTATAGGATTAACATTCCTCATAGGGATTTTGGTCCAAACACAAAGAAGACACGTCCAAATTGCACGATGAGAGAGTTCTTTGCTTATAGGATGCAGGATAGGGACAACAAGTTCTCTCTAATCCTTAATGCAAGGAGGTTGTATCAGCAGTTTATAGTCGACGCATACACAATGATCGAAAGCGAGAGGCTAAACTACATACGATTTCAGCAAACAAAATTAAGATGCGAATCGTTTAACAGTCTAAAAAATGTTCAGCAAGTTGGGCAAGGTGATTTGTCTCATACTGGAAAACCTGTCATATTACCTTCGTCGTTTACTGGTGGAGCTCGCTATATGATGTAAAATTATCTGGATGCTATGGCTTTATGTAGGACTTATGGGTATCCTGATTTTTTTATAACTATTACATGTAATCCGAAATGGCCCGAGATGGTAAGGTTTATTGGTGACTCATCAGTTAAGCCTGAAGACAGACCTGGCATACTTTGTCGATTGTTTAAGATGAAGCTTGATGCATTGATAAAAGACCTTAAGGAAAAAAAAATCTTGGCGAAATTAATGCGGGTATGTGGATTATTTTTTTTACACTTATTTTATCTGTATTTGCTAATCTTTTTTCTTCTACAGTTGTTTACACCGTCGAATTTCAGAAGAGTGGTCTACCACATGCGCATTTATGTGTGTTTATGAAAGCTGATCATAAGGTTCCTACTGTTGAACATATCGACCCTTTTATCTCAGCTGAGATTCCTGATAAGAATGAAGATCCTGAATTATATTCTCTGGTGTGTGAGTTCATGATTCATGGTCCATGTGGACAGGCTAACTTGAAATGTCCATGCATGGTAGGCAACCGTTGTTCTAAGAATTTTCCAAAGAAGTTTTTGGAGGCTACTTCTGTTGATTCAGATGGATTTTCCCTTTATAGGCGAAGAGACGACGGTGACACTGTTATCAAGAAGGGTGTCACATTGGACAACAGGAGCGTCGTTCCATACAACAAAAGGCTTCTTAGAAGATATCAGGCGCACATTAATGTGGAGTGGTGCAATCAGGTAGGTTCAATTAAGTATTTGTTTAAATACATTAATAAAGGACCAGACAGAGCCATTGTTGTTGTTATAGATTCAGACAGAGGAATTGAGGAGGAGATACCCAAAGATGAAATAAAAGAATATTACGAGGCAAGATATGTTTCTGCATGTGAAGCCAGCTGGAGAATATTTGCATGTGACGTTCACTATAGGTATCCGTCTGTTATGAGGTTACCATTTCATCTTCCAGACCATCAAAATGTAGTATTCAGTGGTGAAGATGATATTGAAGATGTCCTAAACAAACCTCAGGTTAATTCTTCTATTTTTCTGGAGTGGATGAACATGAACAAAAAACCTGAAGCAAGGAAATTTACTTATGTTGAGTTTCCATCAAAGTATGTTTGGAAGTTACAGGATCGTTGCTGGCAGCCACGAAAAAATTATGTTGTGGTTGGGAGAATCTATTTTGTGTCTCCTTCACTTGGTGAGGCTTATTACGTTAGAATTCTTCTAACCAAGGTCAAGGGTCCACGATCGTTTGAAGAAATTAGAACCTATGAGGGTGTTGTTTATCCTACTTTTAGGGATGCATGTTATGCACGTGGCCTTTTAGACGATGATAACGAATACATTGAGTGTATTAAAGAGGCCAGTTTTACAAGAAATGGTCATTATCTCCGTTCATTGTTCGGTACACTTCTTATGTCTAATACGCTTTCAAGACCAGAAGTTGTTTGGGAGAAGACGTGGGAGTTTTTGTCCGAGGACATTTTATACAATATGCGGAAGGATTCTGGGTTTAGTGGTACTTTTTTTTAAAATTTCTAATATTTTTTTAACATAAAATATTTCTTTTTTGTTATTCAGTTATGCTTATATTAATAAAGTGTGTTCTTAAATTAATTAAATTTACTTTTTATTGTAGGTTTTGTTGTTTCAGATGAGCGTTTAAAGAATATAACGTTGTCTAAAATCGAAAACTATCTTATCCGTAATGGATCCAGCTTGCGTAGATTCTCACCAATGCCTGTTCCAGACGAAGATTCCACAGTATACGAGACCAACCGTCTGATAAATGAGGAGCTTTCTTGGGACAAGGATGAAGTTAGGGCTGAATTCAATAAGCTTCATAATTCTTTAAATGATGATCAAAGAGCAGTGTATAACGAGATTATGTCTGCTGTTGGACGTGGGAAAGGTGGTGTTTTTTTTTTGTACGGTTACGATGGTACAGGCAAGACATTTATGTGGAAAACTTTAGCTGCTTCCATAAGATGCAATGGACATATTGTTATTAATGTTGCTTCAAGCGGCATTGCATCATTGTTGTTGTCACGAGGCCGTACCGTCCATTCAAGATTTCATATTCCGATTAATCTTAATGAAGATTCTGTTTGCCATATCAAGCCTAATTCTGAAATCGCTAATCTTCTAAACGAAGCCAAGTTGATTATTTGGGATGAAGCACCGATGGTACACAAACATGCTTTTGAGGCTCTTGACCGTACATTGAAAGATGTTTTGAGTGTCTCTGATTCACGTAATTCTGAACTTCCCTTTGGTGGAAAGACTATTGTTTTCGGTGGTGACTTTAGGCAAATCTTACCGGTTGTACAAAATGGAAGCAGGCAAGACATCGTACACGCCTCTTTATGTTCATCTTACATTTGGTCCACTTGCAAGGTTTTAAAATTGACCAAGAACATGCGTTTATCTGTTGGAACCAGTAGTTCAAACATTGATGAGATAAACAATTTTGCGAAATGGCTTCTTGAAATTGGTGAAGGCAATCTCGATGATGGTAACGATGGCGAGTCAACTATAGAAATACCAAACGATCTTTTAATAACTGATTCAACTGATCCAATTCAAAGCTTGATTGACTTTGTATATCTGTCAGTTCTTCACCGTTTTAAAGATCGTGACTACTTTTCAGAAAGAGCCATACTTGCTCCTAAAAATGAAGTTGTACATGGTATCAATGATCGTTTGCTTGCATTATTTCCCGGTGAAGAAGTAGAGTATCTTAGCTCAGATACTCTATGCCCAACTGAGGAAATTAATGATCCATTACACCAAGATTTGTATAATCCTGATGTGTTAAATAGTGTCATTGTTTCTGGCTTACCAAATCATAGATTGGTGTTAAAGTTGGGTGTTCCAGTCATGCTTTTGAGGAACATTGATCAGCAAAATGGTTTATGCAATGGTACGCGTCTTCAGATTACACGTCTTGGTAAACGTGTTATCGAGGCTGAGATACTATCGGGAGGTAATGTTGGTTCAAGAACTTACATTCCCAGAATTAGCATGATACCGTCGGACAAGAAAATACCCTTCAAGTTTCAACGAAGGCAGTTTCCAATAACCGTATGTTTTGCCATGACTATTAACAAAAGTCAAGGACAAACTCTTTCCAGAGTTGGTCTGTACCTAAGAGACCCTGTTTTCTCACATGGTCAGCTTTATGTTGCGTTGTCGAGAGTAAAGACCAGAGATGGCGTGAAGCTTTTAATATTTGACAAAGATGGAAGGCCAACGAATACAACTGCAAATGTTGTTTACAAAGAAATATTTGTAAAATTGTAGTTGAAAATTTAAAGTTTATTTTCAAATTGTAAGTTTTGAAGTTTATTTTTTTATATAAATTGTTGATTTGATTTTACATCTTGATTTATTATAATTGTAATTTACTTTTAAATTAAATTATTTAAGTATACCTACCATATTTTTTATTCGGTTAAACAATTTGTAAAATTTTTTTGAAATATAAATATTACAATTTATAAACTTTTGTTAAACTATTATTTTATAGTAAGTTGTTAGTGTAAGTATTTATAAACTTTTGCAACTATTAGAAATCTATAAGGGGTGAATTTGTAATTGTATTTTATTTACTTCAAAATTGATGCAACTCAAAACAAAACCATCATATCACCTGCAACATCATTACCCATCAAGAAGTCTTTCACCTCTTCTCTCGGTTCTCGCTTCCTCACCGCCATTGTTATAGGGTTTCAATCTTCAATATTCTCATCTTCTACACTACAATCAACCGAAGAAGGTATGTTGTTGATCTTTAATCCGGCTATTGAGAAGTTTTCTTCTTATTGTTTTGCAATACAAATGAATATCCAATGTTCTTATGTTCAATCAACTGTTATACACATTTTTCTTTAATAACAATCCGATTCCGATTTTGATGTTATCTTTACAAGATTTTCCCACTTTTTTATGTTTTTTAATTTCCTTTTTCATGTTAAACCGTAACTATTTGATAACAATGTGATTAAAATTTATGTTCACAGATAATAGGTTAGTGAAATTTGGTTATTGTTTGTACTTTTGATTTATATGTATACTTTCTTTCTTTATCAGTAATAATTTTCCAACTTTAGTCATTGTTAATTGGAAGAATAAAATATTTTCTTTGTTTTGAATGTGTTTATTTTGTGATGTTATCATTTTATTTCTTGCTCTAAAAAAATGTTGATAATAATTTTACAGATATGGATCCAAAAAGAAGTAGTTGTTCTTTCTTGAAGTTAGTCGATGTTCATCATCCTACAAAAGTGATATGTATTTTTTTTATTATGTTTACTAAAAATTATGTTGATACTTATATGTCTTTTGTTTCAAATTATAGGAAATACCGTATGATTTTTCCAGATTACTGTGGGGAGAACAATTCCCATATGGTGATCGTATTAAAATTTTTGCTGCTGACAACTTATGGATTGTTGAAATTGAAAAATATGGGTTGGGTCCTGTTTTAGGTGATGGGTTTGGTAAAGTAGTTACGGACAGTGGTTTACAAAAAAATGATTATCTGTTGTTCAACAGTCTTGGATCATCTACATGGTATCTCGATGTCTTTAAGTCATGTGTTTTGGATAACTCTTTTATCACTTCCATTAGAGTTGATGATGATTTCATTGTAAGTACTATATATAAAATAATTACTTTTTTTATGTCAATTTTGTTTTGTGCGTATTTTGTTTAACATAATTGTTTACAAATTTACAGCTCATGGCGGATAAATTCTGGGGACAGTTTTACGGCAGCAGTTATAAAGGTAGATCAACAACTCTTTATGTCGGTGATAAGTTTTGGAATGTGAAGATGGAGGCGTTGTCCGACAAATGTGCTTTCACTGATGGATGGTCTAATTTGATTAGGGATCTTGCATTAGATTCCCGGACTACTTTTATTTTTACAATGGCTGGATATGAGACTTTTGAGTTGTCCGTTTTTAATCATGAAACTGGTACTCAAATGTATTTCAAGAAGGTTGACGTTGTTGTGTTGGATGATCCTATTTACGAAGATGATGGATTTAATTTACTGCTTGCGGTTAGTGTTATTATGCTTACAATATATTGTTTTCATAATACGAGGTAATTAGTTAATCTTAAAGTTAACATTGTTGGTGTTTTTTAATATTATGTTTTTGTAGTCGGAACACAAAGAGAAGGTGATTACCAACGAAAGTGATGTTGATGAAGATCTTGGTGGTGATATAGTTGGTGAATCTACCCGCCTTTCATCTTCCTATGATGCCTATCGGTCTCATGTAAGTGTTTCACAATGTGCCTTATATATTATATAATGCTTCTAATTACTTTCTTCTATACTTATATGTTTATCATTCATTATTATGTAGAATGACCCAAATGGAAAGTCAAAGATTGTATTTGGTCACGAGACTGTATCTCCAAAGGTTGTTTGTTATATACTAATTTAATTTAATACTTATTTTCAATACGTATAATAAACTTTTTATTCTATTCGGTGTATTTGTTTTCCATTATGTAATCCTTTTAATGAATAATTTTTTTTAATTGTAATATGTTAAATCTTTTATGGTTTTGTAGGTTCATCCTAAGGTCAAATCAAAGTTTTATGTTGGAGATAAAGGGCTTTCGACAAAGGTTGTTTATGATTCGATAATATAGTTTGATGTTTTTTTCTATAAAAATAATTAATATTTTGACGTTTCGTTTTTGTTAATGTGAAAACCCAGTTTGATGTTGTTTTGAATACTTTTTTCATACCAAACAACACATTACATGTATAAAAACATGATTAATTAGTATATAATTCATTTAATTATTTCATTCTATATCAATATGTTAATTGTTTTATTTTCTTTAGGTTGAACGAAAAGGAAAATCAACTGATTTTGTTTCTGAGCAAAATCTGTCTTCTCACGTTGTCTCTCAAGTAAGATACCGTAACCATGAATGGTTACTTTTATTATGTACATGGTTGTAAAACAAGGTCTCCAAGGCCCAGTAATCCCCGAGTAGTCGCTACAAGGTAGGTTGCCGAGGCGACTTTGTTCAACTCCGACTAATTACTCGAAATCGATCAAATGCGGTCAACATTGGCCAAAATCGGATCTAGTAGGTCAACTCGGGCCGAGTTTGACTTAAAATAAAATAAAATATAATTTCTATGATTATCATATTAAAGAATGAATATCAATTTCACATATTTTGTTATAAATATTAGTAAATTTATGTTATTTGACATATATTTAATTTCCGAAAACTAATTTCTTTATAATTTGGCATCTCCGAGTACTCCCCGTGTACTCTCCGCCTAGGCCGAGTACTCTCAACTCCCCGGTCGACCGACTAGGGAGCGCCTAGCGACTTTTACAACCATGATTATGTAAAGGACCGTGTATCTTATTGTTGTACAATTTTATGTATATGATTTTTACACTTATTGTGTCTTATTCAATTATGTAGGCTAAACCAAAGTCTAAGTCATTCAGATCCACGACATCAACCGCCCTTCAAGTTGGCCGTAAATGCTCAACATCAAAAAAGTTAAAAAAAACTGATGTAATTAAATTCACCAAGAAAGCCGAAAGCAGACTGGTATACTTTATAATATGTTTTTCCTTCTAATAGCACATAATACAAGACACATAACTTATTAATCAATAAGGTAATTAATCCTTTTATTTTTTTCTCAGCGTTTACCGACTGATGTTTCAAGCCATCTATGTCTTTCTCTTGACAACTTGCACCATGTTACAGTTCAGAACCAAAAATGTGAACTCCTTAAGTTGGGCACAAGAGGCGAGAAGTCTGGGAAGGGTTTCAGGTATGGTTTTAAAAAGTGGCCAGCTTTCTTGATATTGAATTACATCGACTTCGGCTCTACTCTTTTCTTTACTTACGTGAAGTCTTCTCAGCGTTTGATGTTGACCAAAGTCGTACCCAAGATCACAAAGAAAAGACGTCGTTCGTGAATGTTGGTTATTATGTTTATGTTAGATGGTTAAGCATGAATATTAACTGTGGTTTTATGGTTGGTTTGTTTTGATACTTGGGGATAGTATTGAAGGTTTGTTAGATAAGTCTTTTGGTAATATGTATTTGTTGTTGATATGCTTATCATGTGGTTAGTGTGAAATGCAGTTTTTGTTACCATATAACCTATATAATAGAAAATAAATAAATAAAACCTAAATATATTGTTGATTATGAAGAAATCTGTTTTTTTCAAATTCCTTAACATTTGACTTTTATCATGATTCTTCAACAATCGTTTTATTTTCGTATTGATATGATATTTTTGGAATGTTCCACCTAATTGTAACAAATTATAAGGAATCAATTAAAATTGATTTCTATCAATACATATTTGGAAATATGTATCGTTAATTATTATATAAATTTTTAAAAGATTTATAATAACATTTATTTGTTCTATTTTACTATATGTCACCAATCTATATATATATTCTCCAATTCGGTTGTCTGTGTCATAACAAAACAGTTTGTTTATGTATCTAAGTTTTTCCGAATAAAAATCAAGCTATCTGTTGTTGATCGTGAAGCAAATCTACAAGGTACGTTTCTTAAATTCTATATGTTAATGAAACCTATTAATGTATAAGAAACTGTTATTATAACATCTCCATCACATTGTTGTTTATGTAACTAATCAGCATGGATTATGTAACATGTTTTTAAACTAATAAGCATATATTATCACATGGTTGATAAGGTTTCGGTATGTGTTTTCATTTATGTTTTTGAAGTAATTGATGTGTGCAAAATGCAACATATAAATTACATCAATTGTGGCATAAAACTAACCCTTTTTAGTACTAATGTTGGAAAAAGTGTGTTTTTGTCTTCCTTTTGTATTTTCAGGATTAAATGAGCTCAAATTAACAAAAGAAGCAAAAAGGCAGCTAAAACTAACATAAATACAAGAAAAGGAATAAACGTGGCATGCCCGACCACCCCGAAAGCATCTTCCCAAGCAAAACAAGAGAGCAGAAGGCTGAACACGCCCCGTGCTCAGTGAGCACGGGGGCGTGCCCAAGTGTCAGCATAAAAGACAAAGTTGTAGAAGCTTCCATCGCCCACCACGGGGCCGTGCTCAGCGGACACGGGGTCGTGGTCAACTATAAGATTCGGAGAATCTAGGCAAATCTTGATAGTACAGATATGCTTCTGCACACGGGGTCGTGCCCAGCGAACACGGGGCCGTGGTCAACTAATAAAGACAAGAGCAATTAATGAAGAAATAGAAGGATGTGGACACGGGGCCGTGCCCGAGCTTCTGTTCAGCCTATAAATAGGAGTGCTTGGCTCAAGCTTAAACCATCCCTTGGCACACCACCTCTCTCACACTTCACCCACCACCCACCACCACCATAACACCATCATCCACCACCATCATCCACCACCATCATCCATTGTCCATCATAGAGTGTGTGAGTCATCTCGGGATCCAAGATTGATCGTAAGAGTTCTTGACAATCAAGGCCATGTTTGCCTAAGTCTCTTACATCACTTGGTGAAGACAAAGTGTCTAGTGTAATACTTTTTATTTTTAATCTTTTCGCACTTTTTAATTGGTTATGTATTAATGACTTTAATAACTAGTTTCTTATGTTGAAGGTGATTATTCCTTATCATTTGTCCGTGGTGTCTTGGCATTATTTTACTGTCTATATAAAATAAAAGATTTTCACCATTCATATCTCCACGGTCTATATGGAGGTATGTTGGCTACCTGGTCGGGGGTTAAGGGAACAGTTTGGTAAGAGTCTTGCCATTGTTCAGTGTATAGATCCTGCAAAGGACCTGGGTCAAATTTAGTAGGACCTCCTTCAATACTTAACGGTATTGGATGGCGGGGGTCCAAACTCTTTGACCCCCTCATAAGTTAAACTACTATTAATACTTTAACCCGGCTACTTAGGACTGTATCCCTGCTGACTCAGACTACTTAGCCGAGGGTAACGTCACCTTCAAAAGAGGGGCCTACCACAATATGCATTAATAACTTAATTAATTGTCTTTCAATAATCTGACCCTTTAGGATTGTATCCTTGCTGACTCAAACTACTGGGTTGAGGGTAACGTCACCTCCAAAAGAGGGGCCCACTACAATAACTAAGATAATCTCTTAAATAGTGCAAAAGTGCGGAAATAATCAAAGGTTACACTAAACACGAGTCGGAGCCAAGTGATTCATCTTGTCTATCTGTTTTTCTTTTATTTTTATTTTTCAGCATTTTAGTTAGTTTTTATTTTCTTAGTTTAAAACATTTTTCTAAACTTTTGATTTGATTAGACGTTGAGGATAAACCGGTACTAAAAACTCTTGTGTCCTTGGACGACCTCGGTATCTTACCAACAGTATACTACGCTCACGATGGGTGCACTTGCCCATATGTGTGTCTAGTGTTAGTAAATATCGTGTTTTATAAATTTAAAACTTGGCTAAAGAAAGTGTAAAAGGGCTTAAAATATACTTAAACTTATATACACACTTCACACGCATCAAGTTTTTTTGGCGCCGTTGCCGGGGACACAAGGATTTGAAGAAAGTTAGGAATCAACGGCCTAATCGTTTTTCTTATTTTTCTATTTTTTTAGGATTTTTTCTTAGTTTTTCAGCTTCTGCAGAACTCAGCACGGGTCGTGCCCGCTGAACACGCCCTGTGCCCAATCATTGGAACTGGCAATCCTGTTTTAAGTCAGACAGTAAGCTGAACACGGGGCCGTGCCCACTCAACATGCCCCGTGCCCAAGATTCAGTTACTGAAAACAGAACCGTAAGATCCCGGTGGTTGGTAATTTCTGACACAAATATGAGTGATACTGGTACTTTTTACTTTCGGCACTCTTATGGTACGTGGTGTCAATTATGTGGTGGTACCCATAAGGAATTAGAATGTTATTTTCTAAATTATAAGCCCCACTATATAGACCCGTCGTTTCCTTGTATCCTTAAGAGGGGCGAAAATAAAAATAATCCCTATCTCTCCCTCGAATGCTCCCAACCAGATTTTCTAGGAGAAATGCTTCTTGATGAATTATTTCAATTAGAAGATCTAATTCTTAATTGGTTAAAAGAACTTAGGATAGATTTCAATAATTTATCTCAAGATGATAACCAAGAAGAAGTGTTGGAATCGCATTCAAACAACTTCGTTGTCCCCGACGATACTTCTAACTCTAGTGAGGACTTGAGCGATAGTCGTCCCTGTGCCGATTGTGTCGTGAAGGACTCCCCATCGACTTTGTTCGATGCATACATAGACCTGAGCGATTCGGCATACACCTTCTTTAAAGAGAGCCCGGGAAAGGGTTGGACTTGTCCACCTACATATAGCATAGGAATCACCCTCACCGACAACCTCTTGCGTTCTCGTCTCAATCTAGAACAATTAAGGTATCTTAGGCACTTTGGGGTTGTTCCATCCAGTAAAGAATCGCCCGATCCGGAAAAGTTCCTTGAATAAAGACGAATTCCATAAGACAGCTTCTAGACACGGGGCCATGTCCAGGTCAGCACGCCCCCGTGTCCACCAAAAGATTCCCTTCTGATTTCGTCAGAATACGGACAAAATTGTGTCAGGATTCTGCCTGCACACGGGGCCGTGTGCAACGTACTGTCGTTTTCTATAAACGTAGCCAAAGATCCTGCACATTTGAACCATTCCAGGGACAGAGATTTGGGGAATATTCTCACATACCATCCTAGGTATTTTCTAAAAGAAGTTTCTCAATTACCTTCTTGTCCTTTCCTCTTTTATCCACTATCATCTTCTTCAATTTTTCTTTCCTTATACCTCCATTAAAGCTTGAAACTTCCATAATTTCAAGCTTTGTTGAGATGTTTGTTAGATTTTTGTACATGGAATCTTGTTAATAATAAGTTCTATAACAATGTTTTAAGTTGTTTCTGTTCAAAAATGCTTTAAAAATCACGAAAACAATTTAAAGCCCCAAGATTCCTTGTTCCTAAATCTTGCAGATATCTGAACACGGGGCCGTGTTCGTCGAACACGAGGCCGTGTCCGAGGTATTGGTCCCATAAAATTGAACTCTTTTCGGTGTGTTTTCTCAGAATGGCAAGCAGAACAAGCGGAAACTCTTCGTCGCATTCCAGAAACAACCGGCAGGGGAGAAGATCATCAACGGTTGAGGATTCTCTTGTAAACTATGTTTACGCTCTAAGAGAGGCCATTGATGAGATAACGGGGGTAGAAGAAGCATTGGTCGACCGTATTAATCATCTAACGGTGGGACTAGAAGGATGTCTCCGGGAAGTCAACCTTTTGCACCAAAGGTTGAACATTCTCGCCTCTCCTCCTTTGGTGCCGATTATCACCCAAAGGGCATGGAATGTGGTACCGGAAGTCATCATTCCGGCCGAATGGTACGCCTTACATCCGGAGCCCCCTCGGGACATACTACAAGGGGTTCCGATTGGTGTCACTCCCTCTCCACAAGATGTTGAGGAACATGAAGCCGCATCCCTTCTCCCGAGGGAGATAGAAGAATGGCTCTAGCAACATCTAAGGGACACCGCTCGGCTTGGAGTTCTGCAAAACTTTTAGGAACCGGAAACTTATTTCCGGAATTTTGGTTCTTATTGTAGTAGAGCTCCTTAGGATGATTTTACGTATCACTTGACCTATCTAATTTAGGACTTTTAACTTTTATTTTCTGCTTTGTTTTTTTAAATTTTTTAGGACTACTATG
Source organism: Helianthus tuberosus (assembly GCA_030545235.1). Lineage (NCBI taxonomy): Eukaryota > Viridiplantae > Streptophyta > Magnoliopsida > Asterales > Asteraceae > Helianthus > Helianthus tuberosus. The sequence goes on along the minus strand of CM060412.1, from coordinate 10,597,299 downwards.
TAATTCTCTCTATGACTTAATGAATGATGGTTTTAGTTAACTTGGTGTTTGGATGGTGTTAAAATAAATAAAACACACTCGGGATGGCAAAGGATACAAGGGAAAACTTGAACCAGCACCCCATGCAGGAAAACAGGGCCATCCGACGATTTTCTTCACTAACAGTAAGCTCAGCACGGCCCCGTGCTGCACAGTCTGCAGAAAAAGACCCAGTTCAGGTAACTGGACACGGGCCGTGTTCACCCAACACGCCCCCGTGTCCAGGCTTCTGTTTCTTTTGTTACTGGCACTTGAACACGGGGCCGTGTCCAGCGCCCAGTAACACAAATTTTTGCTTGATTCACACCTTTTACACATTCAATCAACCTAAAAACTTATTTTTGGGACATATTGAGGACAATGTGTAATTTAAGTGTAGGGGGGAAGCTAAAACCTTGAATCTTGCAAGTCCTAATAACAAGCCTTACACAAAACTCTATTGGAACCGCTAATCACCCCAAATTTTTTCAAAAATTTTCATTTTTTTTACTTGTCTAGGTTTAATTTGGGAATTTCAAAATTCTAAAAAGGTTATATTTTTACGAATTTACAACCGATAGCGTCGTGATAAAAAGAACCAACATAAGAAAATTATGAAAATGCATGACAAGCTTAGTTAAAATTTAATGTTCTTATCATGAAATACAATTTAAAATTATCTTATGGTTTATAAATTAGAATTATAATTATAACTTATTTTGGATTCCTTGCTTTATCAGGCGATTCCTTCAGACGCTGCATCCAAATTGTGGGGTAACGATAAAGCACCCAAAAATGTTATGATACAAAGTCAAGATGGCCGAAAATTTAATGTTTCTTTAAGCGAAGCCAAAGGAAAACATTTCTTTTTCCATGGTTGGTCAAATGTTGTGAAACATTTACAACTCAAAAAAGGATGTTTGGTGCTCTTCAATCCTGTCGATTTTTCTATATTCAAAGTAACACATTTCATTGATGGTGTGTTTCAAAGCTCTTTCTGGACATCGCTGTTATCTACAACATCTAACTTTATTGTAAGATTAGTTTTTCTTTCATTTTATTTATGTTAATATATTTAGGTTTTATGAACTAATTACAAAAGTAACATTTTTATTATTTTTTAAATTATTTATATAGGTCATTCCTGAGTCTATACTGCCCAATTTCTATGATTATACGTCAGATGATATAATTTCCATTATAGATGTAGGTAACAAAATATTTCACGTCAAGATTGAAACGCTTTTTGGTAAAGTCGGTTTCTCCATTGGTATTGATGTTATTGTTAATTTGTTTCAATTGGAGGCCGGTTGTTATTTAATATTCACAAGAGGTTTTGAAAATTATTTCCATTTAACAATTCTTGGAAAAAATGGTGTTGAAATTAATTATGCTGATGTACAAGTTGATGAGGTAAGTATACATTTGCTTGCTTCTTTATATATTTAATTACTATATTGTTATTCTAATAAATATTGTATGTTATTTTCAGCCTGTAGTTGCACCTATTGATGCAGTTGAAGAGCCAGCTATTGATGAACAACAAAATGTTCGTGTTTATAAGTTTGTTCGTATGGCTTCTAAAGATTTTGTAAGTTTTAATATTATTTTAGGAAGTACTATATATTAAAAATTACATATTTTTTTATTCACATAGAAAGACATTATTATTTTTATATTCTTCTTATTAATTTTATTTTAAAAACAATACAGCGACTGCCTGATAATGTCTCAAGGATGGCTAAACTTGGTGCTGATTTAAAACCTATGACCGTCAGACTTTTGCATCTGCCTGAGCAAGAGGAGTTTACCAACCGTACCAGACGTGAAAAGAGAGGAGAAGGTTGGTTTTATGCGTTATGCAAATGGTCCAGATTCATGAAACGTGCTCGCATTAACGAGTGTGATACGGTTCACTTTTCTTTTGATAAAACTCATCAAGTCTTGAATGTTGAGTTGGTTGTACCTCACCAAAAAAAGAGTAGTGATTAGTTGTTTTACATTTAGGTTTTGGATATTTGGTTTTCGTATGATATACATTTACTTTGTTATGGTTAATAGTTTTTAACAATGTTTAATGGTTAATCAGCCACATACCGTTTTATCATTTATTCATACACCTTATTCATCATAGAATTTTTTGTTTATTAATATATATGTATATATTTATTTGGTTAGAAAGATAGATTAACAACCCGTGAGTATTCACGGGTTATAACCTAGTTACTTATAAATATGATGATGAAGTCTTTTAGTAAAGTAGGAAAAGTTGATGAAGCACTGAAGTTACTTATTTTCTGAGATGGGAAAATAGGATGCGATTCGGTTGGCATTGTGCTTAATTCTTTAATTTACACACTTTAGTTGAGAACCCTAGTAACATGATCACTAGACATGTGGTTGTTGACATGATTTAATGAATTTCTAGTCACGACACCCACCGATTTTCTCCTGTGTTTCTTCCATTGCAGTGTTAACCCACCAAAATTGTTCCCACATTTGAAGCATTTTTACGTGTTTCAATATGAGATAATAAGTATCACCAGTAGCGATGTGAATGCGGTGGTTGATTGGGGAGGTTCAGAGTAGAAAGAAAAATAAAGAGATGCAGGAAGAGACTTACCAAAGTAGGGGGTGTCAAGGTGTTACGTGGAGTTTTAGGGGGCTGGGATTTTCTAGGAATTTTTTGCATGTTTAGGTGGTTTGACCACCAAAAGATCACTTTTAGGGGAGGTTGGGGGAAAAAGAGTGAGAGTAGGTATATTGTTATTTGATATAGCGATATTCTAAGGTTTCTTTTAAATATCGCTAAACCAAACATACATATATATATATAATATCGCTGATTGGAATAAATATATAAACCAATATCGCTAATCTATATATATATATACACCAATATCGCTAATCTAAATATATATATATAGAACTAGGTTAAAACCCCGTGTTTTACACGGGTTAAATAAATAAAATTTTATATACAAAGTAATAAAAAGTTACATTTTTAAAAATCGTTTATTGCATGGGTTGAACAAACACGTATATTACACATGTTGAATAAATATATTGTAATCAGTTAATACATATAGTCGTTTGGGTTGGTAAAAATACCCAGGCCCGACATGTATACATGAAACCCGAAACATCCGGGACGGGTATACCCAATACCCGACGGGTATTAGGCTGAGTATGGGATTAGGAAAAAACAATATTCCGCGGGTACGGGTTAGGTGATACTCGATATATAAATGTAATATTTTCAATCCGATGGGGAATTTATTTTTTTAGGAAAAAATAAGGATGAAAAAAACACCAAAAAGTGATATGTGTCCAAAAAAATTCACATCATTAATTTTTTTTCGTCAAAATCATTCCATAATTCTAAATGAGGAAATGTTTTTAAAAATAGGAAACAATAATTTAATGTTAATTTAATAATATTGACTTGTTTTTTTACCTATTTGTGATATAATAAATTTACCATTAATTTTAAAATTATTTTATTCGGGTTGAGTTATAATACAAAGTATTTAGAAATAAGAAGGGTAAGAAGCCACCAGCGAGTGACAAGTGTCCCAGGAGAAATTAAATAAAAAAGGGTAATTTTGTCTATAAGAGGAAAGAGAATATGCACATGCAAGTCACATGTTATTTCCCCCCCCCCCAATTTTTAAACGTCCGTAACTTTTTTATACATCATTTGTTTTTAAAAAAAATTATACCATAAAATCGAGCGTTTGTTTATCTTTAATATGAGTACCATATTGTTATATTTTTCAAAAAAAAATTCAAAAACCCAGTTGCATATTACACAATGGACATGATGTAAAACACAATGTAAAATAGATCAAAAACACAATCAATCACAACAGATAAAGACACAATGGACAACATACTAAAACACAATAACCATAACGTATAACACAATAGGGATAACATATAACACAATAAGTATCAGACTAAATAAAAACACAATTGATGACAACAGATAAAAGACACAATTAATGACAGCAGATAAAAGACACAATGGAGAGCAGATAAAGACACAATGGAAAACAAACTAAAAACACAATACACAGCAAACTAAAACACAATGAACAAAGATAATAAAAAAATTGAACAAATTATTAAAACACAATGGACAACATATTAAAACACAATGAATAACATATTAAACACAATGACCTGAACTAATAACACAATTTATAGAAAACCCAGATGTAACACCATCTTCATTGTGTCATATATTGTGTTATAGGTTTTTATAAAAACGCAATGGATAGAACCCAAATTAACATTGTGTTATAGGTTTTGATAATAACACAATGGACATGATGTAAAACACAATATACAGTAGATCAAAAACACAATCAATCACAACAGATAAAGACACAATTGACAACATACTAAAACACAATGACCATAACGTATAACACAATGGCGATAACATATAACACAATAAATATCAGACTAAATAAAAACACAATTGATGACAACAGATAAAAAACACAATTAATGACAGCAGATAAAAGACACAATGGAGAGCAGATGAAGACACAATGGAAAACAAACTAAAAACACAATACACAACAAACTAAAACACAATGAACAAAGATAATAAAAAAAATTGAAAAAATTATTAAAACACAATGGACAACATATTAAAACACAATGAATAACATATTAAACACAATGACCTGAACTAATAACACAATTTATAGAAAACCCAGATATAATACCATCTTCATTGTGTCATATATTGTGTTATAGGTTCTTAAAAAAACGCAATGGATAGAACCCAAATTAACATTGTGTTATAGGTTTTGATAATAACACAATGTATAGAAACTCTACTGACCAAAACCTAGTTAAAAGACACAATGACCTGAACCTTTAACACAATGCAAAAAAACCCAGTAAAAATGAAATTTTTTATTTTATTTTTATATGATAATATGGTACTCATATTAAAGATAAAAAAAAGCTCGTTATTATGGTGAAATTTAAAAAAAAAAATGTCGTATGAAAAAGTTATGGACGTTTTAAATCGATCGGGGAATTGGCATGTGCCTTGCATGTGGAGAGAGAAAATCCATAATATAGGATTCCCTTTATGCCCTTCTATTATCTTCTTTTCCCTACAATTAATCTCAACCCTACAAATCTAAGATCAATGGACTAGAATCCTTCTTACCCTTCTAATTTATTTTATCCTTTGTATTTGATCCTAACCCTATTTTATTCATCTTATATTAATATTATTAGTATTTATTAGGGGAATGTTAAAGTCAAATAAATTGAATTAGTTTGGATTCTACTAAAAATATTAAAACATAAAAATTGAAATGCATAATAATCCTTGAAAAATTGGATTAATTGTATCTAAAAGTTTATCCATCCGTTGCGCGGGAATTCAGTTGGTAATGGTTCAGTTTATTATGGTATCGAAACGATACTGACACTTGGTATAGCAACTGAAAGATAAAACCCAAAAAATCATGATATGCCCAAATGGATATGGACACGTGTTTACATCTATGGAAAACCATAAAAGTGAATATATTGTTCAGATGGAATCGATGTGGTATCGATATTGTTGGGGAGATATGAGTTCGGTTCATCGCAATACCGGTATAGTACAGACACTCGCTATAGCTTACGATATAAAAAGAACTTTGTATCGCTACGGAAGTTGTTCGCACGGTGTCGATATGGTTCGTCAAGATAAAAAAGACTCCATTACATTTGACCTGTTAAATTTTGAATAAAAATTTTATCTGTACGTAAATAAAAATAAGCGGTATAACTAAAATAGAAAATCATAAATCATAGTTTCAAAGGCCTGTAACTGAATTAAATGTAAATGGAGAGTTTTAGTTTTAAAATACAATAAGAACATGCTTAGCAATCAAATGTATTTCATGTAAATTGCTATGTTGAATTAATGGGATGATCCATTGACGAAGGTAAAACCTTGGTTAGGGCCAACGGACGTAGGTATAATGCGTTTTACAAATAAAGGATAATGACTGTAGCTATTGAAGTTAAAGAGTTTCCATTGCAATTCGATATAAACATAAAGACGAAAAGTGTAATTTACCCTTTAATATATATTAGTGTTACTATTTATAAGAATAAGAATGGTTTTTTAATATATAGATAATTTAAAAGTTAACTTTTAATTTACAACAAATAATGATAAGACACTGATAATTAAGTAATTAACATTTTAACGTTATACACCTATCAAATCAAGAATTATAACTCTATTTTACATTTGAGTGTATGAACACATATCCGAATTTTTATTAGATATATTTATATTAATTAAAGAGATGTTAATAATTTATTAGATATTAGATATATTAAAGTATTATTAATTAAAATTTAATAAGTTGAAGGAGAAAATGCCATGTGGCATTAATTGGAGTCTTTTATTAATATTTAGATATCGCTAATTGGAATCCATATATACACCAAATATCGCTAATTCAAACACATATATACCAATATCGATATATTAATTGGATTCAATGTATACATCTCTTAGAAAAAGACATGCTAGGCTAATTATTAAAGTTGCCTACATATATATATTAATATATCAATATCCCTTAATAAATTGAAATGGTGCAAGCTTGTTTTTAAAAACAGTGAATTCCAAACGAGTTTCACTGGCTAAAAACTTCGACAGAGTTTTATATAAAATGCAAGATCAAAATAAAAAATAACACATTTATAAAAAATACAAAGTTTTATAAAAATACATTGTGAGCATAATGTTGTAAACGGACAACAAATCGAGACTTATTCTGTGGCCAACGATTATATGACGTGGTACTTAGAACATACGGTCGTGTATTTGACCAACCCACGGCAACCGCTAGAACCCATGGCAGGATTTCAGGATGACGGTGCCACGATCCAAATGATGGTATGTTAAATTTATTTATTTTTCTTTGTGGTTTTATTCGACTTAATGTAACTAATTTTTATTCAGGCTGACTCTTTGGGTGTAATACACCGAAGCCAAGATATGGAGATGATGCAACAGACAGCATACCGGGCTTTGAACATGTCAAATTTAGCGGAATATACCCAACATCCAACCAATTTGACAAATGTCCAGGTGGACCTGTCATCCTATCCTGGTGGTCAGAGGATGCGTAGGCGATGCCGTCGCGGCCGTGCTGCGGCAAACGTTCAAGACACCGGCGCTGGTCAATGGAATTATGAAGAAGGGGGTGCATCCGGTGTTAATCACGAACAAAACAACGAGCCAAACTTTAATGGGTTGAATGCAGCCGATATTGGAAACGTTACAAATACGTTTGTAGACCAAAATACGGTTGCAACCCATGCCATCCAAAGTTGGCAGTCAGTTTTGGCTTCCGTAGTCAACGAAGATCCACGTTATGACATAAGTGAACTCTTGGAATCAACCCAACTAATTTCGGGTCTTAATAACGATAATGGTCAATTTTATAACCCCCACGTCACAGGTTATGTCATTTTTTCCCGGTAGCCAATCGGACTTTCAATACCATGCACCCCATCAAAGTCACGAGGATTATCATGCCTGGTATACAAACGTTGAACCAAACCCGTTGAATTGGGGCGAAGACTTGAATCTCTTTCCACCACCGCAATGAAGATCAGTTTTATTGAAAATGTATCGTGTAATCAATGTATTTTTATAAAACTTTGTATTTTTTTATAAATGTGTTATTTTTTATTTTGATCTTGCATTTTATATAAAACTCTGTCAAAGTTTTTAGCCGGTGAAACTCGTTTGGAATTCACTGTTTTTAAAAACAAGCTTGCACCATTTCAATTTATTAAGGGATATTGATATATTAATATATATATGTAGGCAACTTTAATAATTAGCCTAGCATGTCTTTTTCTAAGAGATGTATACATTGAATCCAATTAATATATCGATATTGGTATATATGTGTTTGAATTAGCGATATTTGGTGTATATATGGATTCCAATTAGCGATATTCTATATATATATATTTAGATTAGCGATATTGGTGTATATATATATATAGATTAGCGATATTGGTTTATATATTTATTCCAATCAGCGATATTTATATATATGTATGTTTGATTTAGCGATATTTAAAAGAAACCTTAGAATATCGCTATATCAAATAACAATATACCTACTTTCATTCTTTTTCCCCAACCTCCCCTAAAAGTGATCTTTTGGTGGTCAAACCACCTAAACATGCAAAAAATTCGATTTTCTAGGGGGTGAAATGACACAGTCCCTCTACTATTAAATATTAAATGGAATATTTTTAGAGGCTATTTGTTTTCCTTTTAACGTGGCTCTTAATGTTTCAAACATCTTACAGGTTCAGTACTTAATGGTTCAGACGATTTGTTTCACGAGCAGATGTCTGAATGGTTCAGATATTTGTCTCTGAATGGTTAAGCATTATACAGAGTCTGAATGGTTAAGACCTCTAATCTGAATTGGTCAGACATTTGTCTCTAAATGGTTAAGCATTATACAGACTGTTAATGATTCAGACCTCTTACTGGTTCAACACCTAATGGTTCAGACCTCTTACTGGTTCAGCACTTAACCATTCAGATGTTGGCAACCAGCCCCTTACTCTGTTAGAGACCGGAGCGCATGGTGTAACATTTTGTAAGCAAATGGTGCAGAGTGCATAAAAGAAAAATAACTTGAGGGTGGCAACCTATTCCCGCCACTAAACCATAGAGAGGCAAATTTCACTTTACTGTTTTTATGTTCACGTCAGCAAAAAATATCCGGCTCAAATGCCCACGTCATCATCTACATCAGCGAAAAACTATACATTTTTTTTACCAATGGGGTGTTGGTCCATTAGTAAAGACAAAACATTTAAAAACACCTAAGTTGAGAAGGGTAAGGTCTTGGATTAAGTCCTACAAATGATAGAGGAATAAGAAAATTAGCCTTTCAAAAAAATGGTATTATTTTATAAAAACACAAGTCATAGCCTCATAGGTGATGTGTGATTTGTTAAAAGTAAAGTTTTCAAAATATAATTTAAGCCACACACAATATATCACATGGCCTAATTGATAAGCACAATATATCACATGGCCTAATGTCTTATCAAATGATTACTCACACAATCCATATTTAAGTTCACACTTAAGAGTATCATTTGACTTCATATTCACACAATCCATATTTAAGTTCACACTTAAGAGTACCATTTGACTTCATATAAAAGCAAAAATAGTAATAAATGTATTTCAAAATTCCAACAGATAAATTTGACAAACCAATAGGTATCCCAATACAAGGATGTTACGATTGAATATGAGAATGAGATTTAACAATACTCGTCCTAATCCCATCTCATACAGTACAAAAATAATTTTTTGGTGCTGTGTTTTTGAGAACTTTTCGAGATAGCACCAACAAATATACCACCAAATAATCGGATTTGTTGATACTGCTCAATAAGAGCACCATTAAATCTCTAAACACACCACCAAAAAATCAATAATAGAAACCAAATCAGTCCACTATTAAATCTCTAAACACCACCAAAAAATCAATGATAGAAACCATAAGTCTGTAACACGTGTCAATATGCATTTACCACCATTTAATCCACTACTATAATATCAAAAAATTTTGACAGTGCTTTGATTGGTTCACTTAGGTTATCTTTATATTTTTAAAAAATAAAATATAAAAAAGGTTATTGGCGATGGATGTTCTATTATGAACCGGTCCTTAAAAATATAAATTATTTGAACAAATGTTTTTTAGTTTTATTTTATTTATAAAACATCCAAGATTCAATATGTAAGACCCCAATCGCGTAATATACAACAACACGCGGCGGAAACATTGGGGAGTCACGTTACAAATTGTTTCATAATACATGGCTCATAAAGTTTTGTTTTATTGAGTTAATTGATTACATTGTCTTGGAAGATAACAAATAGTACACAACAATTGTCTTGCAAATTTTAAAGTCATTAAGGCCCAAGTCCGCCCTATGTGAAGCATGCTCAAAACATAAGCTTCTGAAACATATGTGAAAATAGGTACGTCAGCATAAAAATGTCTGTGAGTAACATAGGTTTTGTGATGAGGATTCATGGCTTTGAATGTTAAAATAAATGTTTAACTAAAAAGTAGTCATGAACCTTTGTAAAAAAGTTTTCTTTTGTAAAATCACATGATAATCAAATGATTTAAAAGAATGATGCATGGTTAACTTATTAACCAAAATATGTCTTGTGTAAAATATGTTATGTCTTTGTATAAAATATGTCATGTATAAAAGAATGTCTTGTGTAAAATATGTCATGTCTTTGTATAAAATATGTCATGTCTTTGTATAAACCAAGTGTCATGTAGAAACCAAATGTCTTTGTGCAAACCAAGTGTCATGAATAAACCAGGGTCTTGTATGATAAACAAAAAGGTCTTTGCTTAAACCATAGGAAATAATGTCTTGAATAGTCAAAATATCTTGTATGTATAAAACAATGTCTTTGAATAAACAAAGGTTTTGCTCAATTCAAAAGTTATGTCTTATAAATCATTGCTTTTATTGTAAAACATATATTAGGATTGTTGGCGAATACATTCAAGCCTTGTCGACTGCCGGATAGACCCTTATAAAGACAAACCAGTCTCACCTAGAACCGGTCAGGGCCAAACCGATATGTGAACCTTTACCTCTACAAGCCCAAAATAAACAAAACAAATAAATAAATATTTCAACTTCAAGCATAGGAATTGGGCCTGATGGTTTGTGGGCTGTTATTGATTTGTTGCGGAGTAACTTGGGCCTGCTGTCTTGGTGGGTTGTTTTTGCTAAGTTTGGTGGGCTCTGTTTGCTAAGGCCTGGTGTGTTAGGCTAACCTGCTGTATTACTATGGCTATCACCGTCGACCAACATATGCCGTTAAATCGTTGCCTCACCCTCGCTATCCCCTACACCCCCCTCGTCGAGTCACTAGCTAACGTGGTGCACCGCTCCACCCTTGAATGCCATCCCATTGAACTGCATGTAATTGGTTCTTGCTTCATTATTTCTTATTTTCTCGTTTAGTTTTGATGATTTTTTTTTGTTGCAAAACTGTTTTTGGTTTAATTTGTCTTTTTTTCTTGTTTAGTTTTGTTTAAATATTTATTTAACTTTGTAAAAATGACTATGTTAATTGTTAGTTTCACTTAAGGGTTGTATATAGTTGTTATTGATTTGAGTTAGCTTCTAAGGATAATAAAAACTAAAAAGAGTTTTATTGATACTTGGATCGTCATCTTGTAGAACTTTCAAAAGAAATTGATAACTTGCTTATATCAATTAAACATTTACATCCCCCTATATAACAGCGTTAGTCTCACTACATGAGGGGGCGGCGTACTTTTTGCCTCCGACTTGAGAATAAGCATGCTTCAATGGACGAAGCATGTGCCTTCGAGCACTAGCTTGGTCAATAGCCAATACTTCCACCCACGTCATCATTCATTCGGTTTCTTACTATCCCATCTCCAACGATCAGACCGGTTAAACAAGACCGGTCTAATCACCTATTCACCCATCTCCCTCTCTTTTTAACTCTCGTTACATCAATCAAACATTTACGTCATCATTCGGTTTCTCGTTACATGATTACACTAGATTTTTTTTTTAAATAAAATTCAAATTATGTACAAAACAAAAAACATAAACACAAACACAAACGCGTGAGCCGACAAGTCTCAAGGAATCACGGGACTAAAACTAAAACTCCTACACTCCACCACGCTTTTCTGGACCCCACCCCCACAGAACCAAAAACTGGCCGGACACTCAAACAAACAATTATCCCCTAACTGGATCACACTACCCGACCCGTTTTTCACCTGTAAAAACGGGCCGGGTATCAACCCAAACAAATAATTCCCACCCAACAACAACCTCTCAAACGGCCCAACCCCACCACCGTCCTCCGCCACCGCCTTCACCGCGTACTGCGTCGGAATCACGCCGGAAAACTTATTATTCTCCAACGACAAAGCGGATAAATCCGGCATCCAACCCATAAACTCGGGTAAAAATCCATGGATATCATTGTTACTCAAATCAACCGCTATTAACACACTATTTCTCCCCCAGTTATCCGGAGTTTCAACCGACCCGACCCGGTTGTACGCTAGGGTCAACTGTTGCAACGACGGGTGAGTAAAAAGCTCCGCCGGAATTTCTCCGGTGAGATTGTTGTAACTCAGATCTAGAACTTGAAGATAAACGGAATTGTTAATAATATTCGCCGGAATATTCCCTTGTAAAGAGTTGTTTCTGATTGCAAGCTCGATTAAACTGGCCGGAAAACTCGCCGGAAGTTTGCCGGTGATGACGTTGTTGCTGACGTCAAGGAACGAAAGGTTACCGAGTTGAGTCAACTCGGGTAACTCGCCACTGAGTTGGTTACCTTGGAGTTCGAGTCTTTTTAAATTTTTTAAACCGTTTAGAGTTATTGGGATGGGCCCATGAAGCCCATTGTTGTCAAGCAGTAGTTCCTCTAGCGAACCGGGTAGTGACCCGGGCGAGTCAGGGATTGACCCGTTTAACAAGTTGGTTGAAACACTGAGTCGTGTTAACCGAGTTAGCCGGGAGAACGAATCGGGGATTGGACCGGAGAAATAGTTACTAGTGAGGTCAAGAGTTTGAAGAAACGGAAGGTTCCATGAAGAGGAGGTTAGTGAACCGGAGTAACCGGCCCGGTCCAGGGATATTTCGGTAATTCTACTGATGTTGGATAAAACGACGTCGCATCGGATACCGCATGTGAATTTTTCACCAGAGAGGGAATCACATGGATCCAAGGTGAAGTCCCAGGTGGACAAGCAGGAACCGGGGGTTATTGAGGTGGAAACGACGCCGTTTCGGAAGTGTTTAAGAGATTGTATGTCTTCCCAGTGTGTGAGAGAGTAGGTATGAATATAGAAGTTTGTGAAAATGAGTATGAAAATGAAAATATTTGGAGACATGAGTGATGGGTTTGAGAGTTTGAAGGTTTTGGAGTGTTTTTGTTTTGTGATTTTAGTAGTGTTGTGTTGTCAAATGAGAATTGTCATCTTTTTATTTCTGTTTTTATAGTTTTGATTTGTTTGAGGTGAATCACGGGGGGTGGGTGGGCACACATTTCAGAATTCGATTGGTCTATTTTGTTTATTGTCTAGATTTGTGACACGAAAATCTGGAGTAGTGGTTTTTTTTTTTTTTTTTTTATATAGATATTTATTTACACACGGGTACTATATTAATTGGAGGTTATGGGGTTGAGTTTCACTTCATAGTGGTTTTTAGGTAGTGAGTTTCATCTGGAATGATGGGCGGACCGGGTTATCACTCGACTTGAATAGTATTCATTGGTTGTTCAGAAAAATATAGATGTTTTTTTACGATACATTTCAACACATACGGATAGAAATAGAGATTGTGTTGTGAAGGTGTTTTAATTTAGAGCCGGCCCTGAGAATGAGCAGGGTGGGTCTGCGCTCAAGGCCCAAACCAATATAGAGCCTGAAAATTTTTTAAAATTTTTATATATGTATTTTTAAAGAAAAAATATGTATGTTTTTATAAATATATCCTTAAAGGGCCTGTGTATAATAAAAAAATGTTAAATGGGCCTGTGTTTTAAGTGTGTACATTATATATGAGAATGAGATTGGTAACCCTTAAAAGTAGGGCTGTAAACGAGCCGAGCTAGACCCAGCTCGAGCTCGGCTCGAAGTCGATTCGAGCTGGCTCGGCTTGAGCTCGAATTTCAAATCGAGCTGAGATTTGAGGCTCGAGCTCGGCTCGATTAGAAATTCGAGTTAGCTCGGCTCGATCTAGCTCGAACTAACAAAGAACCGCAAAATTTATTACTTAAAAAGCCCTTAAAAATGAATTTCTTCATAGCCTAAGCGCCATAATTGCCATTTAATTTAATCGCTAAATATGCAAGTATATATAGTTAATTCACTTTCTCTATTGTCTTTACCTTCTTTTATAGGGGAGATACTCCCTTAGTTTTTGTTTTCTAAGTGATGTGGGACAAAAAAATGAAGGATGTAAACCTTATCGAGACAGCTCACGAGCTCACGAGCCAAGCCAGGCCAAGCTCGAGTTCGGCTCGTTTACAAACCGAGCCGAGATGGCTCGTTTACAACCGAGCCAATTTCGAGCCGAGTTTTCTTCGAGTTTTTTTCAAGCGAATTTCGAGCGAGCTGCGAGTTTTTTGAACACCCCTACTTAAAAGTTAAAAGGCTCAATGGCCAATCTCTGCCTAATTAACAGGCCCAGGCCCCAAGTGGCTAATAAACAAACGTATTTCAAAAATTATATCCCAATTGTGGGCGCTCTTGGGCAATAGAAGAAGTCAGAACGTCGATCATTTACGTTGGTCGCTGGATTCATTAATTCATCATTGCAGCTGAGGGGTGGATTGATAGGTCGAAATCTAGTGAGGAAGCAAGGATATCATCATCATCATCGACGCATGAGGGTTTTAATGGACGATTCCAGGGTTTTGTTGGGTGGATAATCTTAAGATTAAGGTATAAAATTCTTGAGATTCTTGTTTTATTTTAGAACCTTTAGTCTTATTGTGTGATTTCATATGTTTATGGTTTTTAGTTTTTATATATTTGATTGAATAATTGATGAGTTTATGTTAAATTAAGATTCATAAATAGGGCCCAAATAATTTATCTCACCCAGGGCCAAAAGTTTTTTTTGGAATTTTCAGAGACGACCCACAGATGACGGTAATCTAAAAGCATTTAAGTTTTTTTGACCTTATCGACTTAATGAGCGTTCCTAACAATAAATGCAACTTTGATAGTCTATGATGGTTAATATACATTTTCTCAATAGAATGAGTCAAAGAGATGTCGTGGAAAAATGCACTAAATAGCCACTTTAAAACTATGGGGTGTGAATGAGCTTGGGTTGGAGGCATTGCTCGATATGTGGCAGGTGTGGACTCTACCAGTCCACACCAAAAAAAGTGGGGTGTGTAGGGGCGTGGTCTGGCAGGCGTTGGGGTGTTATGTGGCACCTAGCCAAACACTCATCAACACCCAGCCAGTCATTGTCAGACACGTCATCCCAGGTCAGCACCCCACGCCAAGCAATATTGCCACGCCAAGCGAGCAACGCCAACCAAACCCGGGGTAAAGCACCCGACATTAAAGGGCCAAAACGCTCACACCCACCGGTCTAATATGTGTTTATACATTACACTCTGATTACCATGAAGGATATACGTGTGATTATACTCTCAGATAATTGTAAAAGATACATGAGACTCTCGTTACCATAAAGGATATACAAAAAAAAAAAAAAAAAAAAAAAAAACACTCTAAAACTTAAAGTCCATATTTTTTTCAATAATCATTCTATTCACTCCATATTTAAGAGTGTTTTTTTTTTAAATTTTATTGTAATGTTATACGTTGAAACGTAGAGTAATCCGAATTTATATCGTTGAATGAAAATGTATTATATTTGACTCGACTTGTTTCTAAACAAAATTTACGTCGAATCGTAGACCAACTCAAAATGTACATATAATAAACACGTGTGTTGGTGTCGTGTGCGCCCTGATAAAGTATATAATACAATCGACCCGACCCGACTCGTTTCCGAACTAAATTTACGAAGAAACATATAGTACTCAAATGTATACCATTGAATGAAAACGTATTATATTTGCCCCAATTTGTTTAAAAAAAAATTATGTTAAAACATAGTCCAACTCAAAACGTACATAAAAATAAAACATTATATAATTGACGACTCATTTCGAAACAAAAATTACGTTAAAGTGTACACGAACTCAAATTTATACCGACATGCACAAAAAATAAAAACATAAGAGATTAGTTTTAAAGTAAACCCGAAATTTAAAAACTTAAGAGGGTCAAGGTGACATTTACAAAGTTAGAGAGTTACTTTTGACATTGTCACAAAGTTCCGGGGTTAAAATGGGTTGGTCATTTATCTTTAAGGTATTTATACTACCTTAGACGAAGGTCGGTGGCAAAAACCACACCACCAATTCTATACACAGGCTTACAATGATGTCAAAGCTCACATATTAACTTTGTAAATGACCTTTTGACTACTTTTAAGTTTCTAAAGTCTTGAGTTTACCTTAAAACTATTTTTTTACATTTTTATTTTTATCTATGTGTCGGTATAAATTCCACTTTGTCTACACTT
The DNA here is from genome assembly GCA_030545235.1 of Helianthus tuberosus. Lineage (NCBI taxonomy): Eukaryota > Viridiplantae > Streptophyta > Magnoliopsida > Asterales > Asteraceae > Helianthus > Helianthus tuberosus. Next base: position 10,581,039 of record CM060412.1, on the reverse strand, counting down.
TAACGTATTTTTTGTTTGGAAATGAGTTGGGTCAATTATATAATGTTTTATTTTTATGTGCGTTTTTAGTTGGACTACGCTTTGACGTAAATTTTGTTTGGAAACAAATCAGGTCAAATATAAAACGTTTTCTTTCGACGGTATAAATTTGAGTTGCTACACTTTCGATGTAAATTTTGTTCTTAAACGAGTATGGTCGTTTGTAGCCTATACTTAATCACGCCACGTACAGCGCCAACGCGCGTGGTTATTTTATATACGTTTGAGTTCATCTACATTTCGACGTATGTTTCGTTTGAAAACAAGTCGGATTAACATAACACATTTTCATTCAACAGTATAAATCTGGATTATTCAACGTGCGGGTTAATTGTAATCTATAAATTATCATGTCGCGTACGGCGCCGTCACAACGCACAACACGTAAATTAAAATGAAGGATTATACCACATCTTATAATCTAGTTTAGAGTAAATTACGTTTTTGGCCCCTGTGGTTATATCAGTTTTACTATATTTGCCCAAAATAAGAGTTTTTAACAGATTTGCCCCCATGGTCCCTATAACTAACCGTTTTGGCCCCTAAATCTAACCAACCCCTAACTCAGGTTAGTTATTTGGCACATGGGTTGCACATGATGGGTAAAATTGTAATTTTCCCTTCCCCTTTATAAATAAAACCCTAGATATTTTTTTTATCTTCCTGCAATCAAAAGCCACCTGCAACTTCTCTCTCTACATTCTCCTCCTTCTTCATCTTCCTACAACTTCTCTCTCTACATTCTCCCTCTCCACCTGAAATCAAAAGCCATCTTCATCCCTGTCATTCGCCAAATCAAAAGCCACCATCGCTACCGGTGGTCGGAGGAACGGCATCATCGTTGCCGGTGAACGTGCCGGACTGGTCAAAGATACGGCATCATCCCCCTCCATTGTAAGTTGTTTAATTTCTTCGATTGTTGCTGAGTTCTGGGTTTGAAGATGAAAGTGGGTTTGAAGATCTGGGTTTGAAGATGAAAGTGGGTTTGAAGATCTGGGTTCTTCGATTGTTTAATTTCTTCGATTGTTGCTGAGTTCTGAATCGGTAGCTTTCAATTGCAGTTCTGGGTTTGAAGATGAAAGTGGGTTGGAAGATCTGGGTTTGAAGTTCTGGGTTTGAAAGTGGTTTGAAGATGAAAGTGGGTTTGAAGTTCTGGGTTTGTTCAAGAAAGAGATGCAGATGATGATGATTTGTTCAAGATTTGGTGTCCACAGAACAATCAATGCGATCAAGCTATATTAGTGTAATAAACTGTAATAAACTTTTCTCATACAATATTAGTGTGTAATATATACATGTATAGAGTCAGTTAGGCGATTGTGCATGTTAGATACCTGATGATGATAATTTATATGAGATTGCAGTGATACAGTTGAGAGCACATTACTTGTTCACACTTGTAATGTTGCAAAAAAGTTCAGACACTAAAATTGTTGACATGACAGGAACAAACCCTAGGTACTCCTAATGTGTAAAAGCATGTGCATCTTGTGTGTTTGAGGTCACATGTCGAACAGATTTACTTGTTATCGTATTATTAACCTCTCAATCGCTGTAGTTCTTTGATGTTGCATGCATAAATGTCAAAGAAAATGGGTTTGACAGTTCTGGGTTTGAAGATGAAAGTGAGTTTGAAGTTCTGGGTTTGTTCAAGAAAGAGATGCAGATGTGATATGATGATTTGTTCAAGATTTGAGTTTTATTTATAAAGTAATAAAAGAGGAGGGGAAATTACAATTTTACCCATCATGTGCAACCCATGTGACAAATAACTAACCTGAGTTAGGGGTTGGTTAGATTTAGGGGCCAAAACGGTTAGTTATAGGGACCATGGGGGAAAATCTGTTAAAAAATCTTATTTTGGGCAAATATAGTAAAACTGATATAACCACAGGGGCCAAAACGTAATTTACTCTCTAGTTTATTATAACCTTGTTTATTACGTATAGTCTAACTGGTTTCATATGGAACAACTAGGTTTCGTTATGTAACGCCATGTCTAATTTATTTTTGATTTTTCCGATGCAGATCCAATTTAATACTCTGTTAATTTTATTGCAAGTGATGGGAGTAGGACTGCAAACGAACCGAACGAATACGAACAAGACCTTGTTCGTGTTTGTTTGTTAAGAAATATATGTGTTCGCAAACTGTTCACGAACACTTATCGAACGAGATTTTATTTTCGTGTTCGTTTGTTAAGGAAATGAACTTGTTCGTGTTCGTTTGTGTTTGTTTGTTAATTTTAGACAACGAACAAAAACGAACGTTGACGAACACAAATGAGCACAAACTAATGTTCATGAACACAAATGGAAACAAACGAACACAAACAATCGTTTCATGATTAGAATATATAATACACTGACACTTATTAGATATTTAATTTGTCGGAATTTTGAAGTATTTAAATAAATATAAAAACTAAAAACACTAATGAACCATCGAACACAAATGGATACGTTGCCGAACGTTCACGAACATAAACGAACGAACACGACCTCTGTTCATGTTTGTTCATTTAACTAAACGAACGAAATTTCTTGTTCGTGTTCGTTTGTTTAATAAACGAACGAACACAAACGAACTTTCCACCGAACGGTTCACGAACTGTTTACCGAACGTTTGGTTCGTTTGCAGCCCTAGATGGGAGTAAGAATATCCCATAGAAGAATACTACAAATAAGAATATGGGATGGGTGCGGGTCGGGTCAAGAGAGGGAGGTCCACAGGTGTTTTAGAGGTGTGGAGAGGTTTGGGTTGGGGCATTGCTCGACACGCGGCGATGGTGGAATCCACAAAGGTAATACTCAAAAGTTAGGGGTGTGGCGTGGCTTAGCTTGGCGTGGCCAGCCATATGGATTTTTTTTTGGGTTTGGCAACGGCTACCCCCAACGGCTAGATTGAACCAGCCAACCAAAGCCACCCATGTCACCTCCCCCCCCCCCACCCCACCCCACGCCAGGCTCAATCCCTACGCCAAAGAGCATTGGCGAAGCTTGGGGGGTCGATTTTTCCCAATCTCCGGGGGGGGGGGGGGGGGCGAAAACGTATATATCTAAAAATTTCTATACGAATGTACTGTTGATAACACTACGCGTCGAAAAGTTAAGGGCCCTTCCCGCCCCAAAGAAGTTGCGCCCCTGCCAAGGAGGCAACGCCTTGCCCGAGATAGAGCAGCCGGCGTTAAACCCAAACCGTCACCCCAACCCACGCCCCCACACCCCACATTTGAGTGGGAAACAACATCAGGAGTCGGGACCCACCATTTATAGAATTGCAGTTGCATGGTCCCTATGATGAATGATGGACATCATCATCATCAATCACATGGGCATGGGACATCATCAGCTCGTATCTTCCCAAATTATCTTATGGGAATTTAGTGATATTGGTAATTTATGATTATCACTAGTTCGGTTTTATAAACTGTATGTTTTAAATTTTTTGTAGTATTTATTATTTAAATTGATGGTATAAAGTAAGAGTCGAATAGCGCACCGGTTTTGTCGAGTTATATGACCGAACTTGTAACTACGGTTTGATCAATTTGGACGATTTATCAAAGTGTAGAGTGATGAACTGGTAGAAACTATGGTGGTTAATTTATGCCTTTTTATATGACCGAGTTTTAAAAGATTGGTGGTTGGGGTATGGTGATCAAGGTTGAAATTCTACAGGCTAGTTTGGATCGTCTCAAAACACCTTATCAAGTTGATAACTTGAGATTACGCGGTTCGGATACAAACTTAAGCTGAAAATAGGGTAGAAGATGGAGAGAAAGGCTAGACATGACATGACATGGCTCGTTGTAATGAAACTTCATATTGACAACATTATTTAAAACTCGAGTTGATTAAAATCGGTAACTTAAAAGACGACTATACATTGTGAGGTTATGTGTTGTGGGGCTTTAAGACCATACGGAATGGAAGCGTGGAGAGGGGAGGGCAAGCCCCTTCACGCCACCCACACTATCCCGCCACCATTCTAAGTCGGCGTTGCCCCTATCTCAAAATGGGATTCTCCACGGGCATTGGGTTTTTTGCTCCCTTGCCTTTCACCGCTCAAAAAAAGCAAGGGGTGGTTAAGGGCAATGGCAAAGATTGGGAAAAAAAAATCAAGTGGGTCAAGGTTGAAAGATGGGCAACGCCCATGAGGATCTCCACATTGGAAAGGGACACGTCCTCTTAGTGTGTTGGCGGGGTGGCGTGGAGGGGCTTTGCCCTCCTCCTCCACGCCCTATATAAAATATAGGGTTGAAGTGGCTAAATATAATTAGTTGTATAATAAAAAATTCAAATGTGGTTTGCTAATATTTAACTAAGCCGGCTCTCTTCTAAAAACATTGAAACTTTTCATAAAAGATACTTGTATCAAATGTGAGACATTTTCATTTTTGATCGGAAAATTAGTTGTAACCATGATAATTAATTGTATCCATATAACTAATTTCTATAAATGTATCCATACAATTTTAACTTGGTCCAACATTATGCAATAGGATTTGTATAAAACATAAATCATTTTGTTATTGAATTATATAAGATATGTTGGCTCCACATTTCATGATTCGCCATCGTTATAGAAGGACCAAATATCTTTAATTAGGTGACCTTGGCTAGTGCCACGTTCATACGTGTGATATTTTGGGTTGCCATAATAGTCATCTTCCACATGGAAACTGAAGAGGTATGGTCCCAAGTCCATGCATATATGGTAGGGACCACATCACTTTTATCCAGCATGATGTCTACATCAACAGAGCACATCCAAAAACTTCTAGAAGCTTCTGGAAGAAATCGCTGGTGACACCAAAGATGCTCTCCCACACAAAAAAGACAACACGTGTTACCAGTAGACGGACGCCAGCTAGACCTGCAAGATATTCCTAGGACAGGCCGACAACCACTGTTAGAATTCTCCTAACTGGACGAATAGAGATGCGCCACGTCATCCACTACTCTGGGAATGACAGAGGAGACCAAGAGGATATTCCTCTTGGTCGGACAGCTGGCACTCAGCAGCAGCTGGCAAGGCCCTCCTTCTCTCCTTCATCCTTCGGCTATAAGTAGAGGACTCCTCCTTCAGGTTTAACATTCCGCTCTCTCTCTATTTCACCTACAACACACACTATTATTCTCAGAACAATACTTATTCTCACACCGGAGAGTGGTTACAAGGAGAACCCCTTATTCCCCTCCTTGTGGCGAGTCACCGATGTTCTGTTTTGCAGGAATCCAGCAGTTAGCGAGTGGAGGAAGAGATTGAATCCTTATTCACGAGACGACCCAGCTGGATAACATAGTGTTAACCAGTGTTTCATCATTGGCACCCACCGCATCTTTTACAACCATTTTCATCTCTTTTCTCTTCAAAAACACTCTCTGAATTGCTGAACAAAACCCTTCTCTTCACGTAGACGGAGAAAGCTCTTCTTTTGTGCTGCCTACGGAAACCGTTCACGTCCAAGGGCACCAAAGGAACGGGACCGTCAGAGAAGAACCAGTGAACAATGAAATTCCTGATTTCTTTGGAAGGGCTTCCAGAGTTATCAACCAAACCAAACCTGGAGCTATCAACCACACACCCCCTGGAGTCCCCAATCAAACTACCCCGGGAGTTCAAACGCCAAACCATGGTGCAGGTCCTTCAGCACCATTGGCTCAGGCTCAGCTAAACTTCTCAGCTATATTAGGGCTACCTGAAGGAGAAACTCTGACCTCCTGTTACGCCAAACAGATAGCATCACTAAACATGGTCTATGCGCAGTTAAGCGCACAACAAGCATTGCTCCAGGCACAAGCTGCTCCATCTGCCTTTGTTACCCCATCTCAAAGGCAACCAAACACCCAAATTCTGCAACAGGCGCACGCGCGGAACCAGCGACATGAAAAATCATCCACCATCAGGAGACAAAGCGTGTATGACACGCGCGACACCTATGGTGAGACAGAAAGAAATTGTGAGCAGTACACTTACCAGCAGAGAAAACCTCCGTTGCACAGTCGCCTAGGCCCGCGCAACATCAATAACGAATGGGAGAGTTACAATGAAGAAGATGACCCAACTTACAGGCAAGAAAAAAGCTCTGTTTTTAGCAGACTACCACCAAACCACGAAGCATACAGGCCCCGCTCACACGCGGGATACAATCCAAACGCTGAACATGACTACACCTTAAGCTATCGTCCGGAAGGCATAGCAGGAAAATCGAAGTTCATTAGAGATATTGCCATGGCCCCACTGGATAAGACAAAGCTGCCACACAACATAGGAAAATATAACGGCCTTACAGATCCCGATGATCATCTTCAAGTCTTCAGTGGCGCAGGAGTTGTAGGAGGTTGGTCTTTACCAACTTGGTGTCATTTATTTGTACAAATCTTCGTTGGCGCGGCGCACGCATGGTTTGATAGCTTGCCAGATGGAAGGATCAAGTCCTGGATGGACTTTCAAAATATGTTTCTAGCACACTTCTCCCAACAACGTAGACATACCAGAGACCCGACAGACTATTTAAATATCCGGAGAAAAGATCAGGAAAGCATCGAAGACTTTATCACCAGATATAACAAATAATGTTTGGAAATAGGAGATGTTGGGGAAAAAATTATGCGCGCACCTTTCATGAGAGCTGTCAAGTGTGACGACTTAATCAAGAGAGTCAAGGGCAGAGATGGAGGTCCCAAAAACTGGGATTCCTTCATCGAAGCAGCGAAAACCATTACTAGAACCGACAAACAGCTGACCGGTGATGACAGTCGTCAGTATGGTTATAGCCAGCATACTAACGATAAACGCAACAAGAAGGGGAAGGGTCAACCCTGGAAGGCATCTGGCTATAAGGAAAAAAGCCCACCAGCTGAAGTCTTATCCACGGAAAACCATCAATTCAAAGCTCTGTTGAAGATGCGCAACAAAAGAGGGAAATATACAGGCCATCTAATAGATGACTGTATTAGCTTAATACAAGAGATAGAATGAGCTTTGAAAGGTGGCAAACTCACTCATTTGGTCCAAGGAGGTAAAAGAGACAATCGTCAGATTCAAAGGAGAGAAGAAGGCCTCGACAACAAGAAACTCCGAAAGCTGGAAACGCATATGATTCAAGGGGGTCAGAGAAGACCCAGAAAAAATAAAAACAAGCGCGCCCAGGATGACTCCTGGCGCGAGAGGCAAGTCATTTTTCCGGTACTACGAGGTGTGTTTGGCCACTACCAAACAGACTACATTTTTATCGACCCAGGGAGCATCGCGGACATCATATACGAGCAATGTTTCAACCAACTGGACCAAAAGGATAAGGCGCGCTTGGAGCCGATCGACTACCCACTCACTGGTTTCTGCAATGAAGCCGTTTTTCCCCTTAGCCAGATATCTGTCCCGGTGCTACTTTCTGATGGGAAGAATTCGAGAACTGAAGAAGTTATGTTCATGGTCTTACCAGCAAACTCGCGGCATGATATTCTCTTGGGGAGAGAATCCCAAGGAGATTTCAGCATGATCTGTTCAAGGCCACACTCAGTGGTAGGGTTTCCAACAGAGACTGGAGTGGCTATAAATTACGCAAGCAAAGAAGTGCTCGTAACGGATGAAGTGCGACCTTCAAAGACAAGTAAGACAAACCCACGTGCGGAACCTGAGAAGTGGATTCTAAACAAAAATTATCCAGAACAAACAATCACTCTAGACCTACCAATGTCAGAAACAATACGCGCATCGCTTAAAAAATGTTATTAAAAAATATGGACGTTTTCGCCTGGACACCAACTAATATGGTTGGCGTTCCATGGCACATTAAATAACACAGATTGAACGTTGCTGAAAATGCCAAACCTATTGTACACACCAAGCGCCATTTTAGAGAAGTAAAACACAAAGCCATGCAAGAACAAATCACAGAGTTGCTCAATACCGACATCATCAGAGAAGTACGATACCAGACTTGGGTTGCCAGCCCAGTAATGGTGCCAAAAGGAAATGACAGCTGGAGGATGTGTGTGGACTACAAAGATCTGAATAAAGCTTGCCCGAGAGATTGTTACTTTTTACCTGAGATTAACGAAAAGATTGACTCCTTGGCATCCTTCCGATGGAAATGTTTCCTTGATTCTTACAATGGGTACCATCAAAGTGCAGATAACAATCAAAGACGAAGATAAGACGACATTTCGCACGCCAACGGGGTTGTATTGCTACACGAAAATGCCCTTTGGGCTAAAGAATGCAGGAGCAACGTACCAGAGGCTAATGAACGAAACGTTTAGAAACGTTTAGTTGGCGCAGTTCTTTTGGTTGACCGACAAGGTGTGCAGACACCAATATACTACATCAGTCGCACTTTGAATGATCCAGAAACCAGATATTCTATCATCGAAAAGCTTGTTCTAGCACTTATCGATGCATCCAGAAGACTACGTAGATATTTCACCAATCATGTCATCCACGTTCTGACGAACTACAATATTGACAATATCCTAGCTCGACCAGAAATCTCTGACAGGCTGGCAAAGTGGGCCATCGAACTTGGAGGTCATAATGTAGTTTTCAGACCTTGACCAGTAATTAAAGGACAAGTACTAGCTGACTTTCTTACAGAAGTACCTGACGACAAAGATCGAGAATGCAAAGCAATGGAAAAGGATGAGAAATGACTTTCTGAAGAACCATGGCTGTTATACACAGATGGTGCATCTAACGAAGACGGGGCAGGATCAGGTTTGAGGTTAGTAAGCCTAGAAAAGCACGAATTCACGTATGCTATCCGCTTGGATTTCAAAAGTACAAACACCGAAGCAGAATACGAACCTTTTCTTACTGGGTTACGTCTAGCAATCAAAATGGGGGTCAAATACCTGGAGGCGCATGTTGACTCGTTGCTCGTGGCAGGGCAAATCAATGGTCATGACGCCAGGGGGGACGTCATGGCATTATATCTTGAACAAGCAAAAACCCTGCTTCAAAGCTTCGATTCCTTCAAGGTTCACCACATCAACAGGAGTGAGAACAAGCCTGCGGACGCTTTAAGAAAACTTGCATCGACCAGTTTTCAACACTTAGCCAAGGATGTGCGCATCAAAGTGCTGAGTAACCTGTCAGTTCCATTGAGACAAGTCAACGTTATCCAACTGGGATCGACATCATGGATGACTCCCATCATTATGTACCTATAGACAGGAATCTTACCTGAAAACAAAGCGGACGCAAGGAAGATACAATACAAGGTAGAGCATTACCAGATGTCCTACGGCATCCTACACAGAAAATCGTACCTTGGACCACTACTCCGTTGTGTAGATCCCGAAGATGCCAATTACTTGATTCGCGAAATACACGAGGGGATTTGTGGCATTCACGCGGGTCCAAGGATGGTAGTGGCAAACGTGATGAATGCGGGCTATTACCAGCCAGGAATGCATTTAGATGCAGTCAAAGTGTTAAGAAAATGCAACGAATGTCAGTGACACGCACCAAAAACCATGCGACCTAAGAACGAACTGGTCCCTATTATGTAACAACTCTCACCAAAACTATTATTTATTATCTTATTTTGTTCAATAGGAAACCATATTGAGACCCCCAAGTGATCCTGCATAAACCCTAAAATTTTCAGAATAATCGGAATCAGAATCAGGGCCCCTAAAACTCAGGGGGGTAAACCCTAGTTGATATTATCAACACAGTTTTACGTGTAAAACGAAATTGAATGAACGACCAACTCACCCAAGCTACCAAGACACGGGGCTAAACTATTGTAGGGTGGTGCCCCTCGCGACAGCCCCTCGCGCCACGCGAGGGGGCTGTTTTCCAGATATAAATAGAGGGGTGTGGGACTTAGATTTCTGCGTTGGTTCGACGTTAAAATTCGCTTTACACTTCGAGATATCGTCTGATTACTATAAAAACACACACTAGCACAAATTCTACCGCGACAACAGGGTAATAACTTGATCGCTACTACGATTCAATGTCCGATCGATTGAAACTATCCGATGAATGTTTAAGTGCTGCTCAAATTAGGGTTATGCTTTGTCATTCGTCATAAATACGATGGATGTTTAAGTATTGCACTTTGTCATTCATTGTGAGGGTTTTAGTCTCGTGAGTTATCGTAAATGCTGTATTAGTTACTGACCTAGTTCGTATGCATTATTGTTAAATTAGGTTACAAGGCTAATATGTAGCCTAAACTCTGCTCGTTTAAATCTGCAATGTGAGTCATTCTCTTTTTATCAACAATGTTTACAATACTCCAAGCATTTTCAAAAGTTATAATTACAGGGATTAAGTCGTGGTTATCTTGAATCACTGGCTAGTGGGGTATTGTGCACATTACTAATTTCCCACGGTTAGGCTAATAAATCCTAACAGTGATAATCGTCACTACTCGGGTGAAAGGACCCGATAGTGGCATGACCATCGTCACCAGGAGGTGACACGGCGCCAGATAAAAATAAGATAAAAGCCATTGTAATCGCTCTTATGCTGTAATTTATAACTATGTGTCCTTTTGTGCAAAATGAATGATTCACCAGTATTTCCCCGCTGACAAAATTATTTTTAAAACATGTTTCAGGTAACTACTGTGAACCAAGGAACAGTGCTACGGAGCACTAACAAAGCTTGAAGTAGTGGCTCAATTAAATAAATAAACATGTTTTGTAAATCAAGGAATTTCCTAGTAAAATTCCTCTATTGTAAATTACGGGGTTTATCCTGAATTATGAAATAAAATAATCGGGCATTTCAAGTTTAAAAGATCCTGCTAAAATCTTCCGCTGTCAACTCAAATTAATGCATACCACGGGTTTCTGTCCCGCGGCTCCTGACCGGGTCAAACCGGGACGAGGGGCCGTGACAGGAAAATGTGGTATCAGAGCCACTGATTTAAGCCAATTAAGTATTTCGAAATACTTAATTTTTACTAATTGCCATTCTGTGATTATGTGTTATTTGACTATTTGTTTACAGTATGGGTAAGCAAAGACTTTCGGAAATTTATCGTCAATTAGATAATTCACCTAAAGATAAGGGAACATCATCCTCAAGATACTCAGCGGATACTGAGGAAGGGATATTTGTTCGTAAGGCACAGTTTGAGAAACCACTTACCCCTAAGAAAAGAAGTCGGATTATTAGAAAAAGTCAAGAGAAAATAAAGAAGTCACAACCAAAAGGAGTAAGGGTTAATAAAGAAACTCAGGGAATAGGCAATAACCCACCATGGGAAGATGAATTAGATGAAAAATGGGCAGATCTCTATATGTTAGCCACTACAGCAATAAATGCAAATTTTTAAATACCCTGACCCAGTACTAGCACTCGTATCACCTACAAGCCGGAAACTTTAAAGAAACTTTTACCCATTAGATAAATAAGTTAATAAGAAAAATACAATAAATTATGTATGCACCACCCTAATATATATAGAATTAGTCATCCTTTGTATTAGACAAATCGCCCGGTGTGCAATAATATCTGAATAATTGCATTAAATATTCGCCTGTGAAATTTTTATTATAAAATTTTGACTTAGCATTTTGTGTGTATTGTTGCATATATGCTAAAACAGCATGAATGAGTTATCTGAAGCTCTTCAGAATCTCAATCTCTACCATGTGAAAATAGAAGTCTCCAAAGACTTTACCGGTTATTTGGCCGATGTTGAGGAACCTATGGAATTCTAAGCTCCACCTCTGGAGAAACAAAAGCCAAAGAAAAGAAGAAGATTTGTGGGCTGGAGACGTGTACGCATGAGGAAACCAGCAACTAGGAGAATTGCCAAATTAAAAAATCCAGTGGATAAAGGAAAAGGAATAGAGATTGGGGAAAATTTCAAGCAAGCAGGAATGGAAATTGGGAAAAGTTCTAGGCAAGCCGAGTGTTGATCAGTTCTGTTTAAACATAATGGAAAACATGTAATAACATACCTTTGATTGCATCAGTAGAGAATCCAGTCAGAGACGCAGCCACGGAGTTCGACATAGTTGTCAGTGTGATCTGGTTCCTCCTTAGGGTGTAAGGTGATGAAACCGAAATTAGGGTGAGTTTCGGTTGTGGAGAGAGAGGGACGAATTTGATGTTATGTTATTAGGTTGTGTGTCTAACCTTTTACCTCTCTAATAATCTCCTTATATATACACCCAAGAGGAAACCTAATTAGTTAATAAGGGTAATATGGTCCATCAACAATTACCAACTAATTGTTAATAGGTTATTAATATATTTTGATCTATATTATATAAATGATAATGATGGCTACTAGATTAAATATAAATAAATAAATAAATATTTAATCTTACATTCTCCCACTTAGCCGAATAATCATTTATCATGAGTATTAGATAAGTCTGATCAGAAGTTAATACTCATTTTAGCCTTAAACAAGTACTATAGCAGAGAAATACAGCCGTTGAATCATTATGCGACTCAGGACCCCCATTAGTCATACTATAGCCTTAATTTAAAACCTAATAGTTATGATCAAAATATGTAAGCCCTTTAACGTTTGATTTGTATTTATAGTTGTCTATATGTCATTACACCGGCAGAACATATGTAAGAGACATACAAAATCAAACTGATGAGGAAAATTAATTAATAGTTAGTCATTCATAGTACGATATGCAGTTGTACATGGTCATCAACTAAAACCCGTCTCTTTTATGAGCACTCTTAATAAGACTTATGGGTAATAGACCTTTAGTTATAGGATCCTTAAGCATATCACGAATGCATTCGATACAAAGATTTAGTTTCCTCAATTCGTTCATAAACAAATAATTAATTTCGTATCGAAATCTAATGCAGCACCTCTTGAACTGTTACTGTTCAAGGAGACATGGTAGCTGACTTTATCACAACAAGTCTTCAATATATTAATTATATGGAGTTAATAAACTCATGAGTCCACTGATAAATTCCCAACAACATTTAGTGACTATATTATGTCGTTATAACTTAGGTTGTTGATATCAGTCTATTATGACTCCTCCATGAGATAGGTTTTGTCTGTTGACATAAAGATATACCCGAAATTACATTTTGTCATCTTTGAATATTACAAAGTTATAGTAATAAATCGGTTTGAGTTCTCACTTCTTCTTTAAATTATAGCCTCTCGTTTCTTTTAAAGATATTGTAATACTCTATTAAATGTTTCACATTAATCTAGACATATCTAGTGTGTTGCAATGTGAGTAACATCTAAACGAGTATAGACTTAAACTTACATAAGGCTTCTAATTAATGAAGCATAAGAAATAATCTCATTTATCCTATTATCCTCTAAATGAGAGCATTAATGTTTGTTACATATGTAAGGACCAATTTAATGTTAAACTTATGGAACGGAAGTAATGTCCCATTTGGTCTATCTCAACATGTTATGATATCTATTATGTAAGAGATATCTCTAAGATCTATTATATCAAAGTTTGTGTTAACAATTTGACTTATGTAACATCTACTTGTCAAAAGAATATCATCTACATAGACAAGTTTATCTTAGTTGCTCCCACTCATCTTGAGGTAGGTATATTATTCCACTTGGTTGTTGATGAAAATAATTGCGTTAAGATTTCATCACATTATGATGTTTGCATTAACCCATACATGGATTTTATTGGCTTACAAATAAAGTGTTCTTTAACCTTAAGTTTAGAACTTTCAGGTTGTTTTATGAACATGTAAATATGTCAGCCAGTTGTTAGGGAAAATTGTTTTAATGTTCATCTAATGTAGCTCAAAAATATTATAAGCTACTAGAACAGTGATGATCCTAAAAGAAATCTTTTGTTAGATATGTAATAAAGATTCTTTAATAATTTATCTCTTCCTGAGTACAACCTTTGACAATCAATCATGCTTCTTTGTGTCTTAACGTTTATATCAGGATTTGGTTTAGTTATGAACACTCTTAGGTTATTCAATCAAATCCCAAATGTTATGCGAACACATAAAACAGTTTTATTCCATTTAGAATATTAATTGACACTAATGGCTTAATTAGAAGAGATAGGATCAGTAAACTTTTCCAAAATCCATTTCAACTTCAGTTAGGGAGGTTATGTAATCATCAAAGTTAGTAGGCTTTTAAACCTAGATGACCTCCTGAGTTGATTATTGGGTTTGTTAGAAGTTTCAGTTTTATGGATTAGCTCTTGATTAGGTTGCTATCATTTTCAGGATTCTAAGTTTGTAAGAGTTGGTGCAGTATGGTGTACAAGAGGTGTAATCGGAGTTAAATTTGGAGTGAAATTTAATGACACTCTTCCCCCCGCCTCTTGTATTCCTTGCAAGTCATGATAAGGACTTTGACTGCTCCCACTAACCTTAGAAAACTTTAGGAACTCAGCATGCTTAGGGTCAATATTTAACGACCAAACAAATTCTAATAGAGAAAACATATTAATGAACATATTAATGACGTTAGTCATTGTAGTTTCTCTTGTTGAGGATTATGTTAGTTTAGATAAGAAATCTAAGTGTGCCCACAATTAAGAAACAATGAAACTTTTGTAAGAGTAGCTGTAGATTTTAAGGAGACAAGTTTTGATAGAACAGTGTCATAATGGAGTAGTGTCTTGTACAAGAGGTGTAAATTGAAGTAATATAAAGTTTTCACTCCCCCACCTCTTGCAACTATTGCAAGTTATTACTAAGACACTTAATGCTCCCACTGATCTTTAATATCTCTAGAATGCTACAAGAGAAGTTTCAATGAGCTACGTGACGTGGGAACCTATCACATATACGTTAGACTTTATTTGATTTCTTTAATGTCCAAATATCATAAGAAACTTTAGGGACATATCTAATAGAAATCTTATTAAGTACATATATGAATAAATTTCTTATAAGACCATGGGCCATATACGACAAAATTTAGATACGAGTAGATAGTCTTTAAATGATAAATGAATTATGTCTGAATATTCCATTTGGAATAAGTTCCACGAATGTCAATGAATGACTTATGATGGACCCATACTTATTCCTTGAGCCAAGTAATATTTAGGGCTATAACGTCATGATTTAAAATCACTTAGAATGAGATTAGATAAAAAATCATCCTCATTAACCATGTCCTGATTTCTCATGAATTTTGGTTATAATGGATGAAATTTGTAAGTCTCATTTTCCTTTTGTCAAAATTTTCATTTGCATGATGACAAAAGTTGTGAAAGTGTAAGGTATCATCTAGTTTTATCTTAATAATGTTTCAATCCAGATATTTAGAACAAATAAAATGAGAGTTTAAGGTAAGTGTGACTTTATGTTGACTATGCAAACCTCACAACCTTCATAACTTTGCTTAATTATGATACTATATTCTGATTAATACTCAGAATATATGAACGGTATCGAAAACGTTTTGTTAGAAGACTGCTTATTATGGTTTTTATAGCCTTAACATTTAACTTTGTCACTAACTCTCATGTTAATTATTTGTTGATTTCTGGTAAGGAAACATTTAAAAAACTAGAGTCAACTAATCATGTGTTAATAGGAATATTATAATTAGTAGACTTAAATATCTTTAATAAATGACTATCTAATTAATTCATCCAACTGTTCTTTAGAATAATGGATAGTCTCGTTGCTTATGTCTAGTCTAATGACATAATGATGCAGTGAGATTTCCCCTTTAAGAACCTTAGAGATGGAATTAACAATTGTAATTTGTCTATGGACCTTAGAACAATCCTCTTTTAAGGTTTTAGTGGTTGTAAGGTGAGTAACAACTTATTTTTCCAGCTTCAAACATTTATTTCTTTGTACATATGTTGCTTATCAACACACTCGTTATACTTTGGTATTTTGAGTGTTATAGTTGATTTATAAGGCATCAAAATGTACAAGTGAAAATCTTAATATGTAATGTACTGGAAAATGTACTTATTTCCATGCGTAAGCCCTTAACTTTATGGGTCATGGTTTTGTACATTATAATGTATTCACATATACCACTTAACTTTATAGTTTAGAGTTTCAAATTAAGGCATGCATCTTAGGAGTTCTAGTGATTATTCCGTAAATAAAGATTAGTCTCAGGAAAGACTTAATCTGGAATAACTTTAGTGATAGCATTATGTTAGAGAGTTCTTGATTATCATAAGAGACATCATGTTCGATTTGTCCTAATCATCATGCTCTAATTTTCTTCTTTATAATCTTTATCAGAAGAGAGCAATAGGATTATCGTGTCTTAAGAAATAATCAAGGATTTAATTTAAGAGCTAATTCTAATCGAAACTTTAATTAAAGCAAACATTTTAGGTTTAGGAATTAGAGTGGATGAGATATATGTAGAAGAAAAATATAGTGAGTAAAATTATGGGTACTAAGAATAAGACAGACGAAATGATCATAAAATTAATTAAGGATCATTAATATAAGGATCATTATGTGAAGAGATTGTGATATGTCTATTACTAACATCAAAATAATAGACTTAGTAAAATTCTACTTAAATAAAGACAAATCAGCTTTGGCCAGAAGTGTAATCATTTAAGTATGTGTGCAAAGTAATCGTGACAAATCAGCTTTGGCCAGAAATGAGACAATCACTTTAGTTATGCACTTGTCAAGCATGCTAAACATAAATGAATTAAATCAGCTTTGGCCAGAATTAAGACATTTCACGTTTGTAATGCATATTCAACATAGCTTTTTATAATACTTGAACAATAAATAGATGTATTAAATCAGCTTTGGCCAGAAATGATACATCAGAAGCTCATTCAAGTTAAGCTAGTTTGGTTTTGTAAAACATTATTTGATCCTTATTAATTAATTAAGTATAAACAAAACCAAGTATTTAATAGCAAACCACCTGTTAGCGCGGATCGAACTCCGCGGTGAGTTCGCTGGGGGGTGCGGGGGGCAGCATAAAAAATAATGAGGTTTCGAGTTGGGTCTCGACTAATTTATGAGATCTCGAGTCGCAACCTTGGTCTCGAGTCGTAATCATGGTCTTGACTAGTGTGTTTTATGAGATCTCGAGTCCATACTGAGACCTCGAGTCGCAACCATGGTCTCGAGTGGCGAAGAATGAAGCCTTTAGTCGAAAACGCAGTGATCTCGAGTCGAGACTGTTGTTTCGAGTTGTGAAGTTTTGATCCCTTATGATCTCGAGTCGAGATCTTGTAGTCTCGAGTTGTAAGTTTCTGTTCTCGAGTTGTAAAATTTGATGACCTTTATGATTTCGAGTCGAGACCTTGTGTTCTCGAGTCGAGACCTTGTAGTCTCGAGTCGAGACCTTGTAGTCTCGAGTCGAGACCTTGTAGTCTCGAGTCGAGATCTGATGGTCTCGAGTCGTAGTCTGATGGTCTCGAATCCTCTTCTAACAGCTGTTTATTGTGATAATTAACTGAAAATCGAAATTTGAGGGATTGTGGGATAGTGTTTCCTATTTTATTTCTGATCTAATCTTATCAAAAGATTTCGAAAATAATAACTGAAAATCCATTAACAGTTTCCGAAAATTTAATAGATAAAATTAAGATCAAAATCATTAAAACACCCACTAATCCAAATTATATTCCAAATTTTATGGAATTTTCGAATTTCCTTAGAACATTGTGATGAACCCTAATAAATTTAAAACATAATCTGGGATCCGAAACCTTAAATTTTATACTTTTATTAACAGATTTCGGAAATTAGGCTTGTCCATAATGATTTTTGAGTCAAATATTAAACATAGTTTTCCCGAAAACAGGGATTTCGGTACCAAGGACTGTTAACAGCCGAGATTTTATAAAAACTTTAAAATTTCTGTTTTCCTTATAATGATCCCAGAATAATGGATACGAAAACAGAACTGATTTATCAACATATGCTCTGATACCACATGTTGATCAGTTCTGTTTAAACATAATGGAAAACATGTAATAACATACCTTTGATTGCATCAGTAGAGAATCCAGTCAGAGACGCAGCCACGGAGTTCGACATAGTTGTCAGTGTGATCTGGTTCCTCCTTAGGGTGTAAGGTGATGAAACCGAAATTAGGGTGAGTTTCGGTTGTGGAGAGAGAGGGACGAATTTGATGTTATGTTATTAGGTTGTGTGTCTAACCTTTTACCTCTCTAATAATCTCCTTATATATACACCCAAGAGGAAACCTAATTAGTTAATAAGGGTAATATGGTCCATCAACAATTACCAACTAATTGTTAATAGGTTATTAATATATTTTGATCTATATTATATAAATGATAATGATGGCTACTAGATTAAATATAAATAAATAAATATTTAATCTTACACCGAGGAATTGCCATTGCAGGAGGAATTGGATCGCATACTGGCAAGCTGTGATATCCTTAGGCCTATCAATAACAACCTCTTCCCTTATCATGCCGAAACCCAACTTCCAATAAACTTGGAACCGACTATCCCAGAGCCTCTGATCCACACCCAACCTCTAGGAGAAATGGAAGAATGGTGGACCAATGATTGGCAGTTTCAAAACCTCCTCAATAATCCTTATACCTTTTTCCCTCAGTTCGACCCAGAACCTGTACCAAACCCGCCAATGAGCAATGAAAACTTGGCTGAACTCCGCCATTTTGGCGAGGAGTTGGTGGATGCAGGGAATAGGATCCGGGAGGTGGGAGAAAAAATCTCCTGGAAGTACGACGAGAGGGAACGTCGCTTCTGAGGTGCCAGCAAATGCGGATGGAGTAAAAGAGTAGTTGTGGTTGTATAATAATAATAATAATAATAGTAATAAAAATATAATCCTGTAAAATAACCTAAAAATAAAACTTTTGTAAGATAACAAGTGTGTACGGACGCATAATATAATCTATAAAAAATGGAAGTCGAGAAATTGACAATTTTGGCAATACATGTTAGTATGATTATGTGCAATTATTGTGTTATGCTTGATTGTTAATTATTTTCTGCTACTCACTTATATATATTAAATACCAGATGGAACACACTGGTAATGAACCCGTTAACGAAGTTAATCAATCTGAACAAAACCACGAAGATCAATTTCTGAATAGGCAAGATATCGAGAATATCGTTGCTCAAGGAATAGCCAATGTTATTCCAGCAATCCTTGCTGCTGCCCGAAATCCAATTGAACCTCAACAAATTATTCCTAGTAAACGTTCTCATGAAGATAATTTCAGTAATAGTGTAAACGGAGGCGGCAACCATACTAACAACAACAACGATGGGATGCAAGCCCCAATCCTTAAGAAAATGAAAGCTGCAATGCCTGGTTGCACTTACAAGGAGTTTCTTGCCTGTAAACCGGCGGAATTTACAGGCAACGAAGGGGCGACTGCTGCACTGCGTTGGTTAGAGAAAACCGAGGCAGTAATTAAAATAAGTAAATGTGCTGAGGAAGACAAGGTTATGTATGCGTCGCATCTTTTCAAAGAAGGGGCGCTAGAATGGTGGAATACAGTACTTCAAGCTAAAGGAAGCGATGTAGCCTACGCCATGGGCTGGGAAGAATTTAAGCGCCTAGTAGAAAGAAAATTATGTCCTGAGTATGAGAAGGAACAAATGGCGAATAAATTCCTGAACCACCGGATGGTGGATGTAGACTGTCGAGGGTACACTTCGACATTTTTCGAGTATGCTAGAGTAGTACCAACCCTGGCCTCGCCAGAACCGGTACTTATTTCCCGCTATATTTGGGGATTGATTGGCGAAATCCGTGATATCGTTAAAGCTGCGAGACCTCGCACAATTGACGATGCTCTGGAACTAGCTAACACCCTAACTGAGGGGCTGGTACGCACAAGAGAAGAAAATCGGAAAAAGGAAGTGGCCTAAAAGATTACCCAAGGATTCCGTGTGGGTAACCGTAGTAATTTCAGGAAAAAGGGAACTGGGCAATCTTCCACCGTTCCATTTTGCAATTCCTGCAAAAGAAAATATTTTGGAAGATGCAAGGGGTATTGCAATTTTTCAAAATTTCAGGGCATCAGGAAGAAGATTGCAGAAAGAAGAAATCAACGATCTGCTACAACTGTGGAGAAGCTGGACATTTCAGGCCAGACTGCCCGAAATTGGTCAAACCAGCCGATAACAAAACCAAACCTACAGAAGGAACTACCAAGAAAAACGTAAGAGCCTTCCAGTTAACTACTCAGGAAGCAGAACTAATCCCTGACGTGATAGCTGGTACGTTCCTAGTTCACGACGTTTATGCAAAAGTATTATTTGACTCTGGTGCAAACCAAAGTTTGATAAATACTTCATTCTGCCAAGCTCTTAAATTACCCTTAACCAACCTTAGGCAGATTTTTACAGTCGAAACGGCAGAATGGAATTCTGTTAAGATAAATAAAGTTTTGCGAGAAGGAAAAATAGAACTCTTAGGCCCTAAATCTTCTGCAAACCTGTTACCTATAAATTTAGCCGGATTCGACGTGGTATTAGGAATGGATTGGTTAGTAGCCAACCATGCTCGAATCCTATGTGATAAAAATTCCATAGAAATTCTTACACCCACATGAGAATTAGTGGTGATTACAGGAGATAAGCCACGAAAACCATTGAAATTTATTTCAGTAATGAAGTTGGCCAGTTATTCAAGAAAACAAGAAGTAGTGTATATGATTTCAGTAATCATTAACACGAAAGATAAGGAACTTAAAGAAATTCCTGTAGTAGCAGAATACCCAGATGTATTCCCAGAAGAACTACCGGGATTACCACCCAATAGGGAAGTCGAATTTAGAATTCATCTAGTTCCTGGAACTACACCGATAGCCAAGGCACCTTATCGGTTAGCACCCACTGAAATGCTAGAATTGAAAAAGCAACTAGATGAATTACTAAGTAAAGGATTCATACAACCGAGTTCATCCCCGTGGGGAGCTCCAGTGTTGTTTGTAAAGAAGAAAGATGGGACGATGCGAATGTGTATCGATTACAGAGAATTAAATAAAGTTACATTTAAGAACCGATACCCATTACCTAGGATTGATGATCTTTTTGATCAACTTCAAGGAGCTAGGTACTTTTCTAAGATCGACTTACGCTCCGGATACCATCAATTGAAGGTACAAGAATAAGACATACCTAAAACTGCTTTCAGAACTAGGTATGTTCACTACGAGTTTACAGTCATGCCCTTCGGATTAACAAATGCTCCGGCAGCATTTATGGACATGATGAATAGAATATGTAAACCGTACTTGGATAAATTTGTAATTGTCTTTATCGACGATATACTTATTTATTCCAAAAGCCAGGATGAACATTGTCAGCACCTGCATACACTCTTAACTTTGTTAAGAAATGAGAAGCTTTACGCCAAATTCTCGAAGTGTGAATTTTGGCTGCAAGAGGTACAATTTTTAGGACACATGGTGAATCACGAAGGTATTCATGTAGATCCTTCCAAAATAGAAGCAATCACTAAATGGAAAGTCCCGCAGTCAGCCATGGAAGTTAGAAGCTTTCTAGGATTAGCTGGTTACTATAGACGATTCATTAAGGATTTTTCCAAAATAGTTGTACCATTAACTAAGCTAACCTGTAAAGCAATTAAGTTTGAATGGGGACCTAAGTAAGAAGAGGCTTTTAGGATTTTGAAGCAAAAGCTAACAAACGCCCCAATTCTAGCCTTGCCAGAAGGAACAGAAGATTTTGAAGTTTACTGCGATGCTTCAAAGCTAGGATTAGGATGTGTGCTAATGCAACGCAAGAAGGTAATTACGTATGCTTCAAGGCAATTGAAAAAGCACGAAGAAAACTATACGACTCATGACTTAGAATTATGAGCCATAATTTTTGCCCTTAAGATTTGGAGACATTATCTGTATGGAAGTAAGTTTACTGTATATACAGATCATAAGAGCTTAAGATACATATTTGGGCAAAAAGAATTGAACATGAGGCAAAGAAGATGGATGGAGATTTTAAGTGATTACGACTGTGATATTCAATATCACGAAGGAAAAGACAATGTAGTTGCAGATGCCTTAAGTCGTAAGTATCATGAAAAGCGAAGCGAGTTCGTGCCCTTAGATTAAATCTACAGTTAGATTTAATGGAACAACTGAAGAACACTCAAGAAATAACAATCAAGGATGATGCTGAAGGAATGAAGGGATGAATAAAAGAATTAGAGCAAGGAAGTGATGGAATTTGGAGATTCCATAAGAAAAGAATTTGGGTACCTAAACAAGGAGATTTAAGAAATAAGATTTTAGAAGAAGCTCATAAATCTAGTTATACCATGCACCCAAGTAACAATAAGATGTACCAAGATTTAAGAAATAATTTCTGGTGGATAGGAATGAAAAAGGACATAGCTAGATATGTTTCTAAATGTCTTACTTGTTCACAAGTTAAGGCAGAACACCAGAAACCCTCAGGTCTACTACAACAATTAGAAATGCCTATATGGAAATGGGAGCTCGTAACAATGGATTTTGTTACTAAGTTACCCAAAACCAGAAAAGGTAATGACGCGATTTGGGTAATTGTGGATCGATTAACCAAATCAGCTCATTTTCTACCCATGAAAGAAACCTTTAGTATGGAAAGGTTAGCAAAATTGTATGTAGATGAAGTAGTATCCTTACATGGAGTTCCACTCTCCATTGTATCGGATAGAGATAGTCGTTTCACTTCCCATTTCTGGACAAGTTTCCAGGAAGCAATGAGAACTCGACTAAATTTAAGCACTGCATACCATCCTCAAACAGATGGACAAAGTGAAAGGACGATCCAAACCCTGGAAGACATGCTTAGAGCGTGTGTGATAGATTTTGGTGGAAATTCGGATTACCACCTACCCTTAAATGAATTCTCGTATAACAATAGTTATCATGCAAGCATTGAAGCTGCCCCATTCGAAGCACTGTATGGACGAAAATGCAGAACTCCAGTTTGCTGGGCAGAAATAGGAGAAAGTCAATTATCAGGTCCTGAAATCGTGCAAGAAACCACCGACAAAATCACTCAGATCAAGGAAAGACTGAAAACGGCTCGAGATCGTCAGAAGAGTTATGCCGACAATCGACGCAAGCCACTAGAATTTCAAGTTGGAGACAAGGTACTTCTAAAAGTTTCTCCTTGGAAAGGAATAGTTCAGTTCGGTAAGAAAGGAAAGCTAAGTCCAAGGTACGTAGGACCATTCCCAATAATCCAGCGAATAGGACCAGTTGCTTATCGCTTACAACTACCAGAAGAGCTAGCTGGAGTACATGAGGTGTTTCATGTATCCAATCTCAAGAAATGTCTATCTGACGAATCCCTGGTAGTACCTCTTCAAGATGTAGAGGTAAATGAAAAGTTAAAATTTGTTGAGAAACCCCTGCAAATAGAAGACCGAAAGATTAAGTTTATCAAACACAAAAGACTGGTACTAGTTAAAGTCAAGTGGGATTCAAAGAGAAGACCTGAATACATTTGGGAACTGGAATCGGAAATGAAGCGGAAATATCCTCATTTATTCCAATAAATCTCGAGGATGAGATTTTATTAAGGTGGGGAGGATGTAACAACTCTCACCAAAACTATTATTTATTATCTTATTTTGTTCAATAGGAAACCCTAATTGAGACCCCCAAGTGATCCTGCATAAACCCTAAAATTTTCAGAATAATCGGAATCAGAATCAGGGCCCCTAAAACTCAAGGGGGGTAAACCCTAGTTGATATTATCAACACAGTTTTACGTGTAAAACGAAATTGAACGAACGACCAACTCACCCAAGCTACCAAGACACGGGGCTACCCTATGGTAGGGTGGTGCCCCTCGCACCACGTGAGGGGGCTGTTTTCCAGATATAAATAGAGGGGTGTGGGACTTAGATTTCTGCGTTGGTTCGACGTTAAAATTCGCTTTACACTTCGAGATATCGTCTGATTACTATAAAAACACACACTAGCACAAATTCTGCTGCGACAACAGGGTAATAACTCGATCGCTATTACAATTCCATGTCCGATCGATTGAAACTATCCGATGAATGTTTAAGTGCTGCTCAAATTAGGGTTATGCTTTGTCATTCGTCATAAATACTATGGATGTTTAAGTATTGCACTTTGTCATTCATTGTGAGGGTTTTAGTCTCGTGAGTTATCGTAAATGCTGTATTAGTTACTGACCTAGTTCGTATGCATTTGAAGAAACACTAGATAAATGGTCGGAACCGAGATATCTAGGGGGTTTGAATCCGCATAAAAGGGTTAGCTCTCTCTCGATTGATTCTGTTACAGCCGATCTCCTTCTCCGATGATTCTGCAAAAAAGAACACCGTTAGCCTCGCCAAGGGGAGAAGAGGGTTCTCTCCTTGACCCGACTCCGGTGTGAGAATAAGTATTGGTAATGGAGAAGAGAATGTATTTGAGAAGTGTGTGTGACTTGAATTCATACCTGGGTCTTTTCTCGTATTTATAGCCGGGAGTCGTTTTTAGGCGGGAAAACCCGTTAGTGAAAAGTTAACGGAAGATGCTAACCCCGTAAGCGGTTACATTTCCTTCCGTTTAAGTTTTGTGATCCGACGTGAGAGCACACGGATCGTGGTCTAAATCGAAGGCCGGGGTTTTGCCACGTGTAATGTGATCAAGTGGAGATTACTCTCCAATTGCATGCCTTCGTTGTGATTTCAGGGACGTCTGTGGTAATGACACGTGTCCAGACGGTTATAACCGTCTGGGTGGTGCACGATTATATTTCTTCTAGAAGATTACTGCTGTAATCTAGTGTGGCACCTTATTGTGTGGAGACCACTGAATAAATCCTAAGTCTGAGTAAAATATCCAGGTCTTGGATATTTAGGCGGAAGTTTTGATCTCAGGATTTTTATCCTTTGCTAATGGGAGAAGGCGCAAGGATTTATGTTTTCCTTTGGGTGCGCGACTATAGATTGCTGATTACTTTCTTCCTTTTGTAAGACCAATGCGCGGTCGCGCAAGGTTAAAAGGTTAAAAGGCCAGTTTGTGGTATGGTCTCAAATACTTATTATGAGGTCTTTGGGACCTTACCCCTTCAAGTCCCCCCAGTCTAGTGTTGTACTTATGCAAATAAGTGGAGCACTGGACTTATGAGAGGAAAATGTTTTTGGGCGTGAGAAATAAGAAATCTTCTCTTAGAAGCTTTAATTTGTTGAAAAAAGGGGAAAATGTGACTTTGTAATCATGCTCTGACGTGTAATGACGTCAGCTGGCAGTAAGAGTGGGTATTTTTCTCTTTTGTCTTGAGATTCGTAGTGGCGCTTGTCAGACTTTATTAATGAGGAAATGACCCTGGTTCCTGTAGCGCCGTTTGGATGTGATATAGTTCTGACAATTAATGATGAGTAGGTTTCTCCTTTCCCGAGGTTGAGTTCTTTTTGTATATATATGCGTTGGGTTGCTTGTTTATTTCTTTAATTTGGAACAAATGAAGGGAAAAAGTACCGTTCGTTCCTGACGACTCTCAGATATCCTGAGGACTCGAGAAGCTGCTGAGGCTCTCTTGCTATTGGCTGATTCTCCGCCACTGATGGCTACCGGAGAGAACTCTGTCTTTGTTGGTCCTTCTATGGTGTCTTGTTCTGATGATAAAGTTCTTCGGCAAGGGAGGGTTGCTGATAATAGTATTGCTGTGCTGGATGCGGATGGCTTGATTGCTCGTTTTCCGACGATCCGGGCAGGAGAGTGTCGGTTGGTGTATCGACGTCGGAAAAAACCTCCGGGGAAGGTGGATGTTGAAGATGAACTTGCTGTTGATTAAGTTTGGGAATATCCCTTCTTTTGATGTTTGTGTTAGTCTGTTAACACAAATCTCTTTTTTGAAGATCACCGGTGTGATCATTGTATATATTCTTAGCTTTTGGTACTAAAAATTTCCAAAGATCATTGTCATGATCTTTGTTAAGAAGTGTTTTATGTTACACTGGGTAATGTATATTTTGATGCACTGCCGTGCTTGTGAATTGTTGTTTAAATTACAATATGTTGCATGTTTTTAATTGCTTTTGGATAGGTAAGGCGAATGAGAGATGGTATTGTGCTCATGTGTGAACGTTTGTCTAAAAGGCGTGATCGGTTGCCTGGTTTAGACTGTTCATGAGGTGTACAATGTTTGACCATATTGTTTTCGCGCGAACCAAAGAAATTACATGCAATTTGTAATAAATAGTGACATAAGTAAAGATGATGTTTGTTTTGATAAGAGCGCAAGGCTTGTAATACAAGACATAATAAAGAAATACATTGCCTGTATGTTCTTTCCGTTCTCGTAGACTTGGTTCATATGTAACACCTGCGCAACTGTTGTGCGTTCCAGGTACGAGGGACTAGGGTCCCATCAATCCTTTTCAGGGTATATGCCCCTTTGCCCAGGACCTCGTTGATGACATATGGTCCTTCCCATCTTGGCGCTAATTTGCCTGGTTTTTCGGCGTTTGAAGCTTCATTGTCGCGCAAGACGAAATCACCGGGGACAAAGGTACATACGCGGACGCGCGCGTTGTAATATTTTTCGAGTTTGGATTTGTACCTTGCTTCTGCTATGGCAGCGTTCTCGCGCCTTTCTTCCAGAAGGTCTAAATCCATTCTTCGCTCTTGTTCATTGTTCTGTTTTCCATAGCTATCATGCGCGGTGATGGTAGGCCGATTTCGGCTGGAATGACGGCCTCAGATCCGTAGACTAGGCTGAACGGAGTTTCGCCTGTGCTAGTCTTTGGCATTGTCCGATGCGCCCAGAGGATGCTGGGGAGTTCGTCAACCCACCCTCTGCGTGCTGTCCCTAGTCGCGCTTTTATACCGTCAACGATCTGTTTGTTTACACTTTCTACTTGACCGTTTGCTTGTGGATGCACGACTGAGGCGAAATTATGCTCAATTTTTACTTCTTTGAACCATTTTTGAAGATCTTCTGAGGCGAAGTTTGTGCCGTTGTCAGAAATAATGTGCAATGGTAATCCAAACCTGCAAATAATATGTTCCCATATGAATTTGCGGATTACCATTGCTGTGGTTGAAGCCAAGGCTTTGGCCTCTACCCATTTAGTGAAGTAATCGACCGCCACAATGATGAATTTTACTGCGCCTGGCGCGTCAGGAAATGGGCCAACAAGATCAATGCCCCATTGTTGGAATGGCCAAGCAGACGTGACAGGTATTAGTGGATTCTTTGGTCGGAGCGTCTTTGGTGCATGGCGTTGACAGGCTGCGCATCTCCTTAATAAATCAACTACATCCATATGCATTCCTGGTCAATAGTATCCGACGTTCATTATTTTTGCCACGACCATGCGCGGTCCCGCGTGTATCCCACATAAGCCTTCGTGTATTTCTCTGACCAGGTATTTGGCGTCTGTTTTATCGACACAACGTAATAATGGTCCCATGAATGACTTTCGATAAAGGACACCGTCTGCCATTTCGTAATTTATCGCTTTGTGTTGTATCTTTCGAGCTTCTGCCTTTCCTTCCGGAAGTTTTCCGTGTTGAAGGTACAAGATAATTGGAGACATCCAGGATGGATCTCCCATTTCTATGACGCTTACTTGTTTGAGATGAATGGAAGGGTTGGACAGTACCTCTATGCGTACCTCCTTTGCTAGGTGCTTGAAGCTGGTAGCAGCTAACTTGCTTAGCGCGTCGGCGTGCTTGTTCTCGCTTCTGTTTATGTGGTTAACCTTGAACGTTTGAAATTGGCTGATTAGTATTCGCGCTTGTTCCAGGTACAATGCCATAGCTTCTCCACTTGCATCATAGTGGCCGTTAACCAGCTCGGCTACTAGTTTTGAGTCGACATTAACTTCAAGATTTCTTGCCCCCATTTTCAGTGCTAAGCGAAGGCCAGCTAGAAACGCTTCGTATTCTGCTTCATTGTTGGTACTTGGGAAGTCTAAACGTATGGCATATGTAAGCTCGTGATTATCCAGACTGACCAATCGGAGGCCTGCTCCTGCTCCATCATCATTGGAAGCGCCATCTGTGTGTAAGGTCCAGACTTTGTCGTCGAAAACAGGTGTAGGGTTCTGGATTGCCTCACATTCTTGTATTTTATCGATGGGAACTTCGGTGGCGAAGTCTGCTAGAACTTGCCCTTTGATTGCTGGTCTTGGTTTGTAAAAAATGTTGTATCCTCCCAGCTCAATGGCCCATTTAGCCAATCTTCCCGCCACATCAGGTTTTGACAAGATTTGGCCTAAATGATAATTCGTGAGAACTGTGATGACATGGCCTGAGAAGTACCTGCGCAAGCGTCGGGATGCGTGTACTTGTGCTAGAACCAATTTTTCTATCATTGAGTAACGAGTTTCAGGGCCGGTGAGCATTTTGCTGATATAGTAGATAGGAGTCTGGATGTTTTCTCGTTCTACCATTAATACTGCACCTACCGCTAATTCCGCGGCTGACAGATATAAGATTAACGGTTCTTTCTCTTTTGGCGCGGTTAGCGTTGGTAACTGAATTAAACATTCTTTCATTTGCTTGAATGCTGCTTCTGCTTCAGGCGTCCATTGAAAGGGAGTTTTCTTCCCGCAGTTTTGTAGCGTACTGATAAATGGATAAGATTTTGCCGCATGATTAGCCAAGAATCTGTTCAAGGCTGCTAAGCGTCCAGCGAGCCTTTGCATTTCTTTCATAGTTGTGGGTGAAGGCATTTGCTGGATGGTCTGTACTTTTTCTGGATTTACTTTAAAGCCATCTCTTGTGACTATGAAACCCAAAAATTTTCCTTCTTCCATGCCGAATGAGCATTTTGTTGGGTTGAGCTTTAAATTCACGCTGCGCAGAGAGTCGAATGTGCGCTGAATATTGTTGAGCATTGAGTCTTCTTCATGGCTCATGATGACGAGGTCATCCATGTATACTTCAACTGTCTTGCCAATGTCACTATTGAAAACTGTGTCCATTAGACGCTGATACGTTGCGCCGGCATTGCGCAAGCCAAAGGGCATTTTAGTGTAGCAGAAAATGCCTTTGTCTGTGCGGAAAGCGGTTTTATCTTCGTCTTCTTTCTTCATCTGGACCTGATGGTAACCTTTGTAACAGTCGAGAAAGCACTTCCATCTGAACGATGCTAGAGAGTCGACTTTTTTGTCTATTTCTGGAAGCGCATAACAATCTTTTGGGCATGCTTTATTCAGGTCTTTGAAATCGACGCACATTCTCCATCCGCCACTAAGTCTTTGTACCATGACTGGGTTGGCCACCCATGTATGGTATTTTACTTCGCGCAAAATTCCCGCGTTAAGTAACTCTGCCACTTGCTCATCCATGGCTTTTGCTTTTTCTTCACTGAAGCTGCGCCTCCCCTGAGCAACAGGTTCTACTGATGGTTTGATGTTTAGACAATGTTGCGCGATGTCGCGTGGAACTCCAGTCATGTCTGCTGGACACCAAGCAAATATATCTTTGTTGTTAGACAACAATTCTTTTAGTTGTATTCGTGTTGCTGGTGAAACGGCGTGTCCTATCAGAATAGTCTGCTCTGGGTATTCGTTGTTCAGGACCCATTTCTCTGGTTCGTTTGATGCCGAAGGTTTGACTACCTTTGTTGGTGGCTCATCGTCCACGTACATGACTTCTTTACTTGAGTATAAAATTGCAACTCCGGTTTCCGTTGGAAATCCGCATGCAGCATGTGGAATAGAAGTGATCATGCTAAATTCTCTTTGTGACCTTCTTCTGAGTAAGACATCATGGCGTGAGACTGCTGGCATGACCATGAAATTGACTGTGACTGTTCGTGAATGTTCGCCATCTGATAGAGTTACAGGGAAAACTATTTGCCCTAACGGGAATACAGCTTCATTGCAGAATCCGGTGAGGGGAAAATCAACTGGTTCTAGACGTGCTTTATCCTCTGGGTCGAGTTGTTTAAAACACTGCTCGTATATGATGTCCATCGAGCTTCCCGGATCGATGAACATATAGTCCGTCCGGTAATGACCGAAAATACCAGTAATAATCACTGGTCGTTCTTCCTGAGGGCCCCCAGGAACAACAGGAAACACGACTTGCTGTTCTCTCCAATGTTGATCATAGTTTCGTTTGTTTGGTCTTCGTGACGGACCTCCCTGAACCATGTGTATTTGTTTCTGATAACTGCTACACTTGGATTGGCTGGATTGGATGTCCTTACGTGGTGTTGGTGGATCCAATACTGTAGTGTTGATTTCTTTTCCAGATCTGATGTTTGGGGAATCAGATCTGGCGATTTGTATAACGATTGTGTCTAAAGCGGCTTGGCATCTGTTAAACCAATGTTCTGGGGATCCTTCTATTTGGAAATTGTTTCTGACGTTTGGTCGAGGACCAGATTGCCGGTGAGATGATGAATTTTCTGCCAAGTGCAAAACAGAAAATGAAACGAACTGAATCGAAACGAGACAAAAACTAGAAAACTGAGGAATCGGTGGGCGCCAATGAAGAAACACTAGATAAATGGTCGGAACCGAGATATCTAGGGGGTTTGAATCCGCATAAAAGGGTTAGCTCTCTCTCGATTGATTCTGTTACAGCCGATCTCCTTCTCCGATGATTCTGCAAAAAAGAACACCGTTAGCCTCGCCAAGGGGAGAAGAGGGTTCTCTCCTTGACCCGACTCCGGTGTGAGAATAAGTATTGGTAATGGAGAAGAGAATGTATTTGAGAAGTGTGTGTGACTTGAATTCATACCTGGGTCTTTTCTCGTATTTATAGCCGGGAGTCGTTTTTAGGCGGGAAAACCCGTTAGTGAAAAGTTAACGGAAGATGCTAACCCCGTAAGCGGTTACATTTCCTTCCGTTTAAGTTTTGTGATCCGACGTGAGAGCACACGGATCGTGGTCTAAATCGAAGGCTGGGGTTTTGCCACGTGTAATGTGATCAAGTGGAGATTACTCTCCAATTGCATGCCTTCGTTGTGATTTCAGGGACGTCTGTGGTAATGACACGTGTCCAGACGGTTATAACCGTCTGGGTGGTGCACGATTATATTTCTTCTAGAAGATTACTGCTGTAATCTAGTGTGGCACCTTATTGTGTGGAGACCACTGAATAAATCCTAAGTCTGAGTAAAATATCCAGGTCTTGGATATTTAGGCAGAAGTATTGATCTCAGGATTTTTATCCTTTGCTAATGGGAGAAGGCGCAAGGATTTATGTTTTCCTTTGGGCGCGCGACTATAGATTGCTGATTACTTTCTTCCTTTTGTAAGACCAATGCGCGGTCGCGCAAGGTTAAAAGGTTAAAAGGCCAGCTTGTGGTATGGTCTCAAATACTTATTATGAGGTCTTTGGGACCTTACCCCTTCAGCATTATTGTTAAATTAGGTTACAAGGCTAATATGTAGGCTAAACTCTGCTCGTTTAAATCTGCAATGTGAGTCATTCTCTTTTTATCAACAATGTTTTACAATACTCCAAGCATTTTCAAAAGTTATAATTACAGGGATTAAGTCGTGGTTATCTTGAATCACTGGCTAGTGGGGTATTGTGCACATTACTAACTTCTCACGGTTAGGCTAATAAATCCTAACAGTGATAATCGTCACTACTCGGGTGAAAGGACCCGATAGTGGCATGACCATCGTCACCAGGAGGTGACACGGCGCCAGATAAAAATAAGATAAAAGCCATTGTAATCGCTCTTATGCTGTAATTTATAACTATGTGTCCTTTTGTGCAAAATGAATGATTCACCAGTATTTCCCCGCTGACAAAATTATTTTTAAAACATGTTTCAGGTAACTACTGTGAACCAAGGAACAGTGCTACGGAGCACTAACAAAGCTTGAAGTAGTGGCTCAATTAAATAAATAAACATGTTTTGTAAATCAAGGAATTTCCTAGTAAAATTCCTCTATTGTAAATTACGGGGTTTATCCCGAATTATGAAATAAAATAATCGGGCATTTCAAGTTTAAAAGATCCTGCTAAAATCTTCCACTGTCAACTCAAATTAATGCATACCACGGGTTTCTGTCCCGCGGCTCCTGACCGGGTCAAACCGGGACGAGGGGCCGTGACATATTACAACGGCATGGCCATTTCAACAATGGGGAATTGACATGGTTGGTCCTTTCCCATAAGCCCCAGGAGCAGTAAAATTCATCATAGTCACGGTTGACTATTTTACTAAATGGGTGGAAGCGAAAGCGTTGGCATCAACCACGTCCATGGTAGTTCGAAGGTTCATATGGGAACAGATAATCTGTCGTTTTGGATTACCTCTGAGGATCATTACAGACAACGGAACAAACTTTGCTGCCGAAGACCTCCAGAACTGGTTTAAAGAACTGAACATTGAGCATACGTTCTCCTTAGTGGCACACCCACAGGGAAACGGTCAAGTTGAGGCAGTAAACAAGAGCATTGTGGATGGCATCAAAGTGAGGCTTGGTATTCAACGAAGGGTCTGGGTCGATGAGTTACCCAGTATCTTATGGGCTCACAGGACAATGCTAAAGACGAGCAATGGTGAAACCCCGTTTAGCCTGGTATACGGGTAAAAAGCAGTGATTCCGGCAGAGATCAGCTTGCCATCCCTAAGAATGTTGTCAATGAATGCCATAGACAATGAAGAACAGTGAAGGCTAGATCTGGACCTCCTGGAATAAAGGAGAGAAATGGCGGCAATAAACGAAGCAAAGTACAAAACCAAGTTGGAAAAGTACTACAACACCAAAGTGCGGATCTGCACTTTCAATCATGGTGACTACTTCCTAAGAGACAACGAAGCGTCCAACGCTGAAAGACAAGGCAAGTTGGCTCCAAAATGGGACGGACCTTATATCGTCGATACGGTCCTAGGAAAGGGAGCATACAAGCTACGCACGCTGGATAACAAACAAGTCCCTAGGACTTGGAACGCCCAACAATTACGGAAGTGTTACATGTAATTGGCAGATGTCATTTTCCTTTTAGTGTAATGCTATGGGCCCAACACAAACATCTTTTAGTACAAGAAGTGTTGATTATTCTACATCTTATCTTATGTGAATTTTCATTACAACTGCATACATTCCTTTGGGTGCACACTGTTAGTGCATTTATGTCTATCGCCTCCGTCAACTCAAATCGTAGCTGAAACACATTAATTCTAGGCCTTATATTGTAATATCTAGAGTAGAAGGCAAGGTGGGAATATTGTAAATAAGAGGAAAGCTCTTATAAGCCTTGGCCTATAAATAGATGTGTTAGGGTTAGAGTTTAGAACTTTTGCTACTTTTGTCATTTGGAGCTTTGGAGAGCTAGGATCTAGAGAGAAAAAGCCTAGAGAGAGAAAGTTCCGTGTACGTGATTCAGGTGCTGTACGATTTCAGATCTGTTAATAGAATCACAGTTATAATTACGTCACGTGTGTTCGGTCACTCACGTTCACGGATTCCGAACGTCGAACGTGTCGATACGCAATCGTTTGGTGTCAAAACCGGTCCTAACAAGTGGTATCAGAGCAGGAGCTCGGTTGCGAAGATCAAACGCACAAACTCGTACTGGATTTCATCAGAATCAGATTCAAATTTCACTCAGATTTGATCTATTTCTTCACTTTTTCATATTCGTCACGTTTCTTACTGAAAAACGCAAAATTCAACAGGATTTTATGGATAAAAATTGCTAATTTTGGGATATGTTGTGCGAAATTATCTGATCTACAAGCCTACAAATTTTTAGATCTTAACTCTAAGTAATTTGGGAGAAATCTTGAATTTTTGGTTCGAAAAAGTTGGGATATGTTTGCTGTTGATGTTGAAGTTCATATGGATACCAACCGATCGGCCAGCTGACCGATCGGCTAGCTAACCGTTCCATTGTCACACATTTTTGCCATTCATTTAAAGTTCTTTGACTTTCTTTGACTTGCCAACCGATCGGCTAGCGTCTCTGGCCGAACGGACAGCAAAGCATATCACTGCACCTCACTTCATTTCATTGCATTTAAAAGTTGTTGACTTTGTTGACTGCTGACCGAACGGACAGCTGTCCGAACGATCAGAAAGCCGTTTCAAAACATCACATTAACATTTCATTAAAGTTTGACTCTGTTGACCTAACCGATCGGACGTCTGTCCGTTCCACTGCAACACTGCCATACATTTAAGTCTTTGACTTTGTTTGACCTAACCGATCGGACAGCTGGCCGAACGGCTAGCATCCTAACCGATCGGTCGGTCGGCAATACGTGTCATTAGTCAACACTGTTATATATCTTAGTCAACATATTCTGCAATTGTTCAGTCAACTTTATCGATGATACATGTGAGCTTTTAACAGTTGTCGGCCATTTTGATTCAACCCATGTGATCATATTAATTCCCATGTTTGCAGCTCATGTGATTTTATAATTTCATCAACTCGGTTAATGTGCATATATCTCGAGTGAATAAATAGCTTTCTTGATAAGATTTCAATTGTTGTCAGCCGCATTAATATCATTAGTTTGCATGTGAATATGTATAAAGGTTGTCAGGGCGGTGATTGTTAAATGCATGTACTAATTGTCGTTTTGTATGAGATATTATCGTGAGAGTTTAGTTCATTAATTGTGGTCAAAAAGTCAACATGCTAGCCGATCGGACAACCCACCCTATTCAAAATAGGCTAACCGATTGATCAAGCTTTTTGTCGTCTTGTGCCATCACTTGAAGTGCAAACCGATCGAACAGCATATTGTTTTGTCGTGTAGTGCTGATCGATCGAACAGAGGGTCGTACAGGTTGTCAACTGATTCCAAGTCACTTGAGCTAACCGATCGGACAACATATTTGTCGTGTAGCATCAGCCGATCGAACAGCTCACTCTATTCAAGTCAAAACGCCAGCCGATCGACCAAGAGTTTTGTCGTGTAGTGACAGCCGACCGGACAGCATTTTTGTCGTCTAGTGCATTCAATCGGACAGCAAACCGTTCGGGTCACCAACCGTTTCAAGGCCACTCCATTCAAAACAAGACACCCTGTCCGATCGAACAGCTTTCCCGTCCGATCGAACAGCTTTCCCAACGGATCGAACAGAACTCATTATTTTCACTGTTGACTTGTGTTGACTCACTCGATCGGATATCCGTCCGATTCATTTGTTTGATGTTGATTAAACTCATTGTGCTTGTTTGTTTGTGATTCAGGTGATTAAAAAGGTGCTTGTAAATCAAGAAGATCACATCATGGCTGAAGAATTTTTCAACACTTTCTACAACGCGTTTACCTCTGATACAGTGGAAGCTTCAGATGTTACACCTAAAGCGATAACTAAAACGATCAAAGACAACATCAAACATGACAACTTTTATGGAACCTATTCAAAACCTCCGAAGCTGGATAACATTGAAGATTATGTATGGTGGAAGGAGAGATTTGTCAATTGGACGAAGGCATATGCACATGAGAGTTGGTTTTGTTTGAAGTTTGGATATGCTAACCCAACAAATGACAAAGGAGAAGAAATTTTGATTAAAGATTTTTCAGAAGAAGACAAAAAGAAATTTTCATATGAACAGAAGATGATTGCTTTGATTCAGCAACCAGTTCGAGATGACATTTTTTCATTGTTAATACATGATGGATCATCGTAGTCTGTGTGGAAAGCCTTAAAGGCAAAAGCTAAGGGGGGTAAACAAATTCAGAAAAACAAAATCGCGTTATTGAAAAAAGAATTTGATTTGTTTAACAGTTTAAACGGAGAGACAGTGAGGCAAATGATTGAGAGATTTTGCCATTTAAAAATTGAACTTGAAAGGTTTAAATTGTGAATACTAGAGAAGAAATTGTTGATAAAGTAATCGAAGCGATACCACGAGCTGATCAGTGGCAAACGTTTGTTTTTATCTTGAAAAATGATGATAAATTTGATACAATTTCTCTTGATGCATTGTTAGAAAAGATTGAGAGTCATGATCTGGAGATACAAAAGCAAAACAAGATGAGTGGTTCATCGCATCATCAGAATGTTGGTCTATACTACAAAGACAATGTACCTTCAGAGAAAGTTGCCAGTTCACCAAAGATAGCATTCAGTGGTGAAAAGATGAAAGAACCACAACCAACTTCATCAAGTTACCATTCTGGATATCATTCATCTTCAAAATCAAGTTCTGATGAAACTGAGGAAATTCTGTGCAACATTGCTCTCAAACTGAAGAATTCTCCGTCGATGAGCATCAATGCAGCTAAACAACAAATGAGTTTTCTAGCATCTGTTCTGGAATCGTATGAAGGTCTTGTAGCTGGTAAAATTGGAAACAAAGAATTAACCAAAGAAGACTACGACCAGATTAATCCAGAAGAAATGGAGCTCATAGACATTCGTTGGTGCTTGGCAAGTTGCATTCGCAGAGCTCAAAGATATATGGAGATTACAGGGAAGCAATCATTGGGTGGTCCGTCAACGAAGCTTGGATTTGATAAGTCCAAGGTGACCTGCTTCAAATGTAAGCAGAAAGGTCATTTCAAGCGAGAATGCACTAATTCTGAAGCCAGAGGAAATGAACGTCCTTTCAATGATGATTATTATCGAAAGGCGATCTACCACCGAAGTAAAGAAGAGCCAAAAATGATCGAAGATAAACCCAGAGATAAGTCCAGAGCTTATGCAGTAATTCATGACGATGAAGGTTTTGACTAGAGTCCGATTCTTCCAGATGAAGATTGTCCTGTAACAGCTCATGGCAGAAAAGCATCAAAAGCTCAGCATCATGTTCTTGTTGCTGAAATTCGTGAAGAAATCAAAGTAAAAGACACAGTTGAGATAAACGAGAAAACTCGAGAAGAGATTTTAAAAGAGAAAACTGAGAGAGAAAGATTCATTGTGGGGTGCAGAATGGAGAAAATGCAGGAAGAATATGAGAATGCTGTTGCGAACAAAAGATGGGATAAGAAACAAGAATGTTATGTCAACAAACAAGGTGAACCGGTTGTTCCCAGAAGTGATATAGTTCACGATGATGTTCTCCTTGTTATTCCTCGATCCGGCGAATATTATTCTAATGTTGCAAAAGACAAGACATATGTAAAAAGGCTGGATAAAATCATCAGGGATGCTATGACAACAAAACTAAGGAAGAGGAATGAAGAAAGAATGAAGAAGAACATTGAGAATTTAGTTGATGATTTGAAGAAAGCTGCTGAAGAGGTTAAAGTAGAAGCAGTTAAAGAAGAAGATGTCAAGATTGTTGAAGAAGTGAAAGAAGAAGTGGTGTTGAATGTAGAAGTTGTGAAAGAAGCTATTACTGAAGAACAGCAGGCAGAAGATAAGAAGAAAAATGAAAGTTTTGTTGAAGTGAAGGATGAGAATTTGAAGGTTGCTGGTAATACTGATGATGTTGGTGTTGATATTGAAGCTGTTGTTGAGAAGCAGCAGAAAGAAGCTGACCAGAAAGAAACTGAAGCAAATACCGAAGTGCCAATCACTAAGGTAAATTATGATTCTGAAACTCATAACAAAATCGTTGAACAGTGCAAAAATTCATGAAAACGTGCAGTGCTTGTACTGAAAAAGACGAAAGGATCAGAACAAGAGATCTTGATTTCACAAAACTTGAAGAAGTTTTCAAAAACAAGTGCAAAGAAATGTTTGAAAATGAAAAGGTTTTAAAAGAAAATAATGAAACGCTTTCAGAAAAATGTAAAAAGTTAGAAAAAGAAAATGAAGTTTTGAAAGAAAATGTTTTGAAAAAGACAGAAGAATGTGATAAAAAAGAGAATGCTTTTCAGGAAATGAAAAAAGAATATGATTCAATAAAATTGGCTTATCACATTACAAAAGAATCATATGCAAAAGTAAAAAGTGAAATGAAACTTGTTCAATCAAGATTGAAATATTGTTCTGAAACAACTAATGAGTATAAACGAATGTATGAAATAAAACAACAAGTTGTAAATTCTTATATTAAAGATGTTGCCAAACTTAAGCGTAAGATTGCTGATTTAGAACAGGATAACAACAAGTTAAAGAGTTATCACGTGTCGTCATATGTGCTTGAACGTATTTTCAATATAAAACCGGGAGATGGTGAGTCTGAGCAGAACAAAAAGGGCATTGGCTCAGAGTTTCATCAAGTTCCACCATCGGAAAAGTTTGCATTTTATGATGATGAAAAGGTCGAAAAGGCTTTCAACATGGTAGATCAATTGCCAGATAACATTGACATAACCTATTCCAAATCTGATGATTATAGTGATTCAGAGGTGGTAGGTAAGGTCGTTAAAAGTGTGTTGAAAGAAGAGTCGGTTGATACAGGTAAATCTGAATCACAGGATGAAAATGAAGGTAATTTTCATGATGGATATCTGAAAAACACAAAATCCGAGAAAAATCTGAATGATGATTCAAAAGGATTGATTTATACCATGATTGGATCAGACAAATTATTCTTAGATGTTGTATTCCCAATTCAGAATGTGATTTCAGAAAAGGTTGATAAAGTTTTCAAAATGGTAGAGATTAAAAAGTCTGAAATTCCAAAGTTTGCTGGAAAAGGTCACAAAACTTTTTATAACAAACCTGGTTACAAGAAGAAAAACATGAAGGCTGGGTTAGGTTATAAGAAGAAACAGAATTGGAAGAAAAGTGAAACACAAAATTTTCAGGCAAAGATGAATTTTGTTCATGGAACAAGTTCTGATGAAGAGAAAGAACTACAATTTAGGCGTCAGTCTAATGAAGAGTTCTATGCTCAGAAAAAGCAACAACAACAGGTCAAAGATGTCTCAAAAAGAACATGCTTTAAATGTGATCAAACAGGACATCTTGCACGCAAGTGTCCAAATCTGAAACCTGTTGATGTTGAGATGAAAAAGAAGTCTGTTTATGTTCAGAAACAGAAGTCTGATGTTGTGAATCAGAAGTCAACCAAGTTTGATTCAAAGCAAACTTGGAAGCCGAAAATGTCAAAGCCTGACTCACAACAAACATGGAAACCAGTGACACCCAAATTAAGAACAACACAAAGTTGGATAAACACAGTTGATGCAACAAAACCAAACGAGTTTTGGAAACCAAAAGTTGCTGTTCAAAAAGAAAATGTTCAAAAAGATTCACATTTTTACAAACGAGGTACTCCTAAAGGTCAAACATGGTCTGTTAAGAGACAAATAGCTTCGGTAAATGATGAAAAAGTTGAAGTTAAAATTGAAAAAGTCTTTGTACAAAATGACAAAGATTTTCCGAAGTTAACTGATGTATATTGAGTTGAAATGCCTAAGGTCAAACAGACCTGGGCTAAATTGTTCAAGTAATTGAATATTTTGAATGTGCAAGTGCTTCCGAAGACAACTGAATGTCATAAAAAAGAGTGTCGGAGTAGCCTGACACAAGAAGAGGAGGCTGCTGATCCCTGCGATGGTTAAACAGGGAGTTTGTTTGTTTTCTGTACATAAATAAACAATATTTCAAAAACCCTAAAAATTTAAAAATTTAAAAACCAAAAATATGTTTTTATTTTGTCAAAAATTCAAAATAAAAAATATGTTGATTGAAGACGCCGAAACCCTCACGGCTGAACAAACATGATTACTTTCACAAGATTGAAAAACAGTTTTCAAACTGTCGAAAATCATTGGGTTGTAAATCATGGGGGTATGTTATATTTTCTGCAAAACAGAGCATGTGAAGCAGAAAATGGATGGCGAGACAAAGCTATCAGTATCGGTTTGTAAAATTTTCTTTAAATGGTTTTGCATTTTAGGGGGAGTAAGAAATTGTCAGAAAATCCAAAAACATTTGAAAATTTGAAAAAGCAAAAAACATGATAAAATTCAAAAATTGAGTTTTTGTGTAAAAAGAGGAAATGATAGTACATCAGTAGACAGTTACAGTATGATAAAGAAATGTAATGATTAAATAGCGTTAAACAGTCTCACTGATGATATGCCGATAGGTTTTTATACATTTAGTAAACTTTTTCGGGATATAAACCTAAATTCATACTTGCTTATTTCGTGGGGAACACTACTTGGATATATAGGTAACCCCTGAAATCTCGTTTGAAGGACCCCTCTTTCTGAGATACTAGGTCTTTATACTTAGTGATATCTGGGGTATTATCCCGGGACTTCTGATTTTGCGGAAACAATGGCCTAGTCCCCGGAGAATACTTTTTGCTTGCTTGAAATATAGCGCCGCCCTCAACAAATTGATGAAACAATAAAATTGATAGTCATTGCTGTTGTAACAAAAGATCCTCTAAAGGGGACACACCAAAAGTCGAGCCGTCATCTCTCTGCTGAACGGAAGTTCTGACCTGAGCTCTCACGGTTTCGTACTATAATTTATTCCCCTTACAGATATCATCTAGGTATACTCACCTGTAAGACTGAATATTGGGATCTGGATACTGGAGTATATTCAAGAGGTGGGACACATGAATGAGTTTAAGTTCTTAATACATCTAATCCGTATCTTGAATCAGTTGAAGTTTGTGTGAAAATTTAAGTGGATCAGTCAGTATATCGACAATCTAAGTGAATTGTTTAATTCTTAATGTGCAACTAAGCTCAACGGTACTTGTGACTTGTCATAAACTGATATGATCCTCTAACGCAAACTCAAACAAAAATATTGTCTGTAAATATGTTTGTAAATATTTCTTTACTGCTTTATATTTCAGAAAAATACAAAAAGATTTTTTATTCTGCTTTATTTTCGACAACCGATGTCTGAGAACTGAGTTTCAAAATCTAAGTATGCTGATTATGTTTCTGAAAATAAACAAGTTCATTAATTTGAAACTTGAAGTTTTAAAATAAAAAAAAATCAAAAACAGTTTGTGATATCTCCAAGGTCATTAATTTGGACTTGGATGATTATCTATGAGGGATTTGGATTCTTATATTGTTAAAATCTGTAAAAGAGCCAGTTTCCGATCATGTTCGCTAAAATTGCCAAATCCTTAAAGATTGTTGATAGGGGGAGAGATTCAAGTAATTCTGGATATATTCATATTATTATATCTTTAGAGCCAGGTATCTTTCCCGGAAGAGCTTGTAACCAGAAAGCCAGGTGTCGATCCCAAAGCACGGAAGTTTGACGACAGGGGGAGCCTGAAGAGTCTACCGAAAGAAAGAAGCTGAAGCTGAAGACAGATCCACGGGGATTCTGTTCAAGTGAGAGAGAGAAAAATAAAAAGCTACGAGTCTGACTAAATGTTTGAGATTGACTGCGGCAATATCCAAGGGGGAGTTTGTTAGTGCATTTATGTCTATCGCCTCCGTCAACTCAAATCGTAGCTGAAACACATTAATTCTAGGCCTTATATTGTAATATCTAGAGTAGAAGGCAAGGTGGGAATATTGTAAATAAGAGGAAAGCTCTTATAAGCCTTGGCCTATAAATAGATGTGTTAGGGTTAGAGTTTAGAACTTTTGCTACTTTTGTCATTTGGAGCTTTGGAGAGCTAGGATCTAGAGAGAGAAAGCCTAGAGAGAGAAAGTTCCGTGTACGTGATTCAGGTGCTGTACGATTTCAGATCTGTTAATAGAATCACAGTTATAATTACGTCACATGTGTTCGGTCACGCACGTTCACGGATTCCGCACGTCGAACGTGTCGATACGCAATCGTTTGGTGTCAAAACCGGTCCTAACACACACGAAAACATCGCTGGCTTAACGACAGAAAACATTGTAGACCTCCAAGGCTCATCACGACTAAGTGCACAGCCAG
Organism: Helianthus tuberosus; assembly: GCA_030545235.1. NCBI lineage: Eukaryota > Viridiplantae > Streptophyta > Magnoliopsida > Asterales > Asteraceae > Helianthus > Helianthus tuberosus. The sequence continues at coordinate 10,539,419 of CM060412.1, read as the reverse complement.
GTCGATTACACACAATAAAACCTGTCAGCCAACTTTCACTCCAAAGCCACTTACACACGAAAGCATTGTAAACAAGACAATGCAAACATTATAGACCTCTAAGGCTCGTCACTAACAAGTGCACAGCCAGGTCGATATAACACAATAACCTGTCAGCGATCACTTCGTAATATTTCAGGCACATGAACAAACAGTTGGCATAATGATAGAACAAACATTGTAAAAACACTTGGGCTTGTCATAATAAAGTGCACAGCCAAGTTGATCAAACACAGTAACCTGTCATACCCATCATTCATTCGCGGCACCTGAATCAAAGCAATTATCATATGCACAAATTGTAACTTCAACAAAATTCACACAAATGATTTAACAAATAAAAACTTAGCATATATGTTAACAAAAATTGTGGCGGTGTATCAACAAGCATGACACCATACAGACATATTGTTTACAAACACTAAATAAGTACCAAATTGTCTGGGATTACAAGGTCAACAGACTCATACACGGCTTGTAAGCCGGAGAATTAACATAATCAGACCTGGTAACTTGTACCAGCGCCATTAGTCTCCGCATCCCCATCTTCAAGCATCATCTTTAGGTTTTCCACAGCGAAACCCTTCCTGGTTAACTTCTCGATGGCTTTAACAATTCCAAATTCAAGAAATTCATACTCCTGACGCTTGGCAGTATAGTTAGCTGTGCAATCAACTTTGTAAAGCTCGAAGTGATAATCCTTCTCGTTGGCGATAGCAGCTGCTCTACCATCGCCGTACCCATCTTTGCGCCCGCTGTCATAGGCGGCTCCACCCAATTCAAACATATATTTAGCAAGCTCACCCGATTTCACTAAGCGGTCAGCAATCTGCAAAAGGCAAAAGAAGAAATATAACACATAAGAAGGAATATAAGGAAAATTGAAATGACAAGGAAACGTACCAAGGGAATGCCACGAGTAAGCAACCACTTGCAGTCAGTACCGAGATCCTCAGCCAAGATTTCCAATGCCTTATTTTGAGTTGTTTTTTCTTCAACAACTTTTTCCAAGGCGGCAATGCGTGCCTGGGACTCGGCTTCTTTCTCTTTATGAGCAGCAATCGCATGCTCATACTCATCGCTTTCCTTAGCCTTCTCAGCTCTCAACCTCACCACCTCATCACGGGTAGATTTCAACTCCCGGTTAGTTCTTTCACATGCTGCCTCCTACTCCTTCTGATGGTTGGCATTAAATTGTTTCTCCTTCGCAAGCTTCTCCTCATTGTCAGCAACCCTCCACAACAACCCCTTTTTCTCAGTGTTAAAAGCTTCTCGTTCAGCAATAAACTCCTTCCTGACAGCCTCAAACTCAAGAGTGTCCTCTCCCATCGACTGCCACTCCCTTATAATCTCTTGGGTAGTGGAGAAATAGTTAACACCAGCATGGATGTGATCATCTAAGAGATCCATACGATGGCGGTTCTTAAGGAATAGTCTCTCAACCGGGGGGGGGACAATTAGTAGAATTCACGTCAGTTAGGAAGGTTATCCATCACGGAACCTTGGGTCAAACCCCAATGGGGGACATGTGGAAGGTCATCATAGGCTGGATTATGATCTGTCCAAGATCCACCACCTTCAACTCTATGAATCTCCTGACCCTGCCGGCTACCAGAAGCACCACCACCTCCAGAAGTATGTACACGTATAGTATATATGGTGCCTTGGGAGTGGCCTCACTTGATTCCCATTCAGTTTCAGCACCCTCAACATGCGCGCCACCCTCCTGAACTTCTACCCCAGCAACAACATTCTCCACCATCTTCTCCGTTTTATCCCCCTCAACATCACCTTCCTTACCCTTTCCCTTCGGGTCAGGGTTAGGAGGGGACAAATCAAATGGCCTGGGGGGAGGAGATGTGGGTGGGGTAATATGGGAAATATCAATCTTCGCCCCAGAGCGGGCAGACTTGGAAGATGCTGTAGAAAAAAGCAAACAGTCATGCTAAAAAGATTAAGAAGGATAGATGAAACCTAAAACACAAGTAGCAAAAGAAATCATACATCGAGGGGCGGATGAAGCTTTGAATATCTTTTCCAGAAGATTACCGAATTTTGCTAAAAACACCCAAGTCAACCTCAGACTCATATGGTGCAGCAGTTTCACCCATAAACTTCAATTTTTTCTCAGACAAAACAGCAGCAGCCTTTGCATCTAGCTCACGTTTTTTTGTCTTCAAGCATCTTCTGTTTCTTAGCAATCATCTCTGTCAGGGTGACATCATCATCTGGGTCATGGGCAGATCGCTCGACCCCTGTGTCTAAACCAGACAAGGAGTCAGAAACGACAACATAGTCCAAAACTGGGACGTTAGAAGAGCGCTTGCGAGTTGGTTCAGTGACAGGCTCCTCAGTAGTATTCTCTTCTGTCTTTTTCTCTTCTCTCTTCTTCGTCCTCGTTTCCTTTTGTTTCACAGCAACAATAGAAGGATCCACAATAGGAGGAGTAGAAACACCCTCACCAGCAGGTTCTCAAGTAGCTCCCCGTTGTGGACCTGCACGCGAGGAATGGTGAATTAAGTCGTGTGACGAACCAGCAGACTCCTCACTCGAAAGGAGAATAAGCTCCTCCCAAGTAGGAGGAGCATTGAGATCAGTTTCATCCTCATCATCATCACCTAATACAGTATTGGCATAAGTATCCATGCTCTCATTGGAAGGGTGCAAAAAGTTGTTTCTTATGCGAGCAACCCACCCAGGTTCGCCTTCAGGCAACACCGACACAGCTATTCCACCAGCCACCTTGGAATCAAACACGTTCATCAAACTATATCCTGATGCGAAACATAAAAGAATGTGAGATAATAAACAAGGAAAAGAAATAACAAGGCAAACAGTAAGGATGCAATACCTTTTCTCTTATGTCCATAGACTGGGTATGCCCTAGGGTTTTGGGGAACCCACAACATGCTCATCCCAGCCGCAACTAAAGCCCTCTCCTCCAAATAAATCATGGGAGTAGCTTTCCGGGTCAAGGTCGTATACCAATCTTGGTCAGCAAAGATATCTCGAGGAACACCCTCACTTTCTGTCCGGTAGTGCATGTCGATTGGAATAACCCCACGACGTATATAAAAGAACTTCTGTTTCCAGTCATGAAGGCTCTTGGGGGGATCCGGCTACACGGCAACACACCACCGGTGCGAGAGTTGAAAGAATAAAAACCCCTGATGTAAGTCACATAGTAGAATACGTTGAATTTCTCAAACGTCGGCCCTATCCTTGGAGCCCGACAAATAAATTCAAAATGTGTAACCCTGGGTAAACCCAATGCATTTATCTGGGAGATATGCAACCCGTAACCATTCAACACTTCGCCAATAAATTTTGACATCGGGAGCCAGAAGTTCCCTTCCCGGAATAAATTGGCATACAGAGTTATAAGGACGAACTTTGAAATTTGTTGGAAGGAAGTGTTTATACAGGAGTGGGCAGGATGTGCGGCAATGGTGGTGTGGGGGTGGGAGTGGGTGATGGCAGGTGGCAGGATTGAGAGGTGGTGGACGGAGCTATGGCGGCGGTGCCGGCGGATTTGTATATATGAGAGAGAGAGAGAGTTAAGGGAAAGAGAAATCTGAATTTTTTTTAATTTTATTTTTTAGTATTTAGGTAAAATGACCAATATACCCTCATGTGCTTCTCACATGACCTGACTTAACTGGGAAAACAAACAAGGTTTAGGGTAAAGGACATAACTTGATTGGTTTTTCAAACATTAATGATTTATGTAAGTTTACCAATATACCCTTACACTAATATTAAATGCAAATATTAAATGAAGTAAAATGAAGAATTATTATTGGTTGAAACTTATTCTTTTTTCTTCTTACCAAAAAATTCTTCTCATTTGAACCGTCCACTATATATAAAGAATAAGTTTCAACCAATAAGAATTCTTCATTTTACTTCATTTAATATTTGCATTTAATTTTAATATAAGGGTATATTGGTAAACTTAGATATATCATTAATTGTTAGTCTTCCTTTTTAATAGCTAGTAAATTAAATTTGTAACTTATTTTCAAAAAATATATTTTTTCAAAGAAAAAAAAACAATTAATTTAAAGCGTAGGATAAATTACGAGGTGTGTAGGATGAATTACGAGTTGTGTAGGATAAATTTCAATATATGAAGGATAAATTTTCGAAACGTGTAGGATAAATTTTGATGTGTGTAGGCAAAAAAATTAGTGTGAAGGACAATAGTCTTTATGACTAATTAATTAGTCAAAGATAATAATAAATGATATGTAAGAAAAACTATTTAATATTTTACAATTGTACTCTTTGTTTTTTTTTTTCTCAATTTAATTTTCTTCTCAAATGAACATCCCTCTATATAAAGTGTTGTTCACGGTTCAAGAAAAAACTAATTAATTAATCAATTGCAACAACATGTGGTTAGTTGGGAGATTGATCATTAATAACAAAACAACTAATGCATCCTATATGTTGCGGCCGTAATTCTGCCATCCACATGATTTGTTTTGGTTTTTTTTTTTAACAACTTAGATAGTTATTGATTGATTATAATGGTGTACCAAATGTTGATATAATAATAAATAAGGTCTAATCAAAATAAATATATCAACTATTTTTTGTGTGTGATCGGCCATAAGGCCTTTTCTAACTTTTCATGTTGACTTTTTTTTTTTATTATTATAACAAGTATATTAGGTATTGCTAATTTTAATTAATTTCTTAAATATATATATATATATATATATATATATATATATATATATATAGGGTCAGGATTTAGAGAAAACGGTGGAAAGTGTGAGAACGGTGAGAACGCTTATGAATCGTCAGATCAAAACAATCCATGTATTAGATTGCGCGGTGACGTTTTTCGTAAATAATATAAATTTTATTATGTGGGACGCGCTTCATTAAGGGTAAAAGGGTCTTTTACCGCTCAAATTCAAAACGCCATTAAATGATAACACGCCATTAAAAAAAACGCTACTAAAAACAAAACGCCAAAAATTAGTGATAAAACACGTTGGATATTACAGGAAGAGGAAACAACATAGTAACTGAATTTCAGTTATTAACATTTATTAGAAGAAATTCTCTCCTAAATTACGCGCAAAAAACATCATTATATAAACGACGTAGAAAAATCGCTTCCATAATCACTTCAATCTATCCATTTCTGCAAAAAAAATGTTTAACAAAAAACGTCAATTTAACCAAAACGCCAAAAATGCCAACAATCGTTTCGTAGAGATACACTCTGACAATCAGGCGATTCGTCCTGCGTTTTGAAAACAGAAGGAGAGTGTATGTTAGGACAATCAATGCAATTTTGAAGATGGAAGAAGAGGTACAGAGGGGTATCCCATCCCTTGGCATCGCTCTGGACAACGAATGCCATGAAACACATATGCTTATGAAAGTATTAACAAGAAAATTTGGACCAATCAAAGAAGATGTAAAGCCGGACTCTGTCATGACATCATGGCGTTTTGATTATGAAACATACATGGTGACCGTTGTATACGACAGCGGAGAGAAGGAAGTCTACTGGCTTGAAAACATCATGACAAAGCAGGGGCTTGGTTTCATGGAAGAATTGCATAACGCCACTTGTGTGAACAGAGAAAAAGACTCCAAATTGGAGTTAATGCAAGACATGTTCAAGTGGAGGCTTCAGAATCTTCAGGAACAGAAAGCCGATGAAGGTGAAGGTGATGACATGGATGAAGATCCAGATGAAGACTCCGAGGAAGATGATGACGCAAGTGATGTATACTTTTCGGATAAAGTACCTTCTGACGAAGGGTTTTAATTTTTTTTCTTTTTTTTTTCTTTTTTTTTTCTTCTATGTAATCTTCTTTTTTAAGATAATTAAATGATATATTTCTTTATTTATTTGCAAAACGCCAAAAAAATACTAAAAAGGGTTATTGCTTACAAAACTTCAGAAATAACAAAAAATATTTTTCCTGCTTAATATTTTATTTTCTCCGTTATTGTATTTTGTCATCTTGGTCTGCATAACGCCATTTAAAAAAACGCCAAATTTAGAAGATGGGACGTCTATCACTTATAAAACTGATAAAAGCTGATCAAAACAGTAAATACAAAAACAGTAACTGAAAAGACGGTTACTTTATTACTATCATTTATTACAATAAAAAAGTCTCGCCTAAACTACGCGTCAAAAAACTCCTATAAGAGAGGGGTCTATACACAATAAATTGATCACACCCAGAAAAACAAACGCCATACCCTCTAGAAACCACTCACTTTAAAACGCCAAAAAATGTTAGTTAAAATAACCACAGATGGCAAAGTTTTCACTGAATGGATTCTTCTTCTGAGGGGGTTATCTCAATAATATTTTGCTGAATGAGATGGACAAATATTCAAGAAAAAGAGACTGATGACAGTGATATGTCATCATGTGAGCTTTGTTCTTGATGACTATATGCATGGAAGAAAGGGATCAACACAAGAGTAAAATGCTATTTTGAACCCGATTATTATAAATAGCATAAAGCAAGAGTGGATCTTCAATGACATGCCACCAAATAAGAATATCACACCAAAACACAGGATGCCACTAAGCAGCTTCGTCTGAAAAAGTTTCTAAACGCCAAAACAAATTCAAGAAGAAAGAGGCTGATGACATTAAAGATTCGGAAGAGAAATTAGATTACCATTTTTAATTTTCATTTTATATTGTTTTGTTATCAAGTCATATGTTGTTTTGTTATCTAATTCTCTACAAATAAAATAAATTATTATATAAAACGCCAAAAACTACAAACACCTAAACGCTAGTAGTATGAAAATTGTGAGAACGGGTACTGGAAAAGCACCTTGTCAAATGTATTAAACGCCAAAAAATTCACTAAACGCCAAAAAAAACATTTGGACTTATTGTAATCTTATGAAAATATTAATGACTCGTAGTGAATTATTATACAAAACGCCAAAAAAATGACTAGAAAACGCTATAACGCCAAAAAATTATCTATGTGACACAAAAACAATTAATTCAACGCCAAAAAGTTAAATAAATACAATTAACGCCAAAAAAATCTTAGACGCCAGAAAATGTTATAGCGCGTTGGGAAAATAAAAGAAGATTGAAAAGACAAAAAAACCCCTCGGGCCCTGATCATGTCCTGAGACACATGTTTGGACAGAATGCATTCTCACACTTTTGGGCGTTTTCTCCTGATCCCGTTTCTATATATATATATATATATATATATATATTAATGTTTAATTGTATAAAACATGAAATTAAATTAAATAAGCTTGTATAAAATATAGTATAGGTTGTGTACTGTGAACGTATAATAAAGTGTATGCACGTATAGAATATTCAGAATCACGTATCGATTGTAAGTTACGCATGCGTTTACCAGAGTACGAGTATGCATCAAACGCATATAAGGATTTAAATGTTTAAACGTATATAACGTATATGCGGAGCTACATTATAGGTGCCGGTGACAATCGGTGCTCATCTTTTTCGTCTTTCATGTAGACCGTATAACAACGAAATCAGGTCCAGCAGCTTATAGATTTGATCGGCAGTTGCAGTCCAACATCGGGTAAGGATAGGTGGTGCTGGAAGTACGATCCGAATGGAATCTTTAGTGTGGCCAGCATTAAAAAAATCCTGAGTGCAGTGAATCGTATAAGTCCGGTGAGAGCTTTTGAATGGAATAATTGGGTGCCGAAAAAAGTTGGTATAGTGGCGTGGAGGGCAGAGATGGAAAAGATGCCGACTAAAAATGCGTTAGCAATACGGAATATACCGGTTCTGGATCAAACGTGTGTTTTGTGCGGTGAGTATGTCGAGACGTGTGATCACATTTTCGTGTCATGTCATCATGCACAAACGGCTTGGCAGAATATTGCGGCTTGGTGTAACTTACTGCTCGTTATTGCTTTTGGAATCAATGACCTATTGACACTTCATGAAGTTAGCTCGGGATCAAGGAAGAAAAAGAAAGCAATACACGCGATTGTTTTGGGTACAATATGGAGTATATGGAAAATGAGAAATAATACCGTTTTTAGACAGAGAGTTCCAAATGCTATGAAGATGTTAGAGGAGATTAAATCTATGGCGTACCTTTGGGTCAAGAATCGTTCAAAAGAGTTGACGTTAACATGGGAAGATTGGAGTAGATTTCGGTTTTATGACTAGTTTTTAATGTAATTGTTATAGATTCGGTGATGAAACTTGTATGTACATTTGGTGGGTAGCATCTTGCAACAATGAATAATATATTTTGTCGGCCGTTAAAAAAAAACAACGAAATTTCGAACGATTCAAATCTTTTTTAAAATCGACCCATTGGTTTTATGAAAAAAGAATGAGCTCATTTCCCACTGTTTTTTTTTCTTTGAAAAAAAGTCATATATATTTTTACTAAGTAAAAATTTTATAAATACAATTTACCAACTAAAATAATTATAGTTTATTAAATAAGCCTAATTTCTTACCATTTCAAAGAAAGCCTATTTTTACCAATTAAAAGTTTTGTTTATTAGTTAGACTGCCTCCAATGCTTCCTTTTGGAGGGTTGCACTTAATGACGTGGCGTGTGCACTTGTGAAGGATGCATTGGGGTGGACAATAAAGTAAGGGGTTTGCACTTAGTGAAGTGCAACCAAGTGCAGATAGAGAAGGTGGGCCAATTCAATTTTAAGCTTAAAAAATAGAGGAGAGAGGGTGCATGTGGGAAAGATGGGTTGGAGTTAAAAAGAGGAGAGAGAATGCATGTGGGAATAATGGGTTAAAAGCTGATGTGGCAGTGATGACTAGGATGCATGTAGTAAATGCAGCCTCTTGCATTGCGGACAATCTTATTACCCGATTGTTATCCTAAATTAAAAAAATAAGTTGACCCAACCCGAAATTTTTGAGGCCAAGCTGTTATAAATTCCAGCATCAGAAAAAACTAATATCAGGAAAAAATTCCTGAATCTGTCACTGATAATAATATACTATAGTCATGTATAAATTCACGTATATATAATGATTTATGAGTATAGTGTAATATTTGGAGTTTAAGGAGTAAAAATAGATCCATACACGCAATGAAATTATACTTGTAACACCATTACACCAAGCTTAATTAGTCTTTTACACAAGCTTCTTTTTTCTACAATTCACTTTCATATTTAAAGCTTTCACATGTGAATCAGAATGTGCATAGTACTTGTAGCTATTGGTTGTTGGCAGTTGCAACTAGAAAATTTATTTCCTAAACATTTTTCTTTCTTCCATGTTTAAAAGCACACACTTTTAGTTTTAGTACTTATATACATCACAGGTGCAACAAGAAGCCATGACGGACGATCATGAGATCCGAAGGAGCGTGGAGGAGCTGAGGCTAACGTTTAAAAGCGGCAAAACTAGAAGTGGTGATTGGAGGAAAGCACAACTCCGAGCCATTCTAAGACTTGTTCATGAAAATGAAGATACCCTATTTCGGTTACTTGAATTGGAACTAGGCAAACATCCCGTTGAATCTTATCGCGATGAAGTACGTGGCAATTCGACTCTTCTCTCTCTCTCTCTCTCTCTCTCTCTCGTAGTGATAGTTTTGAACAGCGCAACTTGTTATCCATTTACCTGTCACTTTTTTGTAATCGGTTGTTTTGGCATGATATATGGAAATGGAAGCTTTACTCATTTTGATCTATGATTTTTTATTTTTTTATTTTTTTATTTACATTGATATATTATCATTAGGGGTGTTCAAAAAACGCGTAGCTCGCAGCTCGCTTGAAAAAAACTGAGCTCGACATTGGCGTAAACAAGCCAGCTCGGCTCGGCTCGGTTTGTAAACGAGCCGAGCTCGAGCTTGGCCTGGCTCGGCTCGTGAGCTGGCTCGATAAGGTTAACATCCTTCATTTTTTTTATCCCATATCGCTTAGAAAACAAAAACTAAGGGAGTATCTCCCCTATAAAAGAAGGTAAAGACAATGTATAAAGTAAATTAACTATTTATACTTGCATATTTAGCCATATAGTTAAATTAAATGGCAATTATGGCCCTTAGTCTATGAAGAAATTCATTTTTAAGAGCTTTTTAAGTAGTAAATTTTGCGGTTCTTTGTTAGTTCGAGCTAGATCGAGCCGAGCCGAGCTAGCTCGAATTCTAATCGAGTCGAGCCTCAAATCTAGCTCGATTTGAAATTCGAGCTCGAGCCGAGCCAGCTCGAATCAAGTTCGAGCCTAGCTCGAGCTGGGTCTAGCTCGGCTCGACTCGGCTCGGCTCGTTTACAGCCCTAATTATTATTGCCAATTGGAGTACTCTTTGATTAAGTCAAAGGTCAAAGATAGACACTAATTTGGGATATAGTGTGACTACCTTATGCAAATCCGCTCTATTAAGGAATACTTGGTCTCAAATATTATCAACGCATTTTGGGCACAATGGGTGTAGATGAGCGGAGAACTTGATATTAAAGCATGCTCGGGTGGGATAAATCTAGGGATGTGTGACATGAACAGTATTGGCTCGTATGAGAGGCCATATGTTACATGTAGCAAGCAAGTAGTATTTTTTTAAACAAGGACTAATGTAAATGAAATTGAAGATAGGTTTAGCCCTATGCTTTTGAATGAACTGATTTATATTTTGATCTTACAGATTGGAGTGATCAAGAAATCAGCTGACCATGCATTGGCCTGCATTGACCAATGGATGTCCCCAAAGAAGGTTTGCTAGCTTCCCTTTTGTTTTCTCTATCAGAATATATTTGTTTATGTTGTGTTTTTAAGGGTCTTAGGGTTGTGTCCACCTTTATCCCTTTTACGGGTTAGGATCAAATACAAAATCTCATAGAAATAAGTAGTCGTAAGAATGGTATCAAACGGACTTCGATCGACCTCATTCAACCGGCATTAGAACCATCTCATCAAACTCTACGATATGAGATTTCGGGATTGTGTTCTAGTTTGCTCGACATTGTGTTATATTTTGAGATCTGTTGCGTCTTTCTAGCCTTTGTAGAATAACTTTACCCCGTTTTACCACTGGTAAGATATTGGCTGTACTTATAAATAGTTGATCAGTATTACACAATACCTTACAAGGTTTTCATTATTATCCTGTATACGTAAATGATTTATCGTGTATGTTACTTTATTAAGTTTGTAGATCTACTGCTAATAAAATTTCCGGGCAGGGACGGTTACCTCTAGTTTTCTTCCCAGCAAGTAGAAAAGTGTTGTCCGAGCCACTCGGCGTAGTCCTCATCATTGGTTCGTGGAACTTCCCAATCAGTAAGCAAGTTTAATTATAGTCCTTTCATCATCTTCAGATCTTCTTCTTATTACCTTTATAAGCCTAAAGAATCACAAACACTTTCTTTGCAGCATTGACACTGGACCCACTAATAGGAGCAATATCCGCAGGCAACGCAGTGGTACTAAAACCATCAGAGTTATCCCCGAACTGCGCCTCTTTTCTTGCCAATGTATTGCCATCTTACTTGGACCCGAAAGCCGTTAAGGTTATAGAAGGCGGACGGGAAGTAGCCAACCAACTACTGGAATATAAATGGGACAAAATATTCTTTACAGGTATGTTCTTAATCAGATTACTTTAATGATTTGTTTCTTATTAATATGTAAAAAAATTCAGGGAGTCCAAAAGTGGGAAAGATTGTCATGGCTGCAGCTGCAAAGAACTTAACTCCTGTCACATTAGAGCTTGGAGGAAAATGTCCAGTCATCTTTGATTCCCTCCCTAACTCAGATTTGAAGGTTTTTGAGTTTTCCTTTATTCTCTCTGTGTGTGCGTATGTCGCGTGCGCGAGCAGGGCCGGCTCAAAAATTTTTAGTCCTAAAGCGCTTAAAAAAATTGAGGTCTTTCTCGTAAAAATAAAAAGAAAACGAATTGCTTTAGATCCTACTTTTCGTATATCATCTTTATGTATGAGTAATTATAGATCATTAACCTCAACAATTTAAGAGCCAAAATCACATACATATAACACACACACACATATATTATATATATGGTGAAGTTTAAAATACAAAAGTCCCTTGACATGAGACGATACGAGACCACCAAATAAGGCGCGTAATTAGGGTTAACCCAAGTTACCCATGTGTAATTATGCAGATAACGTGCGTAATTAGGGTTTAACCCAGCCCATGAGTAATTATGCAAATAACGTGCGTAATTATGTATTATAAAGTGCGTATTTTAAAAACGACATGCGTAATTAAACTTGCGCACCATCACACGTTAAGGTGCTATTGACGTTAACCTTCCCCTATATATATATACATATCTAAAATTTGGGGCCCTATTGAAGCGGGGGCCCAAAACCCCTGCTTTATTTCACTCCCCCTTGAGCCGGCCCTGTGCGCAAGCATTTCTGTATTTTCACATATGAAATGAAAGTTAAATATGGTGGTTCAGGTGGCTGTCAAAAGAGTTGCTAGCGGAAAATGGGGCGCTTGTGCTGGACAAGCCTGCATAGGAATTGATTATGTGATTGTTGAACACAAGTTTGCTTCCACTCTGGTATCTAATATTTGTGATCATTCTCTTTTTAAATACTACTTATGTAAAAACATAAGTTTTCTTTGTCTAGTTCAGTTATGTGTTTTTTTTTTTTTTTTTTTTCTCATTATAGATTGAACAACTGAAGAAGACCATCAAAATATTTTATGGGGATGATGTGAAAAACTTGAAAAACCACTCGAAAATCATCAACAAGAACCATTTCGATAGATTAAGAAGTTTTCTTGAAGACCCTGCTGTAGCAAAGTGTATAGTTTATGGTGGTTCGTTCGATGACACAAGTTTGTAATAATCTTTCCTTTGCCCTTCATGTTTCAACTTACATATGGTAATCTTGCATCTAATAACACATTGGTTTACAGGATTATTGAACCGACAATCTTGTTAGATCCTCCACTAGATGCTGAGATCATGAACGAAGAGATATTCGGCCCTTTGCTTCCAATCATCACTGTAAGAAAGAATACATAACATTTTTTTTCTTATATTCTTAATGGTTTAAGTTGTGTCATTGTTACAACAGGTGGATAACATTGAAGAAAGTGTTGAATTCGTCAACTCAAAGCCAAAGCCTCTTGCCCTTTATGCATTCACCAAAAATGAAAGCTTCAAGAAGCGGATTTTGGCCGAAACATCATCAGGGAGTGTGACTTTCAATGACACCATGGTTCAGGTAATTGCTATATTTGAAAGTGATTATTTACTTACAAACAAACAAACGTATTTAGCAATATCACACTCAAAGAGCAGGTTCTGGGGAGGGTGAGATGAAGAAAAACCTTTCATCTATCCTATGAGATAGAGAGGCTACTCCCAATGAAACCTGTAGCTCAAAAAGTGATTATTTAACTATGTCGCGTTAATTAGATTTGAATATAATAATCACTATTCGACTGCGCACGTCTTTGGCACAAAATCCTCCAAATCTAGGGTGCATTTAAGTTTAGCACGTTATAAACCGGTTAGAAGTACATGCTAAGTTCTAACTAGATACACTATTACATCCACAGTTTGTGTGTGACGATTTACCATTTGGAGGGGTTGGGCAAAGCGGGTTCGGTAGGTATCATGGGAAGTACTCTTTTGATACATTTAGCCATGAAAAAGCGATTCTAGAGCGAAGCTTCTATTTTGAGCTTGAGCCAAGGCATCCGCCATGGAGTAGGTTCAAGTTGGAGTTCTTAAGGGCGGCATACAACTATAACTATGTGGGAATGTTGCTACTATTTTTGGGCTTGAAGAGGGTATCAAAATCTTGAGAGAAAAAGGGGTTAACATGATCATGTCATACAAATGCGGTATTTATGTCATTTTGTTTAAGTTGAAATTTTGATTTCTATAACTTTTACGGCATACATTGGTTACCTTGGTTTGTTATATTGCTATGTAATCCGAAGAAAAGGACTGATTTGTAGTTAATCAAAGGTATCAAAGAAGGGTGGCGTGTTCTTCGTTGTAATTAAAGAACAACAATAACAATAATAATAATAATAATAATAATAATAATAATAATAAGGAAAACATAGTTATAGTTATTAATACACAGACGTCAGACGTTGAATACCGACCATTTTTAAGTAGAAAACTGCAAGAATCTATAGTACATGTAACAACCAAACCTGACTAAAACTGCAATAGTTATTTATAGTTAAATTGGCCTTTGTTAACCATAAGCACAACATCTCAAAAATTAAAGTAAATTACAAGTTTTGTCCTTTATGTTTGTCCAAAATTTCAGACGCTGTCCTTTACCTTTAAAATTGATGAGTTTTGTCCTTAATGTTTGCAAATGTTGCATGTTACGTCCTTTATGGCAAACTCAGTTAAATTTTTTGGTTAAATCTGATCACCCAAGGGTATTTTTGTCTTTTTACCTATATATTTAATATTATTATTATTAAAAAAATACTATTATTATCATTACTATTATTTATTTATATATATCATCATCAGATTCTCCTCTCTCTCTCTCTACAACTGCTTCTCTCTCTAGCTCTCTGGATCTCTACCACCATCAACCACACTATCCACCACTGCAACCACCATCCCCACCGGCCACCCCTACAACCACCATCCACCACCCCACTCTATCTCTCTCTATATCCAACCACCACCGGCGCCACCAGCCACCACCGCCCCCACCTACCACCGCCACTGTCAACACAAATAACCAGGCATTAGTATGAATCCGACAATTTTCTAAACACAAATTGTAACCAACAATCATCAGAAGAGCAATAACTTAACACAATGGATTTCAGATTAAAAAAAAACATCTTACTTATGGTAAATTGGAACATAAAGCAATAAACTTTAACAGCAAAAGATTGCAGTAAACATCATGCCCTAAGACTATCCACATCAGTGAAAGGCTATCATTTCTACAAACAGCCTAATCAGCATGCCACATCAGCTTTTCACTTATTCTTCCCACAAACACTTTTTACCCACAACAATAACATATATATCCTTCCCACAAACAACCTTATAAAAAAAAAAAAAGAACCCACCATTAGGCCATTCTTCACCATTCTTCCCCAAGAATTGTGAAGAATGAACACCCTCCATGTCATCCTCTACAACACCCACTAATCCATCCCTCTCACAAATGCCCTCCACATAGGAATGAACACCCTCCATGTCACCTACAAACATCCTTGATGTGGATAGTCTAACTGATTTTCAACATAAACACTAAACAGCATAATAAATCTAGTAAGTTGCAACCAAAAGCTGACCTGGGTTTTATTGTAAAAGACTTCATTTTTAGTATGCATCAAAATCTCAGCTTCTCCTTCTTTAATTATGGTGTAATCATTGAGATCAAACAACTTCTCTTCCTCCCCTGTTTTTGTCTCTTCATCGCCTCCCATGTTACTGGAACTCCTTATACGGTGGCCGGTACCAGCCACCACCGCCCCCACCTACCACCGCCACTGTCAACACAAATAACCAGGCATTAGTATGAATCCGAACACTATACAAGCTCGAATCGAACTATATACACTGTGTCGCTCGTTTTGATCTAAGTTTCTACAAATCTGAACACTAAATAACCAGCCACCACCGCCCTCACCTACCACCGCCACTGTCAACACAAATAACCAGCCACCACCGCCCCCACCTACCACTGCCGCCGATCTTTCTTCTCCGACCAGATCTGGCTCAGATCTGAAACCCTCTGTATAACCTGTTTTTTCCTTAAATCTGAAACCCTCTTTTAGAAAAAACGAGAATCAGGCTTTTTAGCAGGTGCGTGGTGGGGTGGTGCTTCACCGGAGAAGAAGACCGGTAGGGGAGTGGTTGTGCAGTGGTGTGGTTCAGAAGGTGGGGGTTGGCCATGGTAGTGATGCTTCATCGGAGAAGAAACCAGGATCTAGAGAAAGAGAGATACACATTTGAGTGAGAGAAAGTATTTGGAGAGAGAGACTGGTTTTATGATTTATATAAAATATAAATTTAAAATAAAGGCTGAAAGGACTATATTGCCCTCATGTGTCTTGCACATGACCTTTGTGTAATCAGATTTAACCAAAAAATTTAACTGAGTTTGCCATAAAGGACGTAACGTGCAACATTTGCAAACATTAAGGACAAAACTAATCAATTTTAAAGGTAAAGGACAGCGCCTGAAATTTTGGACAAACATAAAGGACAAAACTTGTAATTTACTCCAAAAATTAAATGGCACAATTGTTGGTTCTTTACTTCTTTGCCTAGGCTAGGGCCGTCCAGAAAGCTCGCAGCTTGGAGCTCACTCGATATGCTCAATTTGAAATTGAGTTGAGCTGGCTCGGCTCGGTTAGACAGTGAGCCTAGCTTGGCTCGACTCATAACGAGCCAGATTGGTTCACTTGGTAGCTAGGCTTGGCTTAGCTCGGATTATTTTACTTGTAATATATTTTATTTTTATATATACATTATAATATAATACCAAAAACTTATTTTATTTACATGTATTAATGAGTGTAATTTGCTAACTATGACATAGTTGAAGGTTGATTAACATGCTAATGAACTAATATTGTATTTCGATGAAATTAAAACTTATTTTGTGTTGTTGAACTTGATTTTAGTTTGTAATGTATTAGGTTGAACTTAATTCGGATATGTTCTTTTGAATTTTTGGATAATATTTCAAACTACTGAATTTTGAGAGTTGTATATTAATTTTTCTTTTTAAAATCGAGCCAAAACAAGTCAAGCCGAGCCAACTCAGTTTAAAACCAAGTCAAACCCAAACTTAGATTTTCAGCTCGATTTCAAATTCGAGCTGAGCTAGCTCGGTTTAGAATCGAGCTAAAGCCCAAGCTTACCCTAGCTTGGCTCTACTCGGCGCAAAAACAACACTATGCAAAAAAAAAAAGTTTAATAGTCAAGAATGCCAACTTATAAATTTTAATACATACAAGTGGAGGGTAAAGTTGTAAATTCACAAGCAATTATTCTTCCATTTTGGCTCATCCGATTGGTTAAAACGCAACTACTCCAATCCAACGGTTATCCCCATCGCCGCCGTCGCTCCTCTGCCCTACAAACCTCCGGCGCCATGGCACAGTTAACCGTCAGTCGCCTATGAGATCACCGACTCTGTACCGACTCACCACCACTTTTAACCGATCTCATCTCAATCCAATTCAACCTTCTCTCAGATCTGATTCAAATCTCAACATCACCATGGCTGATTCAGGTTCTAATAATAAAATCAAGTCAGATGACGGTTCGAGCGCTGTTAAGGACGCAACGGAGACGAAAAATCCGCTGGAGATCCCTCCGCCGCCGGAGAAACCGTTGCCGGGAGACTGTTGTGGCAGTGGTTGTGTTCGGTGCGTTTGGGACGTGTATTACGACGAGCTTGAAGAGTATAATAAGATTTGTAAAGGAGGATCTGATTCTACAGCTGGATCTAAGGTTTCGTAAGCGTTTTGTAGAAATTGTTTGATTATTGATTGTTATAGATCAATTTGATTATTGATTGTTATAGATCTATTTGATGTTCAAATAAACGAATTAGTTCGATATCTGTGTTGTAATCTTATGAGTTTCTTGTCATGATGTGTCTTTGTTTACATATAATCGATCAAATATGATTATTGAAATAGTTTGAATGATAGATGTCTTATCGGATTGTACAGTCGAATTCGAAGGTTTCGTTAACATATTGCAGAAATTGTTTGATTATTGATAGTTGTAGATTTATTTGATGTTCATATAAACGAATTGATTCGACATATTTATTGTAATTTTATGATATTCTTGTGCTGCCGTGTCACTGTTTGCATCTGCGTTACCAGTTGATTGAATATGAATATCGAAATGGTTTGAAATTTACAAATCTGTATACAAAGTTCATTCCAGTAGACTTCAAATGTTGTTGAAGATCACTCTATCAAATTATTTTGGTTATGGTGAGTGTGACTCAGGGGGTGTTTGGCCTAGCTTTTATTTTTAGGCTTATGCTTATATCTTAAAGTAGCTTATAGCTTATTTTCTATCATTTGATAAGCTCTTTTTTAGTGTTTGGATTAGCATATAGCTTATTTTCTATCATTTGCCCTTACACAAATAAGCTTCTTCAAATAAGCTAAAAAACCATCTTCAAATAAGCTTATATAAGCTAATAAGCATAAGCTTAAAAAGCTAAACCAAACACCAAATGAAGCTTATTTTATAAAAAAAGCTAAAAAAGCTATAAGCTTTGTCAAAAAAGCTAGGCCAAACACCCCCTCAATCACACAAAAGCAGTACTATGTTCTTCATGTTTTAGTTCAAATAATACTTGAAGCAGCAAGACCCGAACACGTATGGCCTAAGGTAGCTGGCTTCAACAGGATTGTGATCTGAACGCTGAAGAATGACCTCCTTGAATCTAATCTGCAAAACAGAACGTCGTTAGTCGCACCACAGACCACCTATGGGGTTGAGAATAAGTACTTGCTTTTTACTGGAAATATAAGTAAGTTAGAGAGACGAGGTGACCTATCTTACATTAGCTTACTAGTATCTATACTAGGAAAGTAGGAATAGTTACCTGTTAGGCTTCTCAGTATGGGGGGCGTCCCCGGGCCGTCATGGGGCGGCGTCGCCCCATCCTCCCATTTCTCTTGCAGCGTCGGCGTCTTCTTCGTCTTGCTGCTGCCACTGAAGCCGTTCCTCCCCCTTCTCACACACATTTGCATACAACACATATGTATACATATATAGGCCCATCCTCCAATTCCCTTGGTCCATCCTTGGAGGGGCATCCTCCTTGGATGTTGACGTGGCGCTGACGTGGAGGGGCATCCTCCAAGGACTTGCCTCCTCCACACCGAGTAGCCTTATTGTCATGAGAGGTGTGGGTCCCAAAGAGGTCATAACCGCTTGATGTTGACATCTCTATCCTGATTGGTGGTCACACTACCATGCTATTTGTAGGATGTTCCACGTCAGCCTGGTTTGTTATTGTTCATTGTCTGGTTCGGGTCTTTAGGTCCGAATCCGTTGAGTTGTATTCTGCCTATTAACACTGGGTTTGGTCTCATACCTCTTCAATACATCTAACAACGCTATTTTGGGTTAATTGATCACATAATTGCAGGATTACTGAATTCACAATCCTGTTATTTCTTATGATCTATGCAGATATTATAACTGAATCACATTGGGTTCTTGGCATCCATTTGTTATAGTAAGAAATAAATCAAACAATTACTAACCATAATTCCATTTCTTGCAAGGGTTTTTGAATCAAGTGCTGGTCTGTAACACAATGACAGGTATGCAACATATATAATGATTGCAATGACAGGTATGCAACATACGTAACTATTGTTCTATGTTTCTTTTGTTTGGAGGTGATGATTCACTCATTGGAAAGGTTTTGGCGGGTCAATCAAAGCTCAACCCAACCGTGCTAGTAAGTACACGATCTAATTCGATCAAATTTTTACCTGTTACCTATGTATGTGGTTGGCTGCCACAATGTCTTTTGACAACTGGTTATTTCTTCTTGCTTATTTCTAAATTTCGAATTAACTTCGCAATGCAAGGTTTTTAAATGTTCTTTCATTTCTCTAATGTTGGGTTCATCTCAAGTGATGAGTTCATCAATGTCTTAAAATCCTATCAATCTCCGCCATTACTTCTTTAAGCTTGCATATGAGACGTTTATTCATCACTTATAAGGAAGGTCATCACAAGACCCGCGAGCAGCTTTAGAACACACATATGCTCCACTCGTACCCTTCTCTCAGGAATATACCCTCAAGGAACTCCTCATAGTAGGCATGGACAGCGATGAACATTGCAAGATTACGTGAAGAGAAAATCATGAAACTATTTTTTTTTTTTTTACGGATGTGAGGTACATATATAGCCTTTTCAGGGTTTAGTTACGCATATCCACTTTGGCCTGTGTATCTGACTTTATTCTATCATATGTCAGTAAAAAAATCAATGTTCGCGATTCAACTCACCCGTATAACCTTTTTTTTTGTAAAATCAACAAAGCGTACGTTATGCTGACAAAGTTCAATACATGCGCGAACCAAACTCGCTTAGTGACCATTTTATTTGCGTATTTGGCTAGCGTCCAGTAGTATTACTGTTGAATGTGTGAAGCTTATAGACATCTAAGACTAAAAATCAATTTAATGACTTGTCTTAGCACATAGAGAGATCGATATTCAGTTGTGGTATTTTATCCATTTTCAATTACAGTTTGTACATTTTCAATTTTTTTTATGTTGTCAATGATGTGTAAATCTTGTCGCCTTGGATTTTGTTCACTTTATTCATTTAGCGATTTATGATTAACTGTATAAGACGTCATGCTATATGTTGTGGGTTAACTAAACCCAATGCCACATCACCATTACGTCACTGCCACATAAGAACTTGACCGTTAACTAAATACCAGTTAATAATGTGTTGTGGATTAACTAAACACCCAATACCAATAACTAAAAAAAATAATAAATAAATAAAAAAAGGTGGCATGTATTTGGTGGAAGGGTGGCAATTTAGTGATTTGCTTGCCACACAGGTCAAAGTGGCATGTGATTAGTTCCCACATCCATAGCCCCCACCGTCATCCCAACCTTCTTCCCATTAACATAGTTAATGGGTTAACGATTTCCCCATTCCATTCCCATTCACGGCAGCCGGCGTGGGTTAACCGTCGCCAACATCATATGTGGCATCGTTAATGGGTTGCTAATGAACCCGCAACACTCAGTCTCATTCGTAGCTTAACAAGGTTTGTAATCCATATTTTTTTTTCTTAGTGAGTGACATTGGGGAAGAAAATTGGAAATAATCACTTTTGTAAAAGTTTGTACAGTGGCGGATTTAGAAGAAAGTTAAGGGGTATCGCGGGTTAAATTTTGTTTTTTGTTTAGGAGTAGTCATTACATAAAACGAAAAAAAAATGTGCAGTTAAAATGTACTTCGCCAAAAAAGATGAGAGGGGTAGCACGGACAAACTCTCCTAGATCCTCCCCTAAATTTGTATCTTGTCAAAATATGTTGGTACAAACACAATAAAACGCTTACTTCTTGCCTTATGCCATCAACGCCTCTTTCTTTTCGAAAAACTTGTGATACACTTGAGCCTTGTGTTATCAAGTTTACATTTTTTTTTTTTGAAACTGGTCGCTAAATTGTAGTTAGTGTCTACTTAGAAATACAATTAAGTTTGAGGTGTATGTACAACAAAATTAGCTTATTGAAGAAACACCAAGTCTAAATCCACGGGATTTATCCTTGAGGGAATGGTCTCGTCAAATAAGGGTTAATCCTTAGTCTTTCCTCTGGGACGAAGTGATAGTAATCTGCAAAATAGAACACCGTGAGACTTGTTACAAGGAGGAGAGATTAGGGGTTCTCCTTGTAACCACCCTCGGCATGAGAATAAGTATCCTTTAAGGTAAAACGAGTGTGTGTTAAGAGTGAGAGAGTGAGAGAGCCGATCCTTAAACCGGTGGTTGAAGTCCGGTATTTAAAGTCGAAGAGTATGGAGAAGGAGATGGGCTGATGGGTCTTGGGTCGGACGTCTCAACAAGGAATATCCTCCTTGTCTCTTCTAACACGACCGTTAGTTTTTGCAAAGTATAGAGACGATGACTTGCGGTGATTGGAGCCATGTGGTCTGGCAGTTGTCCTTGTTGTTGAGTATGTCACCAGCTGTGAGTGGAGATCATGGATCAATGAACAACGTGACCTGATTGGTTCCACGTCACTGTCCTGTTGTGCCTCTTGTCATCTGCACGATTGGCTATCGTGGGAGTTTTTGGTCAGGGTCTGACTCAAGCTAATTGGCTACAGCTTCTGCCACCTGTACTATTTGTACTTGTATTAGGTGTTGCTGTGATGGGTGCGCTGTCTAGGACCCGCGTGCATGTCTAACTACCATCATAAATTATCTGCTAAGTCTGAGTATGGCCCTTTGCACGTGAGTGTTGTAACTTCTCACGTAGAATTTGGGAACGATACCCTTTCACTTATAATGCTTGATAGTTTTCATATCCCTCTCCACATTTTATATATCTTAGTTCTCATACTTCGAAGAATGTATTTATAGTCTAAACAAAAATATGTGGTTCTCATTTCTCGAACAATATATCATCTTCATTTGAATTCAATTATTTTAACCATTATCTTGGATAAAAATACGATTGTTTTATGCATTTATCGTTTACTGTCACTATTAAGTTTCCTAACATGAACTACATCAATTTTCTTTTACTTTGTTATCAAAATTTTATATTACGTGAGCCAAAGTTGATAGGCATGAGTTCTACAAGATCCAAATATGATTTTAGAAAGAAAAAAAAACAACCACCACCCTTAAGTGTGAGATCAACAAGATTGGATGATTTTGGATAAATATCGTAACATATTTTAGTGTAATCAGGATTAACTTGGTGACCAAAGAAAATTATAATATACATCAAACAAGTTAGGAGGTATGAGAGTACATGCTTGTTCGAGATGTTATAATTCCAAGTGTTCGGGTAGAGCCCCGAATGGGGGTTCCAAGGGGCAATATATATATATATATATATATATATATATATATATATATATATATATATATATATATATATATATATATATAGGGTAATGCTACACAAGAAACTCTTCATTTTTAGAAAACTTTGCAAACTTAATGTGTGGCCTACATTTATCCACGTGTCCCAAGTCATTTGATTATGGTTTTTGCCTCTAAGGGTATATTAGTCATTATACATCTATCCACCCATCCCAAGAACTCTTCCCCATTTGTTTTGACATGATCATTAATGCCCATCACATCACAAATCACCAAAACCCCCATTTATATATTATTTCATTTTTAAAAGCCACAATTTATAGATCTCTTCTCCATTAATGTTTCTCCTGCATATCATCATTTATCCATTCATCTTCTTAAACCATTCATTTCACCCTAGATCCGCCATTAATGCACTATGGAGCATCCATCAACAACGGTAGATCTAAAGGAAATGGAGGATACTCTGGTGTGCTCGACCATGAAAACCCAAAACATCTTCATTGACAACGATGAAGAACGAAGTGAAGAACGAAAATCAGATCGATCAATCCCTGATGAAGAACGTGGTTTTGTGATGAAGATGTTAATATATGAAGTCAGATCCACGTGGAAACCCCTTCCAGATCTTGTTCCATTCCCTTTTAGATCTCCTTTGTCCACATGTTTCATAATGTTGTTACAGATCTGGATATTTGTGAGTTTTTTACACTTTTTTTGTTTATATAAAATATGATTTGTATATGTTGTTTCAGATCTTGATATTTGTGAGTTTTTTACACTCTTTAAGTTTTATGCAACATATGTTTTCATATATGTTTGATTCCGGGTATTTCGTATGGAATTTTCTGATTTTGTGGAGTTTATGTTAGTTGATAACTTGAGCATGTAGGTATGAACTTTTGAAAGATGATTATAATTTACGGTTCTACTATTTTACACTTAAATATTGAACCAATAAAATATTGAATTTAAAAATTGATATAGGTATGGACTTTATAAGACGATATTCAACGTCTGGCTCCATTTTTTACACTTAAAATATCAAAAATTATTCATAAAACCTGGTTGTTAATAGGTTTTTGTATAATGGTTGTTTTAGAGATGAAATGTGATTTTTTTTTTTTTTTGTTAAAATGGTTCTTAAAAGGGGTAAATGTTTATGTAATTTGCAGGTTTTTATTTTTGTGTTACAGCACAACACAACTAACACGTGTTATAGCAAACGTTGGTTTCGTCAAACGTGGATCAGATGCTCAAGGATCATGACCATGTTTATGTTACAGCACAACACAACTAACACGTGTTATAGTTTGAACTTCTCGGACATGCATGTGTTACATGTGACATGAAACCCATGTACAACGTAACACGTGTTACGTGAGACATGAAAACACATTTTTATAACTTCCATGGCATACGCACACCCACATGTTTACAAACCGTTTCAAGACCGACCCAAACAATAAAGCCAGGGTAGCCGCTGAAAACCTAAGGCAGCAAAGGTAGCCGCTGAAAAGCTAAGGCAAATTGTCAAAGGAAGCTCCACCATTTTCTTAGTGCTATGTATTTTCGTTTACTAGTAATATGTAATGTGAGACTCTTATTGTTTTGTCTAGTACATGATGTTAAAACGGTATGGATGCTTACATGTTATCATATGTATACAAGTGGGGTTATAACAAGATTACGATATTAACTAAGCTCACCATTAAAGTCATCGCCCCCGTCGACTGTTTTCACCCTTTGTCACATGTTAAGCAATTACATGTTCCGAACAGACAAATTGTAACACATGTTAGATCAGTATATACACATCATGGTGTTTTGTAAACCACTAGCTTATACATGAATACATGTCAGGTTACAAAAAGATTATAACAGTGGCTTAACACATGTTATACATTCCAAAATGTGCAAAACAAATGACCCGTTTCATATTATATATTCCAAAATTACCGGTACATGTGTTACCATAAATGGCTCGTTTCATATTACACGTTACATACTAACTTGTACATTTATTACTTGTACAAGTTTTACGCTCAGTATCCACATTATCGGATATTTTAAACATCAACAAAAATAAAATAGATGTTACTTTTTTTAATTAACAAAAGGTTAACACACGTTATATATCATTCTAACAGGGGCTTAACACATGTTATACATTAACACATGTCAGGTTACATCATGGTGTTCTGTTACAGCATGAACCACTAACACATGTTTATAAATGAACGAAGAGTTCTTTATCATGACCATGTTTATGTTACAACACAACACAACTAACACGTGTTAAAAGAGGCTTAACACACGTTATATCAGGTATACTATGTTATTAAGTTACTATTGGTTATGCATCCATTATGGAAGTCTTAACACACGTTATAATAGAGGCTTAACACACGTTATACATGTCAGGCGCGTAACACATGTTACAGTATGTATATACAAATCATGGTGTTTTGGAAACCACTAGCTTATACATGACACCATGTTGGGTTAAACCAAGATTATAATAGAGGCTTAACACATGTTATCCCAGTTATACGGTGTTACAACATTAACTTGTATGTTTCATCTTAACTTGTACACGTGTTACGATCAGTATATGCACATCATTGTGTTTTGCAAACCACTTTCATATACATGAATACAAGTTGGGTTATAATGGATGCTTTACATGTTATCATATGTGTACAAGTGGGGTTACAACAAGATTAAGATATTAACTAAGCTCACCATTAAACTCATCGCCCCCGTCGAATGTTTTCACCCTTTGTCATTAAGCAATTACATGTTCCGAACAGACAAATTGTAACACATGTTAGATCAGTATATAAACATCATGGTGTTTTGTAAACCACTAGCTTATACATAAATACATGTCAGGTTACAAAAAGATTATAACAGTGGCTTAACACATGTTATACATTCCAAAATGTGCAAAACAAATGACCCGTTTCATATTATATATTCCAAAATTACCGGTACATGTGTTACCATAAATGGCTCGTTTCATATTACACGTTACATATTTTCAGTCATTTAACACATCTTATAGTATGTATATACAAATCATGGTGTTTTGGAAACCACTAGCTTATACATGACACCATGTTGGGTTAAACCAAGATTATAATTCCATATTAACTTGTACACGTGTTACGATCAGTATATGCACATCATGGTGTTTTGCAAACCACTTTCATATACATGAATACAAGTCGGGTTATAATGGATGCTTACATGTTATCATATGTATACAAGTGGGGTACAACAAGATTACGATATTAACTAAGCTCACCATTAAACTCATCGCCCCCGTCGACTGTTTTCACCCTTGTCACATGTTAAGCAATTACATGATCCAAACAGACAAATTGTAACACATGTTAGATCAGTATATACACATCATGGTGTTTTGTAAACCACTATCTTATACATGAATACATGTCAGGTTACAAAAAGATTATAACAGAGGCTTAACACATGTTATACGTTCCAAAATGTGCAAAACAAATGACCCGTTTCATATTATATATTCCAAAATTACCGGTACATGTGTTACTATAAATGGCTCGTTTCATATTACACGTTACATACTAACTTGTACATTTATTACTTGTACAAGTTTTACGTCCAAAATTGTGCAAAACAAATGACCCGTTTCATATTATACGTCCAAAAATTGTGCAAAACAAATGACCCGTTTCATATTATATATTCCAAAATTACCGGTACACGTGTTACCATAAATGGCTCGTTTCATATTACACGTTACATACTATCCACATTACCGGTACATGTGTTACTATAGATGGCTCGTCTCCAGAATCCGTGACCATGTAAAACCGGCCATCACGGCCTCCAATGGCATTCCGCCCAAAACCGATACCACAGTCTGCAAGGCGCTTGCGGTTCTTTTGCCAGTTCGGGTCACACGTCCAGCAGTCATCAATGGGATTACCAGTTCCACATGAGAAGAATCCTAGTATCTTTTCTTTCAGTGTTGTTTCTCATGCTCCTGCTCATCACAACAAACTAATATGTTGAATATGCAATCCCAGTTTACCGAAAAAGTAACTTTGCCTCTAATGAACAAAATGACTAATTGTTATCATAATCAACATATTATGATTAACACACGTTATATATCATTCTAAAAGGTGCTTAACACATGTTATGGGTCTGTCTCTGTAAATCAAGCAACCCAACAAAAAAACAATTATTGTTAACAAAAAAACACTTACTGTTCAGATCAAAACCCCAAACAAGCAACCCAAACCTTTATGGGTTTGTTTCTTTAAATCAACACACGTTACATAACATTCTAGCAGGGGGCTTAACACATGTTATGGGCCTGAGTCTGTGAATCAAGCAACCCAACAAAAAAACACTTACTGTTCAGATAAAAAACCCAAACAAGTAACCCAAACCAACAAAAAACAGCTACTGTTAAGATCAAAAGCCCCTAACAAGCAACCAAACCAACAAAAAAACCCGTTCAAAATCTCATCCTAAAGTTTTTGATTTATTTAAAATACATGAACATTAACCATGGATACCCCATTAACCATTACTAAAACACTTTCAACACACAAAAACATATTAACAACCATTTCAACAAAAAATCAAGTGTGAAATGATATTTCAAGAACACTTACCGGATCTATACCCGTCCGATGAACACGAAGAAGGGTCTTCAAACCTTCTTCTCTCATACACACTTGAACATTCAACTCTCTCTCTCTCTCTAAAAAATAAAGATTATTGTTTCTGTAATCAGCAACATCTGAACACGAAGAAGGGTCTTCAAACCGATGAACACGAAGAAGGGTCTTCAAACCTTCTTCTCTCACACACGCTTGAACATTCAACTCTCTCTCTAAAAAATAAAGATTATTGTTTCTGTAATCAGCAACACCTGAACATGAAGAAGGGTCTTCAAACCTTCTTCAAACCGTCCGGGAGAAGCTTTTATGGTTGTGGCTATGGTTGTCTTCAAGATTAGGGAAGAAGAAATGAGAAAGAGAAAGAGGAAAGAGGAAAGAGAAAGAGGTAAGAGAAAGAGAGAGAGAGGTGCATTAATGAGAGATGATAGGATTGGACAGTGGAGAGAGAATGAATGTACTTCCAAAAATACCCTTCTAGTTGACTAATGGGTATTATAACATTTCTTTTAAATCAAATTGTTACCAAAATTATAAGAGCCCTTGATCAAGTTAGATGGAAGTTAATCAATGGATGACAATGGGTTTGCAAAGTTTTCTAAAAAAGATAGAGTTTCCTATATAGCCAAGCCCTATATATATATATATATATATATATAGGGAGGAGCTCATGCGAGAACCACCATTATTGTGAGAACCGCGAGAACCAATGTAAACACAACCTAAAATAACTAAAAAAAACCTAAAAAACCTAACCCCCCCCCCCCAAGCTAAAATGCTAAAAACTAAACCCCCAAAAAACCTAAAAAAAAACTAAATTTTTTTTAAATATTTTTTATGTTAAAATCGCTACTTTTAGAAGCAAAATTTTTTTTTTTTGCTTCGAAAAGTAGCGATTTTTTTATAAAAAATATTAAAAAAAATTGTGTGATTTTTAGCTATTTTTAGGCATTTTTTGTTGTGTTCACATTGGTTCTCGCGGTTCTCGCAATAAGAGGTGGTTCTCGCATGATCTTCTCCCTATATATATATTAAAAATTCATCATATTTTTTGATTAAAAATAAGGGAAACTGGTCTGTAATAATCCCATCTAGACCTTATTGGTCATTAATAATCCCACCTCAGAATATTCCCCTCACCAGTCTCACCTTTCACCTATTTTTCCTATAATGGTCCCCCGATAAAAAAAACTTAACGGAGTTAAGCTTTTTCTCCAAATTATTAGGGCTTTTGATTAGAACGACGATACGAGTCCGTTGATGTAAAACTTGTCTCGAAACGGTGCTCCAAACGATGAAAATGGCGCTTCAATTCGGGTATTTAAATTTCCAATTAACCAAAATCAAGTCATTTGGAGCACCATTTCGAAGTAAGTTTTACATCAATGGACTCGTATCATTGTTCTGATCAAAAGCCCTAAAAATCTGTTTGTAATTTGGAAAAAAAAACTTAACTCCGTTAAGTTTTTTTCACGGGGACCACTGTAGGAAAAATAGGTGAAAGGTGAGACTAATGGGGAGAATATTCTGAGGTGTGATTATTAATGGCCAATAAGGTCTAGGTGAGATCATTACAGGTCAATTTCCCTAAAAATAAAGGCAGTTTTGATGCAATTTAATTTAAAATTAAAAATAACTACCTAGTGGCAATTATCCGCAGTTTATCTCCAAATTCGAATTCACTTTCTTGGTCACACCCTGGTCCAATGACGAATTTATCAATACACATATTGTTGTTCAACTTCTTAAATTTAGAGTTGTATCTGATTCAACTATTTAGTAGAACCATTGATATATTTTTTATCTGAGAGTAATTACACGTCTCTCTGATTATCCATTGTATACAAAATTCCCCAACAAACAACAGGCAAAGTAGCATCTTTTTTATACGTATCCACACTTTACAACGAGAAATAGATTCTTACAAGTAGAATAGATATGTGTTCGTGTGGTTTTTCTTGCATAGGAAAAACAAGATAGATGTCTTTATGGATCCACCACTTTGCAACACTTTATATGCCAAAAAGATGGAAGAAAGATATTTCTACCAATAAACTAAACAAACGGGGACACCCTTTTGTTCTATATCGAAAGAAGGGCATGAAGAAAAAGTTCTCATTTGTGAGGATGCATATATTTTGATGCATTAAGATGGTGGAGTGAGAATAAACTTAAGTATGAGATAGTACACAAACTTAAGTTTAGAATTTTGTATGTGAATGATTGTTGGTATCATAACTAATCATCACTATATTAACTATATCTTAAATTAA